>JAGSMP010000147.1:45000-703000 GCA_029286625.1 Parnassius orleans
GATATTTTATTCTATTTTTTTTATTTCTATTAATCAAAGTAATCACCCATGCAATCGATGCATCTTTGCCAACGTAGTGGCATTTATTGATGCCTTCTTGAAAAATCAGCTGGACGGAGACAACAAATTTGAAAGGCATTTTTACTGCCTCTCGGTATTGAATTTTTTGATCACACCGGCGCTAGGCCGACAACCAAACAGTGACCTTCACTTTTTAGGGTAAGTTTTCATTTAGGGCATTGTTTGGGTGCTGAACCAGGATCCAACCAACTTGCTGAGCGCTTGCGTTTGTCAAACGGAATCAATTTTCGTCACAGGTAACAATGCGGTTCAAAATGCCTGTTGAACAGTGCAAGGCACGTCTCGACGCGTAATTCGCGCTGAGTTCGGGGCACTCATTTGTTAAGCTTTTACCTAGCCAATTTGGTGCAAATGGACCAATACTTTTAGATGCTAACGTCGAAAGCTGTTGCTAATTCAGCCGTAGATTGAGTATCATCAGCTTGCACACATCTCTGTTCACATGCTTACCTGTTGAAGACTGCATCTCGATTGTAACTAGAAGGCTGGAGGAAAACAACATGCCCATAAAATATGCAGCATTACTAAGACATTGCCTTACATCTGGCTACCTATTGTGGAAGGAGGAGTTCTACAATCAAGTAGATGGAGTGGCGATGGGCTCACCTGTATCTCCATTGTCGCCGATATATTCATGGAAGACTTTGAGGAGAAAGCCCTACTTACTTCTCCGTAAATCCAAGATTCTTCAAGCGGTACGTAGACGACACTTTCACAATTCTACCTTTAGATAAAGTAACTGCATTTTAGACCATCTTAACTCCATAAATTCTAAAATTCAGTTCACAATGGACTTAGAGGCAAACAACTCTTTAGCTTTTCTAGATGTGTTAGTAATTCGGAATCCTGATAACACCTTGAGCCACACTGTGTATAGAAAAAAGACCCATACAGATAGATATTTAAACGGTGACTCTCATCACCATCCTTCACAGTTAGCTACCGTGGGTAAATCTTTGTTTCAGAGAGCACGAGGGATCTGTGACAGTAAACACCTGGCCGCCGAGCTCCAACACGTCAAGCAAGTTTTCACGACAATAATCTTCGGGTCCCGCCTACATCACAGTGAACGAGTGAAGCCGGCCACAGTCGAGCGAGTGCCTGCTGTACTGCCATATGTCAAAGGTGTCACTGACAAGATTGGCTACATCCTGAAGCGTGCTTCTATTAAAACATATTTCAAGCCGCCGAAGAAGATTAGTCAGTTTTTACCATCAGTTAAGTGTAATGTCCCTCTGCAAGATGCAGGAGTGTACAAGCTTGATTGTGAATGTGGTCTCGCTTATATAGGACAAACTAAAAGATCAATAAAACCCGCGTTAAAGAACACATAGCTGATGTGAAGAATCGACGCTCCGGGAAGTCTGCAGTCTGTGAACATGTACAGGATCGCCCCGTCACTACATTAGATTTGATAGACCACAAATTCTCGCTAAAGAACACCGATTCCTTCCAAGGATGATTCGCGAGGCTATTGAAATCAAAAACATCCTAATTTCAATAGAGAAGATGGCTGGTGTTACCATCTGCTTGGGATCCTATAATTAATAAAATTAAATCCCAACCCAAGCATACAACTGCAAGACTTCAAGATACTGTAAGTTCATACTGCATAGATCGGAACAAAATTAATAATTTTTAATCTGGAGGTAACCGTGGTTAACTATGACATTGGGACGTCAAATATCAGTCCTCCCGTGACCATGGGTGCTGTAAAGTACTCGAAACGTCAGGAATATAAAATAAGTTAATATACGCGATGGAATCCGTAAAACTAGTTTTATTTAAAATTGCACAATCGCCTTTAATTCGTCATTGTCGACCAAAGTTTTGAGACGACCATGGGTTTATTTTTCAACGGAAGTGCGCAAACCAATAACAGGCGGTGCGTTCGTTTGTAGTATTTGCTCCATAAACGTATTGATATTGCATACCGCTTGTGCCGCGTTGCTGCCACGACGGTACTTATATTCCGTTATTACTTGAATTTTCAACGTATCCATGATGACCTTCATAGTACACTGCTTCACAATATGTTGATGCGTCACATTGTGCAGCCCTTGGAGATTTTGACGGCAACTAGAGCCAGCAGACAGCTGACAGTTGGCGATGGTATCTCAAGGCACCTAAGCAGACAGACACCTTATCTTGAGAATCGCATCACTATCAGATCACTTGTTTCACCATTTCCACTAATAGTTCACATGCGCAGACACTTAATACAAAATCGCACCACTTTTATATATCAAAATCCACTTCAAACCATTATTTAAACAATATTACAGGAGCAGCAAACCGCCGCCGTTCAATTTCCCAAAATTCCTTTAAACGTTATGATTATTATTTTGATGTATATGTACGAATTTGGTTAATGGTGGCGTTGGTGCATTTCAATGTAATCTCAAAATCGTAATTAGTAATTGATGTGAAATAATGTTCTATAATGATTTTCTTATAGTTAAAACATAGGAACAAAAATAATATGTTTTCTCATACATTAACGTAAATCATAAATAGGTAGTTAGAAAAGTACAATAGTTAACCAGTGTCATTAATTGATGGTGTTGTGCAAATGTAATGCAAAAATCCGGGTTGTTATTATTTCGTCGATGTGTCTTCAATTTTAACATTAATCACAGGCGAAATAACTCATGTACGAATATAAACCTTTGTATGTATTTCTTTAAATAAATTAATTGTAAAATCATTGTGATGTAGAGATAGCATGTCAATCAAATCAAAGATTTAAGTTGTACTTTTTTTTAAATAGCATCTAAACATATAAAAGCAAAAAGTAAGATTTTCTATATTATTCTTACAGCCTTTATACGTCCCACTACTGGGTGCAGCATCTTCATATTTCTGAGAGGGTTTTTTTGGAACAGTGGCGGGGTAACATAGTGCTTTTTAGGGGGATAACGTAGTGTTCTTTCAAATGTGTACCATATTTATAAATTAAGTTTAAAATATGTTTGAATCGTTGTGTAATAGTTTGAAACTACTCCGTCGATCTACTTTATACCTTTTAAAACATTAACATTTATCATAAAATGCAAAAATAATATGTACGTTGACGTTTTATAGACCTATTTATATCCTAAAAATTATAAGGCTGTTATTATTAATCTATGCCACTCTCTAAGAAAGGCTTCACCCCCACACTAAGATTTTCTCCTGTCTTGTATCGATTTACATACAGAAGGACGGAACAAGTGTTTCATGTAATTGTTCAGGTTTTTGTACATAATATGTATGTGTAGCACATAGGTGTTTAAATACATTTATTATCTGTATAACCGTATCACGCCCACATTAAACGAAAATGTGTTGCTAGCAATAATTTCTTAATGTATCTTATTTTTATACATTTCGTAGTAACTTTATGTATCAAGAGGGATTCTTCGGAAATGTAATACGAAAAAATGTGTAATTCAGAATGACATGAAATGTAACTCACAAAAACATGTTAGTTATGGCAACACTTTTATATTATATAATTTTGATGGTATTTGTGTCTTATGTTGTGTAAAACTAGTTTTTAATAAAACCATGAACATAAAACTAAAAGGGATTTTATTTAATTGATTACGTTAACAAAACAAATGACACATTTTTGTATAACTTGCAACATAGAGCAACACAGGAGAGGAGAAGCCATAACGTTATTTTCCGACACCAAACTGTCTCTCACTTTTTGCGATACTCAGATTCCCACACAAAAATAATCGTCTGCCACTACGAAACTCACACATAACAATTAAAATAATACATTAACAATTTCACACACACATAGATATATTCTGTGTCATAACAGTGTAATGAAGTGACGCAACTACATTGACAAGTTGCATACAGCCATGGATGTAACAACTGTCGATACGCATTATCGATGAAAAGGTGGATATTATAATGAAGATAGGACTTTATTTATTACTACTATAATTACCTATCATTTAACTAATAAACTTAATGTTTATATAATTTTAAAAACCAGTGATAGTCCTATCTATCACTGGTTTTTAAAATGGATTAGTTTTGTATAGGTTTATACAACGAATACATTTTTGTGGGTTCGCTTTTTTCATTAAACAAGAAATTCTTGTATAAATATAGAAAGTTAAAGCAAAACATCGCAGTTGTAGTAAATTCTTAGCTCGTGAGAGCCTCCCACTTTTACATTTTTTCTTAACTTGACGCTTAATGAGTTCTGTTTCTTCAACGTAATTTTTTTCAAAAACCAGATTCTGTTTTTCTTTATCTACCAATGATTTTTCATTCAGATTCTGAAGAAATTTTATCAACCTAGCAACTTTTTATTTAAAAAAAGAGTTTTAGCTTGGGGCCTTTTAATATTTTTTCTGATAATATAGGTATTGATGCATTTCTCTTTTTCTTGGTGTAAGTGCAATGGCGGAAATCGAATTATAATTTTCAGATGTTTCCTTTAACTAAGCTTGAAAAATAAATAGGCTATATTATGCTGTTATCATCTTTCTATGCAGCTTACTCAATCTCAATAATAAAATAGTAGTAATTACTATGTGATAAATATGTAACCTATTTATTTTAATCAATCAAATTATCTACAGTAAACTATTAAAAGCAAACTCGCACGTAAGGAGTAGATGTTGTACATGCAGATATCAACGAATCAGGAATAGTGAGAGTAAGATGATAGTCTGTCATCTGGTAAAGTAAATGATAATTGATAGCTTTGGAAAATTTGATTTAATATTGTACATTTTTGAAGTGGAGAAATTTGAGCTTCATTACATAGCTATGACTAACCACATACTACACACTATACTACAACATCAACGTTTTACGGGAAGCATGGGGCATTACATCTTAGTCATCAGGGTTGGCGACGCATTTGCAATCTGCAGCGGTTAGTTGGCCTTGAGATCGTAAATATCCATGGACCACGGTTTACTTACCATCAAGTTGACTGTACGCTAGTTTGCCTTCTCCGTGATGTAAAAAGCTTACGGAACAATAATACAGTGTGGTATTAAATTTGGCTTGGTGCCTTCATTAAATTGCATCAAATTAAATATAATACAATACTTACGAGTCATCATCATCATCATCATTACAGCCTTCACAAGTCCACTGCTGAACATAGGCCTCCCCAAGGAATGCCACAAAGCACGGTCCTGATCCACCCGCATCCATCGACTTCCTGCATTTCTTACCAGGTCGTCACTCCATCTAGTGGGGGACGCCCTACACTCGTCCGCCGGTATGAGGCCGCCACTCGAGAACCTTTTTCCCCATCGGTTGTCGGTTCTTCTAGCTATATGGCCGGCCCATTGCCACTTCAGCTTACTAATCTGTTGGGCTATGTCGGTCACTCTGGTTCTACTGCGGATATCCTCATTTCTAAGTTTATCACGCAGTGAGACTCCAAGCATAGCCTCTCCATAGCTCGCTGAGCGACCTTGAGCTTCCTCATCCGGCCAGCAGTGAAGGACCACGTCTCAGTTCCGTAGGTCATCACTGGCAACACGCACTGGTTGTACAGCCTCGTTTCAAGTTTTGAGGTATACCTGACGAGAAGATGTGCCGTAATTTCCCGAACGCTGCCCAGCCGAGTTGAATCCGTCGATTGACTCTCGGTCGAAGTTGGACTTACCTGGTCGGACTATTTGTCCCAGGTAAACATATTCGTCAACAACTTCGAGCTTAGTGCTCCCAACAACTACCGGCATAGGTGTGACATGGACATTAAACATGATCTTTGTTTTGTCCATGTTCATCTTAAGACCTATCCGTTGGGAGGCACTATTGAGTCATTGAGCATAGTGCTTAGGTCCTCCAGCGATTCTGCCATAAGGACTATATCGTCGGCAAATCGAAGGTGAGTGATGTACTCGCCATTGATGTTAATGCCGTATCCTTTCCAGTCCAGAAGCTTGAAAACGTCTTCCAATGCAGCGGTGAAGAGTTTCGGGGATATAACATCATCCTGTTTTACACCTCTCTGCAGTTGGATAGGTTTTGTACTCTGGTCCTGTACTCGGATAGCCATCGTAGCCCTACTGTACAAGCACTTCAACACTTCGATATACCGACAGTCAACTTGGCACCGCTGAAGGGACTGCAGCACCGCCCAAATTTCGACGGAATCAAAGGCTTTCTCACAGTCCACATACGCCAGACATAGTGGCAAATTGTACTCGGACTTCTGTACACCTGTTGAAGGGTAAGGTATGTGGTCTATGGTGCAGCCTTTTCGAAACCGGCTTGTTCGGGAGGCTGGAAGTCGTCGAGTCTGCGTGCGAGACGATTCGTAAAAATTTTTTCTAAAAATCAGAGTTTAAAGGATATATGAAAGTACTTTTGTAATAAAAGGCTTACCTGGCTTCCCACAAGAATCAGTGTCATTTGCTCAGATCATTTCCAGACCTCTGACTTTCCCCACCATTGCACTTACATCAAGAAAAAGAAAAATGCAGCAACACCAATATTATCAGAAAAAAAATATTAAAAGCTAAACCTCTTTTTTAAAGAAAAGTTACTGGTTTGAAAAACGGATGGTTTTTGAAAAAAATGGCGTTGATGAAACAGAACTTATTAAGCGTCAACTTAAGAAAAAATGTAAAAGTGGGAAGCTCTCACTTGTTGTGCTTTAACTCTCTATACTGATACAGAAATTTATTTTTTAATGAAAAAAGCGAACCCACAAAAATGTATTCGTTATATATATACAAAAATAATCCATTTTAAAAACCAGTGATAGATAAAACTATCACTGGTTTTTAAAATTATATAAACATTAAGTTTATTAGTTAAATTATAGGTAATTACATTAATTATAATGTATTAATTATAATTAAAGGTAATGATAGGTAATTATATTAGTAATGAATAATGTCCTATCTTTATTAGAATATCCACCTTTTCATCGATAATGCGTATCGACAGTTGTTACATCCATAGCTGTATGCAACTTCTCAATGTGGTTGCGTCACTTCAATACACTGTTATTACACAGAATATATCTATGTGTGTGTGTGTGAAATTGTTAATGTATTATTTTAATTGTTATGTGTGTGTTTCGTAGTGACAGACGATTATTTTTGTTTGGGAGTCTGAGAAAGTGTGCGTGGTACAGATTCACCCTTGCAAAAAATGACAGACAGTTTGGTATCGGAAAATAACGCTATGGCTTCTCCCTCTTGTGTTGCTTTATGGTGGTGGTAAACAAATCTGAAACAATACGACCGAATAATGTAATTTTTAAGTTTAAAAAGAAATAAAGTCCATGTCCGCACTGCGATATTTCACCGCGCGACTTTTATTCTTGCGTATTATATTCCGTGATAGGAATTACACCTAGTACGCACTGCGAATAAAATTTCTTACGATATTTGTTATTTCGATGCAGTTCCCCGCTGAAACGCACGTCTAGAAATGAACAACAGATTTTTTTTAATTTACCTGACAATACGGCGGCGGCGTGATAGACGTGTCATGAACATTGGATTCACTAATTTACGGCCTTGAGACCTATGAAAGTATTTTTCTACATAAAACATCAAAGGCTACGAAAATACAGTAAAAAGTTTTTCGGATATTACTGAATGACTATAAAATCATTCGATAATTTACTACGACTTGTTGGTTGGGCTATTACCTATCAAGATACGAATTGGAGAAAAATAATTTTAGCTGGAGAGAGACGCGAAACACGCGAATTTTATTCCGTAGTGCGGACATAGCCATGCTTAATTTATACTGCACAAAATATTCGTGCGGAAATAAATCGCACCGCTTCGTGTTCAATTTGTATCAAATCACAGATTTTTTTACCGCGCGATTTTTTACCGCCAGTGCGGCTACTCTATAAAATCCGAGAAAAATATCGTGCGGTGAAATATCGCAGTGCGGACAGGGCCAAATAGTACTAACATTATAAATAATTACTTACATATGCTTACATATGAAAGGTAACGCTATCTTTTTGTAAATTTAACGTGGCAGATCTCTTTTTGCAGCAAAAAAACTGAACAATTTGGCATTTTTGTAGGACGTCGATTCAGTCGCGCAACTAAATTTAGTCTAGTGAGCAGTGCGGTTGCAACTAGTTTTATTGTAAACATAGGGCCGCCGTGTCATATATGGACTTATACTTTGGCAAAAGGGAACGCCTGCATATGGTTCCTCCCATCCGGTACGTCGGCGGCCCGTGTTGTTTTATGACTTGCAATTACCTGGAATTCTGTTGTATATATTTTTACTTGCTTAATTCTTTCATATTTTTACTCAAGTGTCAGCTTACGACTTACAAGCACACATTCCAACAGATGGTAAGTGTATGCACTGGCTAAACACCTATCTAGAGGCAGTGAAAGGCGTTTGCGACATGGGCGACCGCCTACGGCCATGCGATCCGAAGGGCCTCGCACCCTTAAAATTCAAAGAATTTTCATTCCAAAAATATTAAGCTAGAACGACGAAAAGTCAAGACATCTATAATACACTCCTATCTATGCTCTCTGCAACTAACATCCATCATTCAATACGTCCTAAGTTTGTAGTTTACTTTTAAATTTGGTTTATTAATATTTACCAGCAATGAAGTATCCACTATCTAGCGCAAAATTTTCCCATTCCATTTGCTTCACGCTAAGTTCGCGTGTCTCAAGTCTCAAGGATTGCTGCGGCAATTAGATAGCCGCGAGCTATTATGAAATGGTCACCTTGTTTTACCAATTAATCATTCTTGAAGTTGTTTCTGGTGCTTCTGGCTGCTTTCTGCTACAGTTCATCTAAAAAGTTCATGGTGTTGGCGAAGCAGAATAGCATGGGGATGTCGTGACAGACAACAATTACTAGAATTATACAGCTCCGCTTATTCAGGGCGCAATCCAGTGGTAGTTGTTTAAAAACCTTAGGTCTAAGTTGAAGACCAACAGCGTTAGTGACATAACTGGTGACAAGATTATTTGAGTGAGATTAAGTGCAAATCTTATTCTACATTATCCTGATGAAATCCCGTATTTCAATCTGAATGAGATAAGAATGGCTTTGCAGCATCTTAAAAACGGGATGATACCTGGTGAGGATAGTTACGACAGAGCTTTAGCAAGTGAGTGAGCAAGTCGGTACTTAATACCCTTCAGGAGCTATTTATTTTTGCCCTTCCACTTAGCACTACGCCACAAGCGTAGAACAGAATCAAAAGTGCATCGCATGCAGCAATTATAACACAAGTACCTGCGTTTCGTATAGTGAGTGACTAGAAAAGCATACCATTTTTCCATTTCCATTCAATCCATCTTAAGCCTCGGGGGTGACAACTCCTTTTATTCATAATCGAGGATGATTGTAGATGTCTATGGGCCACAGCATCCACTTACTTTCTGGTGGACTTTGTCCTCGGTTGGCACCCTTATTCTATAAAAAAATCTATAGAGTGCGTTTCGGAGAGTGCGCGCAGAAATTACATGCCTTAATTCCTACCTCCCCTTTCCACCCACGGACAATCTGGCCGTCGACGGGTCTTCACCCCTTTGTTGTCAATATTCCACGCATACGAACCAAACAGTTTGGTTCGTCTTTCGTAATGCGTACAGCAAAGGAGTGAAATAATCTGCCGGCATCTGTCTTTCCGTCGGATTACAATCTAGTATCTCGTCTTCGAGGCAAGAGGTTTTTTTACGATAAGACAGTGCGATTTACTATCTAGGGCTTCATCACTACTTACCACAAGGTGGGATTGTAGTCAAGCACTGGAATATAATAAGTAAAAAAAATGTAAATAATATTTATTTTATTCAAAATAAAAAATGTTGAAACAAAACACAAAAACAATACTTTACTTTATCATAATGTACGGATTGCATTAGTCGCACTATCGACAAAACTAATCGATATTTTAAAATTCATTGATTTGAGTAAAAATTAAACTACTTTTACGGATTATATCGCGTTTAATTAACTTATTTTATTAATTCCCGACGTTTCAGGTGCTTTACAGCACCATGGTCACGGGGACTGGGTGATTGACGTCCCAATGTCAAAGTTAATCCGGGTACCTTCAGCTTTTTTAATTATTAATTTTTGTCCGATCTACGCAGAATGAACTTAAAGTGTCTTGAAGTCTTGCAGTGGTATGCTTGGGTTTAGTTTTAATTTTATTAATTACAGGATCCCAAGCAGGTGGTAGTACCCAGCCTCCCTCTCTATTGAAATTAGGATGTTTTTTAATTTCAATAGCCTCACGTATCATCCTTGGCAGGAATCGAGGTTCTCTCGCGAGAATTTGTGGTTTATCAAATCTAATGTAATGGCGGGGACGTCTAGGATATGATCACAAACTGCAGACTTCCCGGAACTTTGGTGTTTCAAGTCAGCTATGTGTTCTTTTACGCGGGTTTTGATAGATCGTTTAGTTTGCCTTATTATGAGAGACCACACTCACAATCAAGCTTGCCTCTGCATCTTGTAGAGGAATATTGCACTTGACGGATGGTAAGAACTGACTAACCTTCTTCGGCGGCTTGAAGAATGTTCTTATAGAAGCTCGCTTCAAGATGTAGCCAATCTTGTCTGTGACACCTCTGACATATGGTAGTACAGCAGGCACACGCTCGACTGTGGCCGGCTTCACTCGGTCACTGTGACGTAGGCGCAGGACCCGAAGCTTGTTGTCGTGCAGAACCTGCTTGACGTACTGAAGCTCGGCGGCCAGGTGTTTGCTGTCACAGATCCTCGTGCTCTTTGTAACAAAGATTTGCCCACGGTAGCCAACTGTGAAGGATGATGGTGGGATTCACCATTTAAATATCTGTTTGTATGGGTTTTTTCTATATACGGTGTGACCTATGGTGTTGCTAGGTTTCGAATGACTAATACATCTAGAAAGCTAAAGAATTATTTGCCTCTAACTCCATAGTAAATTGAATTTTAGAGTTTATGGAATTAAGATGTTCTAAAATGCAGTTACTTTGTCTGATGGTAAAATTGTGAAAGTATCGTCTACGTACCGCTTGTAGAACCTGAAATTACTGGTGCAGTAGCAGGGCTTTATCCTCAAAGTCCTCCATGAAAATATCGGCGACAATGGAGATACCGGTGAGCCCATTGCAACACCATCTACCTTGTTGACCAAAATTAATAATTAAAAGCTGAAGGTACTCGGATTAACTTTGACATTGGGACGTCAATCACCTCAGTCGCCCGTGACCATGGGTGCTGTAAAGCACCTGAAACGTCGGAATTAATAAAATAAGTTAATTAAACGCGATATAATCCGTAAAAGTAGTTTAATTCAATGTGTAGTGTTCGCGTAAATATAAGAAATCATTATGTAAACCAGTACGGACTGGAAATAGCAACTAAAATACATAAACTAGAAGATCTCAAGACCAAGCGCGCAAGATACGTAACATCATTAAATTTCTTGAAGAGATGCAGAGACCATAATCTCATTCCTACGTGTGTCAAGATATCTACTAAAAAGACATTCGAGGAAGCGCTAAGATCTTAAATCAGGCAAGCAAAAGTTGTTAATAACGGTGATTCAGCAAAACGTACCGATCTATGTTTCATTAACAAAACCATAGACAAATCCTCCAGTGATCTAAAGACAATTTTATCGACATTTGATTATAAGAATTGCATGGAAACTTTAGATAAACGGGAATCAACTAAATACAATGAATGCAAAAATAAACATATAGATAAATACCAAAACTAACAACTAAATCAAATGTCCAACACCAACGTCAACGTAAGAACGGAACACAACCATTGACAACAGACGCGACTAATAAACAACGCGCGGTCTATAACCTGTCAAAACAATCTCTGGACGACGCGACGATAAAAGTTTTGGCCAAAGGTATGAATTTCATAACACCGCGAAAATCCCGTATGAAAACATTATCTGTAGTGTTGAGGACTGTCTGTATAAAATAATATTGGTAAGGAAGATTTAGAGGCCATACGTCAAGACATCTCGTCTTTGTTACGTCGAAGCTCAGTGCCGAAATTAAATCTTCCGAAGGATGAAATTAATGCATTGAAAAACTTACGCAACAGACCAGATTTAACGATTCTCCGCGCAGATAAAGGTAATGCTACGGTTATAATGAATACGTCGGATTACAATTCTAAAATACAACAACTTTTATCGCATGAAAGTACGTATGTAAACGTCAAAACAGACCTACAACTAATACGCTTAAAACAACTAGCGATCTAATTAAGAATACTCCGAAATTGAATCTAGACGTCAATTCGATAATACCTGCGTGTGCCAAACCACCGAAGTTGTATGGGTTACCAAAATACACAAACCGAACGCTCCATTACGTCCAATAGTGAGTCAGATCGATTCGCCAACTTACAGATTGGCTCAACTCTTAGCAAAAACACTATCACCACTCAGAGGACACACAAGAGCACACTAAGGATTCATACCATTTTGTTAGTGAGATAAAAGACCTACGTCTTACTGACAATGAAACCATAGTCAGTTTTGATGTTCAGTCTCTATTTACTTGCCTACCTGTTGAAGACTGCATCTCAATTGTAACTAGGAAACTAGAGGAAAACAACATGCCAGCAGAATATGCAGTATTGCTTAGACAATGCCTTACATCTGGCTATCTATTGTGGAAGGAAGAGTTTTACAAGCAAGTAGATGGTGTTGCAATGGGCTCACCGGTATCTCCCATTGTCGCCGATATTTTCATGGAGGACTTTGAGGAGAAAGCCCTACTTACTGCAAGTAACTCCAAGGTTCTACAAGCGGTACGTAGACGATACTTTCACAATTTTACCATCAGACAAAGTAACTGCATTTTTAGAACATCTTAATTCCATAAACTCTAAAATTCAATTTACTATGGAGTTAGAGGCAAATAATTCTTTAGCTTTCCTAGATGTATTAGTCATTCGAAATCCTAACAACACCATAGGTCGCACCGTGTGTAGAAAAACCCATACAAACAGATATTTAAATGGTGAATCCCACCATCATCCTTCACAGTTGGCTACTGGGCAAATCTTTGTTACAAAGAGCACGAGGGATCTGTGACAGCAAACACCTGGCCGCCGAGCTTCAGTACGTCAAGCAGGTTCTGCACGACAACAAGCTTCGGGTCCTGCGCCTACGTCACAGTGACCGAGTGAAGCCGGCCACAGTCGAGCGTGTGCCTGCTGTACCACCATATGTCAGAGGTGTCACAGACAAGATTGGCTACATCTTGAAGCGAGCTTCTATAAGAACATTCTTCAAGCCGCCGAAGAAGATTAGTCAGTTCTACCATCCGTCAAGTGCAATATTCCTCTACAAGATGCAGGAGTGTACAAGCTTGATTGTGAATGTGGTCTCTCATATAGGGCAAACAAAACGATCTATTAAAACCCGCGTAAAGAACACATAGCTGACGTGAAGCACCAACGTTCCGGGAAGTCTGCAGTTTGTGATCATATCCTAGACGGCCCCGCCATTACATTAAATTTGATAAACCACAGATTCTCGCGAAAGAACATCGATTCCTGCCAAGGATGATACGTGAGGCTATTGAAATTAAAAACATCCTAATTTCAATAGAGAGGAGGCTACATACCACCTGCTTGGGATCCTGTAATTAATAAAATTAAAACTAAACCCAAGCATACCACTGCAAGACTTCAAGACACAGTTAGTTCATTCTGCGTAGATCGGACCAAAATTAATAATTAAAAAGTTGAAGGTACTCCGAATTAACTCTGACATCGGGACGTCAATCACCTCAGTCCCTGTGACCATGGGTGCTGTAAAGCACCCGAAACGTCGGGAATTAATAAAATAAGTTAATTAAACGCGATATAATCCGTAAAAGTAGTTTAATTCAATGTGTAGTGTTCGCGTAAATATAAGAAATCATTATCTAAACCAGTACGGACTGGAAATAGCAAATAAAATACGCCGACTAGAAGATCTCAAGACCAAGCGCGCAAGATACGTAACATCATTAAATTTCTTGAAGAGATGCGGAGACCATAATCTCATTCCTACGTGTGTCAAGATATCTACTAAAAAGACATTCGAGGAAGCGCTAAGATCTTAAATCAGGCAAGCAAAAATTTGTTAATAACGGTGATTCAGCAAAACGGACCGATCTATGTTTCATAAACAAAACCATAGACAAATCCTCCAGTGATCTAAAACAATTTTATCGACATTTGATTATAAGAATTGCATGGAAACTTTAGATAAACGGGAATCAACTAAATACAATGAATGCAAAATAAACATATAGATAAATACCAAAACTAACAACTAAATCAAATGTCCAACACCAACGTCAACGTAAGAACGGAACACAACCATTGACAACAGACGCGACTAATAAACAACGCGCGGTCTATAACCTGTCAAAACAATCTCTGGACGACGCGACAATAAAAGTTTTGGCCAAAGGTATGAATTTCGCAATAACACCGCGAAAAATCCGTATGAAAACATTATCTGTAGTGTTGAGGACTGTCTGTATAAAAATAATATTGGAAAGGAAGATTTAGAGGCCATACGTCAAGACATCTCGTCTTTGTTACGTCGAAGCTCAGTGCCGAAATTAAATCTTCCGAAGGATGAAATTAATGCATTGAAAAACTTACGCAACAGACCAGATTTAACGATTCTCCGCGTAGATAAAGGTAATGCTACGGTTATAATGAATACGTCGGATTACAATTCAAAATACAACAACTTTTATCGGATGAAAGTACGTACGTAAAGGTCAAAACAGACCCTACAACTAATACGCTTAAAACAACTAGCGATCTAATTAAGAAATACTGAGAAATTGAATCTAGACGTCAATTCGATAATACCTGCGTGTGCCAAACCACCGAAGTTGTATGGGTTACCAAAATACACAAACCGAACGCTCCATTACGTCCAATAGTGAGTCAGATCGATTCGCCAACTTACAGATTGGCTCAACTCTTAGCAAAACACTATCACCACTCAGAGGACACAAGAGCACACACTAAGGATTCATACCATTTTGTTAGTGAGATAAAGACCTATGTCTTACTGACAATGAAACTATGGTCAGTTTTGATGTTCAGTCTCTATTTACTTGCCTACCTGTTGAAGACTGCATCTCAATTGTAACTAGAAACTAGAGGAAAACAACATGCCAGCAGAATATGCAGTATTGCTTAGACAATGCCTTACATCTGGCTATCTATTGTGGAAGGAAGAGTTTTACAAGCAAGTAGATGGTGTTGCAATGGGCTCACCGGTATCTCCCATTGTCGCCGATATTTTCATGGAGGACTTTGAGGAAGCCTGCTTACTGCACCAGTAACTCCAAGGTTCTACAAGCGGTACGTAGACGATACTTTCACAATTTTACCATCAGACAAAGTAACTGCATTTTAGAACATCTTAATTCCATAAACTCTAAAATTCAATTTACTATGGAGTTTGAGGCAAATAATTCTTTAGTTTTCCTAGATGTATTAGTCATTCGAAATCCTAACAACACCATAGGTCTTACCGTGTATAGAAAAAGACCCATACAAACAGATATTTAAATGGTGAATCCACTATCATCCTTCACAGTTGCCTACCGTGGGCAAATCTTTGTTACAGAGAGCACGAGGATCTGTGACAGCAAACACCTGGCCGCCGAGCTTCAGCACGTCAAGCAGGTTCTGCGACAACAAGCTTCGGGTCCGCGCCTACGTCACAGTGACCGAGTGAAGCCGGCCACAGTCGAGCGTGTGCCTGCTGTACTACCATATGTCAGAGGTGTCACAGACAAGATTGGCTACATCTTGAAGCGAGCTTCTATAAGAACATTCTTCAAGCCGCCGAAGAAGATTAGTCAGTTCTTACCATCCGTCAAGTGCAATATTCCTCTACAAGATGTAGGTGTACAAGCTTGATTGTGAATGTGGTCTCTCATATATAGGGCAAACAAAACGATCTATTAAAACCCGCGTAAAAGAACACATAGCTGACGTGAAGCACCAACGTTCCGGAAGTCTGCAGTTTGTGATCATATCCTAGACGGCCCCGCCATTACATTAGATTTGATAAACCACAGATTCTCGCGAAAGAACATCGATTCCTGCCAAGGATGATACGTGAGGCTATTGAAATTAAAAACATCCTAATTTCAATAGAGAGGAGGCTGGTACTACCACCTGCTTGGGATCCTGTAATTAATAAAATTAAAACTAAACCCAAGCATACCACTGCAAGACTTCAAGACACAGTTAGTTCATTCTGCGTAGATCGGACCAAAATTAATAATTAAAAAAGCTGAAGGTACTCCGGATTAACTTTGACATTGGGACGTCAATCACCTCAGTCCCCATGACCATGGGTGCTGTAAAGCACCCGAAACGTCGGGAATCAATAAAATAAGTTAATTAAACGCGATATAATCCGTAAAAGTAGTTTAATTCAATGTGTAGTATTCGCGTAAATATAAGAAATCATTGAGAAAAAAGTTTCAAAATTACTGGTAGTATCTTGTGGTATAAACCAATACCAAAAATTTTAAACATAGGCACGACAAAAAAAATACTAAGAAAACTCTGGTGTAACTATTTGAAAAGAACACATTATTATTTATTGGACAAACGAGACTTGGAACGTGTTTTGTATATCTAGGTATAGTGATATTTTAGTTGTTAGTGATAATTTCAATTTCCCAAGAGATCCATGTAATAAAAAGCTCAATGCAACAGGGAGATTAAAATGGTTTCCTTAAAACAGTAAAATATCATAATATCACTCGATCATAAAACTTACCGTTATGTAAAAAGTATATGATATTAAAGTTTTAGGTATGTCAGGATAGTGTCAATTGAAATTTCGTAGCTGCCTTACCGTCTGGGTGACAGGCGTGAGAGTTAATGATTATCACTAAAGTTTTAGTTCCTGACTCGTTTTCATTACTGCCGCGTAACACGGGTAGACCCTCACAATAATAAAATAGTCATGACGAGTCCACCAAGAGCAAAGCTCAGGGGCTAAGCGCTCACCGTAAATTTCACATTACGTGAGTTACCCGGGTCGGATCCCCGCCGACATCAATGAAATTGTTTATTGCAATTTAAAGCGATCGGTGTAGAGAAAAACATAGTGAGAAAACTTACATGTCTAAGAAATTAATTAAAAAAAAAAACAGGGTTATTTTTCAAAGAGTAGCCACTTAAGTTCAAATATATAAATAATGATATAAATATTGCAATTTATGAAAATACGAGTAAAGAAGGCTTCTACTTTTATTTGAAATTATCCCAAATTGAATGTAATTTATGGGCAACAACGTTTTTGACTACCGATCGATCCTTGCGAATGTGTGCGTGCGCAGTAGTGAATTTAAAAGATAGAAAGGACAGAATATTCGAAATTTTTTTAATTAATTATTCTTCACCATACGCCTACTTATACTAAACCTTCTCTACCCGACCGGTTATTGCAAAATAACCCTGTATTTTGAAAATATATTATGAAGTCGGCCAGCACGCATTGGGACAGCGCAGCGGACATTCCCTTGCCTTTAAGCCCTCTCAGAAATGAAAGGATGCAGTGGGACATATATATAGGCTGGTTTGCTTTACTTTGTACCGTCATAAAAGTTCACACTAAATTCGTCTTCACGTTTTTTCTTGTTCAGATAGATACAAGTTTTTTCTTGTATCTCTTTCGATGGTATAATAATTTAATAGTTCTCTAAACGTAAAATCATTGTGACGAGCGTATTACCAAGCGAAGCGTATGGCGTACATGACAGACATAAGCTCTTGTATTAGAGTGTCCTAAATAGCGACCATTTAGAGTAAGGCCTACCGCATGTTAATACAACTCTTAAATCGATCCAACTATTTAGTCGAGTTGTTGCTTGTGATAATTTCATGACGATCAAACTGTTTGGTCGGTTGTGGTTATTAGTTTTCTTAGTCTCTATACGATTTACTAGTTTTCTTTATCGGTCATTTATTTTTCAGCACTCAATTCTCATTTAATAATTACAACTAAACAATAAAACTATACAAACATAATTAGGTACTAGCTTGTGCTTTGCTTTATATAATGAATAATAAACAAAATACGAGAAGGTTGACGCTTCAACGGCGCTAGTGCAAATTGACTGTTTACTCGAGCGTATGCGCTTCCCAATACATAGTAACATACATTGAGCTGTCGATCGATAGTTGTTCGACTGATAAATCAAAATGTAATCGATATGATTTTTTTATTTTTCTGTCGAGCAACTAATGAGTTGATAACATGCAAACCTCCATACAATCTCATAGGCTTTTCACATACAACTAAACAGTACCGTTACCATTACATTCTATTAAAGTCCACTACTGAACATAGGCCTCACCCATAGATTGCCTCATAGGGGATATTTTCCATAGTTACCACGTATGGCAAACGGGTTGGCAGCTGCAGTTTTTTATTTTTAGTCGTTATTATGAAGACGCTGCTGCCCATCATCTGATTTGTTTCCCTCTGTCGCCTTTTACGATACCCACGGGATGATATGGGGGTAGTTGACACTACACGGTAAACTAGTTCGATTAAAATTGCGCCTAGTGTAAGGCCTCAGATGAGGGCGTTAGCGGCGTAACGGCCCCTTTCCCATACAACTCAAGTGACTGCCACTCAAGACACTGCAAAACATTAGCGTGTGTTCGATATGACGCCACGCAGTGCGTTTTGCGGATGTTCCCTACTGACGCCATAGAGTTTTATTATAGTATATACGTACTTTACCTCTCGCGGAAAGATCTTTTGACATCTGATGGCTTTATAACTATCTCATTTACGCCAGAAATAGAATATCAAGGCCGGAAACGGGAAGCAGCCTCAATGGTGCGAAACATCTGGCACTGCGATCGTCAATCCGCATGCCAATTGTGACGATTTTGGCTAATCCTCCTCACAACGGAAAAAAACTCACGTTCAGCATAATAGCCATACCGCAGCGTATTATGACTGCAACATTAAAGGATCGGCTCCGCTGGGGAAAGGATCACGATCCTACAGAATAGTATTTTTTACTTTTTAGAATCCTTCGCGGGTGCGCGCAGGATACACAATAACTCACCAAAAATCTGTCGTAATCGGATATAAGGTATTCAAAACATACACTTACAAAATAAAGAACCTGTTAACTTTATATATATGATAAAAGACAATAAATCTATAACTTTATTTACTGTTATGTTAGAAATACTTACTTACTAATACATTTTTACTGGTATTAATTGTTAATCAGTAAAGACTAAAGAGCAAGCTTTTCTATATCATAATTTGAACTTTCATTCACTACTTTGTGCATAAATTAAGGCAAACACTGAATATGTTCCCTTTATAACCTGCAAAAAGAATAAAAATGTATAAGTACTCGATATTTAAAACAATTATAATAATAAAAATTGAAAATGTATTAATATTAATTCTATTATAATATTATAATAATGTTAGTTCGCCGTGAAATGGCGGCCTAAGATTGCTCATCTAGCTCATGGCTCATGTGGGACTCGCACTCACTTAAACCCTATTGTGGTCCACCTTTGATGTCACTAGAGAAACTTTGTTGTTGGTTCTTCAAGCTATATAATATGGCCGGCCCATCGCCACTTCAGCTTACTGATCCGTTGAGCTATGCTGGTTACTCTGATTCTGCTGTGGATATCCTCATTACGAAGTCCACCACGCAGAGAAACCCCAAGCATAGCCCTCTCCATAACTCGCTGACCTTGAGATTCCTCATACGGCTAGGAGTGAAGAACCACGTCTTAGAACCATATGACAACACAGATAATACGCACTGGTTGTACACTCTAGTTTTGAAGTTTTGAAGTATCCGTGACGTGAAGGTGTTATGTCGTAATATCATGAATGACTTGGAATCCGCCAATTGACCTCTCGATCAAAGTTGGACTTAACTAGTCGAATATTTGGTTCTCGGCAAATATTATATGATACAATATATCAAACGACTTCCTTTTGTTTAATAGGTTAAAAGAGAGACAATTAAGTATTAAGGACAAATATCAGTTGGAAGCGGCACCGCGACGGTGGAAGAGCACTTTGAAGGGAAAGACGCGACCTGCTTGGAACAAAAATAAAAATATATTAAAAGAAAACTTTGAAAATTGACAATATTTACCCAAAAGTTACATCTTGATTATAAATACCCTAGGAATTAGGATCAAAACTTCTTAGAGAAAAGATTAGAGGTTACCCAAAATCGTGTTTGTGGGAAATTATATGGGGGGCCTATGTTTACAAAGGAATATGGTGTGATTCATTAAAAGGATAATAATAATGATTGTGATGACAATGTGCAGACATGAAACGTGAAAAAGTTCAATAGGACTATTATGTTACAATTACAATAGAAGTACAATAATAGATCTAGTGGAGAAAATATTCAACTTTATCATTTAATTTTAGACCTTACTAACTAACTATAACTATAAAGAACAATGTAAACGCTTTTAATTGAGCATAAAGTAATATTAAAACAATGGAGTGGCCACATTTAGCTAATAATAAATAATACTAGAAGTAATAAAGTATTTTGTCAGTGATTAAAGTAATCTTTGCGGTAGAATTTTGCTAGGAATATTATTGACTTTGTTTGATTACTTATCCCTACACTACTATTTGCACGTAGTTTATATAATTATCTTGTGCTGTAATCATTTGGGTGGTAAAATGGTTGATTGAACTGTTCGATAATTTTGGAGTACCGTAAAATCCGAACGTGATTCCGTTCCGGTCTAATGTGAGAAAGTGACTAATACAGCAGGACGAATATATTTACTACTAGTTATATGAGCGACAGTTATTTAGGGATGAGTCGCTCGCGTCCGTAGGCTTCGACCACCTAACCCTAGGCCCACCCTACACGTGTCCCCCGGGTGGTGCTAAACGAGCGACAAAGCCGAAAGGATAGACTCGGCTCCTCGCCGTATGGTAGCGGCGTAAAATCTACCACCCCCTTAGATCGCACCATGAGCCAACACATTAAAGGAATGGCCCCGATTTCCCGGCGTCCCTTTAATGGGGCAGGGGTGCGAAGAATCTCCGGGAGTAAAACCGGCGACGAGGTTCGCCACCCGTCACGTTCTGTCTAACGGAGGGGCGAAAGTGGATTGCGGAGGCCCGTCTGGCTACGCTGAATGTATGTGGAGCAATGAATGATAAGATGGATGAAATATGCGAAATGATGAATGATAGAGGAATAGATGTGTTATGTGTAAATGAGACGAATGAAAGGGAAAGGATGCCACTGCACATGGCATGTATACCGCTTACTGGTCTGGTGTAGACGAGACCGAGCGGGCATGCCAGGAGTCGGTGTCATCCTTTCAGAAAGAATGGGTCAATGTGTGAAAGAGTATGAATGTAAGCCCAAGGCTGCTGTGGATACGAATGAAAGTGGGCTTAAAGAAGTTGTTTGTGCTAGGGTGTACGCCCCAGACATGTCTAAGCCCACTTATATCCGAGAGCAGTTTTGGGACATGGTAAGGATGGTGTTGATGAAATGTAAGGAAATGAAAATATCATTATGTTAGGAGATTTTAATGGAAGGGTTAGTGAAGAGGTCTGGTTATGAAAGGATATTAGGAATGTTTGGCGACGAAAGTGTAAATGAGAATGGTGAAGACCTCCTCGCCGTATGTGAGGAAAAGAATCTTTTTGTGACGAATACTTTCTTTCGCCATAAGAGGATTCACATGTATACATGGGAAAGAGGTAATGATAGAAGCATGATAGATTTCATAATTGTGGATGAAAGAATGCGGAGCGCAGTGGTAGATACAAGAGTTTACCGGGGATCCAACGTAGGGACGGATCATTACCTGGTCTTATGCCGAATTAATGGTCTATTCAGGCGTTGGCGGCATCGGACATCTGTGTCTACCACTGCGTTACAGCGTATAAGAACAGAGAGGTTACAAGATGAAGGTGAAAGAGAAGTATAAATGTAGACTGAGGGAGAATATAAATGGTTTGAATGAAATATGTATGAATGATTTAGACCTGAAGACTGTATGGAATAATGTTAAGAAAGTTTTGGTGGATGCAGCCACCGAAGTATGTGGTGTAAGTAAGAGAACGAATGAAAGGAAAATAATACGTTGTGGTGGGATGATGAGATTCGGATGGAAGTTGAAGCAAAGAAGAGAGCATGGCTAGATTTACTGGCAACCAAAGCTGGTAATTTGGCGGTATGAATGATGAGATTGAAAGAAAAAGGCAGACTTTAGACTTATAAATAAGAGAGTAAAAGAAGTTGTTGAAAGGAAAAGCAAGAAAGAACGGATAAGAATGATAGAAGGATATCTGATAACTTCCAGGCAAATATTAAAATGTTCTGGAAACTTTAAAGAACTGCTAGGGAAATTCAAAACAGCCTAGAATGAATGCTATACGAGACGAGAATGGCTGTATGCTGAATGATGAAGTTTCGAATTTAAAGAGATGGAAGGAATACTTTGAAAGCGTGTTTATGAGTAAAGGGTCGTCTGAATTAAGTGAAAAGAAATCTGAAAGAAGTGGAGAGAGGTAGGGAGATAAGTGTAGATGAAATAATGAAAGCAATGAAAAGCATGAAAGCAGGTAAGGCAGCCGGATATGATAGAGTATCACTGAAATGCTAAGGGCTGAGAGGGAGGTGGCAGGCCTGCTGTACACCTTGTTTAATTTATGTTGGGAACTGAAGCGGTACCGGAAGACTGGTGCAAAGCCGTTATAGTCCCAATATATAAAGGAAAAGGGTCACAGCAGGACTGTAAAACTACTGTGGTATCAGCTTGCTTAGCATTGTGGGTAAACTGTATGCTAAGGTGTTAATTGAAAGAGTTATGGAAGAAACTGATGGAAAATTTGGGATGCAAGCTGGATTTAGAAAGGGAATGGGGTGTACGGATCAAGTATTTTCCATGCATGATTGCAGAGAAGTTTTTGGCCAAAACCAGAAAGTTTTTGTGCTTTCATGGACTTGGAAAAGGCTTATGACAGAGTGGACAGGAATGTGTTATGGCAAACACTTAACTCATTTGGTTTGAGCGCTGGTTTGATACAGGCATTGAAGTCTCTTTATAGGGACTCTAGTGCTTGTGTCAGGATCAACGGGGTCTACTCGGACTGGTTTGGCATCCAAAAAGGTGTCAGACAGGGCTGTGTAGCTTCCCCCTGGCTGTTTAACCTATTTATGGACAGTTGTTTGCAAACTTTGAAAGTTGAAGAATGGGTTGAGAATGGGTGAGTTAACCGTCAAATGCCTTTTGTACGCCGATGATCAAGTCATATTTGCATCGTCGGCGGCCGAGTTGCAATTGATGGTTACTTTAATGAACCGATCATTAAAAGAAAGAGGTATGAAAGTGAACGCAAGTAAGACGAAAGTGATGGTTTTTGAAAGAGAAGAAAGTAAAACGTTATGTGAAATAAGAATAGAAGGGGAGTTGATTGAGCAAGTGGATGAGTTTGTATATTTGGGATGTTTATTTAGTAGGGATGGTAGATATGATAAGGATATAGAACGACAAGTGAACGCAGGAAATAGAGTGAATGGGGCTCACACGCTATTGTGAGGAGTCAGAATGTGTCAAAAAGGCACGTTTGGCAATTCACAATGCTGTGTTAGTCCCTACTTTAATGTATGGTAGTGAAAGTTAGGTCTGGCAGAAGAAGCATGAGAGTAGAAAAATGCTGTAGAAATGCGGTCATTATGAGTATGCTAGGGCTGAATCTGAATGACAGGGTGAGAAATAGTGTGATAAGAGAAAAGTGTGGTTTGCAAGATGACGTTGTGACCAGGATTAAGAAAGGAATGCTTCGGTGGTTTGGTCATGTAGAAAGAATGAACGAAGAAGAGTGACAAAGCAAATTTATGCTGCAGAAGTGAACGGCAGAGTCGGAAAGGGACGCCCTAGACGAAGGTTTATCGACCAAATTGGCGATATATTGAAATGGGCCAGATTAGGAGTACCCTTAACCGACGAGCGTGTATGCGTAGATATTTGGATGTAAAGGAGGCGAGAGAGGTGTGCCAGGATCGTGCCAAGTGGAAGTCCGTAGTCTCTGCCTACCCTCTGGGTGACAGGCGTGAGTGTTTATGTATATGTATGTAGTTATTTAGGTGCGACTGCTCCTTACTGCCCTTAGCGTGAGCATTTATTTTACTGGCATCCTAATTATTCTAGTCCATCTAAATTTTTACTGTACAAGTATTTATGAAACTGCTAATTCTAGTACTGGTACTGATTCAGATTAAGTAACTGCTCATGCGCTACTGCCCAATAATAAACTGGTATGCCACATTATAGAATGGAATAGAACAGAATCATTTTATTCAATATAGATTACAAGAATTCTTATTGAAAGTCATTCAAGCTGTACTACTGGTTCGGAAAAACCCACTATCCTGGGAAGAATCAAAAGTAACCGAGCGGGATTTAAAAAGATACAACATAGTATTTTATACAATTAGTATGAAAACATTTAGAAACAGCATGGTAGCGATCACGTTATTCCAGGGTTATTATCAATCATGTACTCTTTAATAGTATAATAACTCTTACGAGACAATGTTTGCTTAATAAACTTTTGATAACTCCTGCATATTTTCTGGGACTTTGTGGTAAAAGCATATACATTGCTCCATGAAGGAATCACTGACTCTGGAGTCGAGTAACTGGTGTAACTAGCTTGTGCGTGTTTCTAGTATTTACAGAATGTACATCACTACATTAAATTTTCGTAAATATACTGAGAGCCCAAAGTCAGTTTATTTATATCTTTAAATTTTACTGTAAGAGATTCCTTCGGACCTAAGTTATTAAATTTCTCTTATGGTTTTCTTCTGCAAAACAAAGATAGTTTCAATGTCAGTTGCATTTACCCCATAGCAAGATTTCATATGACATTATGTTGTAATATTTTTATTGACTACTTGTTGACATTTTATTATAGACGCTCTACTCTTAAATATTATTATCCCGATGTTTTATAGTTCTAAAGATTTGCATGCTATTAATAATGGATGATTAAGTGTATGTTTAATTACTATGACCATCTTCAATGTACTTGAACCAAACGCAAATAAAATATTTCATTTCATATAGAAATAACAAAAATAAACTAATCTAGCTGTTTCAATACGGCCCCATTGTATTTTTGTGTATTCTATTAAACACTTTTTCAAATAATAAACATAGATTATAAAATTTTACGATTATATATTTTTGAGATACCTGTGAATATGATAGGGTGAATATATAGAGAGGGTTCTATGGCCCGGACGGCGGCAATCCATGATACGCCACTAATTATATTAAGTAGAGACGTAGTGTTTAAATGATAGCCTTTTGTTTTTTAGAGGTTATAAACAGTTCTAAGAATTTTTTTATACTTTGCATAAACGCAAATAGCGCCACGAAGATTTCAATATATAGATTAGAAATTTAATGTAGATAAGATATTAATTTCAAAAGAAGAGAAATTTTATTTAAACATTGATATTGAGAACAAGTAGATAAAAAAACTATGCCCAGCCATTAGTCGTACCATTATTTACATCTGGCGTATATTAGATGCTTAGAACGCCAGTTATTGGAGACTCTTGATCTCCAATGACTGGCGCTTCAGTTTCGGGAAATCCTGTCTCCCAGTCAAGTCAACTTTTTTACGTGGTAGAGCAATAATGGGTCGGCTCGACCGGGGAAGGACCACGCTCTCACTGAATTCCAGCGTAAAATAGCAGCTTCATGCTGCTGTGTCTCGTATGGTAAGTGTAGAAAACTGGAGATCCTTTTGCTGGAACCTCGTTTCCATCTTAGTGCTCAGAGATGAAAACGCATCGCATTTTGATTCATAATGGAGGACAGATGTAGGTGTCTATAGACTACAGCATCTACACACCATCAGGTGGATTGTATGCACGTTTCTCACCTTTATTCTTTTAAAACAACTCTTACTATAGTCACTAGGCGAGAAGGGTTGACAAATTCGCTAAAGCCGCCACTACACGTTTACCTAATCTCCGTAAAATTAATTAACGGGGCCGAGGGATGGCCCCTAAAAATTCTAATGAATGGGTTTAAGAGAGTAGCAGATTGTGTGGTTGAATAGGACATAGGATATCTTTATTTGTGTCAGAAATTGGCGAAAACCCTTTCGATCCTCCACACCTTGCCTGGGGAATTCCCAAGTAAGCGAAACCTCAGGAAAGCTAGTGGGTAATTACATAAATATACCTCTTTATGCCTTTATTTTTTTGAGGTTTTATAAAGAGGTTATGCTGTTCTATCTTTTCAATAACTAGTTAGTAAAGATTAAGTATTCACATCATAGTAGCACTTATCACACACCGCCAAAAGTCATGACTCTTCTCTACCGATGCGTCTCTCCTGTTGTATGAATGATTTGTCTTAATCATCGTTTCGCAGGATTAATGACCGCCATCTTGCAAATTTAACGCTACTCTCCGCCGCTGGGCTGTGTATTTAATGTTTGGCGTAAACAGGATAGCAATACTGCTGTCATGGGATTATAAGATACCATGAAATCTTTTTGGAATTTCCATAAGTCGCCTCTTAAGACCCTAATGAGCAAAATAGGGAGATGAATTAACTATAATGTTGTATACGTTTTAAACAAACGAACTTATAGCCCACCTGATGGTAAGTGGCTATCTGGCCCATGGACATATGTAACCAACTTTAAGCAATGAAGACAGTTGCTTTGTCACCTCTGAGGACTCAAATGGAGTGCCTCACAGCCCGTAATTACCGTTACCGTTTCAGCCTATTAAAAGATCACTGCTGACCATAGCCCTCCTATAAATTACTTAATAGGGGATATTTGCCATAGTTGACAAGCTTGACAGGCGAATTGGCAACCGCAGTTTTAGCTGTTTTAAGAACACGCTGCAATCCCATTTTTTTCCTCTGTCGCCACTCTGGCTCTCCTCACCCTTTAGAACGGAAAAGAAGTAATCGTATTACTACTATTTGACCGCAGGTCGAGGGGCGAGACGAACTCCAACCAGAAACCTACCATCTAGAAAATAATAGTCCTTACCAATAAAAAGGTGCATGTTAGCTCGACCATTTTAAAAGCTTTTATAACCAATGGTTTCTGAGCTTGAGTATAACCCAGTAACACAAGTTTTCCTATCTTTTGTCCACCAGGCTTATATTGCGCAGGACACGCGTGCCAACCGCAATAAAATATTGAATCCGCTAATAACGCAGCCTGCAACCAAAATTATGTAAACTTTTCGTTTCTTATTTTAATGGCAGCTCAATTTTGTTGTAGTGGTATTACAATTTGGCCGTAAATTTTACAGTATGCTGACAACCGAGTGTCGATCTCCACCGGAACCAATGAAATTGTAATTTGAAGTGTTGTTTTACGTAAAGAAAAACATCGTGAGGAAACCTGCATGACAGACATGAAGTCCAGCAATACGCACTGGAGCAGCGCGGCTGACTTATTCCTTCTCTCAGTAATAAGAAGAGGCTTATGAGCAGTAGGGTAAAAGAGGGTAATGGCAGTCACTTAAGCGAGAATCAAAATAAAAGCTTATTTCACAATAAAATCTTTATTGAAACTACATAATAATAAAATTTACTTATTTAGCTATCAATTGAGATCAGTGTTAATCAATTTGGCAATCAACTTTGGAAATAATGACAGTTTAAACAGATTTGACCCCCATTGCACAGAGGTGAGGGCAATGGTAGTCACCCTGTGGGTAATCAGAGTCAAACAAAATTTAACACATATATCAGGCATAACCTTGGGCTGAGTCCCACCCGTGACATACCTGTACCACATTTGTACAGGTACGTCACGGGTGTTGTCCATCTGTACCACATCTCGTTGTTCCTTCCAAATTCGCTGCATACTTGACATCTGCTTCCTGCGTCTTCTGCGACATCATCCTCATCGTCCTGACTATTACTGTTGACGTCTGATACCGAAGTACCATTTGATTCCTGGAGAACTTGCCTCTTTGCTCTTTCTTTACCTCTTTCTGCACTTTAGTACCTTTTGCTTTAATTTTACCTTTCCATATCTTTTTTTCTTCCCCCTTTTTCTTATTTGAATAGCGGTACATCCATAAAAAATATTGGCCATCTTTTTCACCAAATTTGCTATTTCGTCTTCAACTTCGAACTGAAGATCCAAGACGTTTTGAATTTTTTTTTACATCTCTTTTGTATTTGTAGACTTGAAAATGGTATATTAATAGTAATAGCAGCTTTTAATATGGAATAACCCTATTGATTAATAAGCTGCACAGCTTTTCCAAATTATCGGTAGACCAGGTAGCCTTTTCGGTAGGTAATTCTGACTCGTACATTCGGCATCTACAACAAAATAAAAAAGCAGTATACATCTAACATGTAGGAAATTAAGTCTATAGGCACATTATACTACATTCTTTGCGGGTATTAATCACTAGGACAATGGGAGTCGCCTGACTCCCATTGCCCACAACTACACTAATGAGAAAAAAGTCAGAAATAAAAAAAATAGAAATTATAATGGTAATCAAAGGTGAACATCACTATTTTGAATGTCGGACTAGTTACACATAAAAGTCTCATTTAGATCCATTATGAAATTTGAAACTTACCGTTTCTTTTCTTTCGACAAAAATTTACATTGGCCAGGCGCAAAACAAAATGCAGCTATCACTCCGAAACGCGCGGCGGTTACTGGTGCGAGTCGTTCGAAACAGTAGTGGTGGGCGCGAAGCGGGGCGTAGATGTCATTTACGCGACTCCTGGATGTGTAGTTTTGTATATAAGTAGGTGATCACCATTACCCGCTGACTCCCATTACCCACTCTTCCC
Organism: Parnassius orleans; assembly: GCA_029286625.1. Classification (NCBI taxonomy): domain Eukaryota; kingdom Metazoa; phylum Arthropoda; class Insecta; order Lepidoptera; family Papilionidae; genus Parnassius; species Parnassius orleans. Next base: position 73,948 of record JAGSMP010000147.1, read on the forward strand.
CTATTTCTTGTACTTACTATTTTATACCTCTAATATTGTAGGTATGTTCTAATCTATATATAAATACGTGAAAGGAAAAGTTCGTACCCCTTTTTAAGCATATTGGGCGCACGATTTACTTATATATGCTGTAATCTTCAATAGTCGTACACACCGATGTCAAGACAAAAAAAACGTTATTTTATATTTTTTTTATTAATATCCATTTGACAGAATAGGTAATATTAGATCTTTACCTTTGAAATTGCCGTGTTTTATGAAATAAGTTAACGTATTTTTTTCTATATTTTTTATTTCTATTAATCAAAGTAATCACCCATGCAATCGGTGCATCTTTGCCAACGCAGTGGCAGTTTATTGATGCCCTTCTTGAAGAAATCAACTGGACGGGAGGCAACAAATTCATCAAAGGCATTTTGTGTTGCCTCTCGGGTATTCAATTTTTTCCCGCCATAAAGTTATCCAAATTCTGGAAAAATTAGAAGTCAGTAGGCGCAAGATCTGATGAGTACGACGGATGACGGAGAGCTTCCAACCCCAACTCTTGTAACTAAGACAGCGTGTGTTGTGCAGCAGAGGTCGCGCGTTGTCGTGCATGAACAGCGGGGACGAGCAATTGACTAAAGCTGGTTGGAGACGTACGAGCTTCTCCATCTTCAGTGTTCAGTTCTTCACAGTACACATCTGCAGTAATACTCATCCCGTTTGGTAAGAAGCTGTAATGAATCACACCGGCCCTAGACCACCAAACAGTGACGATCATTTTCTAGGTGTAAGTTTTCGTTTAGGGCATTGTTTAGGTCCTGAACCAGGATCTAAACAACTTGCTGAGCGCTTGCGCTTGTCAAACAGAAACCATGTGTGTGCCTGTGCTGTACAAGGCACGTCTCGACGCGTACTTCCCGCTGGCGATCATTGAGTTCGTGGGGCACCCATTTGTCAAGCTTTTTTTCCTTGCTAATTTGACGCAAATAGATCAATATTGTTTTAATGCTAACGTCGAAAGCTGCTGCTAATTTAGCCGTGGATTGAGTATCATCAGCTTCCACAATCGCCTTTAATTCGTCATTGTCGACCAAAATTTTTAGACGACCACGGAGTTCATTTTTCAGGTCGAAATTTCCAGAACGGAAGCGGCCAAAGCAATAACAGGTGCTGCGTTCGTTTGTAGTATTCGCTCCGTAAAGGCTGATTTACACGGGGTCAGTAACAGGCGCCAGTGTTGGCGCCGAGGATTGACTTGCACCGTTTACACGCAGTCAGTAGTTGCTGCCACGACGGTACTCATATTCCATAATTACTCGAATTTTTAACGTATCCATGATGACGATAAAGATTCAAATGCGAAGAAAACATAACGCTTATCAATAAACAAATGACTAATTTTGAAAAACAATTCCATATTTTAAAAATAAAATTAATTTGAAATTAGAATTCTTAGCCGAAGAAAAAATTATTTTAATTTTAAATGGCCAGTACTGCAGAATGGCAATTTCATAGGCAAAAGACCTATTCAATATATACTGAGAGTTGAAAGTGAAATACAGCTTGTTTCATATACATACAAACTTAAACATTTAACGAATTACAGTCTAATTTCGACCACTAGGCGACTATTAGTAGTGATAGATGCTTTACCTGATATGTTATTTCTCCCGCGTTGCATAGGAAAAGTCCTAACAAGAAAAAGAGGGCAAAAACGAAGAAAAGTATTTTTAAGTTTGCTACAAATTAATTCGGAGAGCTGTAAAAATAAAACAATAAATCCATGAGCACGGTGTTGCAAATAGAAGTTGTATTTTTGTCCTACTTTGTATTTTTCATAAAGATTTCATTGGCTATTAGAGAGCACACAGAGCATAGAAACACGCAAACAGCGGCTAATATAAAAACTACTTATGAACAATCTATATTTCCGCGACGTAAGACATGAAATAATTAATAAAATTAATAATGCAGATGTCTCAGGAACGTGATTTGTGGCATTCCATTGGGGAGGCTTATGTCTAGCATTGGACTAGTGAAGAGCTGTAGTGACGATGATGATGAAGAAATTAGAGTTTAAGGTTTTGAAACACCTTTTTAAGTTCACTACCGTTTCAATCTCCTTTAACCATAGAAGAAGGGAAAAATTCCGCATGTTTCTGTTTTCATCATTTTAACGGTTACAAAACAATCAAATTTAGTAACAAAAATGTTATTATAAAACAATATGGACATCAAATTAATTTGTTAACACTTTTACTTTTATAGCGTATAAATGTCCACTATTGAACATAGGCCTCGCCTAGGATATTTTCCATAGTTACTACGCTTGGCAAGCATTTTTACGTATTTATTACGAAGACGCTGCTGCCCTCTTCTGTTTTAGTTTCCCTCTGTAGCCTCTCCCATGGGTGTCGTACCCATGGAACGGTATGGGGCAGTAGATATTCTTACAAATTTTACGATTAATTTTAATTGAAAATGTAATAATTACTGCGATCTGGAGTAGCAGCGCCACAGCTGAACCGGAACTTTGACATAGTTGTAATGCCATCACAATTCCAAATGCTTCATCAATAACCTTTAAAATTCTGGAAATAAAACCGTTAAATGTACTCAATAATGAACATATTTAAAATTTATTTAATTGGTTAAATTATTTACCAACCAACGTCACTAATTAAAGATAACGAACAAATAAGGACATAATGGAGTCATTATGATATCAAATCAGCATCAACAGTCTTATTAAGTCTACTGATGTACCTACCTCTCAAAAAATGCGACAGCTTGGCCGGCATTACATGACAGACTTGCCTACAGTTACCATACTGGGCAGGCGGATTAGTGAGTGCAAATCCGATACAATTGCATTAATAGGCAATACTGATCCCTACTACGTCTTAAATTTGTGTTCAGGGTTTACCACCATCAGTCCAGTAGTCCATCACTAGAACTACGTCCGTCAATCAACAACAGGTGAGCTTGGCAATAAGAGAAAATAGACGAAGCATTCCGTCTATGTCCGCAGGTGTGATAACGCTCGAAGATAGAAGTAGACGTCTATGAACCACAGTATCAACTTATCATTAAATGGACTGTGTGTTCATTTGTCACCCTTAATTCTATAAAAAAGATAAATTACAAACGTACTACATAAACACGTAACTAATAATATAAGCAAAAACATAAACGTTTTTGGCTCTTTCTATGAGGATTATATGGGCTTTTAATTTAAAATAAAAGCAAAAGATTATACAAGGGTTTTATTACCGACCATTTTTTTATTTATTTACATAAGAAATATGATTACAAAGACAAATAGTTTTGGTGTAAACATAAACTCATTTGAATTTTTCCGTACACCATTGCTGTCGACAGTATGTACACATTATTCTAATCTACACTTTACATTACATTACAGAAGTTACATTTAATATTATTACCAACTAAAATTAGGTGCATTATATATTATTTATCTATTTTGCAAACTAAATGTGGATACATAAATAAAGAATATTTGCAGGAGATGAGCGTAAAATCACATAATGAAACTTTTACATTTCGTGAATAATCGTGATACAGAATGATTATAACCTATATTTTAAAACCTTATAGTTGTTATATTTAGGTAATTGTAGTTTTAGGTTATTAATTCTGCGAGCGGAGCATAATACCTTATCCACCTTTTTAATGTTTTCGGTAAAGTAATTTTTAGTTAGTAATCTTAGTTCAACTTTGTCGTGTATAGGTATAATTTTGCAAAATGCAAATAGTTTTCGGTAATCATATTTAAAGTTCATTTTGAGATTATTAGGGACTATTTCTATTAAAATACGCAGCTGTAGTGAATATATTCGATCAAGATATGTTTTATAAGTTCTCCCATAGCTTGACAAGCCATATTGTATAACAGATTCAGCTAAAGACATATAGAGTATTAAAGAGGTTTTGTACGATATTTTGTGTCTGATTAATGAAAACTTTGCTAATATATGCCAGTTTAGTCGATCGTCAATAATTGGCGAAGATAGGTGTGCCTATTTACAATTTCTATGGCATCGCAAATACAGGTAGTCGAATCATCTGTATTTTTTATATGAAGGCAGTGATGTATGTGCGGTATTAATTTAGGTATAAAAGAACTTCTGTTGTGGCTTGTGCTAATATACATAAGTTTAGTTTTGGCCGCATTGAGTACTAAGCCGACGTCGTGTGACCACTTCCTCAGTATGTCAAACTCTTTTTGAAGTTTCATTAGGACCTCCTTTATACTACGTCCAGCAACTACTAAACAGGTGCCATCTGCAAACTGATTACGTAGGTGAGAAAGTTTAGAGGCCCAAGAACTGAGCCCTGTGCTGTGCCTTCCTTTACCTGGACAGGAAAACTAAAAGCATCACCAATTTTTACCCGATATGATCTTACATAGAGATAATTTTCACACCACGCTAGTATTTTTCCTCTATCTCCACTATCGTTTAAACTGTAAAGTAATTTGTTGTGTCTGAGCGTGTCAAAGGCCTTACTGTAATCAATAAAAACGACTAAAACGTGCTCTTCACTGTCAATATGCGTGTACAAACTATCTGTGAATGCAGAAAGTAGTTTCAAGTCAAATCAAATCAAATCAAAAATATTTATTGCATGACTACAGGTAAAATTAAATAAGATCTTAAGTCTACCTATTTCAGGTGTACAATATTAAATCTTAATTATATTTATCAAATAATCGATATCTTTATCAAATATAATATATAGATTAATTCATTAATGTCATCGTATTTTTTTAAAATTATTATTACAATATATGATGTCAGTTTTCTATACTAAAAATACTTTATTTAACTTTTTCATTATAAAATTGTCTTAGTACTCAATAATTTGTTGGAATAATTAAATAATAAATCTAACCACTAAATATATCATTACTTTATTTAATCTTTGTTTTCTATAAATTCGTGTAAGCTGTAGAAGCATTTATCTAATAACCACGTGTTCAGTACCTTTTTAAATTTTATATCGTTCATATTTTTAAAAGTGTCAGGAATATTATTGTAAATTTTAATGGCATTACAGTAAATGCTTTTATTATATTGTACTGTTTTCGGATAAAATGAGCTTGTTATTTTATAAAGCTTCCTGGGATTTTCAGATTTTTCAAACAAGTATTTATATTTCCGTACAAATAAAGATACCTATTTAATGTATAAACAGGGTAGTGGCAAAATGCCCAGTTTCTTAAAAAGTGGTCTACAAGAGTCACTCTGAGGAGCCCCGCACATAGCTCTAATGCACTTTTTTGCATTTTAAATACCTCCTGATATTTGGCGTTGTTCCAGAAAATTATGCCATACGCTAAAACTGATTGTACATATCCATGGTATGTCATCAATCCTGCTTTAACAGACGTGTTAGAAATTATTCTTCTCAAAGGGTAGACGAATTTTGAAAGATTTTTTTTTATAGAATAAGGGTGACAAACGAGCACACAGTCCACCTGATGGTAAGTGGTTGCTGTGGCCCATAGACATCTACATCTATCTTCGTTTGCGAATTTAAATGCAGATGCGTTGTCAGTCGTGAGGACTAAGATAGAATGCCTCTTTTCCAGTAAAAAGGGTCTCCGGTTCTCTACACTCACCATACGAAGCACAGCATAAGCTGCTATTTTACGCTGGTATTCTGTGAGGGCGTGGTCCTTCCCGGTCGAGCCGACCCATTCGTGCTACAACTATACTATTAATATAGCTGCAGCATGGCTCTACCACGTAAAAAAAAAAAGCTTGGCACAAAGTTAATTTAAATGTGGTTCTAGCTACAATGAGTGTCAACAGTTGCCCAAGAATTTTCTTGAATGCACCTCCTGTATTATTTCTGACCTCATTTCTATATTTAATGGTAACGGTTTTTGAAATTTGGAATAAAACTGCATAACATGAGTTTTGACAAATTAATACTTAATTGGTTGGTTTAACCATTCCACAATTTTCCTGAGTGTAACAACATCTGATTGATATAAATCTCTGGAAGCACACTTGACGAGTGGTGCAATCATCTGCGAATAATATCGTTGATTTTGAATATGTTTTGGAAGGTCGTTTATATACAACAAGAAAAGAAGGGTCCTAATACAGGGGTCCCTGTGAACACCGCGGCTTATTTCTAAATTTGGATCTATTAACTGTCACTATTTTTGTATTATAACAAAAGTTATTTAGTTCCTGGCTTGTTTCTATGCGAAATGTATGACTTAAACCAATCAAGAGCCACCTCGAATTCCACACCTCCATTTTATCTAATAGTATTTTATGATTAACACAGTCAAAAGCCGTTGACATATCAGTAAATATCGCCGAAATGTGTATTCTTCTGTCTAATGACTCGTGTATTGTGGATCTATTTCTACGAAAACCATTTTGCTCATTAGCAATAATATTATATTTATTAAAAAAATTAATAACCCTTTTATACACAGTTTTTTCAAATAATTTTGCGAAAATGGTCTGTACGATTTATTTAGTTTTGAGGTGTTCTTTTGAGATTGGAAACCAAATTGGTTGCTAGTTAATATATTATTACTTAAAAAAATCCGCACAGCAACTTTATGTCAATGGCTCTTATCCTATCTACCCCAGGGGCTTTGTTACTGCTTATTGATTTAATTATTTTTTCCACAGCTTTAGAATCAGCAGGCATAAATCGTATGGTTACATCCGCCGAAGATTCATAGATTGCTTTGTCAAACAATAATTCCGAATATTTCGGAATGATTTGTTTTACACTATTGTTGAATGTACTAGAAAATTTGTTCGCAATATCTTTGCTAGTGCAGCCATTATTACCGAAAGAATTATTAAGTTCATCATCAATTGAGGACTTAAGCTTACCCTTCAGCCTATTTAAAATCTCCCAAAGATTTTTAGAATTGTGTTTATTTGAAATAATATCCGATTTCGTATTTTTAGTTTTATTTTTGTTAATCAACTTATTTGCGTAATTTCTAGCCTTATTATATTGTAGTTTAATTATTGAATTATTAGTGTTTTTTATCCATTTTAAAAATAATTCGTCCTTACACTCACATGCTCTAATAATTTTCTTATTTATCCCGTTATTATTACGTCTTGTATTATTTGGTTTAATTTTTACTGTGTAAACCGAATTTCTATAGTACTCCATGAAGTTTGTGTATAAAAAATTGTATATATTAATTGGGCATGTCATATTGCACGTAGACTTCCAATCAATTTTTTCTAATAATGTAATAATACATACATAAACACTCACGCCTGTCACCCAGAGGTAGGCAGAGACTACGGACTTCCATTTGGCACGATCCTGGCACACCTCTCTCGGCCTTTACATCCATATATATTCACGCATACACGCACGTCGGTTAAGGGTACTCTAATCTGGCCCATTTTTAATATATCGCCAATTTGGTCGATAAACCTTCGTCTAGGGCGTCCCTTCCGACTCTGCCGTTCACTTCTGCAGCATAAATTTGCTTTGTCACTCTTCTTCGTTCATTCTTTCTACATGACCAAACCACCGAAGCATTCCTTTCTTAATCCTGGTCACAACGTCATCTTGCAAACCACACTTTTCTCTTATCACACTATTTCTCACCCTGTCATTCAGATTCAGCCCTAGCATACCCTTAATGACCGCATTTCTACAGCATTTATTCTACTCTCATGCTTCTTCTGCCACACCCAACTTTCACTACCATACATTAAAGTAGGGACTAACACAGCACTATGAATTGCCAAACGTGCCTTTTTGACACATTTTGACTCCTTACAATAGCGTGTAGAGCCCCATTCACTCTATTTCCTGCGTTCACTCGTCGTTCTATATCCTTATCATATCTACCATCCCTCTAAATAAACATCCCAAATATACAAACTCATCCACTTGCTCAATCAACTCTTCTATTCTTATTTCACATAACGTTTTACTTTCTTCTTTCAAAACCATCACTTTCGTTTTACTTGTTCACTTTCATACCTTTCTTTTAATGACCAGTTCATTAAAGTAACCATCATTTGCAACTCGGCTGCCGACGATGCAAATATGACTTGATCATCGGCGTACAAAAGGCATTTGACGGTTAACTCACCCATTCTCAACCCACATTCTTCAACTTTCAAAGTTTGCAAACAACTGTCCATAAATAGGTTAAACAGCCACGGGAAGCTACACAGCCCTGTCTGACACCTTTTGGATGCCAAACCAGTCCGAGTAGACCCCGTTGATCCTGACACAAGCACTAGAGTCCCTATAAAGAGACCTTAATGCCTGTATCAAACCAGCGCTCAAACCAAATGAGTTCAGTGTTTGCCATAACATATTCCTGTCCACTCTGTCATAAGCCTTTTCCAAGTCCATGAACGCACAAAAAACTTTCTGGTTTTGGCCAAAACTTCTCCGCAATCATGCATGGAAAGACTTGATCCGTACACCCCATCCCCTTTCTAAATCCAGCTTGCACATCCCAAATTTTTCCATCAGTTTCTTCCATAACTCTTTCAATTAACACCTTAGCATACAGTTTACCCACAATGCTAAGCAAGCTGATACCACGGTAGTTTTTACAGTCCTGCTGTGACCCTTTTCCTTATATATTGGGACTATAACGGCTTTGCACCAGTCTAAATAAATAACGTAAATAACTAATGTAAATAACTTTAGGTTATTAAGGCAAGTTTTATATTTTGAGACAGCCTGTGTACATACTCCAAGACAAGCTAGCTATGTATAGGTCTTGTGTGCAGGATCAAGCGTAAATGTGATCTATGCACGATTTAGTTAGTTTTTCACTACATAATTCGATTCTAGTATGTGCTGTAATACCACATAGAAGGCCTAAACTGTGTAAATTGTTAGTATATTTATGTGTTATAGGGTTGTCTGATTTCAGGTATATGTTGATGTCTCCTAGTAAGTATAAATCAGTATTTTTCGAGCATTTTTTGATAGTATTTTGGCGTTCGTCGATAAAAAGGTTTTTACTAGAACTAGGGGGACGGTAAATTGCACAAATGTTCGCAGTATAGTTAGAATGAGTGGTTATATTTAATAAAATGTTTTCAAAATGTGTAGTTTTTGTTGTTATTATACTACATTTATGTTCGTTTCTTACGTATATGATAATACCACCACCCTTTTTTGTCTTTCTTAAAGCTGTGAACTTTATATGATACAGGCAAGTAATAATATCCGTTTTGTTAACCTCAGTTAAAATAGTGACTTCTATGTTTTATTGACAGTAAGGCCTAAATCCCTCCTACGCTGACGTCAGTCGCGTACGTCGGTCGCGCGTACTAATGTACATTGTGTTCTATATAGCCCCACACTACGACGCTGACGACAGCGGCGCGTAGGTTCCTACGCGCCGCAAACCGCGCGCGTCGGTCTCGCTCGTCAGCGCCGCGTGCGTCCGTCGACTGACGAGCGTTGAATAGTGCGAGCACCCACAGTCTGTCACCGACGATCCGCGTGCACGTACAGTTGCAATGAATTCGACTGCAATGAATATCGATACAGAACGTGTTATTTATCTAATGATTTGTACAAAGATCGTGATGCGAGAGCAAAATACTGGGTAGAAGTTTTCGAGGCTTTATTTCCGGATTACAATAATGAGGACGATAGTAAAAAAAAAGGAGATCGGTAAGTAAAAGACAATGTTAATAATCATAATTACTAACATTGTATTTTGCTTACCCATCTGCTTTCCGCAATCCACTTAGCAGACGACTGTACCGTATAGCGCTCGGTATCGCACTATGGTATTTTATTTCTCGCTGACGTACGCGACCGACCGTACGCAACCGACGTCAGCATAGGAAGAATCCAGGCCTAAGTATGCATTGTTCGAGCGTGGAGAAGTTTTTTACGATTGACCTTATATTAATATATGAACACATAACAAGTTTACATGCATATTAGGAATATTAGACAAAAAATCATTTACGTTTTAACAATGTGACAGTTCATAAATATCGTCTAGTGAAACGTCCAGCGTAATAAATATAATTTTTGTGTAAATAAATGAGTAATGAGTATATATTATAAGAGCTTTAAAAGATTTTTAGAATTGTGTTTATTTGAAATAATATCCGATTTCGTATTTTTTTTTTATTTTGTTAATCAACTTATTTGCGTAATTTCTAGCCTTATTATATTGTATTTTAATTATTGAATTATTAGTGTTTTTATCCATTTTAAAATAATTCGTCCTTACACTCACATGCTCTAATAATTTTCTTATTTATCCTGTTATTATTACGTCTTGTATTATTTGGTTTAATTTTTAATAAACCGAATTTCTATAGTACTTCATGAAGTTTGTGTATAAAATTGTATATTAATTGGGCATGTCATATTGAACGTAGACTTCAATCAATTTTTCTAATAAATAATACATACATAAACACTCACGCCTGTCACCCAGAGGTAGGCAGAGACACGGACTTCCATTTGGCACGATCCTGGCACACCTCTCGCCTCTTTACATCCATATATCTACGCATACACGCACGTCGGTTAAGGGTACTCTAATCTGGCCCATTTTAATATATCGCCAATTTGGTCGATAAACCTTCGTCTAGGGCGTCCCTTTCCGACTCTGCCGTTCACTTCTGCAGCATAAATTTGCTTTGTCATTTCTTGTTCATTCTTTCTACATGACCAAACCACTGAAGCATTCTTTCTTAATCCTGGTCACAACGTCATCTTGCAAACCACACTTTCTCTTATCACACTATTTCTCACCCTGTCATTCAGATTCAGCCCTAGCATACCTTAATGAATTTCTGCATTTATTCTACTCTCGCTTCTTCTGCCACACCCAACTTTCACTACCATACATTAAAGTAGGGACTAACAGCACTATGAATTGCCAAACGTGCCTTTTTACATTTTGACCTCACAATAGCGTGTAGAGCCCCATTCACTTATTTCCTGCGTTCACTGTCGTTCTATATCCTTATCATATCTACCATCCCTGCTAAATAAACATCCCAAATATACAAACTCATCCACTTGCTCAATCAACTCCTTCTATTCTTATTTCACATAACGTTTTACTTTCAAAACCATCACTTTCGTTTTACTTCGCGTTCATACCTTTTCTTTAATGACCAGTTCATTAAAGTAACCATTTGCAACTCGGCCGCCGACGATGCAAATATGACTTGATCATCGGCGTACAAAAGGCATTTGACGGAATCACCCATTCTCAACCCACATTCTTCAACTTTCAAAGTTTAAAACAATCCGCAATAAGTTAAACAGCCACGAAGCTATACAGCCCTGTCTGACACCTTTTGGATGCCAAACCAGTCCGAGAGACCCTGTTGATCCTGACACAAGCACTAGAGTCCCTATAAAGAGACCTAATTGTATCAAACCAGCGCTCAAACCAAATGAGTTCAGTGTTTGCCATAACATATTCCTGTCCACTCTGTCATAAGCCTTTTCCAAGTCCATGAACGCACAAAAACTTTCTGGTTTGGCCAAAAACTCTCCAATCATGTAGACTTGATCCAACACCCACCCTTTCTAAATCCAGCTTGCACATCCCAAATTTTTCCATCAGTTTCTTCCATAACTCTTTCAATTAACACCTAGCATACAGTTTACCCACAATGCGTTGATACCAGTAGTTTTACAGTCCTGCTGTGACCCTTTTCCTTATATATTGGGACTATAACGGCTTTGCACCAGTCTAAATAAATAACGTAAATAACTAATAAATAACTTTAGGTTATTAAGGCAAGTTTTATATTTTGAGACAGCCTGTACATACTCCAAGACAAGCTAGCTATGATAGGTCTTGTGTGGATCAAGCAAATGTGATCTATGCACGAGTTAGTTTTCACTACATAATTCGATTCTAGTATGTGCTGTAATACCACATAGAAGGTCTAAACTGTGTAAATTGTTAGTATATTTATGTGTTATAGGGTTGTCTGATTTCAGGTATATGTTGATGTCTCTAGTAAGTATAAATCAGTATTTTTCGAGCATTTTTTGATAGTATTTTGGCGTTCGTCGATAAAAAGGTTTTTACTAGAACTAGGGGGACGGTAAATTGCACAAATGTTCGCAGTATAGTTAGAATGAGTGGTTATATTTAATAAAATGTTTTCAAAATGTGTAGTTTTGGTTGTTATTATACTACATTTATGTTTGTTTCTTACGTATATGATAATAGCACCACCCTTTTTTGTCTTTCTTAAAGCTGTGAACTTTATATGATACAGGCAACTAATAATATCCGTTATGTTAACCTCAGTTAAAATAATGACTTCTATGTTTTATTGACAGTAAGGCCTAAATCCCTCCTACGCTGACGTCAGTCGCGTACGTCGGTCGCGCGTACTAATGTACATTGTGTTCTATATAGCCCCACACTACGACGCTGACGACAGCGGCGCGTAGGTTCTACGCGCGACGCAAACCGCGCGCGTCGGTCTCGCCTCGTCAGCGCCGCGTGCGTCCGTCGACTGAGGAGCGTGGAATAGTGCGAGCGCCCTCAGTCTGTTACTGACGATCCACGCGTGCACGTACAGTTGCAATGAATTCGACTGCAATGAATATCGATACAGAACGTGTTATTTATCTAATGATTTGTACAAAGATCGTGATGCGAGAGCAAAATACTGGGTAGAAGTTTTCGAGGCTTTATTTCCGGATTACAATAATGAGGACGATAGTAAAAAAGGAGATCGGTAAAAGACAATGTTAATAATCATAATTACTAACATTGTATTTTGCTTACCCATCTGCTTTCCGCAATCCACTTAGCAGACGACTGTACCGTATAGCGCTCGGTATCGCACTATGGTATTTTATTTCTCGCTGACGTACGCGACTGACCGTACGCAACCGACGTCAGCATAGGAGGAATCCAGGCCTAAGTATGCATTGTTCGAGCGTGGAAAAGTTTTTTACGATTCACCGTATATTAATATATGAACACATAATAAGTTTACATGCATATTAGGAATATTAGACAAGAAATCATTTACGTTTTAACAATGTGACAGTTCATAAATATCGTCTAGTGAAACGTCCAGCGTAATAAATATAATTTTTGTGTAAATAAATGAGTAATGAGTATATATTATAAGAGCTTTAAAAGATGACTTGTGCATTATTAATATTTAAAGCGTGTAAATCCTTCATTGTTCCTAGGGTGTAGATTTTAGAGTTCTCATCCTTTCGTGTCTTTACAAATCCCTTTTTGAACCATAGGAACTTGAAGTTTTGGTTGATTTTTAACTCCTGTTTAGCTTCCCATAGTATGGCCTTGTAAGCTTTTGTCATGGTCTCTCGTATGTATACAACATTATTATTAATTCTCTCGGAGGGGCAGATGTCACCTACCGTGGTCTTGATGGTTTTGGCTGCGGCCATCCATTTTTCTTGAGCATCTCCGTCCTGCAACTCCACTTCGATATTAGGCGCTTGATCTTTTTTCCAGGTATTCTTTGAGAACTTTTAATTGCTTCAAGAGGCTGTTTGAGCTTCAGAGCAACATTTTCCACCAATTTTTTGACCGCTTCTGAGCTTTGATAAGGAGCGTTTGCTTATTTGCTATTTCTACATATTTTATGAGCTTTTCTTGTTTAATTTCTAGCAGGCGTTGCTCAAGGGCACCGACACTGGTTTATAAATTATTATTCTTATTAGTTAGCTCCACATTCTTTCGTTCAAGGGATTTTATTGTCTGTTTGAAAGCATGAATACATTTGACAACTTCGTCCAATTTAGCACTATGAAACTGCAAATATTCATTTAAGTCACGCATTTCATGTCTGATAACTTTTTCAACTTCCTTAGTTATGTTTCTCAGCAACTTTTTTGCGTTTATTTGCACAGGTGTATCATCTTCTTCGACGTTTTCTTCAGGAATGATAATAGATGAGTTTCATCTCTGTGATTTTCGCTGGTATTGGAGGCAAGTCCACACCAGAGTCGAGGTCGCCTTCAGCGCAGAAATCTGTTTTGTAGTTATACCACTGCACCTGGTGCTAAGATGCACAATCCTCTCGTATTTGCTGCATTCCAATACAAGCATGGATTTCGTAACCGTTTTTTACACACATCGCACTTTGAGATTGTCGGTACTTTTAAATAAATATAAAGATTGTAATAGGAAGCGAGTGTTACGCACGATCGCTTGTCGACATTTTGATATTAGATTGAAATCTAATATCAAAATGTGTATAGATTTGAAATTAGCTAGATGGCTCAGTAATTTACGACGAGCTATAAGCCCTAATCTCTAAGCTTTAAGCTACCTGTGAGGTAACCTGCGTACTTGAGAAAGAAAATATTTCGAGGGTGATGTCCATCAGCACGCACTGGAGCATAAGTGGAACTAATTCCTTCATAATCTTCCTAAAAATGATATTAAGACTTTATTGATCATTAGAATTAGTTATTTGAAATAGTGGCAATGAGACGACCAAATGGTTCCCAAACCGACAACAGATGGTAAGTACGGTTTTCGAGAAGCAAGTTCGTACTTATAAGCGCAGTTTAGGATTGCCCCCTACAAGACACAGGAAGTCGATGGATGCAGGTGGACAATGTTTCAGGGCTGTTTTTTGAAGGCCTTTGTTCCGCAGTGGACTTATTAATAATATGTAATTAATGTCCTCCAGACCGAATTTAAGTCAGGGCGGTCGGTCTCTCCGGAGATTAGACATCTGCGCAGGACAGGTAGTGCCCAAGTGCATGCGCATTAGGCCGGCCATATACATACGGAATTCCGAATCGGAATATCGAAACGGAATCCCGAAACGGAATTCCGTATGTATGTGGCCGGCCTAAGAGTGCACAGGTGCACGCTCTATTCCCTAACTCTTATAGTCCGGAGTCCTTAGTAACCGGAGCGTAATCAGAAGCAGGACCAACGGCTTTACGAGCTTTTCAAGGCACTATGGTGGAACACCACCAACTTCCTGACCCTGAGAATTTTTTGACTGAGAAACGATTAATAAGATGTAATAATTCAAAATTTAAAAAACAGATATAATTTATATAAAAAAACAATTCTTCTTACCTTATCAACTCCACATGCATTTTAAAACCTTCAATTAAACCATTTTTTAATGTTACTGTAGCTAATCTTGTGTCACCAGTTTCATTAAGCTTATCAAAATCATCGTTTAGTTTTTCAAAATACTGTCGTAATGCAATTATCTTATATTTAAACATTATAAGATTTACCATAGTAAAAGTATCAACTGATACTATCATTGTCATGAGCATCATAAATAGTACGATGGTGTTATAAATTCTAAAAAGTGCTGCTTGAAAAGAATCATCTTCAAATGAAGGATAATATGTCACTACGGTGACAAAATGAGATCCTGGAATATAAATTAAAAAAATAAGTGTAGGTGCGATTCAGTTTCTATATTAACTTCCCATTTGGTGATTAGCTGTAAATTATTTTTTTTATTTAAAACTACAGAATCGATTGAAATAAAAATTAGGCGAGGTTTCATTTTTCAGTCAGGTTCATTATGCAATTTTGGATAAAATAAAATTAATTAGTGTCTCTTAACTTAACACACTTAAGTTCCGTAAGAACGCATACATGCAGATAGTTTTTCGATCTAAATCGGACCCATTAAAAATAAATAACTTCCAAATGGAAAGTTAAATATATTAATATCATTATCAATGACATATTTCCTAAAAAAAGACACTGGATCAATACTAATTGAAAATATTGCTTAATCGACTTACATATTTCACTTACCTTCGAACATTTTCCTTAAACCTTCTCCGATAAAACAGATCGCTGAACCATAGACTGTAGCAAAGTATGCAATAACGTTAATTTTTATAATGCGATATTTTTCCTCCTGTAATGACTTCTCCTCATAGTCCTCACAAACATGTACCATATCAAAATTCAAATTTCTAATCAGTCGTTTATTTAAAATAACAGAAAGTATCTTTATCATTACAACAGTGTGGCTTACTGCAAATGCTATTGAGTCGTGTTTTTCATCTTCTGGAAATACTCCAATCAAAGCGGCCAAAATTTCAAGCAACGTCATAGATCCATACATAAGGAATAAAATAGTGCTGTAAGTTATATAAAATAAACTATTGTCGTCACCGATTCCTTTTTCATACCAAAAATTTCCGGAACCAACAAAATAAATTTTTTGGCAGAATAATCTTAAAATATCATAATTTTTCATATTAGCTTTGTGTGTCGCACCGAACTCTAGCAAATACTCAGTTGACGTGAGTTAAGTTAAAACAATTTCTATCCACAAGTTATAATCAACACAATTTTCAAAGTGAAGTAACTAACAAGAAAAGTTATGTATGTAGGTGCTAAATAATAAGGTACATCATTCGTAATGAGGCTTTACTTCGCTCAAATGTATAATTTTATTGGCTATTAGAAAACGGTTTGTCAAAAACACTTTTTTTTAAATATTAATTCCAACTATTTACTGCGGAATAAAATATTTTCATTTATTTCAAAAGGTTTTCCGGTCAAAAAAATAAATAGCGGTTATTTAACAAAGGAATTAATTTAAAGTCCATAGATTGCCTCATTTTTTTTATAGAATAAGGGTGACAAACGAACACGCAGTCCACCTGATGTTAGGTGGATGCTGTGGTCGATAGACATCTACGAGTTCATTTATCTTTGATTAAGAATCAAAATGCAGATGCGTTGTCCCCACAGTTGTTACACAGTAAAAACGGGTCTTCGGTTCTCTACATTCACTATACGGAACACAGCAGACTTAACTGCTATTTTACGCTGGTATTCTGTGAGAGTGTGGTCTTACCATGGTCGATCCAACCCATTTGTGCTACAACCATAACATAGCTGCAGCGTGGCTTTACCATGTGAAAAATAAATTTCATAAAGGGCCTTCCTCATAAGGGGAATTTTGCCATAATTGCTTCGCTTAGCAGACGGGATGGCAACCGTAGTTTTTAATGATTTTGTATTGTTATCAGGAAGATGCTGCTGCCATCTATTGTTACAGTTTTACAGACAAAACTGCAAAGACCTCGCAACGTCGCCAAAAAAATGGTGGCTAGTTTTTTTCGCGGAGCGGACATTTGTCGACGTCAATGCTGGAAAATTGTAGGTCAGTCAACTCTGAATGGTATACTGCAGTTGCATTACCCAAAGCTTTTCAAGCTGGTGATAGAAGATCAAAGAATGGGCTTTGGAAATCATGCTGCATTACGATAACGCCTCTTCACATACTCCCTTAGAACAAAAGCATTTATTGAGGAATCTGATGTTGAAACTCTAAGTCACCCACCCTACAGCCCTGATTTAGCTCCTTGTGATTTTTTTGTTCCCAAGAGTCAAAGAAAAATAAAAGGCAAGTTTTTTTGCCGAAGAAGCCGTGGCTGCCTACGAAGAAGCGATTTCCGACCTGTCAGATCAAGACTGGCAAAAGTGTATTCAGAGGTGGTTTAGGCGAATAGAACTTTGTATAGAGCATGATGGAGAATATTTTGAAAAGATGTAAAATAAATATTAATAGTATCTAGAATACTTTTTGTATATCTCAAAACTTATTGATTGATATACACAGGTCTTATAATGTCAACACGCGGCAAAACTGCGCGATTAGGTTGTCATTAAAATTAGTCGTCTCTCTCGCACGCGTGGGCTTTTACCGGGCTTGAGAAGACGATCGCCCCTTTCTAACCTGTGGTAAAATGTTCTATAATGAAATATAACTACGATTGTTTATATAGCAATTTGTACATAACGAAAAGCCCGGCTTTTAGTGTGAAGTTAGTCATTAGTCAAGCGCGGGCGATACCTTTGCAAGTTCACTTCACATTTCAATGTTTACTCTGAGTGTTTACTTGAGCGAATAAATATTGCGAGTTGAAAATTTATGCTTTTATATAGTGTTCCTTGTGATAAATTGAAGTGTGTTAAAGTGCTAATCGGCGAGAGAAAAGGTAAAATCGAAAAGAGAAAAGGTAAATTTTCATAAAACTGCTAAAAACCACAAAACCATATCTTGGACTTGCCCTAATTTGGAGCCCTAGCTTCGCCACTGCATGCCTCAAGATTAGTCCCATTTAAATTTGATGAAAATACTCCACCCCGAAGGCAGGAAAAGTAGGGAATGAAATTTTAATTGTAAATATATAATATACACTCTAGTTACTGACTCCAAAACTAAGAAGAATCAAATAATTTCCACGTCATAATATGTAATAATGTGCTCCAAGTCAAATTTCAGTCAACGGAGACTAGACATATGCGCAAGACAGGATCAGGATTATAGTGCACAAGCATGTGCACAAGCACAGGTGCACTCTCTATTCTTTTATTCTCATAGTCTTATGGGACGGCAAGTCGACACAACCGGAGAGAGATCAGGCACAAAACAAGTAAGTAACAAGTAAACAAGTAACAAATTAAGAAATACAAGATAAAATATAGTAAAAATGCTTTAATTAAGAATACTTCCTGTTTCCGTTTTCAGGTAGAGAACACTGCCCTGCCGCCTATGAAGGCTTTTCCAAGAATACACCAGCTAGCGAGTATTACTTGGAAGATCTGTCGATACTCGCGACGCTGGGTTAGACAGGTTGACGAGACAGTTAATTATAACATCAGAACAGTTAATTATAAATTCCGTCCTTCGGTCTGGAATTTGGGTTTTATGTACAATATTATTTTTATTATATAATATGAGACAACACAAAACTATCTAGTACAACTCGGGAAGAGTGAAAGAAAACGTCGTGGGAAAACCAGCATGTCTGAGAAATAAAATATTAACTGGAGCAGCGTGGTAGACTAATCACTCTATAATCCTCTTTGAAATGAGGCTGACTAGTGCTCAGCAGTGGGACGTATAGAGGGTATAACTTTAACTGTAACTGGATACCGAATATATTTGATAACCATCAGAATGCGCCAGATGACGCATTCCTTGAAATGTTACCTCGTATTTTTCACGCTGTGGCCAAGTTAGTTAATGTCCACAGAATCGATACCCGTGCACAAGTAATGCTGCTGCCCATCGCCAGTCTTGTTTGATAGACAAGGACTTAAGTTTGACACATTTTGATGGAGTGTAGGCGACAAATCGAAATCAAATCGGTTGCCAAAGACTCCAGAAATCAGTTCGTGATGAATAACTTTGATATAGTTTTCTTTAAAAAAGAAGGTATTTCATTTATTACAACTCCCGTGTAAAATAAGAGGCAAGTTAATACTTTAAAAATTATCTTTTACACTGTGAGGAATAAGTCCAAAATTACTTCATTAGTTATTCACATAAAACTTTCTAATGTAGAAAAGCGTTGAAATCTGAAAAAGAACAATTTTATTAAAGACGTAAAATTGTAATTACTTTACATTTAAATGAGTGAAGAGTTCTCGGTTCTACAGGTTTGAGTTTAACTTTGAAAGCTGTCTCACGCTTTGATAAAACAGCGAATGTAATACTAATGTGGAAGCCTATAAATTTCTAAAGTTCGCACAAAAAGGGTCTAATTTCCTAATAAATGTGTGTTCGAAATCGTTATAAAAAAAACTCATTCTATATCAACTATAGCATAATGCAATCATTGGAATTTTCGGCGTTGTGAGTGGTGTGTAGTTCCGCGGATACCTGGTAGAAAAGGCCAAAATGGCCTCTAAGAAGCTTAGAATGGACATTATTCCATGCCAGCTGCTTGCAACTTTACAAGATCAAATCTTACATCGCGACAAAATCTACCACTATCTATTAATATCTATTAATAATTTCTATGCAATTTAAGCGCGCGAGGAAGTTTTTAAACGAAAAAAATTAAGTAAGTGCGGCTCACCTGATGATCACCGTCGCCCATGAACATCTGCAACACCAGGGCTTCAATTGCAGGTCAGCCAGCCTTTTAGAAAGGAGTAGGCTCTTTTCTTGAAGATCCCTAAGTCATATTGGTCCGGAAAAACCGCTGGCGATAATAAATTCCACAGTATGGTCGTGCGAGACAGAAAATCTCGCGTAAATCGCATAGTAGTGGACCGCCAGCCATCGAGATGAAATTTCGAGTTCTGTAGCAGTGTAAGATGGTGGAATTCAACAGTTGGTATTAGTCCGAACAATTTCTCTGAGCACTGCCCGTGGTATATGTGGTAGAAATACATAGAGAAGCAACGTCTCTTCGCAAGGCTAGTGGATCGAGCCGATCAGTAAGAATTTCGTCGTCGACGATTCGGGCCGCTCTCCGTTGAATACGTTCAAGTGGAAGGAGCTGATACTGGGGTGCCCCGGCCCAGAGATGAAAACAGTATTCCCTTTTTATATAAAGCTGCAAGCGGTGGGCCGGCATGAAATACCGTCCCGATCTACTGAGCACACCAGGCTTTTTTGATGCCAGTTTAGCCTTCCCTACCATGTAACTGCGGAACTGTATGTCTCTCGAAACGTCGACGCCAAGGATTCAAAAAGGGCACAACGGGGTTCTTTTTTGCGGTAAACGCGCAAGCCTGTGTATTTTGGGGGTTAAAATGGACTGGATTTAGAAAGACTCGACATCAGACACAAGTTTGTTCCGGCACTCGATGACGGTTACCCTAGAAATATTAGCACGCCCGGTGTATAAGGCATCGCCAGTGCTATTGTCTGCATAACAATGAATGTTACTAGTAGGCAACATATCATTGATATAAAAAAGGAACAGGGTAGGCGATAGCACGCAGCCTTGTGGAACACCAGCATTCACAGGCTCGGAGTTGGAGTATGCACTGTTGACTTCGACCTTAATACTCCGATCTGTAAGAAAACTGGTGACACAATTTCATAATTTCTCGGATAATAAGAGGAAAGCTTCGAAAGAACTGCTTTGTGCCAAATACGATAAAAGGGCTTCGCTATGTTTAAATTAACCGCCAGGGCCTTCCACTTGGTCTCGACAGCCACCGCCCATCGATGAGTCAGGTAAGCAAGAAGATCACCAGCTGAACGACCTTGTCGGAAACCGTATTGACGGTCACTAATCAGCTGATGTTCTTCAAGGTACCTCATGAACTGGCAGTTAATAATGGATTCAAATAATTTGGAGAACATAGAGGTGATGGCGATAGGCCTATAGTTAGACAGGTCCTAGCGGTTACTTTTTTAAGGATCGGGTGCACTAAGGTTATCTTCTATGAGCTTGTAACGACGCCTATATTATGTTTTATGTATGTTCACAGATTTATCAGAAACGGCTAAACACATTTAAGCAGTATTTTTTTTAATTTAATAGGCTATACCCAAGATATACATACCTCCGGTAGCGAAGCCTCCATAGAAGCCGAGAAGCCGGGCTTGCCCTATCAAACTGCTCAATCAATAATATCAACTAATAAAATAACTCGTAAACTGTTTCAAACTATTTCATATTTCCCGCGCGCTTCTCTGTCGCTGTCGCTGACCTGTTCTACACAGGCCATAGATTACTGTATAAACACAGGCCTTATAACGTCAACACGTGGCAAAACTGCGCGATTAGGTGGTCATAAAAATTTGTCGTCTCTCTCGCACGCGTGGGCTTTTACCGGGCTTTCGAGAAGACGATCGTTCCCTTTCTAACCTGTGGTAAAATGTTCTATAATGAAATATAACTACGATTGTTTATATAGCAATTTGAACGTAACGAAAAGCCCGGCTTTTAGTGTGAAGTTAGTCATTAGTCAAGCGCGGGCGATACCTTTGCAAGTTCACTTCATATTTCAATGTTTACACTGTGTGTTTACTTGAGCGAATAAATATTGTGAGTTGAAATTTTATGCTTTTTTATAGATTTTTAGTGAAAATGGAGGATAATAGTGTTCCTTGTGATAAATTGAAGTGTGTTAAAGTGCTAATCGGCGAGGAAAAGGTAAAATCGAAAAAGAGAAAAGGTAAATTTTTATAAAACTGCTAAAAACAACAAAACCATATCTTGGGCTTGCCCTAGTTTGGAGCCCTAGCTTCGCCACTGCATACCTCAAGATTAGTCCCATTTAAATTTGATGAAAATATTCCACCCCCAAGGGAGGAAAAGTAGGGAATGAAATTTTAATTGTAAATATATAATATACACTCTAGTTACCGACTCCAAAACTAAGAAGAATCAAATAATTTCCACGTCATAATAATAATGTGTTCCAAGTCAAATTTCGGTCAACGGAGACTAGACATATGCGCAAAACAGGATCAGGATTATAGTGCACAAGCATGTGCACAAGCACAGGTGCACTCTCTTCGAGGAAAGCTTCGAAAGAACTGCTTTGTGCTAAATACGATAAATGGGCTTCACTATGTTCAAATTAACCGCCAGGGCCTTCCACTTGGTCTCGACAGCCACCGCCCATCGATGAGTCAGGTAAGCAAGAAGATCACCAGCTGAACGACCTTGTCGGAAACCGTATTGACGGTCACTAATCAGCTGATGTTCTTCAAGGTACCTCATGAACTGACAGTTAATAATGGATTCAAATAATTTGGAGAACATAGAGGTGATGGCGATAGGCCTATAGTTAGACAGGTCCTAGCGGTTACTTTTTTAAGGATCGGGTGCACTAAGGTTATCTTCTATGAGCTTGTAACGACGCCTATATTATGTTTTATGTATGTTCACAGATTTATCAGAAACGGCTAAACACATTTAAGCAGTATTTTTTTTAATTTAATAGGCTATACCCAAGATATACATACCTCCGGTAGCGAAGCCTCCATAGAAGCCGAGAAGCCGGGCTTGCCCTATCAAACTGCTCAATCAATAATATCAACTAATAAAATAACTCGTAAACTGTTTCAAACTATTTCATATTTCCCGCGCGCTTCTCTGTCGCTGTCGCTGACCTGTTCTACACAGGCCATAGATTACTGTATAAACACAGGCCTTATAACGTCAACACGTGGCAAAACTGCGCGATTAGGTGGTCATAAAAATTTGTCGTCTCTCTCGCACGCGTGGGCTTTTACCGGGCTTTCGAGAAGACGATCGTTCCCTTTCTAACCTGTGGTAAAATGTTCTATAATGAAATATAACTACGATTGTTTATATAGCAATTTGAACGTAACGAAAAGCCCGGCTTTTAGTGTGAAGTTAGTCATTAGTCAAGCGCGGGCGATACCTTTGCAAGTTCACTTCATATTTCAATGTTTACACTGTGTGTTTACTTGAGCGAATAAATATTGTGAGTTGAAATTTTATGCTTTTTTATAGATTTTTAGTGAAAATGGAGGATAATAGTGTTCCTTGTGATAAATTGAAGTGTGTTAAAGTGCTAATCGGCGAGGAAAAGGTAAAATCGAAAAAGAGAAAAGGTAAATTTTTATAAAACTGCTAAAAACAACAAAACCATATCTTGGGCTTGCCCTAGTTTGGAGCCCTAGCTTCGCCACTGCATACCTCAAGATTAGTCCCATTTAAATTTGATGAAAATATTCCACCCCCAAGGGAGGAAAAGTAGGGAATGAAATTTTAATTGTAAATATATAATATACACTCTAGTTACCGACTCCAAAACTAAGAAGAATCAAATAATTTCCACGTCATAATAATAATGTGTTCCAAGTCAAATTTCGGTCAACGGAGACTAGACATATGCGCAAAACAGGATCAGGATTATAGTGCACAAGCATGTGCACAAGCACAGGTGCACTCTCTTCGAGGAAAGCTTCGAAAGAACTGCTTTGTGCTAAATACGATAAATGGGCTTCACTATGTTCAAATTAACCGCCAGGGCCTTCCAC
Source organism: Parnassius orleans (assembly GCA_029286625.1). Classification (NCBI taxonomy): domain Eukaryota; kingdom Metazoa; phylum Arthropoda; class Insecta; order Lepidoptera; family Papilionidae; genus Parnassius; species Parnassius orleans. The sequence continues at coordinate 97,695 of JAGSMP010000147.1, forward strand.
TGGTCTCGACAGCCACCGCCCACCGGTGAGTCAGGTAAACAAGAAGATCACCAGCTGAACGACCTCGTCGAAAACCGTATTGACGGTCACTAATCAGCTGATGTTCTTCAAGGTACCTCATGAACTGGCAGTTAATAATGGATTCAAATAATTTGGAGAACATAGAGGTGATGGCGATAGGCCTATAGTTAGACAGGTCCTAGCGGTTACTTTTTTAAGGATCGGGTGCACTAAGGTTATCTTCTATGAGCTTGTAACGACGCCTATATTATGTTTTATGTATGTTCACAGATTTATCAGAAACGGCTAAACACATTTAAGCAGTATTTTTTTTAATTTAATAGGCTATACCCAAGATATACATACCTCCGGTAGCGAAGCCTCCATAGAAGCCGAGAAGCCGGGCTTGCCCTATCAAACTGCTCAATCAATAATATCAACTAATAAAATAACTCGTAAACTGTTTCAAACTATTTCATATTTCCCGCGCGCTTCTCTGTCGCTGTCGCTGACCTGTTCTACACAGGCCATAGATTACTGTATATACACAGGCCTTATAACGTCAACACGTGGCAAAACTGCGCGATTAGGTGGTCATAAAAATTTGTCGTCTCTCTCGCACGCGTGGGCTTTTACCGGGCTTTCGAGAAGACGATCGTTCCCTTTCTAACCTGTGGTAAAATGTTCTATAATGAAATATAACTACGATTGTTTATATAGCAATTTGAACGTAACGAAAAGCCCGGCTTTTAGTGTGAAGTTAGTCATTAGTCAAGCGCGGGCGATACCTTTGCAAGTTCACTTCACATTTCAATGTTTACACTGTGTGTTTACTTGAGCGAATAAATATTGTGAGTTGAAATTTTATGCTTTTTTATAGATTTTTAGTGAAAATGGAGGATAATAGTGTTCCTTGTGATAAATTGAAGTGTGTTAAAGTGCTAATCGGCGAGGAAAAGGTAAAATCGAAAAAGAGAAAAGGTAAATTTTTATAAAACTGCTAAAAACAACAAAACCATATCTTGGGCTTGCCCTAGTTTGGAGCCCTAGCTTCGCCACTGCATACCTCAAGATTAGTCCCATTTAAATTTGATGAAAATATTCCACCCCCAAGGGAGGAAAAGTAGGGAATGAAATTTTAATTGTAAATATATAATATACACTCTAGTTACCGACTCCAAAACTAAGAAGAATCAAATAATTTCCACGTCATAATAATAATGTGTTCCAAGTCAAATTTCGGTCAACGGAGACTAGACATATGCGCAAAACAGGATCAGGATTATAGTGCACAAGCATGTGCACAAGCACAGGTGCACTCTCTTCGAGGAAAGCTTCGAAAGAACTGCTTTGTGCTAAATACGATAAATGGGCTTCACTATGTTCAAATTAACCGCCAGGGCCTTCCACTTTGGTCTCGACAGCCACCGCCCACCGGTGAGTCAGGTAAACAAGAAGATCACCAGCTGAACGACCTCGTCGAAAACCGTATTGACGGTCACTAATCAGCTGATGTTCTTCAAGGTACCTCATGAACTGGCAGTTAATAATGGATTCAAATAATTTGGAGAACATAGAGGTGATGGCGATAGGCCTATAGTTAGACAGGTCCTAGCGGTTACTTTTTTAAGGATCGGGTGCACTAAGGTTATCTTCTATGAGCTTGTAACGACGCCTAAAGATTAAGAGAACGTTAGTTAGTTAACAGGAAAACTATCACAGCTAAGTAGACTTAAGAAGTTAACGAGTAATAGTCGACCAACTTATAAAATGTACTTGGATTAGTAAAAATTTCGTTACAACTGCATAGAAAATGACCTAAAACTAGCTGCATTAATAACTTTGTAGTGTTATTGTAAACTGTTAAAAATAAAAAAATTATGAAGAAAACGACTTATACTATTAGCTTTACTTTTTCATTTGCGGGATAGATAGGGTATTATTATCAAAATCGAAAAGATGTTTTAATCTTTTTTGAATACCACTCCTATAAGGCTGATTTGAAGATAAGTCCTTCAGTTACGATCTTCCTATTTGGGCCCATTTTTAGTCATAGTCGTTATAGCGGTCAAACCGCGAACTCACTTATTATGCTCATTATCAAGGAAGCCCGCGTATTGCCTCTACATTGTGCGTGGCCCGACACGCACTTGGCCAGTTTTTAATTTTTAAATATGAGGATAGAAGTAGATCACTGGTAATACTATCCTACTAATATTATAAATGTGAAAGTTTGTTTGGATGTTTGTATGTTTGTGGTTTAATCACGTAAAAACAACGGAACGGATTTTGATAAAATTAGCCAATATATAAGTAACAAGAGATAACAAACCAGAATAGGACAGGCTATTTTTTTGTTTAAAACACTTTTATTCCATCACAAATTACAGTCTTTTTTAAACCACGAGCCAGTAAAAAATAAAGATAGAACAATAAATCTTTTACATAATGTTTCTTAAAATTAAACACACTTAAGCATAGTCAAGTTTGATTTCAAGTATCAAATCTAAAAGATTATAATATCATATTATAATAATATCGCCTAATCTGCAGTTATAACGTGAAATAATATTATTAATTACAGTCTCAGTATCTTGTCAAGATATCAAAATAACGTCCCAAGTGTCATTATTATAATCTTGTTCAAAAATCGAAAATTATTGAGTATTTCGTACTAAGAAGATTTCTCCGACATCAAGCGCCGTCTTATTTCAAGAGTATCTTTGAAGTCTTTAATCAAATACATCACTTATATTTCTTCAAAATTTTAACAGTACTCGTGAATTTAACTGCGTACAAAGACGGCTAAAATCGCTTACCTGCGTAAAAATATCTTTAACTCTTATATCGTATAATATATTCAACAAAGTAGGTACCCTTTATATTGAATAATAATTTCAATATTTGATTCCACGATTAAAAAGCGACAACAGTGAAAAAATATTAATAAATCACATTAATAGCTTTAAACTCAATAAAACGAACCAACAAACGTGATAAACAGGTGAGCTAATCATGCAATAGTAGATTATAATATCACAGTCTAAAGAACTCTTTCTTTAAGAAGCAACGGACTGCGATACTCATGATTCATAAGTTTGAAACTGCTTTTTCGCTAATATCGTGAGGGCACGAATATTTTATACTTAGTTTAATATTTAATATACTAAGTTCTATAGTTTAGTGAGCAATTCTCATATATACCGTTACAGCCTATTAAAATCCATTTCTGAACACAGGCCTCCAGATTGCCTCACAGGGGGGATATTTGCTGTAGTTGCCACGCTTGGTAAGTGGGTTGGCAACCGCAGTTTTTTATTTTTAGTCGTTAGTAGGAAGACGCTGCTGCCCATCTCCTGATTTGTTTCCCTCTGTCGCCTCTGTCGGATATACTTGCACCGCCACTACACGGTAATTCTTACATATATGTAATAGGTTTCTCGGAAACGTCACTGACGATTTGGATGAAATTTTGTATTTGGATATTGTTCTACTTTCGGGTGTCATCCGTCCCTAAATTTTTTTTAACGCAGACCCAAGTTCGGTTACACTGCCTATGATTAATATGTGCTAGTAGCATTGCTAGTACTCTTAAAAAGCTGGCTAAACAATATTTTTAGTACATTCAACATTGCTTTTAACATTTTTCCTTAACCAGAATGCAGTAATTAAATAATGAATCTGTGCACGACAGCATCGAAGGGGGCCATGCGGGCATTGTGGTGCAACTTTTTTTTGATGACTACATTACAAGCTTCCCGAATGAAGAAGAAACAGCAGAAGTATCGAAAAATGTGGACTACATTCATCGTCAAACCGGCTTTATTCTACGAGGGTGGGTGTCGAACCGACGATCTGTGTTACGTCACTTCAACACGAATACGGAGACCACTACAGTACCCATAGGAGGAAACGTCATTGGGAAGATCTTAGGATTACTATGGGAGTAAAAGAAGACTGCATCGGTTTCCACCTGAATGAAAAGAAGACACCACCGGAAGTGTTACGAAATGAACGACCGCCCACGAAGAGAGAAGCCTTGAGCGTGATTATGTCACTATTTGATCCGCTTGGTCTGGTCTCACACGTGAAAAGTGACCGATGCAGGAAACATGGCGATATTAAACTGGTTGGGTTGAACTTATTCCAAAAGAGCTCCAACCTCGCTGGGTCGCGTGGTTAACGAATCTACGCGCTATAAGAGAACTTCACTTTCCTCATTGCTACAATATTGGACCGGCAGTCGTCGAGAGAGAATTGCACACATTTGTCGATGCAAGCGAAGAAGCATATTCGACAGCCATCTACATACGAACCGTTATACTGGACCTCGTAAACTAGGTTTTAAAAACACTTTTATTACACAACGGAAATAGTATTATTTAGAAATGGAATTGGTTACAAATTTTAATTGGCCCGGAGTCGAAGCTGGCAGACACGCGATGGTACAGAGGTGTTAGGGATTCAGCGGTCGGGCAGAGACTGACTCGTTCCCGGGAGCGGGAAGCAGAGCTGCCTTTAAAGGATGACAAGACTATTTAGAGGAAATCTATGTAATCAGTTATTATCCATGATTAAGGATTTTCCCTAGCACTGGTAAACCGTAACAGTCCCCGATTTAGAGTAAACTACACCCTTAAAAGTGGAGTTTATGTTAATGTAAATGAAATATAAATCAGCCGATTCGAAGAGAAGGTCCCGTGTTAATGTTTGAGGGGTTAATGTCATCTAATTCAATGTCCTTATTTTCGGGAGTTTTATTTTCTCTAGATTTCATTATTTTCTTGTGTATGCCAGTTTCATACATCTTATAAATAATAATGCAAAATGCTGATGCGTTGTCACCCCTGAGGACTAAGATGGAATGCCTCGTTTCCAGTAAAAAAGGTCTCCGGATCTCTATACTCACCATACGAAACACAGCAGCATTAAGCTACTATTTTACGCTAGTGTTCTGTGAGAGCGTGGTCCTACCCCGGTCGAGCCGACCCATTCATGCTACAACCATAATATATCAAGACATCGACGAAAAGAAAAAAAATGCCTGTTACACGGTCGAAGAAAGGAAGCGTAGCGTAGATCAATATAGTAGGTGCTGCCAGCACCTTGAGAAGTACTGTCCCAGAACCCCAGAAATCCCAGAAACCTTCAATAGAAGAGAAGAAAGAAGAGAAGAAGCCAGAAGAAAGTGAACAGAAAGGACGAGGACAGGGAGCTCACAAGGAAAAGGATAGTGAGCACCGGGAAAACGATGAAGAATCCTGGCCTACGCGTCAGCTACAGAACGTAGACATCACCTCACTGGTAGCGGCTTTCACTCAAGCAGTACGAATGAGGAGAGAAGCCCCGAAGTATCTACAGGAACTACCTATATTCAATGGGCAGTGCAACAGCTGGCTCGCATTCCGCGCCGCCTACTATGAAACTGAAACTTTATTTTCGAAGACTGAAAACGTATCAAGATTAAGAAGCGTCAGGGGGGCAGCCATGGAGGCAGTCAGCAACCTTCTTATCAGCCAACCGGATCCAGGAGCCATCATAGAAGCCCTAGAAAGAAAATTTTGACGTCCGGACGCGCTGGCAATGAACGAAATGCAGAAGATTAAAGTGCTGGGAAAACTCAGCGACAATCCACGAGATTTATGCGTATTCGCGAACAAGATAGCTAACATCGTAGCTACCATAGAAGCCCTGAAGAAAGTTCACTACCTTTATAATCCAGAGCTAGTGAAGATCACCATTGAAAAGCTAACGCCGATAATAAGAAACAAGTGGTTACAATTACCTTATGAGAGCAGAGAAGATGTGGATAAAAAAGGCGCAAGATAACAGCTACACCAACGAAAAGATCAGCATAATGCATGACAGTGCTCCTACTTCGAAAAATCGCCTCGCCACATTGAATGTATACTTAGGAGAATATGGTATGCTGCGCCTACGCGGAAGGATCGTAGCTACGCCAGGGATAAGCCAAGAAACAGTCAACCCGGCTCTGTTGGATGGACAGCACAAGTATACAAGAATGTACATTCAACATGTACACGAAAAAATGCTACACGGCGAAGTAGAATTGATTGTGAATGAGATGAGACAACGCTTCTGGGTGACAAGGATTTCGAAACAACGGATTCGAACCAAGGATTCGAATTACAGTAAAAAGCGTGATAAGAAGTTGTCCGGAATGCAAGATAAGAAAAGCAAGGCCAATGATCCCGTAGACGGGAGACCTACCGCCCGCGCGGCCCTTTTCCTACACGGGCCTCGATTACTTCGGACCCATAGAAGTCACCGTCGGAAGACGTCATGAAAAGCGATGGATTGCCCTCTTTACCTGCATCGCGCGTTCGCCGGCGAACGCGATGTGCGCTAGTGTTCTTTACTAGTGTAGTATCTGAATGTGTATGTGTATTAATGTTAGACAAACGGATTCCCTCTCCTGCGGAGGGGGGGACGTGATCGACCTATCCATAGAAGTGATCTCGTCGTCGGGATCAAGAAGAACGTTAATGGGACGTCACGCTATCAGTAAATTTTTGCAACATCAGGGGACTTCATTCCAACCTTAACGCTGTCCACTTCCATCTGGAGACGGCGAAGCCGGCCTTGCTCTTTTAAACCGAGACTCAGGTGTCCTCTCCGGCTGATACTTCATATCTCTCCTACCCGGGGTACAAATTAGAACACTCCTTTGTGCCCCGGGCTGGAGTTTGCGTATACATCAGAGAGGACATCTGTTTTCGACGCCTCGGCAGTCTTGAAGGTACGGACCTGTCCATCCTATGGCTGCGCGTAGACAGCGACGACCATCCCCGCGTCTGCGGGTGCCTCTATAGGTCCCATAGCGGTAATGCCGAAACAGACCGACTCTTCGACCACGTCCAAATGGCTACAGATTCCTTGTTACAGCAGATCCCATCCGCAGAGATCGTGATCCTTGGCGATTTTAACGCCCACCACGCTGAATGGCTCGGTTCACGTTCAACCGATCATGCGGGGAGATCTGTTTATGACTTTGCCTTGGCATATGGTCTTACACAGCTGGTTACTTCGCCTACGCAGATTCCAGATGTGGAGGATCATGCACCTTCCCTGTTGGACCTTCTGCTGACCTCTCATCCGGACGAATATCAGGTTTCCGTCGACGCTCCTTTAGGCTCGTCGGACCATTGTCTTGTCCGGAGTGTGGTGCCACTCACACTAACGTCGCGGTTGCATTCTACAGGCTGCCGCCGTGTTTGGCACTATAGGTCGGCCGATTGGGACAGGATGTGGTCTTGTTTTGCATCCTACCCTTGGGGGCGGGTTTGCTTCTCGCCGGAAGATCCCAGCGTTGTTGCTGATTCTGTTGCTTCAGGTATGGAACTTTTTATTCCATCCTCTGTGGTGCCCATCGGAGGTAGATCCCAGCCATGGTTTGGTCGCTCCTGTAAAATAGCATCACGCTATAAGCAGGAGCGCTACCGGGCCTGGGCTGACGCATCAACGTCTCGGGATGTAAACACCAGCGCTCTTAAAAAGAAGTATAATTCCGCCTCCAGGTCCTTCAAAAGAGTCATTGCCAAGGCAAGGTCTGAGCACATCGGCAGAATTGGCGAGAAGCTAGTTCACCTTCCTTCGGGAACCCGTGCATTGTGGTCTCTCGCCAAGGCTATCCAAGGGTACTTCTGTCATCTCTTCCATCTCTGCACAGAGAGGACGACTCACTGGCCCATGCCGCAAAGGAGAAAGCCGATCTGTTAATCTTCCTCTTTGCGTCCAACTCGACTCTCGATGACGGGGGGAACACACCGCCGACCATCCCGCTGTGCAATTGCTCCATGCCGGATGTGCGGTTTACACAGCGCTCGGTTCGCAAAACACTCCTCTCCCTGGACGTCAGCAAGTCGAGTGGGCCTGATGGAGTCCCTCCCATTGTGCTGAAGACGTGTGCTCCGGAGTTGGCACCGGTTTTAACGCGTCTTTTCCGGTACTCCTACTCCCAAGGCGTAGTCCCGAATTTATGGATGACAGCTTTAGTCCACCCGATCCCTAAAAAAGGCGACCGCTCAGACCCGTCCAACTACAGACCTATCGCCATCACCTCCTTGTTCTTCAAAATAATGGAGTCCATTATAAACTGCCAGCTCATGAGGTACCTTGAGGATCACCAACTGATTAGTGACCGACAATACGGTTTTTGTCAGGGTCGATCAGCTGGTGATCTTCTGGTCTACCTGACACATAGATGGGCAGAGGTAGTAGAGTCCAAGGGGGACGCATTGGCCGTTAGTTTGGACATAGCGAAGGTCTTCGATCGAGTCTGGCACAAAGCGCTTCTTTCGAAGCTCCCTTCCTATGGGCTTCCCGAGAAATTGTGCAATTGGATCATCAGTTTCCTCGCTGATCGGAGCATCAAGGTCGTAGTAGACGGTGCATGCTCTGATTATAAGCCTACTAACGCTGATGTTCCACAAGGCTGCGTGCTATCACCAACGCTGTTTCTTTTGTATATCAATGATATGTTGCAAACTGGTAACATTCATTGCTATGCAGACGACAGCACTGGTGATGTCTTATACACCGGCCGTGCCAATATTTCTCGGGAAAACGTCACCGAGTATCGGAACAAACTTGTGTCTGAAGTCGAGTCTTTGCTGAACAAAGTCTCGGATTGGGGGCGACTAAATCTAGTCCAGTTCAATCCCCAGAAGACACAAGTTTGCACGTTTACCGCTAAAAAGAACCCCTTTTTCGTATCTCCTCAGTTTCAAGGCACTTCCCTTGCTGCCTCAGCTAGCATCGGAATCCTCAGCGTCGACGTATCGAATAGTGTGCAGTTTCGTGGTCACTTGGAAGGGAAGGCCAAATAGGCCTCTAAAAAGCTTGGCGTGCTTAGCAGAGCGAGACAGTATTTCATGCCGGCACATCGCTTGCAACTTTACAAAGCGCAAGTTCGGCCTCACATGGAATACTGTTCTCATCTCTGGGCCGGGGCACCCCAGTGCCAGCTCCTTCCACTTGACCGCATCCAGCGCAGAGCGGTTCGAATCGTCGACGACCGAGTTCTTTCTGATCAGCTCGATTCACTGGCACTGCGTAGGGATGTTGCATCCCTTTGCATTTTCTATCGAATCTACCACGGGGGTGCTCTGAGGAATTGTTCGGATTAATTCCAGCCGCCAAATTTCATGAACGCACATCGCGTCAAAATTCACAATACCATCCTCACCATCTGGATGGTTGGCGGTCCACCACTATGCGTTTTACTAGAAGCTTTCTTCCTCGTACTACTTCTCTGTGGAATTGTTTACCACCGGCAATTTTTCCGGACCGATACGACTTAGGGACCTTCAAGAAAAGAGCTTACACCTTTCTAAAAGGCCGCCAACGCACCTGCAATTCCCTTGATGTTGCGGTTGTTCATGGGCGGCGGTAGTCACTTACCATCAGGTGAGCCGCATGCTCGTTTGCCCCCTCTTCTATAAAAAAAAAGTTAATATTGTTACTGAGGACTAAGATTTCTTGTCTTGTTAAGTACTTGTTTCTACGTGGTAGAGCCACGTTGCAGCTATATTATGGCTGCAGCATAAACGATTTTGATCTACCGGGGCGGGATCACGCCCTCACAAAATACCAGCGTGAAACAGCAGAATTAAATGCTAATGTATAGAGAACTGGAGACCCTTTTTCTTGAATATGTTCTATGATACTGTGAAGATAAGGAATTTAAAGACACCTCGCATTTTAAAATCAGTCGAGTTATTTTGCTGCAGGAGGTCACAAAACCCAAGTATATACATAAGTACACACACCCCACAATACCTTTCTTTTGTTACAGTCAGGTAATTTACAAATCTTATTTGATTCGATTCGAGATGATTTATCCAAAATAAGCATTCCATGGTAAAAATAAGAACATTCAACCCGGGAGAGTTGTATAAATACGAAAGGAAGTAGGTAATATTTACGATGAAAGAGTGCTTTTAACAAACAATTGTAAAAGTGGTTCTCGTAATTTCCCAGTAGATTTTCTTTTAAAGCAAGCTCATCGACAAATATCCGTTGTCATTGTTCTAAAAATGAATTTACTTAGATTTTACGTAATATTTTAGCTTTTTATTTGTATTTATTCATTCTTAAATGCATTTTAACCGATTTTAAAAAAGGAGAAGGAGTTCTCAATTCTCTTGTGTGTTTTTTTGTTTATATTTATGATGTGAGATGACTATGTTAATTGTAAACCAATTCTGATGATTCTTTTTTATTAAATAGGTTATATTTCAGGGGTGATCTCATATTCAAGATCCCAAATCCCAAAGGCTGGTCCCATTTAAATTTGGAGAAAAACAATTACCCTAAGGGAGGATAATAATGTTTTTAATTTAATAATAATTATAGACGACACTGAGATTAAAACTTTACTAATTATTTAAAACAAAGTACTTGCAGCCCGGTTTTATGAAATCATCTCTTATGGAGCAGGAATTTGTAAGTGCCAAATATTTACGTCAGGCCGCGGTCGAGGTGCTTTGTTAAAAAGATTACGAGCCTAAATTAAGTCATAAACTTGCGCCGCTTACAAGAAATTTAACCTATTATCTTAGCTTATTATAACACATATTTACGATCATTTGCAATTTTCAAAGATAAAGAAAATTTCAACAAAATAATTAACACTATAAAAACTTATATTTAAGCTTATTACATTTAGGATGGCGTAGAACCTGCCTTGAAATTTCATAATACGTAAGTAAAAGTGCTGATTTACCACGTACTCGGCGATGAAGGAATACATCGCGAGGAAACCTACGTGTCTCAAAAATAAAATACTTTGAGGTCATGTGTTAGACCGCTAATACGCTCTGCAGAGGGACAGCGCACCATCTGCTCCATAAGTCTCTCAGAAATTACAGGAGGCGTGTGTTTGTGACTTTTTCATATAGAATATTTTATATATATTTTATCATAACAATCGCTCTCACTTGTCGTTTATTATCTATTGAAGCGAAGCTATAGTACACCATACCAGAAAGTTTACTTATGGCTGTATTTAGAAAACTGAATGAGGTCATTAATTAAAAGATTGAAAATTTTGTTTGAAAAACTTATTGTGAAAATTTAAAGTTTGTAAAAAATAAAATAAAATTACTCAAAAACTTCCGTTTTGTAGACTGGCTAAGGTCTAATATGGTTTGATTTGGAATTCTAAAATCAAATAAATGTTGTATTTACCGTTTCTTATTTTTAAAATTTGTTAATTATATGTTTATTTGAGTTTTAATTTTTGCAATATGACTATACTTAAAACCATGACAAAACTCGTGTTATTTTTAAATAAGAGTTCCGACAATGCATCTAAAACGGCGCAAACATATACAAATAACATATACAAACCTAGCACTAGGAAACATATAAGAGAGGCCCTTGGAATTAATTCATCCAAGGGTCTCTCCTATTGCAGAGAGGACGTTCCGCAACTAGGACACTGCTTGTCGGTGCTGTAAAATACCCAGATATTTTACGTCCAGCGTAAACGGATGATATAGCCATCTGTCGGAAGAAATTAAATCTCTTTGGCACACCCCTTATATCTTATAATCGCCTCTTACGACATCCATAGAACGAATTGGGGTGATGGATTCTTACGCCTTAAAACGCGGCAAATTTCGCCTAAAAACATGTTACTGAAAAGCAAAGGGTTTTATCATTTGTGATATAAAATTTGTTTATAAAATGTTTCGCAAGTTACTTCCTTCCCCTCCTTTATTTTAAGTACAATATAAGCTCCGGTCGGCTTACGTAAAGTGGCATTACAAACCTTGTACAAACCGTTAAAACTGAAAATGGATTTCTTCCCATTTTATAATAAAAATTCTTTTTCAAAGGCAATTTCAAGCTTTAAGGTTTGACAATAAGCTTTAATTTTGGGTCGCCAAGAATTTATTATAAGATCAACAATTTTATTCTCTTTACAAATTGTTGCCGTTCTCCCACGGAAAATTAAAAAATATAGCGTCACGCTTGTAATTCCAGAGAGGGTAGGTCGTGTCCAAAGAGCAGCAAGCTACTCGGACCACCATCCATTCATTCATTACAGCTTATAAAACTTCCACTACTGAACAAAGGCCCCAGATTGAGAAGGCCATAGATTGCCTCACAGGTCTCACAGCTGCCGGATTCGCAACCGCATTTTTATTATTTTGAGTTATCCGGAATATGCTGCTGCCCATCTCCTCTTTCAGATTCCCTCTGTCACCTCCTACGCTACCCACAGGACAATATAGAGCATATTTGGAAAGGATATTTTAAAATTGTGAAAGAAGTGATATGTCACCTTTTACGACGTGCTAGGCAAGAAACACAGTTAGCACATATTGAATAAAACTACTTACGGATTATATCGCGTTTAATTAACTTATTTTTATTAATCCCCGTGACCACGGGTGCTTTACAGCACCCATGGTCACGGGGGACTGAGATGATTGACGTCCCGATCTCAGAGTTAATCCGGAGTACCTTCAGCTTTTTTAATTATTAATTTTGGTCCGATTTACGCTGAATGAACTAACTGTGTCTTGAAGTCTTGCAGTGGTATGCTTGGGTTTAGTTTTAATTTTATTAATTACAGGATCCCAAGCAGGTGGTAGTACCCAGCCTCCCTCTCTATTGAAATTAGGATGTTTTTTAATTTCAATAGCCTCACGTATCATCCTTGGCAGGAATCGATGTTCTTTCGCGAGAATCTGTGGTGTATCAAATCTAATGTAATGGCGGGGCCGTCTAGGATATGATCACAAACTGCATACTTCCCGGAACGTTGGTGCTTCACGTCAGCTATGTGTTCTTTTACGCGGGTTTTGATAGATCGTTTTGTTTGCCCTATATATGAGAGACCACATTCACAGTCAAGCTTGTAGTAGCTTGTGTAGAGGAATATTGCACTTGACGGATGGTAAGAACTGACTAATCTTCTTCGGAGGCTTGAAGAATGTTCTAATAGAAGCTCGCTTCAAGATGTAGCCAATCTTGTCTGTGACACCTCTGACATATGGTAGTACAGCAGGCACACGCTCGACTGTGGCCGGCTTCACTCGGTCACTGACGTAGGCGCGGGACCCGAAGCTTGTTGTCGTGCAGAACCTGCTTGACGTGCTGAAGCTCGGCGGCCAGGTGTTTGCTGTCATAGATCCCTCGTGCTCTCTGTAACAAAGATTTGCCCACGGTAGCTAACTGTGAAGGATGATGGTGGGATTCACCATTTAAATATCGGTTTGTATGGGTCTTTTTTCTATACACAGTGTGACATATGGTGTTGTTTGGATTTCGAATGACTAACACGTCTAGGAAAGCTAAAGAATTATTTGCCTCTAACTCCATAGTAAATTGAATTTTAGAGTTTATGGAATTAAGATGTTCTAAAAATGCAGTTACTTTGTCTGATGGTAAAATTGTGAAAGTATCATCTACGTACCGCTTGTAGAACCTTGGAGTTACTGGTACAGTAAAAGCCCTGCTTTCTCCTCAAAGTCCTCCATGAAAATATCGGCGACAATGGGAGATACCGGTGAGCCCATTGCAACACCATCTACTTGCTTGTAAAACTCTTCCTTCCACAATAGATAGCCAAATGTAAGGCAATGTCTAAGTAATACTGCATATTCTGCACGAACACTTTGAGGAGAAAGCCCTGCTTACTGTACCAGTATACTGCTTACTGTGCCATTATAGCCCTCTGTAGGGCAGATTTGCTTTGATACCTGACGTCTTTGATTTCGAAACTTAAACGGCAATCATTTAAATTTGACAAAGTAAATAACGCTATATCAAAATTATTGCATTGGTTTAACGTTAATAATCTACAATTAAACGGCAATAAAACTAAATGTATTAATTTTACAACACCATATGTTAAAAATCTGAATACCAATCTCGGCGCAAAACTTCAATCGGGTTCCATATATCTAAACTAGCAAGCAGACTAAGCTCTGAAGCTTATGCTGTAAAAAACATTAGAAGTCTCACTAGTGTTGAGACAGCTAGAGTAGTATATTTTAGATATATCCATAGCATAATGTCTTATGGGATTCTGCTATGGGCAAATGCCGCTGATTTAGAAACTATTTTTGTTTTGCAGAAAAGGGCTATAAGAGCAATTTACAACCTAAAACCGAGAGAAAATTTAATGTATGTTCACAAAAAGACAAGTACTTTTAAAAAAGTGATATACACTCTGTAAACAGCAGGAACAAACAAAGTGAAAAAAACAGGAGCGAAGTATACGCTATTAAAACAAAGTCCCAGATAATATACAAGGTCTCTCTATAACAAAGTTTAAAAATATTATTAAACAAAACTGTATCAAAAGGGTTATTATAAGTTAATACATGGTTGATAATAACCCCTGGGAATGAAGCGGTCGCTTCCAAGTTGTTTCTTAAATAAGTTTTGAAAATAATTTATACAACCTGTGTTTTATTGTATAATTTTACATTCAAAAACAAGTCTCGTTAGGTCTCTTGCTGGTTCTTTCCAGGACAAAGGGAGTTTTCCAAACCAGTGGTAAAATTAAAAAATGACATTCATTAAGAATTACTTGTAATATTGAATAAAAAAATATTCTATTCTATAACATACTTAACACCCTCGTCTCGAAGAGTCTGTCTCTAATATTGATATAACTGATTTCTATTAAGCTCAGGGGGTTATTTGCATGCTATTAAGACTTAAGTAATTATTTTTAAAATGTTTGTCTGTCTGTCTGTCTGTCTGAGTTAATTTTCGGAATGGCTGAACTGATTGTGACGAAACTTTACGAACAGATAGAAAGCAATGCCAGGAGGCTCTAGGCTATATTCTATTCGAAAAGTCAGTCGTTAGACGTCTAAATAAGTTTAAAAGAAGTATTAGAAAGGAAAAAGCAAGAAACAACGGATGAAATGACAGAAGACTTTCTGATAAATTCCAGGCAAATATTAAAATGTTATGTAAACTTGTGAGAACTGCCAAGGAATAGTCGAAACAGCCTAGAAAGTAAACTGTACGGAAATTGAATGGCGAATTTTCGAGTTTAAGGAGATGGAAGCAAAACTTTGGAAGCATGCTTAAGTATGGGAACACGTCTGAATTAAATGAACCAGAACTCCAAAGAAAAAGAAGGATGAAATAATGAAAATATGTCAACAAAGTATGAAGGCAGATTAGGCAGATTAGGCTGGGTATAATAAAATGTCCCTCTAAATGCCGAGTACGGAAGAGGGTGTGTTGCCAGGCCTTCTATACGCTTTCTTTAATTCATCCTGGGAATTTAAGCGAGTACTGGAAGATGGGTCTTAAGCCATTATAATTCCACTGTTTAAAAAAAGGATCACAGCAGGATTATAAAAACTACATTAGAATCAGCCTGCTTACTATTTTGGGAAAGTTGTATGCTAAGGTTCATTTTAATGAATTTGGTAAAATGCTGAGAAATACTAATTATACAATTCAAAGAAAAAACAACGAGTTCTGTCGTACGTCGAGGAAGGATACCGAAACATACGAAGATTGTATGTATTTATATATTACATAACATAATACCACTATTAGTATTCATCAATAATAAGATAGAGAATATATGTATACCAAGACAAAGGCTAATAATATAACAGCTAATATTCGGTTCCAGTATTGTGTTCTTGATGCTGTTTATTGTATTAAAAATACGTGGGTTTTATAAAAAAAAATGTAGGAAAGTAAGCTTTCGAAATACAATACAAATGTGTGAATGCATGTCATCCCAATTCTTGCACGCGCTGTCGGATAATAATAAATCTTACAAAGTGGTTTACTGATCAATTTTACTTTAAATCCTTCCCATTTACCGCTATATTGGCAATTTCAAATGGCGTCCTTAAATCAGCCATTAAATCAACACCATCAGTATGTCAGCCAGTTATTATTTTAATCTTCTAAAGTTAAAGCGCTTCGTTGATGAGATAGTAATAAATAAGCATCCCACTTTAGTTACTAATATACGTATACGTGTCACGTCTTAAGCAAATTGAACTCCGAGCGAAAGAAATCGTAGACAACTTTCTTGAATTGATGACATTCAGTACTGGGTTGCAGCAAAAAACTACACAGACTAAGTCCCGCATAAAAGCTAGTAAAGTTGAATATGGGCTGTGATTTTTCGAAATTATTCTTTTTCCGACCTTCACGCAAGCGATGCCGCAGACAAAAGCTAGTGATATTATAATTTAAATGGAACTAAGGCTAAAATGTAGTGAGTGTATACTATTTGACTAAGGCAGTAATAACTTTTCAAAACATAAATATTAGAATAGTAGTATTTTATTAGTGTCAATATTATATTATGTGATTTACTAAATCTTCTCTCTATCTAAATCCAGTGTATTCTAGGCCTTAATAAACTACGAATTTTCAACCCTTGAGTAGTTCTTACACCACGAAGGCAAATCTTAGAGATTTAATTTGTAATGACGTCCTAATGCACTACTGCCTAATGAATAATGCAATAGAAACCTTAGTTCCAACATTACGAAAGCAAGCAATAAATATTTTTATTTTGTATGTTAATCAAAATTCTAAACGAATTTACAACTTTTGACTGTAGAAATTTTAAACAGTAACAAACAAAAATGTTGTTTTAGTTAACGTGGTGATAACAAGGAGGGAAAGCACGTATACACTACTATTAAATACTCGTAAATTCAAGCTCTTTACAGCATTTACATGTGAATTTCTGTGTAGCAGTGAAAACGGAAAAGTTTATCTTGATTTATTTTCAACAGCTCGTACAACATTTAGATGCAAGCGTTACTATAGTACTAACTGCAAGTGATTAATCAATGCTACTTAATGTTGCTGTGTAAATTGTGGCTTTCTTACTCTAGTATTTAAACATTTCTTTTGGTTGTTTAAAGTTAAAAACTTAGATAATTAAAACTAAAAATAAAATTTAAAAGCGCATAATTTAAATAAATTGTTATTTGCTTAAATTTTTTCAGGTTTTATATTTAAATAAGGTATGTACTAATCTCAGCGCAGTCCATCGCCATCCTGAGACGGAGAAGCTACTTTTCTTGACGGAGGCACAAATTTTATGTCCGTTGAATGCGACGAACCTAGACTATCCTGGACTATCTAAGGAGAAAGCACAAATTCCACCCACGTGCCGGAATCTCTGTGTACCTCCGCAATAACATCTGTTTCTAATGTCTCTATTAACTTGAAAATCCCACTTTTTATTTATGTGATTATCTAAGAAGTCAGGAAGGAAGACATTAATGCCTGGCACTAAGGCTGGTTGTACCCATATGAGCAGACCGAGCATGCTGGAAGATAGGCGTGGAATCGCTGAAGAGAGGCGATGTGTCTCTAGGCCTTTCCCAGCTGGTAAGGCAAGCGACTATGGTATCTGATGTAGATAAACACATAGCCAACTGGCTGGACCTTCTGCTGACTATTGAATCGGGCAGTTATGACGTAACAGGTTACCACCCATTTGAGTACTTCTGACCACTATCTGGTGTAATCTGTATCGTCATATTCCCCATCTGATCGAGATTCCTGAGGTTTTCGGCGAATATGGTAGTCGAAAATCAGCAGATTGAGATAAGATGCAACAATTGCATCCTATCCCCGGCGGGAAAATTACTTCTCTTCTACGGATCCGTCGAGCTACGAGGACTATGTCGCTGAGCTACGAGGACTACTTCGGTCCTACAGCGGACCTTATATGCCACACACGTATAGAGTGATGTCTTTGACAGGATTTGACGCGGTAGCCTTTCAGGCAAGCTTTCTACATACGGCTAATCTTATGGTCTGATCACCCAGGTAAAGAACCTATTTAGTTAACAGTGTCCCCGAGTCGTTGTCGAAAGCTAGTTAGTATTCCGAGCCTATGACAACCAATGCCGGAGTTCCGCATTAACCTACTTATGTAAGTTTATATAAAGATCGACTATCTATGTAAAGGAGAGACAATACCCGTTGATTATTACGCATCATTAATCTAAAAACAACATGAAGAACTAAAGAATAAACGTCGAGGAAAATTGCGTGCTGTAGTGCTTTTTCATCCTGATAATGCCCTGTACATCGATATAATGTTGGAGGCACTGCCATCCGAACTGCTTAGTTTCAGTTGATGCAACACTTAAAATATTCTCCGGACCTAGCTCCGAGTGATTTTCACCTTTTTACTCACCTGAAAAAGCACGAGTGGTATAAAATTCGACAGCGACGATGATATGCTATGGAGGCCTTTTTCGAGTCCTAGGATCAAGCCTATTTTTCCAAGGAAATTGATTAATTTGCAAAACGCTATTCAAAGTGCATTAGTTTAAAAGGCAATTAGGTTGAAAAATAAATACAATTTACACATAATTATCCTAGAGTTTCATTGTATTTCCAAAAACTTATTAATCAACCTAGTATGCGAGTATATGACAGCACAGTTGATGAGAGATATCAGCTGAGTGCTCGGACCAGTAGTGATCAAATCCAGTCCAAAAGAGCAGGCATGGCTGAGCATGTGAATTTCTTACTGCTGTCTCTGAATGAGGCAATGCCAAGCTCACCTTGACTCCTTCTTACCGAGATGTATCATTGAAATTAACCGATCGCCTAGAGTTGTTAGGGATTAAGATATCCTTAAACCTGAACTTTGGAAGGTTCAATGAGTCCAGGGCCAAAGCTGGAAGAAAGTTAGGTGACATTGCAAAGGTGCAGCGCTACTTCACGCCGGGACAGTTGCTTTCACTATATAAAACGCAAGACCGGTCGTGCATGGAGTATTGCCGCCATAGAGGCTGGTGCTGCAAAATGCTAACAAGCGGCTTTATACGCAAAGGAAAGACGTGCAAAGAGGCTTGATGGCACCAATCTTGTCTTATCAGTCTCGAACACAGACGCAAAGTGGCTAGTCTTTCTGTGTTTACAGGATACGTTTCAGAGACTACGCGTAAGAATTGCATTTAAATTTCTCCCTCTCCGTTCCATCATTAGATCACCAGACGCTCAGCTGATCTTCATCCTTTTGTTGTCAACATACCACGCATTCGAACTAAACGGTATGCTTCGTCGTACATAATGCTGCATCTCCACTTACCAGTAGGGGAGTAAATTGGTCATACGATTCATTTGGCGATATCTTTATGTCGGAAACTACTTATGTACATTTTTCATAGAATTAAAAAAAGATATAATATTTATCATTTTAATTATACAATTTCATAACAAATGACAAAAGTATGAAAAGCGCCGCACTTTTTATCAACCATTCGATATTACTTTGCAAAAGTTTTAAGTGGCTTGGAAAGAATCTTGCCAGGTGGGAAACATCTGTCGATTTCAAATATTAATCCCATGTGAATAACTAAAAATCTGCTTATTGATTCGAATAACAAATGTAAATATCGATAATCCTGTTAAATTGTAGGGTTGCTGTCTTCACTTTATTTTGAGTTTTGACTATATCTACGGACATACTGTAGCCATTGCTCACATGCTCTGTGTGTGTCTCATGGATGCGTGCTTTGTGTGTGAGTAGTCCGATGACATTGGGGGAGCAAGAGGGAACCGGGGAGTGCCAGGGGGCCATGACCACGGCGGCAGATATAAGGGGGCGGTAATTTGGAAGAAAAGGTCAGCTTCACAATAAACTTTTGAAGTTTTTAATGATGCCAGTAAAAATCACGATAAATCTATTAATTTGCTGTTACTCAATAGTTTTTTATTATTATTATAAACCAGACAATTGTCCAACCTGCTGGTAAGTGGTGATGCAGCCTGCATCCATGCAGGTGAAGAAGATGGTAAAACGCACTGACTTATCTTAACAAGAGCCTATTCACTCTTGCCTTGAAGACACCCACATTGTAATCGGATGAAAAGACCGATGCTGGCAAATTATTTCACTCCCTTGCTGTACGTATTATAAACCGTTTGGTTTGAATGTGGCGTTTGACGTGGTATGTTGACAACAAAAGGGTTGAGATCAGTCGAGCATCGGGTAGTCCGATGTTGGAACGGAGTGAGAGGAATTACGTCATGCAATTCCTGCGCACGCTCTCCGAAATTTATCTTGTAAAACACCGAAAGGCTAGCTATGTATATTTACATATTTAGGTATATGTAGGCTTACATGTCGTCTATATTTTTTAACTAGCTGTAGGTTACCCCCGACTCCGTTCGCACAGAATCTTTGTTAATAATTAGTTATGAAGTTTTATTACATTGAGGCCTGATTGATTACTTTTTATAAACGGTATAGACATATCAGTTAAATCAGAGCCAGAGATAAAATATCCACACCGGCTACGGGCAGCAACGTCAAAGGTACGAGACGTCTTTTATTGCGATTGTCAATCAGCCTGCCAACCGTGATGAGGGCGGGGCACTTAAAAATAAGGTATAATATTTGACAGATTTCATAGCGGAGAAGCTAATTTGTTCGAAAAATGTAAAGGTTAAGGTTCCTTTCTACTTACTTGGTTACTATTAGTTATATTTTATACACTCCACTCCACTCGGCTCCACTCCGCTCTCCTCCACTCCACTCCATTCTATTCTATTCTATTCTACTGTTCTATTATATTCTAATCTATTCTACACTATTTGACTCTAACCCACCTAATTTTACTTTGTTCCAAATCGTTCCACTCCCATCCATTCTATTCAATTCTATACGACTTTTATCTTCAAAGCTTGTAACAGAACCCTTCTAGCCTGTCTCGAAAAGATGATAGGTACCAGGAATACGAGTTATAGGAAGCATCAGACTTCAGAAGAAAGTTCCACAGCGGATTTAGGACTATGACTTAGCCTTCCACCACTTTTATTGACACGTGGTGGAGCTATGTTGTATTATGTTTGGAGCACTATGGGTCGTCTTGACCCGGGAAGTACAGCGACATTAACAGTAAAACGTACAGTGAGTCGTACGGTGAATCTAGAGAACCGGAAACATTCGACCTTAGTCCTCAGAGGTGACATTTACTTTTAGATTGTTGATAGAGGATAGATATAGATGTCTATATCAACACATCACTTACCATTAATAGGACTGTGTGCTCGTTTGTCACCCTTATTCTCTTCCTATTAAAAAAATATTAAACATCAACAATGAGGGATATTCTATTAAATTTTTTGCTTCATTATTTCCATAATATTACCATATCATATTTCCCATAACCTTCTCTATTTCTACTTCTCTCATTAATATGTCATAAATGTCGCTGTATAACTATGGGAAAATCTGGGTCTTTATACCAGACTATTTATAGAATGTTTAAAATATTCAATACCTGATTGCCTGCAAGCCTTCTTTTTATAGGATAAGGGTGACAAGCGAGCACACAGTCCACCTGATGGTAAGTGGTTGCTGTGGCCCATAGACATCTACATCTATCCTCGTTTGTGAATCAAAATGCAGATGCGTTGTCAGCCGTGAGGACTAAGATGAAATTCCTCTTTTCCAATAAAAAGGGTCTCCGGTTCTCTACACTCACCTTACGAAACAGAGCAGCATTAAGCTGCTATTTTATGCTGGTATTCTGTGAGAGCGTGGTCCTTCCCCGGTCGAGCCGACCCATTCGTGCTACAACTATACAATTAATATAGCTGCAGCATTGATGCAGCTATATGCTACGAGGGTGATCCAAAAGTAATGATAATCGGTTACTTCAGGTCCGCATAAAATCCAAAAAATATTTTTGCTTGCTTATATACTCACTACGTCAGCCAAAAAACCATATAAATAGATCACGATTTCCGGAGATACATTCATTTGAATACAAACTGTCAAAGAGATAACATCAACATGGAGAAAAACGAAATTAGAGCTGTCATCAAGTACCTCTGTTTGAAAAAATGTCTTCAAAAGACATACACAGTGACTTAGTGGAAACATTGGGGACTCTGCTCCTCCATATTCTACAGTTGCACGCTGGGCAAAGGAGTTTAAACTGGGCAGAACATCCACTGAAGATGAACATCGCGAAGGACGCCCATCCAGGTCCCTCACTGAAGACAACGTGAAAAAAGGCGAAGATGTTGTGTTGGCAGATCGAAGAGTGACCATCAGGCATGTAGCTGAGGTCACAGGGATCTCATATGGCAGCGTTCAAAGAATCCTTGCGAACAGTTGCATATGAAAAGGTCTCTGCGCGTTGGGTACCCAGAATGTTAACCGACGAGCAAAAGAAAAATCGAGTTGACATTTCGAGGGTCAATCTCGAAAAGTTCAAACAGATCAAGAAAATTTTTGTTCCGTTTTGTGACTATGGACGAGACCTGGATCCACCATTTTGATCCTGAAACGAAACAACAATCGATGACTTGGAAGCGAGCCTCCTCACCGACGCCAAAGAAATTCAAAGTTTCAAGTTCGGAGGAAAGGTTATGGCATCTGTTTTTGGGACGCTCAAGGCATAATTATGGTGGAATATTTGGAAAAGGAGCCATTATTACGGGCTCTTACTACGCAGACCAAATAAGAAGATTACGGGAGGCCATTAAGGAAAAAGACGCGGCAAACTGCGAGCTGGAGTGCTGTTTCACCAAGACAACGCACCGGCTCACAAAGCCGCAGTTGCGATGGCTGCCATTCAAGAAACGGGATTCGAACTGCTCGAACACCCTCCCTATTCGCCAGATCTAGCTCCTAGTGATTTCTACCTCTTTCCTCGGCTCAAGGAACGCCTCAGGCAAGAAATTCGAAGACGATAGCGAAGTAATGGCCGCTGTTTAAGCGTTTTGGGAGGGTCAAGACAAAGAATTTTTTCAAAGGAATCCTGGGTTTAGAAAAAGATGGACAAAATGTATTGATTTGTTAGGAGACTATGTAGAAAATAAATTATTATTTTAACTTTAATTACCGTGTTTTATTTTCATTATCATTACTTTTGGATCATCCTTCGTATAATATGATGATGATTATCTAAAAATACATCCTTATGGAAAAGCCTTCGATGAATGGATAGATGTAATTTTTAAAATATATAATAAGTAAGCTGTTTATTTCCAGAAAAGATTGAAAGAAAATGTATTCTCAAAGAGCAACATCAAGAACAAAGCTTAAAGAACAAAGTTTCCAAACGTGTCTCCTTGCCTCCGTAACTTTCACATAACGATAAATAAGGATTTCAGAGACAAATAGCGACAGCGTCTATAGGTATTATTTTGTGCCGTCGGAAAGTTTGAATTTCAAATATACTCGTACCTATTACATGATACTTTAAAATTAAGCCTCAGACAAAATGATACAAGAAATAACTAGGTAACACAGAGTGTAGCGCTGCGGGTTCGAATCCTGCACGGAGCAAGTGTTTGTATGATCCAAAATAATTGTTCCTCAATTCATATATGTAAAATGGCTTCCAAGATGCAGAAAAAAGTAGTGTAGCAATTTAAAAATATGTACTTATACTCGTATATAATGGTTTCGGAAAAGATTAGCAATCATATAAATACCACACCCCGAATAGTGACAAATTTTGGCTACAAGAGTCAATCCCGCAGTTGTACCCTGGATTGTGGTCGATCGTTCAACGATTTTGATAGCATTCCCATCGTCATATTTGTGTGAACGTGGATTTAGCGCTGTGACAACGCTGCTTACTAAATAAAGAAATCGTTTGCATGTTACCGAACGCGGCAACTTACGACTGTTTTGAGTAAAATTGAACCTGAAATCAACAAACTTATTAAAATCATCAAATTCATCCATCTCATTAAATTAGTTTTAAAACTAAAATTATATCTATATTGTTTCTTTTAATTTGATTAAAATATATTCTTAATATTATAAAGTTGCGTTTTAATTGCTCTCACTGGTAATAATGTCTAGTTTAGACTGTAAGTTTAAACACCAGAACCGACTAATATACGGTGGATTGAAGTCTCGGCTAACAAAATAAACACATACTAAATCAGTAATATTTTATTTTTCTACATAATCACCATCAAGTTCAATACACTTTTGCCACCTCCTTCAAGCATTTAGACCGTTGAAAAAATGATTCTTCCTTAGAGTCAAAATATGCGTCTACAGCTGCTTTGACCTCGTCGTTTGTCGAAAATCTTTGACCTCCCAAGTGCTTTTAGGTTAGGGAACAGAAAGAAGTCTGATGGTGCCAGATCAGGTGAATACGGCGGATGCGGTAACAGTTCAAAGCCACAGTTGTGAATTTCAGCCATTGACTGTACTGACGTGTGAACACGGCGTTATCTTGATGAAACAGGACTTTTCTTCTGAGCATTCCTCGACGTTTTCTTTTATTTCCTCGTAAACGACGTAGTAAGGTGCAGTAGTAATCAGAGTTTATAGTCTGACCCTTTCAAGATAATCAATCATAATCACACCTTTCAGTCCCAGAATACTGAAGCCATCACCTTATTTGCCGACAAAATCGACTTAGCCTTTTTAGGGTGGTGAACAGGTCTTCTCCACTGTTTTGATTGTTGTTTTGTTTCCGGTGTACAGTAATGAACCCATGTTTCGTCCATAGTAACAAAACGATTCAAAAATCATCTGCATCGGCTTCAAATAACTCCAAACAGTCGCGTGAAATAGTCAATCGCGTCCTTTTTGTTCAACTGAAAGCAGTTGAACCCACCTCGCAGACACAGTAAACCAACTCGTTGACAATGATGTTTTGAGTTCGTTCATAAGAGATGCCTATAATCTCGGCTATCTCTCTAATTTTAATCTGCGGGCTCCATTATTAAATCAAGTACTTTTTAATATTTTCGTCAGTAGTTGACGTCGAAGGCCTTCAGAGCGGGTTCATCTTTCACACTCTCTACCACGCTTAAATTCTGCTATCCATTTTTGACGGATGAATATGACAGAGCACAATCGCTAATGTACTGACCATGTCATCATGGATGGCTTTTGATGATAGCCCTTCTTATGGAGTACTTAATGACGGCACGCTGCTCGATTTGCTCCATTCGCGGAAATTATGTCCGATTACTTTGTTAATAAATTTATAAAATCACAACTAATTATCGCACACGTTTGAACTTCACACAATGAACTAGTCTGAACTGAACTAAATAATGTGGGTAGATTTGATTTTAGAATTGAATGGATCTGTGTTAGGCCGAGTACTTTTCAATCCACCCTCGTAGCACACCATCACTAAATTAATTAAAGTAATGAAATTGTGGTTATTAAGTTTTAGGTGTATAAAAATTGCGGGCGCTGAAAATTATTGATTTTCAAAGGGGCGGTAAAAGAAACAAGTTTGATAATCTCTGCTCTATGCAAATAACATTAAGATTCCATTATTATTTTTATTTTAAGAGCAGTTTAGAAAATGAACATAACAACACTTAGGTATATACCTGTATAATGCAAATACAGAAAATAAAAGTAACCACCACAATAACTTGCTTTATTAAAAATATTAGCCGTAACATAATAAATAATTACTGATGATTAAATTAAAGCTTTTCTTTTAACAGAGATGTTTTTAAGAAAGCTGTGTGGAAATATCAAATACGAAACCAAGTTATGATCAGCAGCATATTATCTACTGATAGATGTGGTACTACTCTATAATGAACACCAAGTCTGTATTTAGGTTTACTTGTCGTAAATATTTTCTATATTTATATAATTTGTGCCCACCCTTACCCTTTCTCACAGGTCATTATATGTCTGGTAGAGATTGCATCTAAGCGATAAGGCCGCCAATGAGGGCACCCACGAATTTTTCTGCCACTTAAAAGTGAGGTATAATATTTGACAGATTTCATAGCGGGGAAATTAATTTATTTGAAAATAGTAAAGGTTAATGTTTCTTTTTGTACCATTAGTTATATTTTATATTAATTAAATTAAAAATAAATCAACCAAACCACAGATATGCTTAAAAGTTGAAAAATTAAAAAAAGAGTTAAATATGTGCAAAAAATTAAAGAGAAAACCATTGAAGCATTGTTTTGTGTATTAATATAATGTTCTAGAAAGTGATAAAATTTTATTTAAAACCAACTTCACATTTAAAATGACATTGTGAAACAAAAAACTTTACCTCAGTGTCAACTAGCAACATCTGGAGAGCGGAATATTATTAGCGGTTTGGCAGGAACTTGATCGGCGGCGGTTCGCTGCTCCTGTATTATTGTTTGAATAATGGTTTGAAGTGGATTTCGATATGTAAAAGTGGTGCGATTTTCTGTATTAAGTGTCTGCATGTGAACTATTAGTGGAAACGGTGATACAAGTGCTCTTATGGTGATGTGATTTTCAAGATAAGGTGTCTATCTGCTTAGGCGCCTTGAGATACCATCGCCAACTTTCAGCTGTCTGCTGACTTAAGTTGCCGTCAAAATCTCCCAAGGGCTGCACAATGTGACGCATCAACATATTGTGAAGCAGTGTACTATGAAGAAAATTATAATAAACCGAATAAAATACCTAAGACTTGGCCTAAAGGTCTAGATACCAGGCCATAAACTCAAAAAAATATTATTAGCCCTCATTGCCATAGATTATATAAAGGTTTACATCATTAACGATTTTTTTTCTCGTTTATTGCTGTGTACCATAATATATATTTAATTCATTAATTTAACCCGACTGCTACCTTATGAAGGAGAGTAGATGACTAGCAAGCAGGTGGAATGTGTAAAATGTATAGGAAGAGCCACGCTGCAATGTATTGTGGCTGTGGGGGTTAGCTTCAAGGGGAAGAGACCACGCTCGCACAGAATATTAGCGTAAAATAGCAGCATAATGCTGGTGTGTTCCGTATGGTGAGCGATGAGAAGCTGAAACGAGACGCGATGAAACTTGGCGAATGACTGTCGTCTCTTACGATATCCACGGGATATTATGAGGACGGAAGTGGATTCTCTCACGCCGCCACTACACGCTGACTTTACTTACATTAATCTTACTCTATATTAATACTTTACTTTTTTACCCTTTTGATTGAACTAGGCTATAATCTATTACTATACTATATAGCTAATATCACAACCTCAAAATAACAGCTAGAATGTCGTCTAAATCGTTACAATAAAAACTTTATCCCCTATTTACATATTAAATGTTTGTTTATTTAAACACATATGATTTCAATAAAAATTTATTTAAATTTAATTGAAAAAAATCTTTAATTTTAA
Organism: Parnassius orleans; assembly: GCA_029286625.1. Lineage (NCBI taxonomy): Eukaryota > Metazoa > Arthropoda > Insecta > Lepidoptera > Papilionidae > Parnassius > Parnassius orleans. The sequence goes on from JAGSMP010000147.1 coordinate 124,821, forward strand.
ATGGAATCACCCTTGTGGTATAAGCCTATTTAGTACAAAAAAGAATGATATCGTTTCATTGAAATCGGTTCATACATGAAAAAAACAGATCGAAAAAAGTACCTTCTACTTTTTTCGAAGTCGCTGAATAATAATGGTTTGCACAAATGTTTTATCTTCTTATCGGTTTGGACTTTCACAACGATATTTCAGACTGTGCTAGACCAATCAACAACAATATAAGCCTTATTCGCAATAGTAGTGTTGTTCGTATTGACGTCCATTCAAGTACTTTTCGTGTACAGCCTCCGGCAAATACTTATAATAAGGCAGTTTCCGATGCATGAGACCGTAGAGCGTGCCAACGTTTACGACAAGCTCAAACGACGAACCCGCCATCACATCAGACATTTGATCGAATATTCTCTTTTCACGATTCGTCGACACCACTTGTACGGTCTCTTGGCCAGACTTGAGAATGAATGCGAGCACTCGCTGCGGCGCCTCACCGGATAAGGCGTGCAGTGGCGGCACCAGCTTTGCGGACGTGGGGTTGTTCAAGTTCCTGTTCAATGAAAACATCATAGCGACAAAATTGTACATAATCAACTTGGACGGTCTCAATTCGTCTACACACAAAGCATTAGAATAGTAGCAGTATAAAAAGCTATTGAGATTATCAATGAAATATTGTATACCCACAAAGCCTTTCTCCATCATTTCGCGCATACCTCGACAATTTGAAACAAATATAATTCTCTCCACATACTCACAACTCTGTAATGTTCTCAATTGACCCACCATTTGAATGGATTTCCCAACAGGCAAATAGAATTCTACTACATTTTTGTACAAAATAGCACATTGATCACATTTTTATATTAGATTGCAAAGTGACACTGTGCCAATTGTACGTAGGATGTTTATATAACCACTCAACTTTCACGTTGGGTATTATAGGGTCCATTGTGCCAGTGTCGTAATTTAAATTGACTTTTTTTCTTTTAACCGTTTCACGTTCAAGGCAGATTGAATCTTTTGAGATTGCAATTGAATAGTGAACTGTAACCCCAACGGGAGCTTGTTCGTGCTACTCATATACCAATTGGCCGAATACAACAGCAGCGTTAACTGATCGATGCTCATTTTAGACAAATTAAAACGTAAATATCCGATTCTTAAGAGATATCGATATCAATTCTTTGTATTCATGAGTTAATGAGTTGGTAATCATTTTATCAAGATTAATAGACAATTTTATTTAACAAGACAATTTTATCTAGATTAATACCAGAATAAATTAGAAACACCCCTTGACGTCTGCCCACACTAGTTCGATGGGATTCAATTCGCAGTGGTATGGAGGTAATCTCAATACCTCCACACGAACTGCTTTTACCATCTCATCGACTACGTACGATACTGAGTTTTGACATCTTTCACCTTTTCCAAGAGCTGGACTTTTGTTTCCTTTGCCTCAAAAGAAATTTGCTTTGATGAAAGCCATTCTTGGATGTCTGGTTTTTTCCAACTAGTAACTGGGATTTTCTCCTGGCATCTTGAGTGGTAGCTGGAATTATCCATGACAACCACTGCGTTTGGCTCAAGTCTCAGTAGCATTGCTTGAAACCTATTTTCGAACTTGACTGCATTCATCGATTCATGATAATCGCCCGCACCTTTGCATTCAAATACCAATTCTGATTCTGGCACGAATCCTTTTTCACCTCCTATATGTAAAATAATTAGCCGGTTGCCTTTGGAAGTAAGATCTTCTTCTTCTTGGCACCCGTCGACAAACCCTCCAAAAATGCTTGTTTTCGTGACTGCACTGTATTTTCTTTCCACACTTTGCCTACAGTGTGTCCTGAAAAGTAAATGAATAAATTTATCATAAGTTTAAACATTTAACTACTTGATATTGCGAAGACCTTAGGCTATCACAATCGCTTCTGTCGATCCAATGTCCTTCCTCTTGTTACAAAGTATATATTATATTGAATTTTATCAAGATCAGCGCAGCCGTTTAGGCGTGAAAAGTGATAGATGACAGTGATAGATGATCGTGAAAAGTGACAGACAGACAGACAGAGTTACTTTCACATTTATAATATTAGTATGGATTTAAGTCAGTCTGTAAATAATAAAAATAAGTCTTACCCGCATTCACCCAAGTATCGTCCAAGTAATATATTGGTTGTTGTTGCTGTCGGTAAGTTTTCATATTTTTCAAATATTTGAAACGCCAAAATGCTATGTCATCTCTGTCAATTAACCCGTTATTTCTCCTTAGTTTGACAAGCCCATGTTTCAGTAAGGATTCGTCGGCATTTACGACATGTAGCATTTTTGTTGTAGGTAACTCTCCTTTTAAATAAAAGCTGTGCACTATTCGTCTAATGCACGTTATCGAACCCATCAATCATTTCAATTAATGAGAGTCGTTTTTTTCGATGATGCAGCTGGCTTGACGGTGTCTGTTTCGGTATATTCTTTTAAAGTAAATAGATGGCCGATTTCGAAATGCCCAATATATCGGCTGTTTTTCGATGATGCAGCTGGCTTGACGGTGTCTGTTTCGGTATATTCTTTTAAAGTAAATAGATGGCCGATTTCGAAATGCCCAATATATCGGCTGTTTTGTCCTTCATTTTTTTGAAGGATTTTTATCATTCTTTAACATATTTAAACACGTTAATAATCATTACCTTCTCAGATACACTAAAGTGTGACATTTTTCTTTTCTTCCGCGGAGAAACAAACTCCTTGAATGGACGCGAGGTAGACGGCGCTGGTTCCATTTTAAAACAGCGAATAAAACTTAACAAATCAACAAAACCACTTAACAATTAAAACAAGATAACAAAAACTAACAAACAACAACAAACTAAGAATAGATAACTGTGTCCGAAAACTGGGTGATCACTAATGCATCCCAAGATAGAATGAAAAAAAAAGTCTCAGGTAAAAGGTTTACAATTCCTGAGGACGGCGGCCATTGCATCTGTGCGCGCGACACGCATTATATTTACGCGGGAGTGACAGAGACAGGTAATAATAGGTTAAAGTACGAAATTCTTCCTGCTTCGCGTCCGGACTTTATACAAGTTGTAATGAATTTTACATAACTTCATAACTCATTGAATTTACGTAAATGGTTATTTTAAATCGTGTGAGTACGCTTGTACAAAGTTATCGCGGAATGATTAATGTGACATGTCAAAAGGTATTTCTTAGATTTGGTTGAGTATAGTATTGTGCAGAATCGATAATTTTACATCGATTCATTATATGATTTATTAATAATCGATTTCCAAATCGGTTTTCTGAATTTATTTTGCCTACATAATTAACTTTTTTTTTAAACACAGAGGATAATATCAACAGTCACATCTCCATAAAGAACAAAGAAGTCCAATTATTTTATACAATCAAATTTTTTGACGATTATTATAAGTAATAGATTTTCAGATCAAATATTTCCTATAGTCGTTTATTTGAATTTCTTACGTAACGTTACAATTCAATACAAAATGCCTATACTAGAAATTTCCGATACAAAGTAACAAAAAAGATACCATTGCAGCCTTTTTATTAGAAAGACCCAGAAAGAATACATTGGGATTTTATTGATTTTTTTTATTTATTAATGGTAACATTGCGTGATGCGTCACCTTCTATCAAAACTTTCTATCCGCACCCTACTTGTCAATCAATATTCGTTGCGGCTGCGAAGTTTTGCTGCGGACTGAATATAGTTTTAATTAATATTTCATATTCATATTCTTCCTAGATTTCTTTCGCGCCCTGAACAGCCATGGGTGACTCCCTAGATGGGAGCGAAAATGCCTCTGAGGCCCAAAATGTCGTGGTTGTTGAATTTCAAGATTTTGCAAATTACCTTCGGAGAGCTGCAACGGTACTCCTACCAGAAGATGACATCGTACCTCCGGCGTTGAACGTTGCCCTAGAAGATAAAGTTAATCAAGATTGTATTAGAAAGTTCATATCTGATCCTCAAGTATCATCATTATACGTCCAGCGATTTTCGTTGAAAGGTTTGTGTTAATTATTGTCCACCTTAACTTATTAAGGTAATTTTGTCGATTAACTTTTAATTATCTGTCAATGCTTAAAATTTTTGAACACAATTAAATCCTATCTATTTACAATAATTTATCTTTTCTAAACAGAGGATGACAGTGAACAACCAACGGAAGGTGAAGAAGAAAAGGAAGCTGTCAACTATCAAATCAGCAATGAGGTTTGTAAGATGGACCTGTGCTTGCACACACACTCATATCCAATAATCCTGTCCTGCCTATGGCTATTCTTTGTTGAGACTGGATAGATCGAAATTTGGTCTGGAGTACATTATTAATATTCAAAAATTGCATTTAAAATTTTATAGTAAATATCTATTATAATTGACACCACAATACAGAACTAAAATGACTTGTAAATTACAACATGCAGTATGTACAAAGCTTTAAATAAAATATGACTTATTATTAAAGTTGCATAGAGTAAAATATTTTAAAACATGTGCCATCCATACAACTTTTTGTAGGACTATTTTATATTTATTTTTATAATGCAACTGCCTATTGGCCCCACTGCTCACAAGAGTTAATACCCCACAGAGACAAAGCTCCCAAAATGCACAAAATGTACAACTATTTTAAAAGGATTATCACATGAAGATAGATATAGGATCTGCAATACTGTACAAGTAGATATTTAGAACTACAAGGATTATACTCATCATCATCATTATTACAGCCCATCACAACTCCACTGCTGAACATAGGCTTCCCCAAAGAATGCCACAAAACACAGTTCTGATCCACCTGTTTCTATCGGCTTCCTGCATCTCTTACTAGTTTTTCACTCCCATCTAGTGGGAAACCACCCTAAACATCACTTGTTACTTGAGAAACATTATTCCCCATTGATGCTGGTTCTTTAAGCTATTTGGCTAACCCATTGCCACTTAAGCTTACTACATTGGACTATGTCAGTTACCCTGGTTCTACTGCTAAAATTGTCCAGAATTTTTAAACATACATAACATAAACACACCCTTGTCACCCAGAGGTATAGGCAGAGACTTTGGCATGATCCTGATACATCTCTCTCGCCTTCTTCACTTCTTGTTGCCATTCTAGTTATTTTACATCTGGCATAAATAAGAAGGTTTATATTGTCATCTTTCTGAAGCCATGAGATCTTACTCGGTTCCCCATTATCGCCTCTTAAAACACCTACCGGACAAAGTGCGATGATAAATACACCACAACCCCACAACTCCTGTAATAATATTGTATACTTAAAAGTAAATATTTTAAATATAAGTGGGAATTGTAAATTAATAAAATTGTAAAATATGTTTTGAAAATTAACTTTATATTCAAATTTGTGTTATTAACATTTATGTGATATATTATTTAGGTGCATTTCACATCACCACGAGTAGCAGCATTTGTCTGCATTAAGCGAGGAGCTGTGATTGAGGCTGATAAATCCATACATAGTCAATTACGCCTCATCAATCTCTCTGATGGCTCACCATATGAGACCTTACATGCTTTCATCAGCAAAACTATGGCGCCATTCTTCAAGAGCTATGTTAAAGAAAGTGGTAGAGCTGACAGGTAGTGTAATTGTTTCCATATATTAATAAAAATTACTAAAACAAGCTCCAAATGATTACATTTTCAGTTTATTCTCTTTTAAGTTTAGATATGTGTATTAAATATATATTATGTAAGTATCTAGTAAGTGTAAGGTTTATATCTATGTAATATATAAACATTACATTAACAAGAAACTTACAACATATTTTAGATTTTTTATAAAATAAGAGTGATACTAGCATACAGTGATTGTATTACACAGTCCACCTGATGATAAGTGGATGCTGTGGCCCATAGACATGTACATCTATTTGATTAAGAATCAAAATACAGATGCGTTGTTACCCCACGAGGACTAAGATTGCATGCCTTGTTTCACTATGGTATTCTATGAGTGTGGCCCTACCTTGGTCAAGTTGACCTATTCATACTACAACCATAGTAAAATTGCAGCATGGCGCTACCACGTAAATAAGATAAAATAAATGAAAAAAATATTACAATTTATCTGAGAATCAATACAGTCCCTGGCCAAATTATTAGATGCACTATAAGATTCTATTTAAAATCTTAATTATCACGTGATACTATACGGCTTTATTGTTTTTACTAGATACAATGTATATTTTTATATTATCCACCTTATTATCTATTTTTAACACAAATAAAACATCATAACCATAAAAAAATATGTATTTATGAACTCTTGAAAAAAATTTAAATGAATGCAACAAAATGTAAATATTTTGTTGAGCCACCTTTAGCCGCTATGAGAGCTTCAATTCTGCGCGGCATGCTATCAATGTTAGACTGTACTGTCTCCTGCATTTGAGGATGATGATTCCACACATGAATGATCTACTCTAAGAGTTGAGTTTTGTTTGTGATGACATCTTTAGCCACTTCTCTCTTCATCAGCCCCCACACATTTTCAATAGGATTCATATCGGGACTATTATCCAGCCAATCCAACAGAGGGATATTTTGCTCTTCCAAAAAAGCTTTAACAGACCGTGCTGTGTGACAGGGAGCTCCATCTTGCATAAAACTGAATGGTTCCCCACGTTCGGAAACCATTCTCTGAGCTGCAGAATCAATCGATTTTGTAAGACTTCTTTGTACTGATCTTGCCTCATTATACCTTTTACCACGTACAGACGTCCAGTACCCTTGCCGCAGATGACTGACCAGATCATCACTTTTGTAGGGTGCTTAACAGTCTGAACGACACAGTCAGGATGAAACTTTTCTCCAAGGCGACGACGCACAAACAGAGTTTTATTCTGCAAAATTTCAAATGTGCTTTTATCGCTGAAGCAGACCTGTCAAGAATAGCAAAAATTAATAAACATCCTAAACATCTGTGCTGGTTTTTCTTTATTTCTTAGAAAATGATATTAATCATTTGTGATGAAAATATACCAACTTACTGATCTCCAGAAATCCTCATCTTTATCACGCCACTGTTTGGCCCACTTCAGACGCTTTGCTTTCATTGCAGCTGTTAACTTGGGCTTCCTGGCGAGGCGGCAGGTCCTAAAATCTAAATCATTTAATTTCCTTCGAACAGTGCGCCAGAAACATTCACATTATTTTAACAGTGGTAGAGCCACGCGGCAGCTTTTGCTGTCGCATGGATGGGCTGGCTCAAACTGGGTGGTACCACGACACAGAATACCAGCGTGAAGTAGAGGTTTACTTCTGCATTTCGCCTGGTGAGTGCAGGTGCCGAGGCCCAATCCCCCAATCAACATGGTAGTGGAATTAAACAGAAGACTACATCCAGGAGGGTACCAGCATCCCTGAGAACTCGCTGAGCATCCACGCCCATGCTACCCTACTTTTTGAGCGTGGTGCTCAGGCTCCCGCGTATTCTGGGGCGAAATTCCGCTCAAGACGAAACCTGCTCGGGGTGCGGAGCAAAAGACAAAGGCAACCCTGCTACGCTTTCCGTGATTTCGCAATATCAGGGACTTCATTCAAACCTTAACGCCGTCCACCAACATTGGAGACGGCAAAGCCGATTCTTGCTCTTTCTAACTGAGACACAGGTGTCCTTCCGGCTGATATCGTATCTCTCCTGCCTGGGTACAAATTGGAACACTCCTATGTGCCCTGGCTGGAGTTTGCGTGTACGTCAGAGAGACATCTGTTATCGACGCCTCGGCAGTCTTGAAGGTACGGACCTGTCCATCCTATGGCGCGCGTAGACAGCGACGACCATCCTCGCGCGTCTACGGGTGCCTCTATAGGTCCCATAGCGGTAATGCCGACACAGACCGACTCATCGACCACGTCCAAATGGCTGCAGACTGCGTGATACAACAGGTCCTTCCGCAGAGATCGTGATGCTCGGTGATTTTAACGCCCACCACGCTGAATGGCTTGGTTCTGCTTTAACCGATCATGCGGGTAGATCTGTTTATGATTTTGGTTCTGGCATATGGTCTGACCAACTGGTTACTTCGCCCACGCGGATCCCAGATGTGGAAGACCATGTACCTTCCTGTTGGACCTTCTGCTGACCTCTCATCCGGACGGATATCAGGTCTCCGTCGATGTTCTTGGCTCTTCGGACCATTGTCTGATCCGGAGCACGGTGCCACTCACGCTCCCATCGCAGTTGCGACTGCAGCTCGCCGCCGTGTTTGGCACTACAGGTCAGCTGATTGGGATGTGATGCGGTCTTTTTTGCATCCTATCCTTTGGGGCGGGTTTGCTTCTCGCCGGATGATCCCAACGTTGTTGCTGATTCTGTCACTGATGTGGTACTTCAGGAATGGAATTATTTATTCCATCATCTGGTCTAGAGGCAGAACTCAGCCATGGTTTGGTCGTTCTGTAAAGTTCATCACGTCATAAGCAGTGGAGGTTACTGGCTTGGCTGACGCATCAACGTCCCGGATGTAAACACTAGCGCTCTAAAAAGAAGAGTATAATTCCGCCCAGGTCCTTCAAAGTGTCATTGCAACAAAGTCAGAGCACATCGGCAGAATTCATGAGAAACTAGTTCGCCTCCTACGGAACAAACACGCATTCTGGTCTCCTCGCTGCTGTCCAAGGAACTTCTGTCAGCCATCTCTGCCATCTCTGCACAGGTGGACGACTCCACTGGCCCATGACGCAAAGGAGAAAGCCGATCTGCTAGGCTTTCTTGCTCAACTGACTTGATGACGGGGAACATACCGCCACCATCCTGCGGTGTGAGTGCTCATGCGGAAGTGCCATACACCGCTCAGCAGCACTTTCCCGGACGTCACAAGTCGAGTGGCCTGATGGAGTCCCACCTATTGTGCTGAAGACGTGCTCCGGAGTTGGCAACTGGTTTTAACGCGTCTTTTCAGGTACTCCTACTCCCCAGGCGTAGTCCTGAACTCATGGAAGGCAGCTTTGCACCTGATCCCAAAAAGGTGACCGCTCAGATCCGTCCAACTACAGGCCTATCGCTATCACCTCCATGTTCTCCAAAGTAATGGAAACTGTTATCAACTACCAGCTCATGTGGTATTTTGAGGATCACCAGCTGATTAGTGACCGCCAGCACGGTTTCCGTCGAGGTCGCTCGGCTGGTGATCTTCTAGGTTACCTAACTCATAGATGGGCGGAGGCAGGAGTCCAAGGGAGAGGCGTTGGCCGTTAGTTTGGACGTAGCGAAGGCCTTCGATCGGGTTTGGCACAAAGCGCTTCTTTCAGCTCCTTTCCTATGGGCTTCCGAAATTGTGCAATTGGATCACTAGTTTTCTTGCAGATCGGAGCATCAAGGTCGTAGTAGACGGTGCATGCTCCGATTACAAGCCCATTAACGCTGGTGTTCATTGGCTGCGTGCTATCACCAACGCTGTTTCTTCTGCATATCAATGATATGTTGCAAACTGGTAACATTCATTGCTATGCAGACGACAGCACTGGTGATGCTTTATACACCGGCCGTGCCAATATTTCTCGGAAAACGTCACTGAGTACCGGAACAAACTTGTGTTCAGTCGAGACTTTGTTGAACAAAGTCTCAGACTGGGGCGACTAAATCTAGTCCAGTTCAATCCCAGAAGACACAAGTTTGCGCGTTTATCACAAAAAGAACCCTTTGTCGTATCTCCTCAGTTTCAAGGCACCCCTTGTTGCCTCAGCCAGTATCGGAATCCTCGGTGTCGACATATCGAGTGATGCAGTTTCGTGGTCACTTGGAGAAGGCCAAATTGGCCTCTAAAAGCTTGGCGTGCTCAGCAGAGCGGGACAGTATTTCATGCCGGCACACCGCTTGCAACTTTACAAGGCGCAAGTTCGGCCCCATGGAATACTGTTCCCATCTCTGGGCAGGGCTCCCAGTGCCAGCTCCTTCCACTTGACCGCATCCAGCGCAGAGCAGCTCGAATCGTCGACGACCGAGTTCTGTCCGATCGGCTTGACTCACTGGCCCTGCGTAGAGATGTTGCATCTCTTGCGTATTTTATCGCATGTACCACGGGGAGTGCTCTGAGGAATTGTTCGACTAATTCCAGCCGCTCAATTTCACCATCGCACATCGCGACAGAACTCGAGATACCATCCATACCATCTGGATGATTGGCGGTCCACCACTGTGCGATTTAGAAGAAGTTTTCCTCGCACAACTTCCTTGTGGAATCGATTACCACCAGCGATTTTTCCGGACCGATACGACTTAGGGACCTTCAAGAAAAGAGCCTACTCCTTCTTAAAGGCCGGCAACGCATCTGCAATTCTGGTGTTGCAGTTGTTCATGGACGGCGGTAATCACTACCATCAGGTGAGCCGCATGCCTGTTTGCCCCTCTCCTATAAAAAAAACATTAGCATCTTGAGTTGCGATTTTATCAGTTTTGTGCTTGCAAATCTGTTTTCCAGGCAAATTTTCTTTAAACATCTTCCTTGGAGTAAAAAGGTTTTCTGCCGCATCTTTTCTTTCGTTTCGGGCTCAATTTGTCTCCTGACTCAATTTTCTTCTTTATGCGTCGTATGCTATCTTCAGAAACCTTCAATCTCCGTGACATTTCGCGGTTATAAAATATTTTAGCATTTACGAGTGCCTTTACTTCAGCTTTTTTACGTGGCCTTTTTTACCCATGATTAAAATGTTCCAATTGATTATTTAAACACTGTACACTAAATGAACAAATAACTGCGTAGTATAAAACTGCGAAACAAATGAACACAGCGTCTTCAACTAAAGCACGCGAGAACGCGACTGAAACGGATTTGTACTTGTTTACGTTAGTGTGTCATATGGTTATCATTGTAATGCAATACATTGAAAATAAATACAAATAGGAAATATATAAAACATCTCCTAAATAAAAACACATTACATGTATATTTAAATATAAAAGTATTGCATATAAACTCGTGCACAACATGTAATTATTAAAAAACTACAGTGCGTCTAATAATTTGGCCAGGGACAATTTTTAGCAATTATAAATCATTTAAATCCATTAATATATTTTATTAAGGGATGGTGACAAAATGGCACCGTCTGTAGAGAAAAAAATAGCAGAGTTAGAGATGGGACTGCTGCATCTCCAACAGAATATTGATATTCCTGAGATCACTCTCCCTGTCCATCCATTGGTTGCTGCTGTTATTAAAAGGTAAATGTTTTGGAAGTTACTAATTATTTAAATGTAAGTAATTTATTTTGTTTCTTGTTAAAAATATAGTCAGGCTGTGACTATATTTTTATTATTACCTTATATAGGTGTGGGTCAGGAAAATGTGACATGCTGGGCCAAAGCCTTTTTATTACTATTGCAATGTTTATTGATTTTTTAGGGTTCTGTGACCAATGGGACCCTAATACTAAGCCTCCGCTGTCCATCCGTCTATTTGTCAGTGGGCTGTATCTCATGATCCGTAATAGGTAGACAGTTGAAATTTTCACAGAATGTGTATTTCTGTTGCTCCCCTACTAGAAATGTGTATTACGATGGTACGGAAGGAACCCTTCATGCGCGAGTTCGACTCACACTTGGCCGGTTATCTCATAAATAGTCGTGACTACAGTTTGCTATTAACAATGTTCAAATTCATACTTCAGCTTTATGTCATGTTTGCTATGTTTGGAAGATACTTAACTACATTATCATATAATTTACATGAGGCACAAGTGTACAATTTAATGTTAATAGTGATGATATAGCTGATGTATCATATCAAAGCGTGCAATGCGACGTACAATTTGTGTATGTATAGGCGTATCTCGTTTTTTAACAATACACATTTAAATATATTCCTTGTTGTAAATTCTAGTTCTACCCTATATTCTTACATTGCCACTACAACGTGTCCACCATTTTTCAGAGCTGCTGATGAAGGCCGAAAACCACGTGTCGCCGATTTTGGCGATAAAGTGGAAGACTCAACATTCTTGAACCAACTACAAAATGGAGTCAACCGCTGGATTAAAGAAATACAAAAAGTATTTTGGTGTTTGGTTGTGTAATATTCATGTATTTTCAAGTACTTGTAACAATTATATTTTTTGTTTATTTTAGGTCACCAAACTTGACCGTGACCCATCAAATGGTACAGCTTTACAAGAAATATCTTTTTGGCTCAATCTTGAGCGTGCACTTCATCGTATTCAAGAAAAACGAGAAAGTATTGAGGTTGGTTCTTTTTGTGTTTGAAAAGAAAACCTCTGGCTTTATTCCGTTTTTTATAGTAAATAAACATCATAATATTTTTTTTGAGTTAAAAAAACGAGAAGTAGAAGAGAGATTTTTTTATTTATGTTCACTGATTTCTCGGAAACGGCGGAACCAATTTTAATGATTCTTCTTTTATTAAATAGGTTATTTATGTTTGATTTTAAGTTGAATTTGAGCTATGATTATTTTTAATTATAAAATTATTTATAAAGCAGGGCCTTGATTGTTATTAACTACTACAGTATTATGAACACTCTGACAAAGTAGTACTAAGTGCTTGTGTTTGCTATGCACTGATTATGTCCAAAAATTATACAGGATACTACGAAAATTATATTAAATCACGCGAGCGAAGTTGATGGCATTTGCTAGTCTTAAAAAGTTGTTTCTGCCTAATTAAAATATTGTTATAAATTACTAAAAGGAATATTTCTCAGTACTGCTTAATACTTCACATTAAAAACATTCATGGAACAGTAAGCTATTTGTAGTCTTCATATCATTATCCTAATACTTGTATTTTTTTTATAGAATAGGGGTGACAAACAAGCTCTTTCCACAGTCCACTTGATGGTAAGTGGATGCTGTGGCCCATAGACATCTACATCTATCCTCAATTAAGAATCAAAATGCAGATGCGTTATATATATGTATATTTATATATATGTAAGTAATTGGTTTCTCGGAAACAGCTATAACACAATATCCAAGATTATCTCGTTAGCATGACATCCCTGTAAACATTAATTAATAAATAAAGTAAGTTTTTTAGGAAAAGTTAAGCCACCCATTCGAAACATGTTTTAAATTCAAGTCTAATGCAACAGTTTTTTTTTATAGGATAAGGGTAACAAACGAGCACACAGTCCACCTGATGGTAAGTGGTTGCTATGGCCCATAGACATCTACATCTATCCTCGATTACGAATCAAAATGCAGATGCGTTGTCACCCGTGAGGACAAGTTGGAATGCCTCGTTTCCAGTAAAAAGGATCTCCGGTTCTCTACACTCACCATACGAAACACAGCAGTGTTAAGCTGCTATTTTACGCCTTTCCCGGTCGAGCCGACCCATTCGTGCTAGAAATATATCAGTAATATAGCTGAAGCATGGCTCTACCACATAAAAATGTTATGAAAACATTATTATTTTTTGCAGGTTGCTTTAACATTGGACATATTGAAGTATGGTAAACGTTTCCATGCCACTGTCTCATTTGATACTGACACTGGACTAAAACAAGCACTAGCTACTGTCTCCGACTATAATCCCCTCATGAAAGACTTTCCTATCAATGATCTGCTTAGTGCTACTGAACTTGAGAGAATCAGGTAAGTTTGTTTTTTGAAAAATATTAACCTGTACATGTGATCTATAAGGATCAAAGGTATTTTTTATGATTGCGAAAATTATATATTCAGGCAATCCTGCCAATCACATGAATAGTATTTATTTTAGATTGTATCTTAATTCTTATTCTATTGAGTTTAATGTTTTTCTTTTTTTAATTTTAAGGTTGGCAGTGCAACAAATATTTTCACATCTTCGCAAAATCCGCTCCACTAAATACCCCATTCAACGTGGTTTGAGACTTGTCGAAGCCATTTCTCGCGATTTGGGACAACAACTTTTAAAGGTGAGTACAAAATTTCGCATCAATATGAAATTGTTTTTTTTTTTTTATTAATTACTTATTCATTATAGCCTATCAAAAGTCCATAGCTTAACATAGGCCTCTCCAATGGCTCAGGAAGGGCATATTTGCCATAGTTACCACGCTAGGCTGGCGGGTTGGCATGCTGCTGCCTCCTGTTTCAGTTATCCTAGTAATAAATTTGATTTTTAATAATTTTTAAAAGATTTTAAAGAGTACTTGGTATTTTAATAAATTTTAGGTTTTGGGTACTAGACGCCTGATGCATATACCTTTTGAAGACTTTGAACGGGTCATGACGCAGTGTTTTGAAGTTTTCTCTTGCTGGGATGATGAATATGAAAAACTTCAAGGGCTTCTACGGTAAGATATTTATACATAATTAACAAGAGATATCATATTTAATATACATATTATATTTTAACTTGTAACATAGGTACTGTAAATTCTACTTTTAACTACTTTTTATATTTTTAATTTTTACAACACAATATCTTTGAATTTAGATAAAAATAGCTTATTATTAATTTACCATTAGTATACTCCATTCAAAATATCAGTCGTTCCATTGAAATTTCAATCAAGTCCAATGATATAGAAAGTTTTTTTTTTTTGTAATAAATCCAATTAATTTTAAATGAAAAATGGCATGTCAGAACTTACGAGCTTATCACTGCACTTAGTCATAAACTTACCGAAAAAAGTCCATTACAAGAATGCATAATGTTTTTTATTCTCCTAGTGATATCGTAAAGAAGAAGCGTGACGAACATCTAAAGATGGTATGGCGCGTTTCTCCGTCCCACAAGCGGCTTCAGGCGCGCATGGAGCACATGCGTCGCTTCCGAAGGCACCATGAACAGCTTCGCACTGTTATGCTTCGGGTAAGTTTATTTTGGTAGGGACTTGGGGTGAGTCCTGGATTCTAAACCTAGATAAAACAAATTTGAATTTATTTGGAACATTGTTAATATTACAGCTTAAGTTTGCTTACGATTCCTTAAAATATCTTATATCCTGACTAGTTTTATTTACTTACTGGACTATCCTGAAAACCACCAAAACCTACCACACCATTGTATTATATAATATTAATTTATTTATAATCAGAAGATCGATGCACTCGCGCTGGTAATACTGTTCCCCATCACTGATCTTTAGGACTGGGACTTGAGAGGAGACACCTCTCAAATCCCAACCCTAAAGATCCATCATCAACCTAAAAGATCCACCATCGCGTGCAGTGACTGGTATTTCGAGAAAAAAAAATCTCCTATACACTCCATAATTACAACAATATTTATTGAAATATTTTGCGGTCAGGTCTTACGTCCCCGAGCGAACGTGAACACTGAGCAGGCTGTAGGAGAAGTAACCCAACCGCACTCGCTGCCCATGGACGCGGCTGACGCTAATGCAATTGCAGAGGTATGACTTATATCTTTATATATATATATTGAGCAAATGATTGCCATAAATTCTGTTCTGCGAGAGTTAATAAAAAGTGAGGTCCCTAAACTTATAACAAATTGCGGCCCGCTAATTATTTTCGCCCGACACCTGTCATACAAATTGCGATACTCTGCGGGAATTTTTCATAATATTTATGAACTCTCGCCGAACCAACTTTAAATTGATGGACTGTTTCTTATGATTTGGTAAACAAAAACCTCCAAAATTAATTAATTATTACAGGTTAACCTGGCGTATGAAAATGTGAAAGAAGTGGATTGTTTAGACATCTCACGAGAAGGATGTGACGCTTGGGAAGCAGCTGTACGCCGATATGAAGACAGAATCGGTAAGCAGCCAGACATTGGAACTTAAACTCGTATAATTTTTCAATTAATCATAGTGTGAAACATCGAATGATTATAAGTATTGAACTAAAAAAAAGTGAAAGTTTATATTTTGCTTCACAAAGAAGGTGTTACAAGCAAGCAAGCACATAAAACAATAGAAACGATTACTTAATGAGTTAAATTGTTTATATTTATTAAAATTGTGTTTTTCGCTGTTAAGAAAATTATAAACCCCTGTTAGTACATAAAGTGTTATCTTTCAGTGTATCAATGAAAATTTGTCGAATTCCAAAATATTGTACTGTTTGTTTGTAAGTTTATTAAAGTAAAAGAAAAGAAAAATTGTATACAACATAATGTATAAAAAATAATCCAAAAGATCACATTCCCATATAGTTACCCGAAATATATGGAGAGGGCAATATCACCAATGTTATATTCTTAATCAACTAAATGCATGGTACATTATTAAAGCATTATAAATAGTCCCACTTCACAAATAATAAAATTTTTACATAATGGGAAATCTTATTTATTTTTACTTAAAAAAAAAATAAGATAAAAAATAAACACCCCACACAAGAAGTAGAAGACAATCTTCTTTTATACATATAATTCTTCTGTATGTTTGTTTGTCAGAACTCCACATGGCTGGATCGATTTTGATTAAATTTTTTGTGTGTGTTCGAGATGGTCCCTGGATGGTTTAGATTCACAATTGGATCCGGTATGTGTCGCTGTTGTCGAGATCAAGAAATCACCGCTAGTAGACAATAAGAGTTCGGTATTTTTTATTTCTGGTAATATGATTGTTTGCACAGATCGCGTGGAGACTCGTATAACAGCTCATCTCCGCGACCAGCTGGGCACTGCTAAGAACGCCAATGAGATGTTTCGCATATTTTCGCGTTTCAACGCGCTCTTTGTTCGTCCGCATATACGGGGCGCCATCCGCGAGTACCAAACGCAACTCATACAGCGTGTCAAAGACGACATTGAGACTCTGCATGAGAAGTTTAAGGTCAGTAAAGTCGCAAATTTGTAACATGTTTGCAAATTAACTTCCATTTAACTAATAAAGTCTATGTTAATTTCTTTAAAAAAAATTCTTATTCTCACAAAAAATTTAAAAACGGCCCTATTGTGCAGTAAATGTTTCTAGGACTATTTGATGGAATGAAGTTATCCAGCTGTATATGGCTAAACGAAACAACTGATCAATTAAAATGATCATGTATATTAGTTAATTATAGTCTACTTTATCTCTTAACCAAAGAACATAAAGTTTAATTTCATAACCGAAGTTCGTCAGTAAAACAAGGACTGAAAAGTATCGAAAATTAGATAGCTACAAAGTTTATTAGTAAAACTATATAATAAATGTCATCTTACGTAATTTTATTCTTAAATATTTCATATCCTATATAACTAAAGTATGTTGCACACACATTTCCACCGATCATGTGTAAGTGCAAAAATTTTGCTATCACTAACATTGGTTTCAATGATCTTATTTGGTGACAGGTGCAATACCCTCAGTCAAAATGCAGTCGCTTGTCCTTGGTGCGCGATTTGCCTCCCGTTGCCGGCTCCATAATCTGGGCTAAACAGATTGATCACCAACTCACTGCTTACCTGAAACGAGTAGAAGATGTACTAGGCAAGTTTAAATTAATAAAATTTAAATTTCATATGTTATAACATTCTATTGAACTGTAAATGTTTTAATTTAATAAAATTTTCATGCTACCTATACAATATATTATAATAAATGTATAAAATTTCAGCTTATTTTTATAATTTTGTATCAATAAAGAAAGGAACCAATATCAACATGTTTTAATCAATTATTTTCTATAGGCAAAGGTTGGGAAAACCATATTGAGGGTCAGAAGTTGAAAGCTGACGGTGATAGTTTTCGCCTCAAATTGGACACTCAAGAAGTATTTGACGATTGGGCGCGAAAGGTATATTATATTAAATATTTTATAAATTTATACATAATACATATACATATATAGGATAGGCAGAGACGACAGACATCCATTTGGCATGAAGCTGTCACTTATAAATTCATCTTATTTTTTGTTTAGTATGTATTAGATCTAAAGTTTTAATGTTTATTTCAAACAAACACTTATGAAACGTAATTCTCCCATAATCTATAGCTATGGACAATATTGAAAGGAGATGAACTTGGTTCCATATAAGTTTGGGCCCTGCCAAAACAAAGTTCTAAAATGTCTTATTTTGAAGATTTAAACATGTGCTACTTATGTCAAAAGATCATATTTTTGCAGGACCTGGGTTTTTTTTTATGTTTTGTGATTTGTTAAATGACTTTGATGATTTGTTATGAAGTAATATCACTCGTTCTTGCGATAAGATGATTGAATAAATTGAAAAGGACACAAATGATGCGGTTTTGTAGTTATTATTAAATAAAGTAAAATAAAACTAATCTTTTTTAATTGTTAAATTATTTACTGCAATTATTAATAAAATGACATCCAGAAATAAAAGCAGCCGGAGGCTGTACATTGTATGTTCCATTCCTCTCATAACCCAAGTACCACATTATTGTCATTATTTGGGCGCAACAACCTACTGTCTTATAATCCGAGAGAAAAGCCAAGGGTCAAGTTAAATAAATCCACAAAAGTAAAAACACGAAATCTATCCACAAACACAGCCACAACGCCAAATGCACATGACAAGTCGAAACTCGAAGTTACCAAGTTATGTCTCCTTCGGAACAGGCAATGATCAATAACCATACAGCCTGTTCAATTGTGTCAGATAATATTCAAATGTGTTTTTTGTTTAATAACATAGCTTATTCAATCGTTTTTCTAAATATATTTCTCTTATTCCATATTAATCTACAGATTCGCCTCACATAAACACTCACGCCTGTCACCCAGAGGGGTAGGCAGAGACTATGGCCTTCCATTTGGCACGATCCTGACACACCTCTCTCGCCTCCTCCACATCCATAAACCTACGCATACGCGCTCGTCGGTTAAGGGTACTCTTAATTTGGCCCATTTTCAATATATCGCCAATTTGGTCGATAAATTTTCGCCTAGGGCGTCCCTTCCAGACTCTGCCGTTCACCTCTGCCACATAAATTTGCTTTGTCACTCTTTCCTCATTCATACGTGCCTTTTTGGACACATTCTGACTTTCCACAATAGAGTGTAGAGCCCCATTTACTATATTTCCTGCGTTCACTCGTCGTTCTATATCCTTATCATATCTACCATCCCTGCTAAATACATATCCCAAATACACAAACTCATCTACTTGCTCGACCAATTCCTTCTATTCTTATTTCACATATCGTTTTACTTTCTTCTCTTTCAAAACCATAACTTTCGTCTTACTTGCGTTCACTTTCATTCCCTTTCTTTTAATGACCTGTTCATTAATGTAACCATCATTTGCAACTCGGCCGCCGACGACGCAAGTATAACTGATCATCGGCGTACAAAAGGCATTTGACGGCTAACTCACCCATTCTTAACCCGCATTCTTCAACTTTCAAATTTTCCAAACAACTGTCCATAAATAGATTGAACAGCCACGGGAAGCCACACAGCCCTGTCTGACACCTTTATGGATGCCAAACAAGTCCGAGTAGGCCCTGTTGATCCTGACACAAGCACTGGAGTCCTATACAGAGACTTCAATGCCTGTATCAACCAGCGCTCAACCCAAATGAGTTCAGTGTTTGCCATAATACATCCCTGTCCACTCTGTCATAAGCCTTTTCCAAGTACACAAACGCACAAAAACCTTTGGGTTTTGGCCAAAACTTCTCCGCGATCATGCGCATGGAAAGACCTGATCCGTACATCCCATTCCCTTTCTAAATCCCTTGCACATCCCAAATTTTTCCATCAGTATCTTTCATAACTCTTTCAATTAGCACCTTAGCATACAGTTTTCCGCAATGCTAAGAAGGCTGATCTACGATAGTTTTAACAGTCCTCCTGCGATCCTTTTCCTTATATATTGGGACTATAATGGCTTTGCACCAGTCTTCCGGTACCCGTTTCAGTTCCCAACATAAATTAAACAAAATATACAGCAGGCCTGCCACCACTCCTCTCCAGCCCTTAGCATTTCTATCATATCCGGCTGCCTTACCTGCTTTCATGCTTTTCATTGCTTTCATTATTTCATCTACACTATCTCCCTACCTCTCTCCACCTCTTTCGGAATTTCTATTTCATAATTCAGACGACTCTTCACTCATAAACACGCTTTCAAAGTATTCCTTCCATCTCCTTAAACTCGAAACTTCGTCATTCAGAATACAGCCATTCTGGTCTCGTATAGCATTCATTCTATGCTGTATTGAATGTCCTGGCAGTTCTTGAGTTTCCAGAACATTTTAATATTTGCCTGGAAGTTATCCGATATTCTTCTATCATTCTTATCCGTTCTTTCTTGCTTTTTCTTTCAACGACTTCTTTTACTCTCTGATGATAGATGTCTAAAGGCTGCCTTTTTCTTTCAATATCATCATTCATACCGCTAGAATGACTAGCCTTGGTTGCTAGTAAATCTAGCCATCCTCTTCTTTACTTCAACTTCCATCGTACCTCATCATCCCACCATAAAGTGTTATTTTTCCTTTCATTCGTTCTCTTACTTACACCACATACTTCGGTAGCTGCATCCACCAAACCTTTCTTGACATTATACCACACAGTCTCCATGTCTAAATCATTCATACACAATTCATCCATACCACTTATATTTTCTCAGTCTACATTTGAACTTCTCTTTCACACTTTCATCTTGTAACCTCTCTATTCTTATACGCTGTAACGCAGTGGTA
Organism: Parnassius orleans; assembly: GCA_029286625.1. NCBI lineage: Eukaryota > Metazoa > Arthropoda > Insecta > Lepidoptera > Papilionidae > Parnassius > Parnassius orleans. The sequence goes on from JAGSMP010000147.1 coordinate 145,406, forward strand.
GACACAGATGTCCGATGCCGCCAACGCTTGAATAGACCATTAATTCGGCATAAGACCAAGTAATGATCCGTCCCTACGTTGGACCCCGGTAAACCCTTTTATCTACCACTGCGCTTCTCATTCTTTCAACCACAATTATGAAATCTATCATGCTTCTATCACCACCTCTTTCCCATGTATATACATGTGAATCTTCTTATGACGAAAGAAAGTGTTGCTTTCACCATTCTCATTTATGCTTTCATCACCAAACATTCCCAATATCCCTTCAAAACCAAGCCTCTTCACGCCAACCCTTCCATTAAAATCTCCTAATATATAACAATATATTCATTACCCTTGCATTTCATTAGCACCATCTTTACCATCTCCCAAAACTGCTCTCGGATATAAGTGGGCTTAGACATGTCTGGGGCTTAGACCCCTAGAACAAACAACTTCTTTAAGCCCACTTTCATTCGTATCCATAGCAGTCTCCGGCTTACACATTCATACTCTTTCACACAATGACCCATTCTTTCTGAAAGGATGATACCGACTCCTGGCATGCCCGCTCTGTCTCATCTACACCAGACCAGCACGCGGTATACATGCCATGTGTAGTGGCATCCTTCCTTCCGTTCGTCTCATTTACATAATACATCTATTCCTATATCATACATGATATCGCATACTTCATCCACTTATCATTCATTACTCACATACATGCAGTGTAGTCAGATGGGCTTCCGCAATCCACTTTTCGCCTCCGGGAGACAGAACGTGACGGGTGGCGAACCTCGTCGCCGGTTTTCCTCCGGATATTCTTCGCACCCTGCCCCATTAAAGGGCGCCGAGAACTCAGGCCATTTCTTTTCTTTGTGCCTCGTGGTGCGAAAGTAATTGGTATTTTTACGCCGCTACCACGGCGAGAGCCAAGTCTGTTTTTTCGGCTTTGTCGCTTGTTTAGCACTACCGGGGACACGTGTAGGGTGGGCCTAGGATTAGGTGGCCGAAGCCTACGGACGCGAGCGACTCATCCCTCAACGTTTCAATATTATGACTTTTCAATAATGAAGGCTAATTTTCTATTCCGTAGACAAAATACAGAAAATATTTAAAAAATCGTTTCTGCTATAGTAAAAGCATTAGCTTTCGTTTTCAGTTTAAAAATGTTTTTATTATTGTCCCATATGTTACAGAAATAAAACCATTCATTTAGGCTGCATTTCCACCAGAGATGTGCGAGGTAGCTAGGCGGTGCGAGGATGCGTAGCGAGGCTGTGGAACGGTGAGCGTTTCCACCAGAGATGTGCTCGATCCAGCAAAACTGGTACAATCTTGAAATTGAAAGTAAACTTCTTGCCTGAAATAATAACACTCTATAAAGAAGTACGAAACTTGAAAAATCTTGGATTCAGGTAATGATCAGTATATTATATTATAATTCAATAAAATTTTATCGTATAAAATTTCATAGAACTGGATTGTCGTTTTGTATGATGAAATATGAGTACAGTTACAGATAAAAATTCATTCGTTTTGGTTTTTATAAGGCGATAATGCATCTTCAGTCAATGACGACTAATCAGTTGTCTATTGATTAGTGACCACATACCATTAAATGAACTATGTGCTTTTTTATCACCTATTAACAAAAAATTAATAAATATATATTACGTTTTCAGAGTACCTTTGGCAATAGTCAATAAAGCGCACCAGGCAAATCAACTGTATCCATTTGCGATATCGCTCATCGAAAGCGTTCGTACCTATGAACGCACCTTAGAAAAGGTACATATTTCACATTATGTCTATCATACTCATTGCAATATAAAGGCACAATAAAAATAACATGAAATTCGGCACTTATAACGCCTTAATAAAATTTAATTTTACTACACATGATTAATACATTTAAAAGTTAAGAGCAAAATATTTTGAGTGGATTTACTAACACGTACATTTTAATTTATGCAGCTGAATAATAGGACTCATACAAAGGTAGTTTGATAATAGGTTGCATGGATGTATAATCACTCAGTATATTGCATTTAGTTTAGTTGCCTTGTACTTGTATTATTAAATATGCTTGTATATAGGAAATTAGACAAATATCGTAGCTTTTTATTTTTGTAATAATTGATTTATAGCATTACCATAACAAAAAAATTAAAAACACAGCATATTTAAAAAAATACCATATTGGTTTTTTATCTTGCAACTTGAACTCTGACTATAAAATATTATATATTTTATATACAAAATATAATAGCCCCGAAGAAAAATTAAGTTACCGTGTTGTAACATTACAGATTCGTGATAAAGCTTCGATCATACCACTAGTAGCGGGCTTACGCCGTGATGTACTCAACCAGGTGTCTGAAGGTATGGCTCTCGTTTGGGAGTCATTCAAGCTGGATCCTTATGTGCAAAAGTTGAGCGAAGTCGTGCTACTGTTCCAAGAAAAGGTATTGTGTGTTTTATAAATTATAATATTACTCATTTTTATGTGGTTCTCTACTTATATATTTTTTTATTTCAGTGTACCTAATTTTTTTTATTTAATATTATCTTTTTTATATCAAGGTTGAAGATTTGCTAGCCGTAGAAGAGCAGATATCAGTAGATACCCGTTCATTGGAGACATGCCCATATTCAGCGCAGAGCCTCGCGGATATCCTAAGTCGTCTCCAGCGCGCCATTGATGACCTCTCGTTGCGTCAATACAGCAATCTTCATTTATGGGTGCAACGCCTTGACGAGGAGGTATTGAAAATGTCCTTTGTCATTATTTTTATAAACAATGTATATCTATGTATATATATAATTCCCGTTACTAATCTTATCCTACTAATCTGAAACATGTTTTATTTTAAGGTCGAGAAAAAATTAGCGGCGCGTCTGCAAGCTGGTATTGAAGCTTGGACAGCAGCGTTACTAGGCAAGATAAATGAACTTGATTTGTCAATGGATACTTACTCTCCAGCTGTACCTACGCACAAGCCTGGGGAGAGCCACAGGTAATCCTTGTTAATGTTTCATGTACTCTTACATTGTTATTCAATAAAATTTTATCGTATAAAATTTCATAGAACTGGATTGTCGTTTTGTATGATGAAATATGAGTACAGTTACAAATAAAATTCATTCGTTTTGGTTTTATAAGGCGATAATGCATCTTCAGTCAATGACGACTAATCAGTTGTCTATTGATTAGTGACCACATACCATTAAATGAACTATGTGCTTTTTTATCACCTATTAACAAAAAATTAATAAATATATATTACGTTTTCAGAGTACCTTTGGCAATAGTCAATAAAGCGCACCAGGCAAATCAACTGTATCCATTTGCGATATCGCTCATCGAAAGCGTTCGTACCTATGAACGCACCTTAGAAAAGGTACATATTTCACATTATGTCTATCATACTCATTGCAATATAAAGGCACAATAAAAATAACATGAAATTCGGCACTTATAACGCCTTAATAAAATTTAATTTTACTACACATGATTAATACATTTAAAAGTTAAGAGCAAAATATTTTGAGTGGATTTACTAACACGTACATTTTAATTTATGCAGCTGAATAATAGGACTCATACAAAGGTAGTTTGATAATAGGTTGCATGGATGTATAATCACTCAGTATATTGCATTTAGTTTAGTTGCCTTGTACTTGTATTATTAAATATGCTTGTATATAGGAAATTAGACAAATATCGTAGCTTTTTATTTTTGTAATAATTGATTTATAGCATTACCATAACAAAAAAATTAAAAACACAGCATATTTAAAAAAATACCATATTGGTTTTTTATCTTGCAACTTGAACTCTGACTATAAAATATTATATATTTTATATACAAAATATAATAGCCCCGAAGAAAAATTAAGTTACCGTGTTGTAACATTACAGATTCGTGATAAAGCTTCGATCATACCACTAGTAGCGGGCTTACGCCGTGATGTACTCAACCAGGTGTCTGAAGGTATGGCTCTCGTTTGGGAGTCATTCAAGCTGGATCCTTATGTGCAAAAGTTGAGCGAAGTCGTGCTACTGTTCCAAGAAAAGGTATTGTGTGTTTTATAAATTATAATATTACTCATTTTTATGTGGTTCTCTACTTATATATTTTTTTATTTCAGTGTACCTAATTTTTTTTATTTAATATTATCTTTTTTATATCAAGGTTGAAGATTTGCTAGCCGTAGAAGAGCAGATATCAGTAGATACCCGTTCATTGGAGACATGCCCATATTCAGCGCAGAGCCTCGCGGATATCCTAAGTCGTCTCCAGCGCGCCATTGATGACCTCTCGTTGCGTCAATACAGCAATCTTCATTTATGGGTGCAACGCCTTGACGAGGAGGTATTGAAAATGTCCTTTGTCATTATTTTTATAAACAATGTATATCTATGTATATATATAATTCCCGTTACTAATCTTATCCTACTAATCTGAAACATGTTTTATTTTAAGGTCGAGAAAAAATTAGCGGCGCGTCTGCAAGCTGGTATTGAAGCTTGGACAGCAGCGTTACTAGGCAAGATAAATGAACTTGATTTGTCAATGGATACTTACTCTCCAGCTGTACCTACGCACAAGCCTGGGGGAGAACCACAGGTAATCCTTGTTAATGTTTCATGTACACTTACATTGTTATTACTTTTTAATCCTTTAAAGATTTAATGCATGGATCATAGTCCCTTTTTTATTACAAAGTGCGCACTAATAAACTCTATAAAAGTCCAACGTACTGGTCCTTCGAGCCAAACAAAACAAAAAATTTATAGATATATAGTCCAAAAAATATAAATAAATGACATAACCTTATTGCACAGATCGCTCGTGTGGTGCACGAAGTCCGAATAACGAATCAGCAGATGTACCTGTTCCCGTCACTTGAGGAGGCGCGCTTCCAGCTGATGCGCCAGATGTTCGCGTGGCAAGCCATCGTCACCAGTCTACACCGTCTGCAAAGCACCAGGTTCCGTTATTAATTTACCGAAAACCTCTATCGTTTTTATAGTTAATACTGAATGTTGTGTCTTGGTGGAACGTCATTGTTTGCTCAAATAAAAAATGCATAACATTTGTATTCATCTATTTTTTTAAATATTAACTTATTTTTTTATCCTGACCGGTTTTGCTTTTTAGAGCAATTTCAATGGTTGTAATCAACATGTAACAAATATATTGCTGTTATGTTCTCTAAATATTCAAAACTGCGGGTAGAACAAAAATGTTTTATTTTAACTTTAATATTTAATTGTATTTGTAAATAAACTTATATTGTATCACCTAGTATATACATATATATATATATATATATATATATATATATATATATATATATATATATATATATACATATATATATCTCTTATCATTTTTAGAGGTAGTTTAAATAGAATTTTTTTTTTCATCAGAAGAGATAAAACACGTTCGAGAATATAATTTACTACTTACGGCGCTTGATTAAAAACTAAAATCTTTGCGTTTATAAAGGCTATGAAATTAATTAACATTAAATATTTAATTAAATTTAATAAAAAAAACAATTTTTTAAATTTTTGTGTGTCTGTCTGTCGGTCTGTCCGTCTGTCTGGTTGTTCCGGCTAATCTCCGAAATGGCTGGACCTATTTTGACGGAACTTTCACTGGCAGATAGCTGATGTTATAAAGAGTAACTTAGGCTACCTTTATTTTAGAAAAAAAATTAGAATTCCGCGCAAAAAAATTAAAACCCATGTAATCTAATCGTAATAAATTCCACGCGGACGAAGTCGCGGGCTATAATCAGTACTTAGTGTTGCCACCTCTAGCTCTTCGAACTGCTTCCAATCTTCTTGCCATAGGGGTATGCCAAGGAGACTGAACTCAAGTTATCAATAAAATCCTGTAAATCCTGTTATGTAAGTCCCGTAATTCCTGTAATGCGTTTTTAAGCTTTCTCAAATTAGCGGGAGCAGAATTTCTTTTCTTAGTTTGTCTTCCAAGCTTATCCCATACATGCTCTCTGGGGTTTAAGTCGGGCGAGTATGCTGGACGGTATTCGACAACTACGGCCGCAGTATGGGGGCATGAAAACAAATCTATCTCCTATAAAAGAGGCAAATGGCACTGCAATTTCTTTCAAAATCTCAGTTACATATCGTGCCGCTGTTAGTGACCCATTCTCAATGACGCGGAGTCCCGTACGTGCCCCAATACAAATACTTCCAAATACCATAACTGACCCTCCACCATATGCCCCTTTTCCAATGATGTTGCACTGTGTGTATCTCTTTGATCATCTGGCCTCATCGGTGAATAGAACTTGAAGCTTCGTGTTTTTTTTGTTTTGCAAAAAATTTCGCTATATGAAAAAACGCAATATTACGCAATAATTACATAAAAACAAATGAAATTTGAAGAAGAAAAAAACATTGCAAAACTTTTTATTTTTTTATTTTGATAAAAAAAGAAAATTTTTGATAATTGCAACAAGAGAAATTAAACCTTTTTTACGTTCCTCTAAATTTGTTCATGATTGTAGTTAAATTAATATAACATTGTTAGGTTGTAAGCGCCTCACGATAGTTCATAAGCACTTGCCTTAAATTCCTCCATGGATTAAAAAAATTGTAATTCACATTTTCTTTATTACCAATTTACTTTTTTCCCTTTTATATTATAATTGCCTATTTAATATTAAATCCTACTTAAGGCAAATCGCTACAAAAAAATTAACTTTCGATTTACTTGTGCAGGAAATCGCGCACGACATTCGATACATCGGACACGCGGCGAGAGTACGGGCCAGTGGTGATCGATTTCGCTCGCGTGCAGAGCAAGGTGGCGCTGAAGTACGACGCCTGGCACAAGGAGGTGCTCGGCAAGTTTGGCGCGTTGCTCGGAGGCGAGATGGTGCAGTTCCACGCACGCCTCGCCAAGTCCAGAGGACAACTCGAGCAACAGACCATTGGTACGGGACATGGATTTTCATTTTCAATAAAATACTTTTTTATTCCAGACATTCGCGGGAAATAAAGAGTTGTTTTTTGTAACACACCTATGTTTCACTGTGGCAGGAATGAATGAAAGAAAAAGAAACTGTTTACCATCTGATGTTGCTTTTATGCACTTTTCTAGTTTTCCCAATAATTAACATAGCTAATATATTTTTAACAGAAGCAGCTTCTACTAGCGATGCGGTATCTCTCATCACTTACGTACAACAACTAAAACGCGAGGTACTAGCATGGGAAAAACAGGTTGAAACCTACAAAGAAGCACAACGCATCTTGGAACGTCAAAGGTACAAACACTTACGACCTTACTCATGAAAACCGACGTCAATTTTAGCAGTCCTTAAACTTTCTCCCTCTCCCCCTCTCTTTCTCTCTATCACTCTCTTTCTGTCTTTTCACTAAATGTCAATAGAAAAAACAGATATAAAAATAATTAATATTTAAGTTAATCCAGTGATAATCAATGCTTAAATAAATAAGTTCCTTAATGCTAAAGTAGAGCAAATGTGTAATGAAGTGTATGTTACTATTATTGTAAAAATTTTGCAGATTCCAGTTTCCCTCGCAATGGCTACATGTAGATAACATCGAAGGTGAATGGAGCGCATTCAATGAAATAATGCGACGAAAAGATTCCTCTATTCAAACTCAAGTCAGTACTTAATTAATAATTCTTATTTTTAATAAACCATATTTTTATACCTTCTAGTGTTAATTTTACTTAAATGTCCACATAATAATTTATTTACCTACATTAATAACCGACTACAATAACTATGCTTGCGCTCTTTACTGCAGTAAAAAGTTCTTTTTGGTATTACAGGAGAATGCCTTCTTTATCGTATTTTAGAAAATTCCTCAAATGTTAATTGTTTCTTAATTGTACTTGTAGAAACATTAATTTTATCTATATATTATGTACTTAAACATAATTTAAAAGCCCAATTTATTTATAGGTGGCTTCGCTCCAGCAAAAGATTGTAGCTGAGGACAAAGCTGTAGAAGCTCGAACTTTGGAGTTCCTTGGTGAATGGGAACGTAATAAACCAACAGATGGTTCCACTAGACCAGAAGATGCTTTAGCACGTTTGCAAGTTATGGAAACTCGTTACACCAAGCTGAAGGATGAGAGAGATAATGTTGCTAAAGCCAAAGAGGCCCTTGAATTGCATGATACTGGTAAGTATTGAGTATTAATTTTGATAATTTGTTGTAAAGTATATTACAGACATTCATCATTAATTCATTCATTACATCCTCTTTCCACCCTCATAGATAATTGCCTCGTAGGAGGGATTTCGCCACAGTTGCCCTGCTTGTTAACAGCATTATTTTATTGTATTGAGATGTTGTATAACCATGTAGAGGCGGTGTAAGAATATCCACTACCTAATATCATAAAAATATGAACTTTAATCACTTGAGAATAAACTCGGTTTTCGAATCACAAAAACTGTTCAAAAGGTCCTAAAACTATCTTAGTTGCAATAGAAATAAGACTTTGTATGGTGGGAATTAAGTTTAAAAATGCAAAGCAATAAATTTTTTCCTGCTTCGCGACCGCGCTTTAGTAGTAGTGGCGTAGGACAATCTACTAGCTCATATCATTGCGTGGGTGTCGTAAGAGGCGACAGAGGGAAAATGAAACAGGAGATGGGCAGCAGCATCTTGATAACAACTCAAAATAATAAAAAAATGCGGTTGCCAACCCGCTTGCCAAGCGTGGCAACTATGGCCAAAATCCCTCCATGAGGCAGTCTATGAGGGAGGCCTATGTTCAGCAGTGGACTTTTATAGTCTGTAATGGATGGAAGGATTGAGTTGTTATCAGGAAGATGTTGCTCTGCCCATCTGTTTTCGTTTTTCCTCTGTCACCTCTTACGACACCCACGCAATGATATGAGCTAGTGGATTGTCCTACGCCACTACTACTAAAGCGCGGTTGCGAAGCAGGAAATAATTTATTGCTTTGCATTTTTAAACTTAATTCCCACCATATAAAGTCTTATTTCTATTGCGACTAAGATAGTTTTAGGACCTTTTGAACAGTTTTTGTGATTCGAAAACCGAGTTTATTCTCAAGTGATAAAAGTTAATATTTGTATGAATTGCAATAATTTTAAATTCTTCCTGCTCCGCAATCACGCCATACACGGCGCACTAATAGTAAAATAAATGAACAGAGAATGCGTGTTCCTGTCTATCTATTTAATTCTTGTTAACTTTTAACATTTTAGTTCTAATAACTATTACATCTTGTACCTTTTACTTCATTTTATTTCAATTCAAATTTAGCAACCAGTTGTTTCAATACCTTTACAATATTTCTTTGATTTATATAATAGGTAGTTCAGTGAACAATGAACGCATGACGGTGGTAATGGAAGAACTTCAGGACTTGCGTGGCGTTTGGTCTTCACTCAGCAAAATTTGGACTCAAATTGATGATATTAGGGAGAAACCATGGCTGTCGGTACAGCCAAGGAAGCTAAGGTATTTTATATTAAGCATTTTGCAATTTTTTAACATAACTAAAAATATTGATTGTATTTAAAAATTTCCACTATTATTATATTATCTTGAAAAGTTATTTATTATACATGATGTTTGTCCAATGCTGATCTGGGACTTAAAGATCCACCTCCAATATTATGCTTTAGAACAAACTCGTGTCTCATCCCTATTACGGACTAAATATTACTGAATTTTATTACTTTTAGACAACAATTGGAAGCTATGTTGAATGAACTTAAGGAATTGCCGGCACGTCTGCGTATGTACGACAGCTATGAATATGTCCGCAAACTTTTGCAGTCCTATACGAAGGTATTTGTTGTGTTTGGTATCTGTTGCTTCAATTATTAGTTATTAATAATTATCTAATATATATTATTGATGATTTTTTGCTTACGAGTAACGTAGATAAAAGTAGTTGCTGTAAAAACATTTTAAAAAGTATAAGATTAATAACATACCATTATTTTTTCAACAGGTGAACATGTTAATAGTGGAGTTGAAATCGGACGCTTTGAAGGAGCGTCACTGGCGTCAACTTTGCCGTGCTTTGCGTGTCGAGTGGGCGCTTTCGGAACTGACATTGGGACAAGTGTGGGATGCGGACTTGTTACACAACGAGCACACAGTCAAAGATGTTGTTTCTGTTGCTCAAGGAGAGTTGGCTCTTGAAGAGTTTTTGAAACAGGTTTGTCTAAAAATGTTACATAATAATGTCATGTTTCTTGAAAAGTATCATAGTTCTTAAATGTATACTTAGTTGATGTTTTTTGTCTCATACAATTAATAATTTTATTTCACAGGTTCGAGAGTCATGGCAAAGCTACGAGCTAGATTTGATTAACTACCAAAATAAGTGCAAAATCATTCGCGGCTGGGACGATTTGTTCAATAAAGTAAAAGAACATATTAACAGTGTAGCAGCTATGAAGCTCTCGCCGTATTATAAGGTAATTTAAATGTAATGTGATTACTATCAAAATTAATCTAATATGATTTTTATTTTTTAATATAAAAATAGCTCACTTCGATTTATTTCTTAAATTTTGAATTAAAAAATCTCAATATTTTCAGGTATTTGAAGAAGAAGCCCTGACTTGGGAAGAGAAATTGAACCGCATCAATGCTCTGTTCGATGTTTGGATTGATGTACAAAGGCGCTGGGTATACCTTGAAGGCATCTTCAGTGGCTCTGCCGATATCAAGACCTTGCTACCTGTAGAAACCAGTCGTTTTCAGAGCATTAGGTGACCATTATTTTTTCTCTATAACAAACAGCCATTCATGTGGTAGTATGTAAGATATAGCAGTATAACTCTTTCATTTTGGAGACTAAGTACACCATAATATCTACGTTAAATATTTTATTTTATTTGTTATTTATTGTCAACGTTGGGTTGCGCGCACCCGCGAAGGCTTCTGACAAAGACGAGACATTGAAATGCGTGTCGTCAGGCACCGCTAGTAAAATTATAAAATATAGCTTTATTATATAAACTCCTGCTTTATAATAATGATAATAATAATATATAGAATAGACACTATAATAAAGGCTTAAATTTTATAGTTCCGAGTTCTTGGGTCTTATGAAGAAAGTTAGCAAATCTCCAATGGTTATGGATGTACTTAACATACCTGGCGTACAAAGATCATTAGAACGCTTAGCTGATCTTCTGGGCAAGATACAGAAGGCGCTTGGTGAATATCTTGAGCGGGAAAGAAGCAGCTTCCCACGGTAAGCCGACTACTTTTATAATAATGTTTTTGTTTGCAACAATATATTGCGCAAATAAATAGAGAATGCTTAAGAATGAATCGCTCAGACTAAATTGAGCTTTAAACAATTTTTAATAAATAACTTAGTGATCCTATCTTATTATTTTTTTTTTTTGCGTTTTTTAACCATTTTTAGTTTTATAATATTTTACACAAGAAATATTGAGTTAAGCAATTGATATAAATTAAAATATTTTTAATTAATAATTAAATGATAAACTTTGCTTCAGTTTCTACTTTGTGGGTGACGAAGATTTGCTTGAGATCATCGGTAACAGTAAGAACATAGCTAGGCTGCAGAAACACTTCAAAAAAATGTTCGCAGGCGTCGCAGCTATTATTCTCAACGAAGACAACACTATTATTAACGGAATAGCTTCCCGTGAGGGAGAAGAGGTGAGAGAGACCTATTCTTTAAAGTTGTTAAAAGTTAAAAAAAAGTTACAGCCTATATATATCCCACTGCTGGGCACAGTTCTCCTCTCATTTCTGAGTGGGAGGTAAAGTTGTTAACTTAACATTAATTTCACATGACATCATTTATCATCTATCCTTTCCTTCAAATATTATACCTTCTACATAAAATTCGAAGTAATAATTATGTTTATCTTTGATATTGTTAAACATGCACTGAAATGTACAATGGTCAAACTATGCTAAAATAGGCTATTATACCTGTATTTTAGGAGATAGTTAATAATATTTACATACACAAACCATTCTAATCATTTGTTTTTCTTACAGGTGTATTTTACATCGCCAGTATCTACGATAGAGAACCCCAAGATCAACTCCTGGTTGTCCTTGGTAGAGCGGGAGATGCGCGTCACTCTTGCCTGCCGGCTCAAGGATGCAGTGTTTGACGTCAAACAGTTTAAAGATGGAAATGTCGACCCACAGAAATTTATTGAATGGTGTGATAAGTATCAGGTATGTTAGAATTTATTACAAGTGTTTGTTATCATAATATTGTATTGAAATATTTAAGACATGTGTAAATTTGTACTGCATATAATGAACATTTTTGATTACAACTAAAGTATTTTGAAAGTTTCACCTCATTAAAGGTTCACTACATTGGCACAAATCTCAATTTATATATTATGTGCTAAGAATTTTGCTTAATATTAAACTAATTTTTACGCATTTCAAACAAATTTCTAAAAGATATAATCATACATATTAAATTGCTTTTATTCATTATATATTACTTGTATATGTCAACACTATACCTGATAATAATTAAGAACTCTCATTATAAACACGCATTTTTTATTCGTTAATCGTTTATTTTTCCATGGTATGCAGGATATTTTCTAATTTAATATTTATCTAAATACAGAATTCAAATTTTGTCGACAGGCTCAAATTGTAGTTCTAGCAGCCCAAATACTCTGGTCAGAAGATGTTGAGAATGCACTAACTAATGGGGGAGGCGATGGCCTTAAACAAGTGTTGGCCCATGTTGAAAACATGTTGAATATTCTCGCCGATTCCGTGCTGCAGGAACAACCGCCGCTTAGGAGGAGGAAACTCGAGCACTTGGTAAGTAGAATTTCACGTATTAAACAATTTAAAAATACTAATGTGAGCTTATACACATCTTACAATAATTATTATTTCATCATCTATACATCATCATACTTTTTTAATTCCAGTATTGAAATAATTTTACAGATTTGAACCGTGTAGTGGAAGTGTAAGAATATCCACTACCCCAAATCATTCTGTGCGTGTCGTAAGAGGCGACAGAGGAAAACAAATCAGGAAACGGGCAGGGCAGCAGCGTCTTCTTAATAATGACTAAAAATAAAAATCTGTATTTGCCAAACCATGAGACAATTTATGGGGGAGGCCTATGTTCAGCAGTGGACTTTAATAGGCTGTATCGGTAATGGTAACAGATTGTTCATAAACGGAGACAAATTCACACATGTCCATTTGTCAATTATGAGCTTGTATCTCACTCTTAAAATATCTTTGGTGTATCGGATATGGGAGAATGTATTGGTACTTGCCACCTATCACGTCACTTACTAATTTTCAATTAATCATAAAGTAAACAATAATTTTTGAATGAATCAAAGTTTGCTGATGAGGTATTCACCATCATCATCAGCCTGCGGCAGTCCACTGCTGGACTTAGGCCTCTCCCGGGGCGCGCCACTTAACCCGATCTTCGGCTACACGCATCCAGTTTCTACCAGCCACTTATTTTCTGTTGTATTCGGATATTATAAATTAATATTTTTCAACCTTTCAACAGATCAACGAGTTCGTGCACAAGCGTACAGTAACACGTCGTCTCATCGCTTCTGACGTGACCAGTCCGCGGTCGTTCGAGTGGCTATGTGAAATGCGTTTCTACTTTGACCCCAGGAATAATGACGTAAGCAATATTGCATCTATTGGAAAAATTTCAGGTGAAACAAGAAACCTCTATAAATATGGCTAAAGAAAAACTTCACCAAAGTTATAGATATTCACAAAACTAATTTGACTCTAAGAACTGGCAATAGTTCTTAGTGTCAAATTATAGTTTTCCAGACTAAGGCCTTATTTTATGTAAAACGAAATTATGTTGTGAATTCTATCTGTTTGTAAAACTGTATTGAAATCAGTTGGAAATGAAAAAATAAAATACAAAATATACAACATTAAAAGTTTAATCGAATTATTTTTTGTTAGGTATAAACGTAGGTTTGGCCTATTACAGAATTTGATATTATAGTCAGATTTAATATTACGGTGATCTTAGTGAATAGTTGTCTATTAAATTATATAAATATTTTTTTTTAATATAGAAAACCTTATTTCAAAAATAATATAATTGATGATGCTTTTATAGATATATAAAAGGTACGTTTTTAATGAGCATACAGAAAAAAAAAACAATAGGCCTAAGTGTCTAGTGAATTTCTGTTGTATGCATCAATAAAGTTATATATCAAACCCTCGATCGTATACTCTAATTTACAAAATTGACTGTAAGCAGTGATTGCATTTACATTGGCATAATATATTATTTATTGCCATTTAAAGTTCCTAAGGGGTGACGACGCATCTGCATTTTGATTCTTAATCGAGGATAAATGTAGATGTCTATGGGCCACAGCATCCACTTACCATCAGGTGGACTGTGTGCTCGTTTGTTACCCTTATTCTATTATATATAAAAAAAACTGGTATTACCAAGATAAAAAGCTAAGTTCTAAGTCCATATACATTTTACAGCAAAATCGATAACAGTGGAATTAGTTGGCAAACAAGTGCGCGTGAGTCAGGACATGGCAATATTTATAACTATGAACCCGGGCTACGCCGGCCGCTCCAACTTGCCCGACAATTTGAAGAAACTCTTCCGCAGCTTGGCAATGACAACACCCGATAGACAACTGATCGCCGAGGTTATGCTCTTCAGTCAAGGTTTCAGGACAGCCGAAAAGTTGGCTTGCAAAATTGTGCCTTTCTTCAAGTAAGCTCAGTTTTTTATATCACATAATTTAAAAATATATCGACATTAATGTTACTTGATGGTAAGTAGTAATGATACTTACCAATAGTAATGATAGTAGAGTAATGACATTTTATTGATTGTTTTTCGTTACTAACAAAACTGTAAAATTACATACTTCATTTACACTGCCTCTATTTTTCAGACTCTGTGACGAACAGCTGTCAAATCAGTCGCATTACGACTTTGGTTTGCGTGCTCTGAAATCCGTGCTCGTATCAGCCGGTAACGTTAAGCGTGATCGCATTCAAAAAATTAAGGTATGAAATACATTATTAGAATGTATTAAATATATTTAAAAAAAAAACATATTTTCACAATATATTTGGAACAAAATTCCACTTTCTACTACTTACTGCACTTACTGGTTCTTCCTAGTTATATCTTTTAAAGCAGTGATAAATAACATCGAAAGTCAAAACCTTCTAACCTTTTCCAATTACTATGTAAATTGTCTTCAAGCCAAGCGTGAATAGACAAGAGTGATAGTCCAGGGCAGGCATTTACCATTTACCATGGTAAATGGTAAATGCCTGGTCATGGTTGTACATGTACTACATCCTCACTTATTAGCTATTGTGATAGTAGGCTTATAATTGGTAAAAAAGTGTAGGTATATATTGCAACTTCTAGTATAGGGAATTTTCTGGTATAAAAGGAAGCATTCTGGTAAAAATTTATAAAACATCACCATGACTAATGTGTCCATATCAAATATAACCTAGTAACTAAGCTCTAACAGGAACTAAGCTCTCGCTGTAAATTTTATGATACGCAAACAAACTGGGTTTGATCCCCGCTGGTACCAATGAAAATTTTAATTGCAATATTAAGTGCCGAAATACCATATGCTTGGTGGTAAAGAATAACATTGTGAGAAAACCTGCATGTCTGAGGAGTAAAAGTATTTCGAGGAATGTGATTAATGTGAAGTCCGCTAACAGGCGCTGGAGCACCGCGGCGCACCAGTTATTCCGTAACTCTCAGAAATTAGACCAGCTGCGTGACGTATAGGTTGTAACTTTACAAATCAAACATGTATTACATTAATTATGGTGTATTCTTGGATCATTGATCAATTAAATGGTAAATAATGTGAGGTTTTTATCTCAGTAAATTAAATAATAATTATGCTTAGTGTTCAAAGTACCTGGCTCCCCAATTCTTGCCGAACCTAACATTTATACAAAAATCCAGTGCTAAATTGTCTATTACCAGCATTGTTTTTGTTCCTGTGTCTCTAACACTGCATCCTGGCTTACTCCTAATCTTATTCCATAAATTTTCATTGGACATGGAGATATTACGAATAGGTACCTCTTCACATATATGTGGTACTGTGATATCTTCTGCGCAGTTGTTCGCCTCCGATTATTAGGAAGACTAATAAAAAATATCTATCCTATTTTTGCAGGAGAATCTGATTGAACGCGGCAACGAAGTACCAGATGAAGCATCTATTGCAGAATCTCTTCCTGAACAGGACATTCTCATCCAGTCAGTCTGTGAGACTATGGTGCCTAAGCTAGTAGCTGAAGACATACCTCTACTATTTTCTCTGCTTAATGATGTATTCCCCAACGTTGGTTACACTAGAGCTGAGATGACTGGTGAGTTGTCAACTTATATTCATAGCACCATTAATCATCATCATCATTACAGCTCTCACAAGTCAACTGCTGAACCAAGGCTTGGGGGAGGACTTTGCTTGAATGCCACAAAACATGGTCCTGAGCAACCTGCATCAATCAATTTCCTGCATCTCTTACCAGGCTGTCACAGCTTACTTACTGGTATTTAGAGAACTTTTCTTCCCCATTAGTTGTCAGTTCTTCAAACTATATGGCCGGCCCATAGCTATTTCAGCTTACTAATCCGTTGGGCTATGTCGGTTACTTTGGTTCCACTGTGAATAACTTCATTTTGAAGTCTATCATGCAGAGAAACTCTGAGTACAGCCCTCTCCATAGTTTACTGAACGAATTTGAGCTTCCCCAGCAGTGAAGGACGTTTTAGATTCATATACCATCACTGGCAACACACTTATATTTAATACGTGGTAAAGCCATGCTGCAGCTATATTAATTGTATAGTTGTAGCAGGAATGGGTCGGCTCGACCGGGGAAGTACCACGCTCTCACAGAATACCAGCGTGAAATAGCAGCTTAATGCCGCTGTGTTTCGTATGGTGAGTGTAGAGAACCGGAGACGCTTTTTACTGGAAACGAGGCATTCCATCTTAGTCCTCACGGGTGACAACGCATCTGCATTTTGATTCGTAATCGAAGATAGATGTAGGTGTCTATGGGCCACAGCAACCACTTACCATCAGGTGGACTGTGTGCTCGTTTGTCACCCTTATCTTATAAAAAAAACACACTCGTTTTACATTCTTGTTGATATTTTTGAGGTATATGTGATAAGAAGATCGTAATCTCCTGAACGCTGCCCAGTCGAGTTATATCTGTTGATTGAACTCACGGTCGAAGTTAAGCTTACCTAGTCATACAATAAATAAACATACTCGTCAATAACTTCGAGTGTAGTTCTCCCAACAATTACCGGCATAGGTGTGATATGGATGTTACATATGACTTTTGTCTTGTCATGTTCATTTTAAGACCCTATCTATTGGGAGACAATATTGAAGTCATTGAGCACAGTGCTTAGGTCTTCTAGCGATTCTGCCATAATGACTATACCGTCGACGAATCGAAGGTGACTGATGAACTCACCATTGATGTTAAATCCGTATCATTTTCAGTCCAGTAGCATGAAAACTTCTTCCAATGCAGCGATGGGGTGTATTGTAAGAATACTGGGTGTTCCAAAACTACCCGTAAAGCCGAAAGGAGGTTAAATGGGGCCTTATAACGAGTCCATTCACAATATCTAAGAACCGTGGTAATGCTGTATAACATACCCCAAAAAATAAAAAAATATTATTATTTTCACTGATGTGCAAACCCTATTTCAGTAAAATTAAAGAGTAAACTACGCAAAATGTACCTACATTTCTACCTAATTCGCAGAACGACAAAAATTTTAAAAGACCTAACCTAACGAAACAACCTAAACGAATACTTACTTTTTCATAATAAACGTCAAATTTACAGAAACTGGTCAAAGTGTGCTCCGCCTTGCTCATACTGAACCTTGTTCCGGCTCGCCTCGTACTTGTCGTCGGCTGTTCTTCAAAATGCTCTAACACTAATTCAGCCTGCCTGGCGTCGACTGTGCTTGGACGTCCACTTCCAGTAGACCGATAAAAAGAGCCGGTGGAATGTAGTCGTCTTGACATGTTCAGAAAACACTGGTACAAAGGCAGCCGTCGCTGTTCAGTGGGGGGTCTACCATCGATAAATCGTTGCCGATATAGTTCGCGAGCACGATTTAAATTGCTATCTTCATGGCCTACGCATAACATCATATCGTAATATTCCGAGTTAGAAAGCATCGTTATTTTGCATAAAATGTTGGAAAAAAAAACTCGAAACAGTTGTAGGATATCGATTAGAAGATTTGAAATTGGCAACATATTTATTTTTCCAACTTGACATTTTTTGAAACCAGTACTTGAGTATGACATCCTTGTATTGACGTAGCAAACATTTATGAATGAAAAATAGAAAAACTATTAAAGTAGACAATTATTAGGTAAAATAGGTACGTAGGTCTTTCTGTTAAATAATCTGGTTCCCTGACATGACTACTAGGGTTGACAAAATTTTTGGCTTTGATAATTAATTATATTTTTTACGGGGTATTTTGTAACACGTTGTATAACGCCACACTAACATCTCTCTGCAAATAGTAAAATGTAATAATAAGTTAGAAAAGGAAAGTAATCCAACACGACCGGAGACAAATCTGGCTCAAGACCAACGGCTTTACGTGCTTTCCGAGGCACGGGGTGAAACACTGCCCAATTTTGACTTCGGGTAACAAAATATTCTCAAATCTCCTATCAGATAATTACAATTACACGATTGTACTGCTGATCATAAAACGTTTCTGTAAAAATTAAGTTCAACACTCAAAATGCATTTAAGCAGTCAGAGGCGGGGGTTCGCACACCACCACTCGGACAGCGGTTAGATAGCTCAAAAAACAGACAGAGGGGACATGGTGATTGGTAACAATACCAAATCATAAACCAACATCATCCTCATCTCCATCATTGCCTTTCTCTTTTTTTAAATAGCATTCCGCTTGCTATACTTAATTGTTTATATTTTCCTAGGTTTGAAAAATGAAATTCGCTCTGTGTGTGCTGAAGAATTTTTAGTTTGCGGAGAAGGAGATGAACAGGGTTCAACTTGGATGGATAAGGTATGTGATGTTAAACAATACTAATTTTTTGAAAATTCTTAATTTTGATGTGGTTATTTATTTAAGTGCGGTGTAACTCGAAACTAATAAAATCTAATATAGAGGAATAAGGGATTTATCATCTCATCAGTGATAATGTCCTATCACTTTACATTTAGCGCTTAATGAGTTTTCAACATGAGCACGGTTATAATTTTTATTTATTTAATTAATTCATTTACATATACCATCCACATCATCAACTAGGTGTTGGTAAAATGTTTCTAATACGGTTGAAATAAAATTTATAATATTTTAACTCATTAATGATTTTAAGACTAATATTTATAACATTTTTGCTTATCATTGCTTGAAACTATGTCTTTATATTATGTCTGACAAAAAATGTAAAATTAATTAAAAAGAGATTTGTTCCTTTAAAAAAAGAAAATAAAGATTTAGTTTCGGCATGCATGAGTATCATAAACAACAAGAGCGAGTGTGAATGAATGTGCATTTTCATGCTAACCGTTAACGGCACTAGAGGAGGAACGCGTCTTCGCGCGCGCAGCACAGCACGTGGATCGAAAAGGTCAGTTTAGGCCGCATCATGGCTGTTTGGTGTTTTCATAGGAAAATATTGAGTACATAATTATTGCTTTGTGACATCAGAATTTGTAGCAAAAAACATCAATTCAAAATATTTTAATAATCAATTTTCCTGTGACGACATCACAAACGATATATATAGGCCGATTGGAAGGGTTGTTTTCTTATATAGGTGTTTGTTCCTGCGTGTTCGTGCTCTTCTATTTGTGCGCTTTTGTTATTATTAAATATATACCTCATAATACATTCTTCCATTACTGTTTCTTATAACAAACACTCTAAATCCACGGCATTTTCATTCTGTCATGGATAAACACAAATCTTGCGCAATATTCACACGAACTTTTCATACACCACTTGTCAATTCTTTAATATATGCTTCTGTCATTACCATAAGCAAAACTTTTTCATGTATTCTATATTCATCAAATGAGCACTACTCTCATTACTTCCAAAATTTATGTTATGGTATTAAACATGAACTTGTATTTGTAAATATTTTTCTATACATATAGACTTAACTTTGTAATGATAACATTAGACTAATTACTCGAGGAAAAAATCAAAATCAAATCAGGGCAATAATAAGTCCAAATTACTGATATTTTCCCTTAACAATTAAGTGTAATCACTTATACATTTCCCATATTTTTTTAAGCAAAATGAAATTTTTATATAGATATCGCAGGAGTAATTCGTAATAAAAATTTAATGTTAAATATTAAGTATTTTAGATATACATCATTATTTACAATCCATTTGTTACCTTTTGATATGTAATGGTGATAATATAAATATTTTATATAAAGTTATAGTTGTTTTCATTGTATAGTTTTATGTTTGAGTTTGTTCCTAGATAATTCTTGCTGATATACTTGTTTTGCATATTTCTATAAAACTTGTATAGATTTTATTTTCTTACTATTGATTATCATTACAATTCTATTTGTCACATTTTCTGATAAAAAGCAATGTCTTTCTATAATTTAAAAAAAATTGTACTGATTTAAAATGTTATACAGGTACTCCAACTATATCAAATTTGTAAACTGAATCATGGATTGATGATGGTTGGTCCTTCTGGAAGCGGAAAGTCAACAGCTTGGCGTGTCCTTCTTAAAGCACTTGAAAGGTACAATCGAAATGTCGTTAATCAAATTAATTTAATAAAATTACACTGCTTAAACTTTGTATGCAAAACCTTGATAATACTAAAGTAATACCTTGATTAATAACACGGAATATAAAAACAAGAGGAAGTAGCAAAACGTATAATTTCTAGCGGAACCACTGTCGCCAAACTCACACATACGCAAGAAAGAAATCTGTACCGAGAATTGTGTACCATTTCAATCATTTTCGCGTGATTGTCTATTAAAAAATTAAAGAGAAAGGCATCATGTTACTCACCATTCACTTGAGTCCGAACCATAAGTCCTTAAAAATACGAGATCATATTACTTTTTATCAACGGCGTTTCTAGAATTAATGAGCAAATTTAGCTTCTTAACGTTAGATGTCGCAGTAATACCGAGATTATTTGAAAACGCACCACAAATTCTTACTAATAAATATCATAATGTCTTAACCCAAAAAGCTTCTAAGATTGACGAAAAGACTGCTATGTGACGCTAGATGTCGCAATAATAAATTCACACTATTATAGACACAATGTTAATAGATATACCGTTGACATTGCCTTACCTAACCTGTACTACTACGTGAGTGATGTTAGTGATGTAGTTACTCTCCCTGAACGTGATATGGCTTATATCCATATTCAGTATATGATTATTATCACCTATATGAATTGAATTGACTGCAGAAACTGAATTGAATAAAAAAAATATGATAAAATGAGTAAAATAGCAAAATTTATTGGAAATTGCCTTGATGCTCTACGTATACCCCCGTAATTCATATAGCCGGCATATAATTAATTGTCTTTAATGGAAATTTATTGACAGTTAGTTAAAATTATCATTTATGAAATGGAAACAAAGAAAATAATAAAAAACAATAATTTTGCAATTGTTTATTGTCATTGAAATAACACATATTTGTTAAAAATTATCGTTTTCACACTTTTATATTAAAGAACAATGGCTGACTTTCATAAATAAAATTAGTTAAGAAGGAATGGTAGCGTCTATATATCAAAAATATCTTAAAATGTTAAGCGTCAGTCCCTGAATAACTTTGTCAAAGAATTTTGTCCTGAGAGGGCGTCAAAAAAAAGATATTTAGATGTGAACATTTTTAGATTATGTCTTATGTCACTTGGAAAAAGTCATGCGTCCTGTGGTTGTTTGATGTTAGCTTAATACATTCTCAACATAGTGTACCTACCTACACAATTGAGAGTTTTTAGATTATTATATCTCTATTATGTATTTGAATACTATAAATGTATATTTCTGGCATGGCTCCAGGGCCTTTGTGTCATACAGTAACATTCTCAGAAGGGCTAGAACCCAGAGCCGTAAAGCCAGTTAAAAAAACTGACATTTTGGTTTAGCTAGTGTTGCCATAACATTAAATGGAATTGTTACATAGTACTATGATTGAGATAATGTATTATTGTAGGAAGTTCTTTGTAAGAGACTTATTTTCAACCATATCACTTTTATTTTTATTATTACTGATAGTATAGTTACTATTAATAATAACTTAATATAAAAACATTTTTGTTTGTGTGTTGTGTTGGTAGTCTTACAAAGTGTATACGAAAATAGTATGAATATAGTAAATGGCAACACTTGAATAGAGTAAAATGATTAAAGTCATTTAATATTCCCAAAAATGTTTGTTTTCTTCTGTGGCTTTAATTAAAATACATTTTTATTTGAAAAATCATAGAAAAATAATAAAACTCATTTTATATATAAGTTATTTCTAGACGCAATAATTTTTGTCAACTATTTTTCTGCCCTTGTTATTTTAGACGATAATGAATTCGGATACTAATGTAGATCATGGTATTAAGATCACTATTATTTCAGCTTCTGTCCAAAATTCATGATTACCACTAAACTACTTACTTACTTCTCTGGCTTAGCAACCCTAACAAATG
Organism: Parnassius orleans; assembly: GCA_029286625.1. Taxonomy (NCBI): domain Eukaryota; kingdom Metazoa; phylum Arthropoda; class Insecta; order Lepidoptera; family Papilionidae; genus Parnassius; species Parnassius orleans. Next base: position 168,209 of record JAGSMP010000147.1, read on the forward strand.
TTCATTCATAGGGTATCACCCTATAATTTCGTATATTTTCATAGACATCCAGTATTTGCAAATGTTCATTAATATGTTAGTGAATGAACAGGACTGTGATAAAATTTTATCGAAAACTTTAATATCGGCGTAGTCACAACACAATCGCAGCTATTTTTATTCAAAATGTATTTACAAGATGATCCTTAGTATAACGAAATAAGGTTGAATATTACTTGTAATAAAGGCAATTTGACATTGTTTAGTCAAGCTTCTATCCAAAAAAGAAAAAAATTATGTGCCTTTGATACGAAACACCGCCATTCAAAATATTTTTCTTTTTACTTTCGTTTTTAAACTCCAATATTGTACAAAACGGCATATTTTCGCATATATCATTTAAGCAGCGATCCGTCAGCTCGCAACTATTTGAGCCTGCGACTGGCAGTCAATTACGCTCTACTGTCACTAATTGTGACACGCCTGCCCCGCCCACTTTGGGCTTCCTCTTGTTTTTTATATTCCGTGATTAATAACCAAAATAATGAAAATAAAAATATAATAATAATTAAATATTGACAATAATTTCATTTATGAGAAGCAATAATATGAATAAAATTTTAAAAAAAGATATATAAGTAAAGACTAGAGAAGTTCAACTTTTTAATTATTTAATTAAAAAATAATGAATAATTTAGCCATCACATCAAAGGTCGTTTTTAAATAATAAGTTAAAAAATGATGAATAATTTAGCCATCACATATATACACATAATGCGATAGTTTTTCTTGTAATGTGGCAAAATGACAACTTGTTGTTGTCATAAAGGGTATCAACTGAGAGTATTTTTAAATCTTACAGAAATCCAGGAGACAAAAGTAAGAAATTGTGTAAAATTTTACTATGTTCATGAAATAAATTCTTTAATTTTATAATTATTGACTGTTTGTAGATTTGAAGGTGTAGAAGGAGTGGCACATGTGATAGACCCCAAGGCTATGTCAAAGGAAACCCTGTATGGTGTACTTGATCCCAACACACGTGAATGGACTGACGGCTTATTTACCCATATTCTAAGGTTAGTCACAAGCTGCACGCTCATAAATTAACTTCATTAACTTGTATAAATATTATAAACCTACTTTGGTCAAGTCCGTCTAGGTAAGATCATCGAAGACCAAGAGGACAATCGCCGAATCCACCTTAACCTGACGTTATTTGGACAAATACAATAATGACTTACGGAACCAAAGTGGTGATCCTTCACTAATAAATAGCCTTTAAGGAAGCATTTAGTTACTCATTAAAATATGTAGGGACACCCCGACAGTAGTTTTTAATTTTGCTGTGATAGTATCCGTAATGAAGGTATCCGCAGTATATATTGTGTGTATATTATATTAGCTCAAAGAGAACCGACAACCACTGGGTTAAGACAAAATATTCCCACATCTTAGCCTCGCATGCAGGATGTCACAGGATATATTTACTAGGTTAAAGGGCATCTTTTCTGCCTAAAAATTTTATTACGTCGCCAAGCGGCATTGCACCCCCCACAGTGTTCCGGTTTGAATGGGTTTTTAAAAATATTTTCTAGAGTGTAAGGGCTACAGTAGTTAATTTAAAAAAGTTATAAAATATGGCTCAGGATGGTACTTTGTAGCCGTCTTTGGAGAAACCTATTTTCAGAGTAGTAGATGTAATGTACTGTAATGTTAATCATTATTTAGTTCAATTATATAAATTCTCTGACAAGTTAATAGTGAAAACTTTACTCAGGAAAATAATCGACAACGTTCGTGGTGAAATCAACAAGCGACAATGGATAATTTTCGACGGTGACGTGGATCCCGAGTGGGTTGAGAATTTAAACTCTGTACTGGACGACAACAAACTGCTCACATTGCCCAACGGCGAGCGATTGTCACTCCCGCCGAATGTTCGCGTCATGTTTGAGGTAAAAAAAATAATAATCATTTAACTTTTTTTACATACAGGAAAGATTTGTATAATATTTATAGCTTCAAAGAAATTTCGGCATACAGTTTTGTGTTTTGATTAGTAAGGCTTTAATATTGCTCGCGTAAGTACATTAACGATACTACGATTAAACTAAGATTACGTACGGTGTACGATTCAAATAAGAGTAGGACTGACCTGGTGCCATATTGTGTAGTCATAGCTGTCTTTTTTTCGTAATAATATTTATTTACAAATAAACAAAAAACAACGAAAGAACAAGTTTTAATCGGAATCTAGGACTTCAATAATTAATTTAATTAATTATTTATTATTTAATTAATTAATTAATTTACTTTTTGGCGAAATGTTTCCAAAAATGAAAATAAAAAAAAACAGTTTAAAATTATTTTAAAAAGTAATTATGACTTCAATAGATTTGGTAAAACTACGACTCAATTAAATAAATTAATATTCCTTGCAAGCCGTGGCTGTTGACAGTGAAGTTGAAGTGACAGTTGACAGATCGCGGTCATTCGATGTCATTGACGTTCCTATTCTTATTTGAATCACATTTGTATAAGTTTAAAACATTTTTTGACTCTCAAATTAAAGTACTGTATATCATTGATATATATGTACTACGCACTAGATTTCGCATTCGGAACATTCACTATGTTCAACTGAACTGTACTGCAATCCGTACACCTTACTGTAGTGTCATTTACTGCTACTTCAATATTCATGCAGTGTGGAGCGGCGATAATAATACGAGATTTCAAATTAAAGTTTAAACCTTACGTAAATAACAATTCAGTAGTCAAGTAAGTAAATTTTTTTGTTGTCCAAGTGAATAAATAGGTAATAATATCGTAATATTTTACTCTCTACCGCCTACCGCGCATGGGCGAAGGCATAGAGTAGCGCACATTTTTTGTTTGGAATAACTTCTCTAGTACGTAGTACATATAACTCAATGACTGTATATAGTTTCATACAAGAGTATTTAATTTTGTAATTCAAATTTCAAATCATATGTTAATCTTTATTTACTACTTATCCAGGTACAAGATCTGAAATATGCAACACTCGCCACAGTGTCACGGTGCGGTATGGTTTGGTTCTCCCAAGATGTACTATCAACGGAGATGATCTTCGAGAACTACTTGTTGAGGTATTGACACTAAAACTTGTACTTAAAGTTGCACCTCTCCTGCTCTTCCCTTTAGCTATCTATATGTATAAATTATCTCTTTTCACACTACTTTTTTCATTTATCTCTATGCATCTCTAAATGTATACATGGTTATAAAATTTTGCCATTTTAATTTTGATAACAATATTATTTCTTTAGGTTAAGAAATATTCCTTTGGAAGACGGCGAGGAAGACTCTTTCAGTATAGTAATGGCGGCACCGACCGCTGGTGGTGATCAGAACTCAACAGAAAACATACTGTCTCCAGCATTACAGGTGCTACAAATTAATCTAGCTAAAGACATATTCCAGACAGAACCAAAGTTTAGCAATATATAAGTCATTTGGAGCCTAAACTATTAAATAACAAAAATAAAATAATTTTCGTTTATATAAAATATCGTTATCATAACAAAAACAAATTCTGTCACTTATTTGTATATCTGCTTTTAGACTCAACGCGACGTTGCCGCCATTTTGCAACCTTTGTTCTACGGCGACGGTCTGGTTGTGAAATGCCTCGAACGTGCAGCTTCCTTGGACCACATCATGGACTTCACCCGACACAGAGCGTTGTCATCTTTACATTCGATGCTCAATCGCGGTGTTAGAAACATTCTTGCGTACAATCGGCAGCATCCTGACTTCCCTATCACAAACGACCAACTAGAGGCGTATGTGCCGAAGTGGCTGGTGTACTCTCTCCTATGGTCTTTCGCTGGAGATGCTAAATTGAAGGTTTGTAGTTTGATTTCATAATTTTGTAAACAATATCTTAAGAAGCAGATTTATTGCATAAATATTTTTGTGTTAAGTACGTAAGTAAATAAATATTTGTTTTTACAGGATCGTAACGAGCTGGGTGACTTCATAAGATCAGCCAGCACAATGGTTTTGCCCAATTGCGGTGCTAACCAGCACATCATCGACTTCGAGGTTTGTTCATTTTAAATAAAAATAAAAATGCTTTATTTCTTAAAAATACAAAATTAAACAATATAGTAGATGGATCCTCCAAGTAAGTTTAAAAGAAAACCTGTGTCAGGAGTCCCCTGTTCTTCCTTATCTACGACAGTTAAATAGTAAAGCATTGTTATAAATTATAGAAGAACTATACCAAATTCGTTGATGGGTAAATAGAAATTGGCGATATAGTATTTTTTTATATAATTATATGAATATCAGACATCAACAATAAGTAACTAAACAATAAAAGTTTAAAAATTCTCTATATCTGTATATAGTCAATTGTGTTGGATATGTCCTTCTATAGTGGGGTCTGCAATCCTCTCTACTACTACCTTTGACTAATTCTAGCATGTTTCTTCCTAGCTTCAACAAGTCTTAATTTCTTGCGTATTCTTTATTTAACAGGTGTCTATAACTGGAGAATGGGTACCGTGGTCGGCTAAAGTGCCCCAAATAGAAGTGGAGACGCACAAAGTGGCGGCGCCCGACGTCGTGGTGCCCACGCTAGATACCGTGCGCCACGAGGCACTGCTCTATACCTGGCTAGCGGAGCACAAGCCCTTGGGTATGATAAAATATTATTTTGAAACATCTTACGCAACGTAAATAATAAAATAAAGTAACAATAAAATTAGCTAAAGTACTGTAAATTAAATGGTGTTATTATTTTTGGAGAAAGATATTTTATCGTTTTGTTTAATGTATTCATTATGTTTATTTTTCAGTATTATGTGGCCCTCCTGGCTCAGGCAAAACCATGACTTTGTTCTCTGCCCTCCGAGCGTTACCTGATATGGAAGTAGTTGGTCTCAACTTTTCATCAGCGACAACACCTGAGTTACTACTGAAGACATTTGATCACTACTGTGAATATCGCAAGACACCTAATGGTGTGGTGCTTGCGCCTGTACAGGTATTATTTTATAATTTTCAACTTCGTATAACATTTAAGAGGACACTAAACAAGTAACAAAAGATACATCGAATAAACTTTACGTGGTAGAGCCATGCTGCAGCTATATTAGTAATATGGTTGTAGTACGAATGGGTCGGCTCGACCGAGGAAGGACCACGCTCTCACAGAATACCAGCGTAAAATAGCAGCTTAACACTGCTGTGTTTCGAATGGTGAGTGTAGAGAACCGAGACCCTTTTACTGGAAAGAGGCATTCCATCTTAGTCCTCACGGGTGACAACGCATCTGCATTTTGATTCTTTATTGAAGATAGGTGTAGATGTCTATGGGTCACAGCAACCACTTACCATCAGGTGGACTGTGTGCTCGTTTGTCACCCTATCCTATTAAAAAAAAAATTATTAAAAAAAATCGCGTGAATTGTGCGTCTCAAAATACACTTGAACAACATTATTTTACTTCTTGCGGTCAAATTCATGCTAAAAAACCTCTTACACTGTGTAGGCTTAGCAATAATGATGTCTCACTGAAGTTAATGAAACATTGAATCGAAATTGTTAGTCTAATCATCTCAGTGTTAATTTATTTATTTTACCTAGTAACATGTAGGTAAGCCTACAGTTTTCATTTCTGCCCAACTTCTTGTTTTCCTATCAAAAATATTTTTATTCGCATTTTAAATTGAAAATAAATATAGGAATGAATATTTTTTTTTTGTTTGTAGCTTGGCAAATGGTTAGTGCTGTTCTGCGATGAAATCAATTTGCCAGATATGGACCAGTACGGCACTCAGCGTGTCATTTCATTCCTGCGCCAATTGCTCGAACATAAGGGCTTCTACAGGGCAAGTGGTAAGTAATTGTTTTATTTACTTTATAGTATTATTTTCTAACCTTGGTGTTTCCGTTATCTATCCCTATTCTAATAACAATATATTACATGGTGCAGTGCCGTATAATGGCGGCGTAAGAGTATCCTTTACCCCACACAAACCCATGGGTGTCGTAAGAAGCGACAGAGGGAAATGGAACAGGAAATTTTTCATCTTTCTAATTAACAATTCTCAAACTTAAATTTAGAATTTAAAAACCCCCGAAACAAAAAGCGCTGGTGATCTTCAAACGGCTGAACAGATTTTCTTGAAACATAGCTAAGAATACTCGATTAAGATAGACACCTTTAAAACGAAAAAAACTTAATCAAAATCGGTTCATCCGTTCAGGAGCTATGATGCCACAGACACAAATACATAGATACACAGATACACACTACAAACATTTAACACCCTTCTGTTTTCATCGGGGGTTAAAAATAATCAAAAATTGTGGTTGCCAAGCCGCCTGCCAAGCGTGCCAACAATGGCAGTACACTTTTGATAGGCTGTATATATTTAAGAATACGAAACACTTTTACTTACAAAATTTAAAATGAATATTATTTTCACAGATCATTCATGGGTCCATTTGGAGCGCATTCAATTCGTAGGGGCTTGTAACCCGCCTACGGATCCTGGTCGTAAGCCGCTATCTCATCGACTGCTTAGACATGTTCCAGTCATCTACGTTGATTATCCTGGAGAAACGTCCTTGGAACAGGTAAAATTTTAACAACCCTAATATTTTACCTTTGTTTAGATATCAAAAAATATTTTTGCTATAATAACGTGACATTTGTATATACCTCCTCCCCCATGTCTTGGCTCCCAACTATTTGATTGTAGTTAATATCTGGGCATTTAATGGGAATAAGGGCAATTGGTATAAATGCAAACTCCACTAAAGTTTGACTATATGACCAATTTCCCTCGCTATTAACATATACTTTTTAAATTTACTAATGTTGTTGCTGTGATATTGCTGTTAAATAATTCATTTTCGTTGGTAGCATATTAAGTTTTTAAGTTCATGATAGAAATAAAACAAGATGCGAAGAAGATAAATGAAATACTTGGCGTCAGAAAATAAAATTTCGTCTGTTAGACGCATTTTTCTTGTTTACTATAATTTTAAAATGAGGTTCTTCTGCCCGGAGATGAAACAGAAAAAGAAACTTTTTTTTTTTAATAGAATTAAGGTGCCAAGTGAGTACACAGCCGACATAATGGTAAGTAGATGCTGTGGCCTATAGACATCTACATTTATCCTCGATTAAGAATCAAAATCCAGATGCATTGTCACCCCTGAGAACTAACATGGAATGCCTCGTAAAGTAAAGGCTCCGGTTCTCTACACCTGCCATACAAACATTGAACAGGCATTGAGCTGCTATTCTGTGAGCATGGTCTTTCCCCAGTCGAGCCGACCCATTCGTGCTACGACCATAAATAGCTGGCATGGCTCTAACACGTTGAGAAACTCGAAAAACTCACAAACGATTTTCTTTTATTGAATGTAATTTCAGGTCAAACTCCATAATAGATGTTGTAACTAAAGTAATTTATTTTGACTTTGATTTCTGACTCTCGTGTCAATTAAGCATGAGCATTTAAAAGAAAACCGTGGTAGCTTAAAGGCACTCACTGTAAATTTCCAGTACGAGTAACCCGGGTTCTATCTCGACGGTGATGTATAGAGTATAAGTTTTATGTGTATTATATATATTGTATATTTCACTACACAATTTATGCCCGCCGCGCTCGCGGTTGTTTTGCGGCTGTCGCTACCTGCGGGCAACTAGTAGAATCACGCAGGCTGGTTCGCGTGCTCTGCAGTTGTAAATCGCGGACTTTAACTTGCAATCATCTCCGCCAAGTTCACACAAAACTCAGTCTCGTGAGTTTTGAAATAAAATACTATTTTCTGTCCCATACAGTGCCGGTAAATATCGTGAGTTCTTAGCCTCAAGCGGTGGGTATGATATTACCACTACTAGAAAGACGATAAGACTTGGTTGTTTGCAGCACGAGTTAGGAGTTCGCGAATTCAAATTAACTTAGTCTGTGCTAAAAGACTCCTGTGTCTCTGTCAGGCGCCTCCACTGCACATAGATTTGGTTCGCGGTGTTTGTGCGGGCCGTGCCAGGCCTCTGTCACTCTTGCTACCTGCGTGAACTAAATGCCTATAATCCCGCGGAATTTCAGGTTACATTACGCAGTCTGTCCGATAAAGTTAAATCTAGCTTGCGAGTGTGATTTATCTAATTAATAATAATTATGTAGGCTATTAAAACGTCGGCAAGCAGTCGACATGAAAGAAGTGCAAGTTTTGTAGATAGTAGTATTATTGATGGCGTGTGCGTGCGCAGATCTACGGCACGTTCACGCGCGCGATGCTGCGCATGCAGCCGGCGCTGCGCGGGTACGCGGAGCCGCTGACGCAGGCCATGGTGCGCCTGTACCTGGCCTCGCAGGAGCGCTTCACGCAGGACATGCAGCCGCACTACGTGTACTCGCCGCGCGAGATGACGCGCTGGGTGCGCGGCATCTGCGAGCCATCGGTCCACCACTCCCGCCCACACGATCCTTCGTCCTGTGCACATCTAACTCACCGTTACCGTTACAGCCTACTAAAGTCACTGCTGAACATAGACCTCTCCCATTGATTGCTTCATAGCAGATTGGCACCGCAGTTTATTTTTATTTTTAGTCGTTATGGAAGATGCCTATCTCTGATTTGTTTCCTCTGTCTCTTATCCCATATCATCCCGTGGGTCTCGTAAGAGACATGATATGGGATAGTGATATTTTACACCGCCACTACGGGTATAGTATCTAACACAAAGTTTTAAAAAAGGATACATACATACATAAACATTTACGCCTGTCACCCGGAGAGAGTAGGAAGATCTTTACATACGATGCTCAATCGCGGTGTTAGAAACATTCTTGCGTACAATCGGCAGCATCCTGACTTCCCTATTACAAACGACCAACTAGAGGCGTATGTGCCGAAGTGGCTGGTGTACTCTCTCCTATGGTCTTTCGCTGGAGATGCTAAATTGAAGGTTTGTAGTTTGATTTCATAATTTTGTAAACAATATCTTAAGAAGCAGATTTATTGCATAAATATTTTTTGTGTTAAGTACCTAAGTAAAGAAATATTTGTTTTTACAGGATCGTAACGAGCTGGGTGACTTCATAAGATCAGCCAGCACAATGGTTTTGCCCAATTGCGGTGCTAACCAGCACATCATCGACTTCGAGGTTTGTTCATTTTAAATAAAAATGCTTTATTTCTTAAAAATACAAAATTAAACAATATAGTAGATGGATCGTCCAAGTAAGTTTAAAAGAAAACCTGTGTCAGGAGTCCCCGTTCTTCCTTATCTACGACAGTTAAATAGGAAAGCATTGTTATAAATTAAAGTAGAAGAACTATACCAAATTCGTTTATGGGTAAATAGAAATTGGCTATATAGTATTTTTTTATATAATTATATGAATATCAGACATCAACAATAATTAACTAAACAAAAAAAGTTTTAAAAAGTTCTCTATATCTGAATATAGTCAATTGTGTTGGATATGTCCCTTCTATAATGGGGTCTGCAAATCCTCTCCACTACTACTCTTTGACTAATTCTAGCATGTTTCTTCCTAGCTTCAAAAAGTCTTAATTTCTTGCGTATTCTTTATTTAACAGGTGTCTATAACTGGAGAATGGGTACCGTGGTCGGCTAAAGTGCCCCAAATAGAAGTGGAGACGCACAAAGTGGCGGCGCCCGACGTCGTGGTGCCCACGCTAGACACCGTGCGCCACGAGGCACTGCTCTACACCTGGCTAGCGGAGCACAAGCCCTTAGGTATGATAAAATATTCTTTTGAAACATCTTATGCAACGTAGATAATAAAATAAAGTAACAATAAAATTAGCTAAAGTACTGTAAATTAAATGGTGTTATTATTTTTGAAGAAAGATATTGTATCGTTTTGTTTAATGTATTCATTATGTTTATTTTTCAGTATTATGTGGCCCTCCTGGCTCAGGCAAAACCATGACTTTGTTCTCTGCCCTCCGAGCGTTACCTGATATGGAAGTAGTTGGTCTCAACTTCTCATCAGCGACAACACCTGAGTTACTACTGAAGACATTTGATCACTACTGTGAATATCGCAAGACACCTAATGGTGTGGTGCTTGCGCCTGTACAGGTATTATTTTATAATTTTAACTTCGTATAACATTTAAGAGGACACTAAACAAGTAACAAAAGATACATCGAATAAACTTTACGTGGTAGAGCCATGCTGCAGCTATATTAGTAATATGGTTGTAGTACGAATGGGTCGGCTCGACCGGGAAGGACCACGCCTCACAGAATACCAGCGTAAAATAGCAGCTTAACACTGCTGTGTTTCGAATGGTGAGTGTAGAGAACCGGAGACCCTTTTACTGGAAAAGAGGCATTCCATCTTAGTCCTCACGGGTGACAACGCATCTGCATTTTGATTCTTTATTGAAGATAGGTGTAGATGTCTATGGGTCACAGCAACCACTTACCATCAGGTGGACTGTGTGCTCGTTTGTCACCCTATCCTATTAAAAAAAAAATTATTAAAAAAATAAAATCGCGTGAATTGTGCGTCTCAAAATACACTTGAACAACATTATTTTATAATACAGGATCAGCAATCAATCTTCTTTGTGGTCAAATTCATGCTAAAAACCTTTACACTGTAGGCTTAGCAATAATGATGTCTCACAGGAGTTGCAATCAATTTAATGAAACATTGAATCGATATTGTTAGTCTAATCATCTCAGTGTTAATTTATTTATTTTACCTAGTAATATGTAGGTGTTTACAGTTTTCATTTCTGCCCAACTTCTTGTTTTCCTATCAAAATATTTTTATTTACATTTTAAATTGAAAATGAATTTATGAATGAATATTTTTTTTTGTTTGTAGCTTGGCAAATGGTTAGTGCTGTTCTGCGATGAAATCAATTTGCCAGATATGGACCAGTACGGCACTCAGCGTGTCATTTCATTCCTGCGCCAATTGCTCGAACACAAGGGCTTCTACAGGGCAAGTGGTAAGTAATTGTTTTATTTACTTTATAATATTATTTTCTAACCTTGGTGTTTCCGTTATCTATCCCTAATCTAATAACAATATATTACATGGTGCAGTGCCGTATAATGGCGGCGTAAGAGTATCCTCTACCCCATACAAACCCATGGGTGTCGTAAGAAGCAACAGAGGGAAATGGAACAGGAAATTTTTAATCTTTCTAATTAACAATTCTCAAACTTAAATTTAGAATTTAAAAACCCCCGAAACAAAAAGCGCTGGTGATCTTCAAACGGCTGAACAGATTTTCTTGAAACATAGCTAAGAACACTCGATTACGACAGACACCTTTAAAACGAAAAAAACTTAAATAATATCGGTTCATCCGATCAGGAGCTATGATGCCACAGACACAGATACATAAATACACAGATACACTCTACAAACATATAACACCCTTCTGTTTTCGTCGGGGGTTAAAAATAATCAAAAAATAATGAAAAATTGTGGTTGCTAAGCCGCCTGCCAAGCGTGCCAACAATGGCAGTATACTTTTTATAGGCTGTATATATTTAAGAATACGAAACACTTTTACTTACAAAATTTAAAATGAATATTATTTTCACAGATCATTCATGGGTCCATTTGGAGCGCATTCAATTCGTAGGGGCTTGTAACCCGCCTACGGATCCTGGTCGTAAGCCGCTATCTCATCGACTGCTTAGACATGTTCCAGTCATCTACGTTGATTATCCTGGAGAAACGTCCTTGGAACAGGTAAAATTTTAACAAACCTAATATTTTACCTTTGTTTAGATATCAAAAATATTTTTGCTATTATAACATGACATTTGTATATACCTCCTCCCCATGTCTTGGCTCCATTGGCAATTCAGATAAATGCAAACTTCTTCACTAAAGTTTGACTATATGACCAATTTCCACTATTAACATATACTTTTTAAATTTACTAATGTTGTTGCTGTGATATTGCTGTTAAATAATTCATTTTCGTTCGTAGCATATTAAGTTTTTAAGTTCATGATAGAAATAAAACAAGATGCAATAAAGGAAATACTTGGCGTCAGAAAATAAGATTTCGTCTGTTAGATGCATTTTTCTTGTTTACTATAATTTTAAAATGAGGTTCTTCTGCCCGGAGATGAAACAGAAAAAGAAACTTATTTTTTTTTAAATAGAATTAGGGTGCCAAGCGAGCGCACAGCCCACATAATGGTAAGTAGATGCTGTGGCTTATAGACATCTACATTTATCCTCGATTAAGAATCAAAATCCAGATGCATTGTCACCCCTGAGAACTAACATGGAATGCCTCGTATCCAGTAAAAGGGCCTCCGGTTCTCTACACTCACCATACGAAACACAGCAGCATTGAGCTGCTATTCTGTGAGAGCATGGTCTTTCCCCGGTCGAGCCGACCCATTCGTGCTACGACCATAAGATAGCTGCAGCATGGCTCTAACACGTTGAGAAACTCGAAAAACTCACAAACGATTTTCTTTTATTGAATGTGAATTTTCAGGTCAAACTCCATAATAGATGTGTAACTAAAGTAATTTATTTTGACTTTGATTTCTGACGACTCTCGTGTCAATTAAGCTTATTGAGCATTTAAAGAAAACCGTGGTAGCTTAAAGGCTAAGCACTCACTGTAAATTTTCCAGTACGCGAGTAACCCGGGTTCTATCTCGACGGTGATGTATAGAGGCTATAAGTTTTATTTTGTATATATTGTATATTTCACTACACAATTTATGCCCGCGGCGCTCGCGGTTGTTTTGCGGCTGTCGCTACACCTGCGGGCAACTAGTAGAATCACGCAGGCCGAGCTGGTCGCGTGCTCTGCAGTTGTAAATCGCGGACTTTAACTTGCAATCATCTCCCGCCAAGTTCACACAAAACTTCAGTCTCGTGAGTTTTGAAATAAAATAGTATTTTCTGTCCCGCTGCGAGTGCGGGTAAATATCGCTCCATGAGTTCTTAGCCTCAAGCGGTGGTATAACCTTGAAGTATTATATACTACGTAGTAGAAAAGACGATAAGACTTGGTTGTTTGCAGCACGAGTTAGAGTTCGCGAATTCAAACTAACTTAGTCTGTGCCGTAAGGTACTCTGTGTCTCCTGTCAGGCGCCTCGCACTGCCACATAGATTTGGTTCGCGGTGTTTGTGCGGGCCGTGCCAGGCCTCTGTCACTCTTGCTACCTGCGTGAACTAAATGCCTACAATCGCGCGGAATTTCAGGTTACATTACGCTGTCAGTCCGATAAAGTTAAATCTAGCTTGCGTGTGTGATTTATCTAATTAATAATAATTATGTAGGCTATTAAAACGTCGGCAAGCAGTCGACATAAAGGAAGTGCAAGTTTTGTAGGTAGTAGTATTATTGATGGCGTGTGCGTGCGCAGATCTACGGCACGTTCACGCGCGCGATGCTGCGCATGCAGCCGGCGCTGCGCGGGTACGCGGAGCCGCTGACGCAGGCCATGGTGCGCCTGTACCTGGCCTCGCAGGAGCGCTTCACGCAGGACATGCAGCCGCACTACGTGTACTCGCCGCGCGAGATGACGCGCTGGGTGCGCGGCATCTGCGAGGCCATCCGGTACCTTGCTCCCGCCCACACCGAACCTTCGTCCTATTGCACATCTAACTCACCGTTACCGTTACAGCCTACTAAAGTCCACTGCTGAACATAGACCTCTCCCATTGATTGCTTCATAGCAGATTGGCAACCGCAGTTTATTTTTTATTTTTAGTCGTTATTAGGAAGACGCTGCTGCCTATCTCCTGATTTGTTTCCCTCTGTCTCTTATCCCATATCATCCATATGATATGGGATAGTGGATATGGTGGATAACACACAAGATTTAAAAAAATGATACATACATACATAAATATTTACGCCTGTCACCCGGAGGGGTAGGTAAAGACTACGGATTTCCATTTAGCAAGATCCTTACATACCTCTCTTGCATCCATTACATCCACATACCTACTCATACATGCTCATCGGTTAAGGGAACTCTTAATTTGGCCCACCTTTAATATAATAGAAAATATGACATTTAAAATGTAAGGTACTAAGATCTGTAAGTAACTATTTTTTAGACATAAAATTCTGACACTTCCATCACTTTCATTGAAAATGGTTTTATTTGTTGGAAGCATGTCCCTCACTTGTTTTCTCACTTAGCTGATAATGTAACACGTAATACATATTTACATAATTACTTTAAAATAACGTTAAACAATTGAATACAGACCTATTAAATAAAATATTTAAAGCTATTTTATGTTGACAATTATATTGAAAAACACTACTGTAATGAAATTAATCTCCATAGTAATATATCATAGTTCTAACATTAATACTGAACCTAATTTCTACATAATATACAGATGTGCCTGAATACAGATTTAAATTTAACATCAAGACAGTATCTTTAAAAATAGGAACAATACGTAAAACAAAATCTTCAGCAAATATTTACCTTTAAGAGTTAAATTGGCGGTTAAAAAACAGCGTTAAAAGCGCTTTTACTAAATATTTGATTGTGTTATTTTATTAGCTTTCGCAATCTTAAATATATCTGCTGTTTTTTGCTATTCAGTTAGAATTAATAAAAGAAAATAAAATATATATTATGTTCAAAATAAAATGTTACTTATTAAGAACTTGTTAAAGGAGACAATTTTTTTGTATGAGAATGGGCCTACTACAAATTTTAGGGATACTTAATGAAATGTATGTCGATTTATTCCTTATAATCTATAGATTGCAAAATTATTAGTTTTATCGCATCTAAAGGAATTCAGAGAAATTAAATATGAATATCACAATAACCTAAAAAGAAACTAAACGCTATTTTTTTTTAATCTGGCTTTACGGCTCTGGGTTCTAGCCCTTCTAAGCCTAAACTAAAAGTTGTTTTCTATTAGTATTGTGAGTTAGAATAGTGTTTATAGAATAGAATAGGACAGCTAAATAATTAATAGCATAAAACAAAGTTGCAGGTACATTTAACATTTATAGGTACTTTTAGACTGATGGAAAATCCTTTAGTAGTTCCGGCAAAAAATAGTACACTGACCAAGAAACATGGCATGGAGGCTATTTTTTACATGTATTGATTGATTAGTGAATATACATCACAAACACCATTACAGTAATTAAATAAATATGATTAAAGCCAAAATGAATAAAAGATAATATGTTCATTTATAATATTACCTTTACATGCTATATAGTAAGAAAGATGTTTTAATCTGGTTGTAAAGGATAAAACACAAAGTAAAATACCACTGTATTTATTACTGTAATCATTTCAAAAGTAGTCTATTAATAGTGGAACAGACAGACAGGCGCGGTGTTAAGACTTTGTTTTGATATATCTTTGTTGGTTAGTAAAGGTGCAGTGTGTAAACTTTGCTTTAAAATATATTAACTGATTAGTTATTATACCCCAAACACCATTAAAGCCAAAATGACTAGGTAATATCATGTTTATTTATGTTGATAAACATGAAGTGAGATGTTTTAAACTAGTTGTGTAAGGATTACAAAACACATGTATAATTTAATTGTATTTATTATTGTCAGTCATTATCATTCCAAAAGATTTTTTCAAAATAACTTGATAATAACATGTCCATTTATGAAATTGTTAGAATCATAAGGATATTTTTATGATATAAGACTGTTGTCTTCAATATCCATACTTTTTGTCTCTGCTTACGAACAGCTCGGCAAGATTTCAGCCTATAAGACATACACATTTATTCTAAGCAACCCACCTGAAAAAGTTAATGAATATTGAAACAAGCACATGTACTTATTTATCTAATATCATTTGCAACCAGTAACACGGTTTTAGGTGCATGTGTGCGTCCAACAGTGAACAACTATTAGGTGTTTAGCGAGTTTTACCTACAGCGATTGAGAAAATAAATAGCACGTAAGATGTTTTGAACTGGTCGTAAGGATAAAAAAACTCTGTATTGTCACTGTATTTGTTATTGTAAAATCATCACATTCTTAAAGCAGTATTAGTGACACATGCCACCAGGTGCAGTGTCAGGACATTGTTATTAATTTGTATTGATTGAATAACATGTTTACATTCCAGCACCATTAAAACCAAAATGACTGGATAGTAACATATCCGATTTTACGATATTAGCAACGAAAAATAAATAGCATGCAGTGTTTTGAACTATTTGTTAGGATAAAAGAAACACTGTATTGTCACTATTTTTATTGTTTATTATTGTAAAATCATCATATTCTTAAAGCAGTCTATTATAAGTATCACAGGCCGCGAGGTGCAGTGCCAGGACAGTCTCTTTAATATGTGTTCATTGATTAGCATGTTTACATCCAACTGCAATTAAAGCAAATGTAAAATTCTCGAGTAGCAGTCTCGTACCGGTAAGCTCAGTGGGACGGCTACCTCTAGTTGGAGTGACGACCTGGTAAGATATTCAAAACGTCTATGGATGCAGGTGGCTCAGGACCGTGCTTTGTATAATTTTGAGGAGTTTATGTTCAGCAGTGGACTTGTCCACTGCTGAACATAGGCCTAGGGCTGTAATGATGAAGAAGTTTTAAACTAGTTGTGTACGGATACGGCTCGACTGGGGGGACACACCTCACGGAAAACGCTACCAGCGTAAAATAGTAGCTTGCTCCTGTGTTTCGTATGGTGAGTGTAGAGAACCGAGTCCTTTTTACTGGAAACGAAGCACTCCATCTTAGTCCTCAGGGTGACAATGCATCTGCATTTTGATTCTTAAACGAGGATAAATGTAGATGTCTATGAGCCACAGCATCTACTTACCATCAGGTGGACCGTGCTCGTTTGTCACACTTATTCTATAAAAAAACAAAAAAAACAAAAGGAAATTGTCAATTGAAAGAGATACGAAAAGGTACCAGAGCATCTATTCAACTTGCTCGGCGTTTATTTATAAATTAGGCGCTTTATTTATAATAAGGCACATAGTAGAAACAGGTCAAGTAAAACAATAATTACAAGTTTTATTGATTATTATTCGTCATCATTACAACAATTCGCTGCTGAACATAGGTCTTCCTAAATTAAATATATAATGTAAAATATTGTATAGCCCTTCCGTCAACTGCCATCGCGTTTCGTCCCGTATGGTGTCGTAAAGTCGTAACAGACTAAAATAAAGATACCAGGAGATGAGCAGCAACATCTCCTATAGAATACCACAAAAGCTTTGTTGCTGCCAAGCGTAGCAACTGTGGCAAATCATTATAGAATGATGCATATTTATATTACTATATAAATATGCATTATTACTACTTGTATAAATTATTCCAATCATTGTGAGGTTCATTTAAGTGGTATTCACAAATACGAGCGCACAGTGGCACATAAAATGAGTTATCAATCAGCAATCTCTTTAGGTTAGTAGTTCTTTTTAGTTTAGGTATTAAGAATCTAGATAAATGATTACGTAACTTAAAAATACAGTGTCGGAAGTAGAAGCAGCACGCTTATAACTAGCCACAGAATAGAATAGAATCATTTTATTCAATATAGATTACAATACATAATACTTATTAAAAGTCATTTTTACTTTTACCACTGATTCGCAAAAACCTCTGTCCTGGGAAGAATCAGCAAGAAACCCAGCGAGACTTTTTAAAAAAAGCACATTTACAATATAATTTTTATACAATTGTTTTGAAAACATTTAGAAACAGCATGGTAGCGATCACCTCATTCCCAGGGTTATTATCAGTCATTTACTCTCTAGTAGTATAATAACCCTTACTAGACAATTTTGCTTAAGAAATAATTTAAACCTTTTGATAGAATAGGTCTGCATATTATAGTAGTTGTTGATGCGCTCTGGAAATGGCAGGAGTTACAGTTACATGCATAAGGGGTGTTTGTTGGATGTTACCGATGTCTTCAATATTCATGAATTGTAATTCCATATCCCTGTTATCATTTGTGTCTCCATACAGTTGTAGAAGCTCTCGGCCGACAAGATTGCAGACTCATTCTAAATGATCCACCTGAAAAGTGTTTTTTTTCATCAACTAACTGAACAGACTATAGTTTTACAGTGTCTTCCACCTAAATAATGATATTTATTAATATTTTATTTATTTCAATCTTTATTACTAATAAACAGTCTTAATGTCTCTTAAATTATATATAAATAGCATGTACTCGTTTCCCTTCATAATACTTTTGTAGTAAACCAGATTCCACTAAGGTAAAAAGAAATAAAATACATCAAATCAGAAGGTAAACAAGTGAAGTAGTTATTTTAGAATTATAACATTATTTGACTAAGTACAAGTTCCTAGACGTTTTACATTTACACTAATTTCATTTAAGGTAAAAATATTACTTGTGTATTAAGTACAAAGGCAGACAAATATGGGGTAAGGTAAGGAAGAAGTAGCAACTAAAGAAAAAAACTGTGGTTATCGAATATCTCCCTATAAGGCAATCTGTGGGGAGGTCTATATTCAACAGTAGACTTTTGATAGGCTGTAAAGTTAAAGATAACCTGGTGGTGAATAGCCAAATTGTTTGTAGTGCGAGGTGTATGTTACAAACATCAATCTGTGTGCCAAAGCGATTATGCCAACTCCTCCGGGCAAGCCTATTTCAGGCAGGGGATCACTTACAGGCTGTTAAAGTAAAGTAAGTACCTGGTGTGATGGTATCCACTGCAAAATAATATCTCTTTCTGCTGAGTTCTTAAAATGAGCTCTTAAAATTGAAGATCCACATGGAATACAAATCTTCTAATGGAATGAGCAGTTTCAATACTTTCTTGCATCTTCAATACTTCAGGCAGTTACAACAAACTGCATCAAGTAGATGTAACTGAAAAAATTGGAATGCAAATAAAAAATAAAGAAGTAAAAAAATATTAAATTCAGAAAGAATGTACATTACCTACAATCAACAAAATAACATAAAAATAATGTAAACAAAATTCTTGCTTCCCTGATGGAGTTTAAATATAATAAACATAAATAGTAGATGTATTTAATTAAATATTAACACTAATATGTATTCCTAATAACATCCATTTATTTTTATGTTATCTATACTATAAATATTAAATTCAGAAGGAATGTGTGTACATTCCTTCTGAATTTAACAGCATCTTCTATTAACAACTACCAATAAAAACTGTGGTTGCCGACTCGTCTACTAAGCATGGCAACTATAGCAAGTATCCTCCTTTGAGGAAATCTGAGGAAGGTCTATGTTCAGCAATGGGCTTTTGATAGGATGTAACGGTTGTGGATATAGTTACTCTGACAGACACTTTTAACATAGATTTGTGTATATTTTGTGTGATTTTATTTTCTCTATTAATTAAATTAGATTTTACCAATAACATAACACTTCAATACTTTGACACTTTTAACATACTAATAAAATTGTGTTTGTCATATGTTTTAGGTAATTCAACATAAATTATAGATTTTCCAAAATTCTAGTATTATACACTCACATATACTTTTAATTAAACTCGTCAGTTTTCATTTCGAATGTCATTGGCGAATTAAATACATAATGTGGAATATTTGGCTAACCTGTATAATATAATCCAACACTTGTTGCATTGATTAGATATTGACATATTAATTTGTTAGTAATATGAAGGGATATTTATTAGTATTTTTACAAACTTAAAATAATTAAGTACTAAAACATGTATAGATCGTTAAGTGTCTGTGGGTGTGGGTCGTTTATTTTATTTCTAAAAATCGTACCATATCTCAATATTCAGTAAAATAAAATAAAATGTAATACATTATAAACGAAACTTAGTAGTTTTCGTTTCCGTAGTATAATATTTTTGGACTAGAACTTCGAGTGACAAAAATAAGATATATTTCACATAAAAGTTTGAAACTTTAAATCAATTGTAGGTTTTGTACAGTTGAATTCTTCGCATTCCATAAGATAAGATACTCACCTCTTGAGAAATCCACAAATATAAAAGTTAGCGCACATCTGCTCCTGTCTCGGCTAGTTATTGTCTTCGCACAGTGCGTTGAAATCCACAAATATTATTTAATTGTTTTCAGTGTATGCTGATCTTCCAGATAAGTAAGTAAGTACAAAAAACAGCAGCCTGACGAATGTCAATGCCGTAAAGTAATACCCGGTCGCCGGCACAGACATAGATATGATGCTTATATTATGATAATATGGCCGTCGGTTTTTACCCAGCACGGAAGTCAATGACAAAATAGCGTTTCGTTCCACGGTGTCTTTGAACCATGTTATATGATATAAGCTAACACTTTTAGAAATAGGATAAAAATCTCAGTGGTATCCCTTTTAGTAATAAATATATAATATACAAATAATTACAAATATAATATGTATATAATAAGTTATCTTGGTAAAAAATACATTTTCTTTTAATAGAAACTGCAAAATGATTCATTACACGCATTTTTCCCCATGTTACATTAACCAGAACACGGAATATC
Source organism: Parnassius orleans (assembly GCA_029286625.1). Lineage (NCBI taxonomy): Eukaryota > Metazoa > Arthropoda > Insecta > Lepidoptera > Papilionidae > Parnassius > Parnassius orleans. The sequence continues at coordinate 188,705 of JAGSMP010000147.1, forward strand.
AAAACCACTCATTTTTTTAGATTTCTTGATTCCGTTTAGATATTCATAAAATGTATAGGCCATTTATTATAATAAATTGGTAACTTTTTTTGTATGTAATACCATTAAGGGTCGTTAAAATTTCTAGTGGGCCAAAACGACTGACTCTTTTACATTAGAAAAATGTGATTATTTCTAAATTTCTATATTATTATTTCCATATCAGACCTCTGGACAATTTGAGCGTGGAAGGATTAGTACGACTCTGGGCTCACGAAGCTTTGCGTCTTTTCCAAGATCGTCTGGTTGAAGATTCCGAAAGGCAGTGGACCGATGAAAATATAGATACCGTAGCTATGAGATTCTTCCCAGGTATAACCTTTCTTTTAAAATTCGTTTACATATTTTATAATTATTGTCAATTATGAAAAATATAACATTGATAATCATTGCAGGCATCAACAAGGAACAAGCTTTGGCTCGCCCCATCCTGTATAGCAACTGGTTAAGCAAGGATTATGTACCTGTTCAAAGAGACCAGCTTCGTGAATACGTCAAAGCAAGGCTTAAGGTAATGATCTTGTGGCTATTAAATACAAATTTCTTTCCTAAAATGTGATACATATGTAAGTAAATAATTTGTCAATACTTAACCATTAAAACATGATTTAATTTATTTTAATGACGATGTCAATATTAAAGATTGATACTTATTTATTACACATTTATTATTTTACATATTGTGAAATATATAATCATTATCTGTTTTAAAAAAAAGATTGTTTTCATATTATCACGAGCCCACACCAAATAATATCCTGTATTTAATATTACTAAGAACTAAATATAACTCATTCATCAAAATTAAGGTCTAAAAATTAAATTAGACCTTAATTTTCACGAAACAAAAAGGTATTAAATAACTATATCTTGTTTATTCTTTCAGGTATTTTATGAAGAAGAGCTTGATGTACCATTGGTGTTGTTCGATGAAGTGTTGGACCACGTGTTGCGTATCGACCGTATCTTCCGGCAGCCACAGGGTCACTTGCTTCTCATCGGAGTATCGGGTGCTGGTAAAACTACGCTCAGCCGTTTCGTGGCCTGGATGAATGGACTTAGCATCTTCCAGATAAAGGTAATCATAACAAAAAAGTCCGTGTCGAAAGTAAAATCTTACTATTTAGAATTTGCACTTACACTTTTTTGAAAGTCAAGGATGTTATGCCGTATGTGCATATTTATGCATAATATGTGCATATTTCTGTATACAAATGGAATACAATATCGCAATTGTCAAGTGCGAGAGTGACAATATCGTAACATTGTAATTATCAATTATTACATTTAAAAAAGGAAGAGGAACCTAAGAGTTAGATTCCTTTGTTAAAACTTAATAGTTTTGAAATCATTGTTAATTTCCTAGTAGCTCAGTGTAACTCTGGACTAAGAATGTTAGGTTGATATTGGGAAATTATTGCCGTGGCCGATATATTTTCAATTGTCCATCATTGAGATGTGTAAGCAATTAAATTAACAGTACATAATGTCCCTCTGCTGGGTACTGGACTCTCATTTCTGAGGGATTTACTTTGGATTAGTGTGGAGTCTGCAGTGCTGTTCCAAAAATTGTTGGCAGACTTCAACATCATATTCATGAATTTTTTTTTAATTTCTTAGACATAAAGGTTTCTTTACGATGTTTTTTTTTTTCAAAAAAATTTCTAAATTTCTGAGCACACATTGTAATTCAGCATTTCAAAGTTTTAACAAACAATTTCATTCTTGTCGGTGGAGATCAATTTGCACGAGTACTTCCAAATTTTAAGTTTAGCATTTTCCCCTTGAGCTTCCGTTTATTGACCGTGTCTCACTCAGGTGCACAACAAGTATACGGGTGCAGACTTCGACGAGGACTTACGTGCCGTGCTGCGTCGCGCCGGCTGTCGCGATGAAAAGGTGGCCTTCATCCTTGACGAGTCCAACGTACTGGATAGTGGGTTCTTGGAACGCATGAACACGCTGCTTGCCAATGGAGAGGTAAGTTGCTTCGATTTTATATGTTCATATATATTTAAGGTATTGCGCTTTTATAAGAATAGGCAAAAATGTATGTAATAAAAAAAACTATATTCATCCATTCCATCTTAGTCTTCAAGGGTATCCGATTTTTTATCATGGATAGATGAAGGTGTATATCGGTTAAAGCATCCACTTACGTCGATGATATAGTTCACCTGTCGTGTCATATTGTATAACAAAAAATACTCTGACATTTTAGTACATCGAAAATTTATTTGAAGAACTAATTAATAACAAACTTAACTTAACAAACTTATTAACTTGAATCTACTATATAAATATCTAGGATATTCGAAACATTTTAATAATTATAATAATTAATTCACATAACTTCTTAAGATTTTCGGTTCGGAAAGTACTTCTGTCCTTGAAAGAAGCGGGATTTTTTTTAAATAATCCAATAGGAACACATAAATTCAATCAAACATTCCTTGAAACATGGCACATTCACTCTCCATTCAATATTTACCTGTAGTATATTGTTATATGACACTTTTGAGAAGTCTAAACTTAGATGTGTTTATTACTTTTAGGTTCCTGGCTTGTTCGAAGGCGATGAATTCGCAGCGTTGATGACTCAGTGTAAAGAAGGTGCTCAAAGAGAAGGACTTATGTTGGATTCCAATGATGAATTATACAAATGGTAAAATTGTGCATAAATCTTATTCTCAGAATTTGTCCGACATTCTATACCTACTTATCTAGAATGCTTATCCTTTGTTTTATTATCTTTTCTTTCTTTTAAGGAAAGTTAGAATATCAGACAGTCTTATCAATACATTTTATTTGCAGGTTTACGGGTCAAGTAATGCGTAATTTGCACGTAGTGTTTACAATGAACCCATCGTCAGAAGGACTCAAAGACCGCGCGGCCACTTCGCCCGCACTGTTCAATAGATGTGTGCTCAACTGGTTCGGCGATTGGAGCGACGGCGCATTATTCCAAGTATTTATTTTTATTCTGTCTATCCATTCACTTTACCGATTTAACTGATTTTGTCCATCAGAGTATTCTTTCATAGTGGTCCAATATAAATTTCAACCAGATCTGATCATAAATGAAGTTGTTTTATAGTATACTAGCTGGCCCGGTAGATGTTATTTTGAACTCTCCGGTAGGTGGCGCATGAGTTCACTTCGAATTTTTTGAAACATCAGTGTAAGTAAATAAAAAAATATTAATAACTTGAGCGCCACCTATTGAATCCAGATTTTATGTTTTTGTTTTTGGCGCTAAACCATAGATAAAGTATATACTAGATTGTCGATGGAGTGATTAGGGCGAGGCCAAGATCAAAATACACCAGTGTGCGTATAATGTGAATGTGTGGGAGACAAATAGTGCTGCACACCATGCATTGCCTACCTCAACTTCATTTATCGATACCGATTGCCGTATATTCTTGTCTTCTGATTTGACCCAGATAATGTAAGTATTTTTTTTACCCTACTACAGCGAAGCCAAAGCAATGGTTACGATTTTAGAAGGCTATCTATGTATATATGTTCATCTGTTCCCTCAGATCTTCTAAACTAATCATGGTGTTTTGACAAATTATTGAAGCATTGTGAATCTTTATGGCGCCTATACACTCTTCCGCGAGTGCTCTCGCCATGTTTCAATTCGCAATTTTTGAGTATCGATATTTCGGAAACTAAGCGAGATATCGAAAAATTTTATTTTTACTTTTCGGCGTATCTCGTCGAGGTCTATGCGAATCCGCCTTCACATCGTGGCTTCGTAGAAGCCCCAACCCATTCTTATCTATTTATTATTTTCAACTATTTTTGTCAAACGTCAATATTTTGTGAAAATCTACCACAGCATCCACTTACTATCAGGTGGACTATGTGCTCGTTTGTCTACCATAATTCTATTAAAAAAATCGTACGATAAGAAGAATATTTAGCTACGGAACCCTAAAAATTTAATAATATTACGAAGTTGAATAAGGTTGAATATGCGCTAAACCAAAAAAAAAAATTATTGTGAATTTGAGTCATTATGGTCCATGAACTTTGTTAGTAACTAAGTGTCACTTACCAGATTTTAGCAAAGCTATGAACCATTATCTCGACAAAACAAAATATTATATAATAAGTGATTATGACCTCTATTGGTGAAGTTGTTCAGAAGTGACACTTTTAAAAAGAAATAATGGTTCATAAAGCATTTTGTATGCGCTTGTTCGTTGTGCAGGTGGGCAAGGAGTTCACGAGCCGCATGGACCTGGAGTCGGCCGAGTACGTCCCGCCGGAGGAGTTCCCCGCAGCGTGCGGCGAGCTGGGCGCGCGGCCGTCGCACCGCGACGCCGTGGTGAACGCGTGCGTGTACGTGCACCTCACGCTGCACCGCGCCAACGCGCGCCTCGCCAAGCGCGCCAACCGCACCATGGCCATCACGCCGCGGTGAGTGCGTGTGCGTGTGTGTGTGCGCGTGTGCGTGCGTGTGCGTGCGTGCGTGCGTCACCGTGTGTGTATTTTTTTTTTGGAGTTTATGGCCTGGTATCTAGACCTTTAGGCCAAGTCTTAGGTATTTTTATTCGGTTTATTATAATTTCCCCAAATGTTTATTTATCCTTCATAGTACACTGCTTCACAATATGTTGATACGTCACATTGTGCAGCCCTTGGGAAATTTTGACGGCAACTTGAGTCAGCAGACAGCTGACAGTTGGCGATGGTATCTCAAGGCGCCTAAGCAGATAGACACCTTATCTTGAGAATCACATCACCATCAGAGCACTTGTTTCACCGTTTCCACTAATAGTTCACATGCGCAGACACTTAATTCACAAAATCGCACCACATTTACATATCAAAATCCACTTCAAACCATTATTCAAACAATAATACAGGAACAGCAAACCGCCGCCGATCAAGTTCCCGCCAAAACTCCACCGTGTGTGTATATGTTCCTGCCTTATTGCCACATAGTGGCATAGTTTCATATATGACATAGTTGTCACACTTGGCAAGCGGATAGGCAACCGCAGTTTATTATTTTTATTCAAATGTTATAAAGAGTATGCTGCTGCCCATCTCCTGGTTCAGTTTATCTTACGACGATATGGGGTAATCGATATTCTTACATTCGAAGTACACAATTGTATAATTGTCAAGTATACTGATGAAATGTATTTTTCAGAAGTGTCAATACAGTTATGTATCAGTCTATCACATGTCGTTACTGATATTAAGGTTTCCTGTGTGCTTGTTTGTCTTTTATAGAACCTAAGATAATTGTATTGTTATATGCACATTTTAACGCTCACCACTACATTAATGTTACCTCATATCCCTCTTACGTCAGATGGTAAACGCGCACTTAAATATTTGTTCTTTTGCGATTACTATGTTATAATTTTAATCCTTTATCTTTTAGTCACTATCTGGACTTCATCCAACAAATGGTGAAACTGTATGCTGAGAAGCGTGCTGATCTGGAGGAGCAACAGTTGCATTTGAATGTAGGTCTTGGCAAAATAGCGGAGACTGTCGAACAAGTTGAGGAAATGCAGAAGAGCCTCGCCGTTAAATCACAGGTATCTAAATTGATTGTTCAATTTGAACACTTACTTAAGAACACCACAGGTTTTGGTAATATCTGCAGGGCAGTCTATTGTATAGTAAAAATCAAAGAAAAATTTGCATGTAAATTCTAGCATATTACAGTAGATCGCCTTCAGTTAGACAACAAACAACTTCACCTTTCAGTAGGTTATTCTTTGTTAGTAAATTGTTTCTATTTAAAAATAAAATAAATAAATTGTAATAAAAAAATTAAAACGCATTGTATTACAGATGATTTCGATTTTTTTTTCTAATTTTGTGAAGAGTGAATAGCTAGTGTATGTTACCACCCAAAACTGCATCTCCAGTTACCATCGGGTAGGATCCTGGTCAAGCACTAGCTTATAATCTATAACAAAATATTACTTTAGGTCTTCTGTTGCTTACGAGCCGACTCGGAGGACCAAAAATATATTTCTCAAGACAGTTTGTTTTTATTTATTTAATGTCGGTTCTATGTTGGAGTTTGCGATAGCAAAAAAATACAAATGGCGACATAATTTCGAACTATTAGATAAGTGTATGTTTGTTAAAAGTTAGTGAAGGTGCTAATCCGTGGCGATAAATCTTTTTTCAGGAACTACAAGCAAAGAATGAAGCTGCTAACGCAAAATTACGTCAAATGATTAAAGATCAACATGAAGCCGAAAAGAAGAAAGTTGAAAGCCAGGAAATTCAGGTTTGAAATCATCTACTATAATTTTGTTTGTATAATATTATGGTTACTTGATAATGTTCACAACGCTGATACATTTTCAAAAAAGCACAATATTTCAATTTAGTTTGTAAAATGTAGAGGGAAATTTGAAATTGTAACATTCGTAATTTCCTTTTGTCTTACACATAAATACTTTTATTTCGCAAATCATTATTAGTGGACTGCCATACAGTATGCACTATTTTAATAGGTGTTTTCTTCAAATTATTGGTAAGATCAAAATTACTAAAACTATTTTTCATATATTTATTATATTTATTTTAGGTTGCCTTAGAAAAGCAGACAAAAGAAATAGAAGCAAAACGTAGGGACGTTATGGCGGACCTTGCTCAAGTGGAGCCCGCTGTCATCGAGGCGCAAAACGGTTTGACTCCTTACTTATTATATTGCCTCATATGCTTCAATCATTTCATTTCTCTTTGTAAAATGAAAACTTCATGTAATTTTGTTTTGTATTAATATAATTACATACTCAGTTACAATGAACTATTAGTAGTGCGGATTTCTTTTGTAAGTAGTTCAGAGAGACTAGTCAATTTTACTGACAAGAAACACGTTTGAGTGCTGAGACGCTACCATAGAAACAATTTTTTTAATTAGATAACATTCGAACTACTTACTAAAAAGATATACTTTTACCTTTTACAGAAATTGCATTAAAACATACTAATATGTAATCTGATTGTTTTACTTTTATTTTTAGTTTAATACGTGTTAAAAACTCTAAAATAAATATGTAATAACAAGATGATAAACATTTTTTAATGCAATGATTGTATATGGGTTTATTTTTAATATATTTAAAAATTATTTTCTTTTTAGAAAAAGATGGTTAGTTAATTTCTTAGAGGTTTTATAATTAGTGTGTATCCTAACGTGTGCCAATTAATACTTTAAATGTATTTCAGTGTTATTCAAGTGTATTTCAAATAGTAGAATTAGACAAAATTGGTCATGTCTTATGATGTTATATTAGTATAGTTATTGTGTTAATTCGTAATGAAGTGCCATTTTTGTCTAAGCATGTTTAGTATTAAATGTCACGATGGTTCCACGAAACAGCGGTACGCTCGATCAAGAAGCAGCAACTGGTTGAAGTACGATCTATGGCTAATCCCCCATCGGTGGTCAAGATGGCACTCGAGTCCATTTGCGTCCTGCTCGGGGAAAAGGGGGACACGTGGAAGGGCATCCGTTCTGTTGTAATGAAGGACAACTTCATATCGACTATTGTAAACTTCGAGACTGAGAATATCACGTTAGTGTTGACATGTTCTTGACAAAAATGATAGCATGATGTACAATTTACAAAATTGTGGCTATGTCAAAAATCGTGCCTTACATTCAAAAAGAACTTAAAATTAAAACAATTTTTATATTAAAACGAGAAATTTAGCTCGTCTTATGCTATCATATAAAAGGAAGTTCATTTATTTTTCAAACTGTAACAACATGCTATCTTCCAATCTAAGATATTGTATTAATTTAGTATTACAACCGACTTCTCATTTATGATCATTCCAGTAGATAGCAAGCGTATGTTATTTAATTCAGTTTGTATTTATTGGCAAAAACATTGTAGTGTATCTGTGCATTTGATATGTGATCCCATTATACTTAGTTGTAACCACATTTTGTTAAGCATTATTATTATTATTGTATGAAATGTAAGGTTTTCCTTTCTATTATCATGAATGATTATTTAGTCTCCTCTAATGATGAATAATATTGTAAATATGCTGAGCTTCATTGCATTTGTGACTTGTTATTAATATAAAATGTTTAAATAACGCTATGTACACTGTGTATGTAATAAAAACGGCATCTACGTAAGGCACACTAATAGCAATGACTATGTTCGTATGTGACTAACACCGCATCGTCGCGAACCGGAAATTTCGACCGTCGAATCGCTTCGGTCGTTCGGGTCGTTGTCGGCTACGCTCGGGCGCCGGAGCCGAACGTGACGACAACGGCCGCATGCGACGTCGCTAAACGCCTTTTCTCTCTTTTTTTGTACTCTCTCGCTCTCGCTTCGCTGGTGGCGGACGCGACGCGAAATCGACGCTCGACCGTTACACTGTACAGCCGTCAAATCTATAAAGAAGCAGCATTTGGTGGAAGTGCGCTCGATGGGCAACCCGCCGGCCATAGTGAAAGTGGCCTTGGAATCCATTTGCCTGCTGCTCGGTGAGAACGCCACAGACTGGAAGGCGATCCGTGCCGTCATCATGCGCGAGAACTTCATCAACAGCATCGTCTCCAACTTCTCCACAGAGGACATCACGTGAGCACCGCCGCTTGTATACCTCACCCTTGGCCCAATATCCTATAATCTATCAAATTTCGGATGCACGTACCTTATCCAAATCTCCCTATCTTTTTTGCTCCGCCAATGTCATAGGGTGATTAGATCATCATCTTGCATATTTCGCTTTTCTTTTAAGTACAAAAAATAAATAATATTTGTTATACATATTATCTGGACTTTACTATGCCACTTTTAATTATTCTAACAATAAAATTTCCTCGACTTCGTTTTACAATGTCAAGGTTTAAGTTATGATTGATAAAATTGGAATCTTGTTTTCATTGGTATATTTAATTTAAATTAAATAAATGATTCTTTAGTTTTCTATGTAATACTGCTTTCACTGAAGATTTTTGCGTAATTATTGTTTTATCTTTTTGTCAACTTTTAGATATATCATCATCTAATACTATTTTTTGTTAGATCCATATTCTCATAATTTTGTGCAGTTCTTACATTTTTAATTTTCTATCACCTTATGTTATTTTCTTTATTTAAGTAGTCAGCCCGACAAACATAATCCATAGTGTATCGTATTTCCCAATTAGATATACAGATATCACAATTTATTATTCCTTATAAACCCTTATCCTTTAAACCTTTTACCTCTTATTCGTGTTTATTCTTTGGTGGTGGAATGTTTTCGCGATACCATCAGATCACTTTGTAAACACATCTGAAGTGCCAGGAGTAAACGTCGAATGAATTATTGTCTGAACCAGAGGGATTAACGAAAAGTTAACTTCATTTTGCTGTTTAGGATAGTCACGTATAATAGGCACTATTTCTAGCACAATAATATTAATAAATTAAAAATAATCATAAACTGATGGTATCAATTTTATATAAACGCAGGCGAAATACTATGCATGGTACCTGGGAGTGGTTTTTGTTGTTTTGTTGCGTTTTTTTAAAATTATTTTTAACGCTTCATGCGTGCTTTTGCATGGTGGTATGTCCAAAATTTAAAAATTTTGCGGTGAAATCTTCGTATTGCTTGTTAAAATATAACGACCTTACTTAAAATTGTTAATTATAGTTTACTTAAAGTAAATACTAATTATCTCTATACCTGTTTCTCTCTCTCTCTCTACTGTCATTAAGTGAATAGAGAGAGCGAAGCGTTGAGCATTTCTTAAATTGACGTCGATTTATAAGAGTAAGGCCGTAACTTATTACTAGTAAAAACTTTACTTAAACTTAAACATGTTGTTATGACAGATTTCACTTTGAAACAATGGCATGGTCTCGGTGATGGCATTTACAACTTTTAATAAAAAAGAAACAATTAACACATTACATTTTTACATACATTAATCGTAACAGTCACTATTTATAATTTAAATCTTCCATATCAATTTGACTTCTTATACACCAGTGAAAAATTTTCCCAAATGGTTTCAAAACAAAATTCTTTATACCATTTGTTATACAATTATATACAATTCCTGGTATAAATTTCTTAATATTGCATGAATGTATTTGCCAATAAATAATTTTTCATCTACACATTTCCTCCAAGAAAGCCGTTGAAAAGCACTTGTGACAGTGAATTGACAGGCTTTTTTTCGTCCATATTTCACTTTTTTATTTGTTTGCTATCTATAATGTCTTCCAATTCCAAAGTCATGGTATGAGTCATATGTATGATATGAAGACATATTTGTTGCAATTTTGTTTGCTGTGCAATGGTAAGTGACGTCCTATCCAATGCCCAGGTATTAAATTTGAAAGTTAAATAATTTACAGTGCATGACTTGTGGTCTGATGTATTTATTATGTCTCAAATGGTATGGTATGGAGGTGCATTGTCATTCGGTTTGGTTCAGAGTTTTGTAGTAATTTTTTCCCAACCAAATATACCTACTAATCATTTGTTTGATATGTGCCAGTGACGACGTGCGCGAGAAAATGAGAACTCGCTACCTCAGTAATCCTGATTACAACTTTGAAAAAGTAAACAGAGCCAGTATGGCCTGCGGTCCTATGGTCAAATGGGCTATCGCTCAGGTAAATATTTAGCATTATCTAAGATTTAACATACTTCTTCGTACCAATTTTATCATTAGACTTTTTTTATCATGTCATGGCGATTTAAATAACGACAAACAAACCAGAAGCAATTTGTATTGAATGTTATTACTATATAATATATATTAAATTGTTATGTAGCATCGACGACATATTACGAGCTTTTGTTATTTAATATAATATAACATTGATTTTACGTGACGACAATTTAACGAAAAATAATTTATTAAACATTTAGAAACCTCATTATAATTAAGCTACTATTTCAGATCGAATACGCCGACATGTTAAAACGTGTTGAACCTCTACGGAATGAGCTTAAAGCTTTGGAAGACCAGGCACAAACAAATGTAAAGGCTGGCGATGACGTGCGCGAGCTAATTGAACAATTGGAAAAGTCTATCGCTTCATATAAAGAGGAGTATGCGCAACTAATTAGCCAAGCACAAGCCATAAAGACTGACCTTGAAAATGTACAAGCTAAGGTTTGTGTGCTTCGACCTTTTTCAGTAGATGTAAATCTTAAGTTTCACATTTCATTTCTTTGCAAGAATGTTCAAATTTAAGTGAGCAAGTTATTGCTTTAAAGTTACCTGCTGTTCAAAACTGACGACAGGAAATAAGTTTCCAGTCAAGGGTTGGGTATTTTCGATTTCATCTTAGGTATGATTTAATTTATTTTATAATAAATAATTCGCACTGTAGTAGTGTGCACAGAATTTGTTGTAATAGTGACTTTTGGTCTGGGCTTATAGTCTGTTCGCTTAGATACGGTCGCCTTTGTGTCGAGCCGCCTCCTAGTATATAGTATTCTATTTTATTCTTAGAATAGAAAAACGTTTATTTAACAAACAGTAAAAATAATAAAATAAAATCAAAATAGTAAGTGCACCTCCGAGTGTACCGACACTATCTTAGTGAACAGACTATACGTCAGACGTAAAATACTCAGACCGGCGACAGGCAACAGCGTCAAAGGTGCGAAATTTCTGGCACTGATATCGTCAATACAATTAAGGCAAATACTCACTACAACGGGAGAGGCCCAGTTTCAGCCGTGAACTTTTTCGGGCTGATGAATAAAGTCTCACTTTGGAGGCGATCCTGTACCAGACCGCACCTTTGACACTGCGACCGGCCTGGATAACATTTTAGGTATATACAAAGTGATGGTTATACCATCTGTTAGAATAACTAAATATTTTGGTATTTCGTTTAAGCTTTTTTCTTTTTCATATTCACACAGTTGCCAACACAGCGCCGTATTAGCCGATTTGGTAAAGTCTGTTCGGCGAGAGTTGATTAATATTATGAAAATATGTCGCAATAGCGACTGTCGCTTAAGTATCGCAATCTGAAGAAAAAAATCTTATGTTCTAAAATTGTAATAAATTTAAAACCTTCTTTTTATCAACCCTCGCCAAGAGACTTTAGGTATATATGAGCTGGTGTGAAAGTGTTAATATCGCTAAATATTCACTTTTCCATATTACCGAAGTACTTAGAACAGATACCAACGGAGAAAAAAAAATAGGGTGATACAGTCGTTTCGCCTCCTCCAAACGCCTAAAATATAAGTGTATGGAATTTATAAATGTGTGAATATTTCAGGTTGACAGGTCGATAGCGCTGCTGAAGAGTCTCGTAATAGAGCGCGAGCGGTGGGAAGCGAGCTCAGAGACGTTCCGCTCGCAAATGAGCACCATCATCGGCGACGTGCTGCTATCCGCCGCGTTCATCGCTTACGGGGGTTACTTCGACCAACACGTAACTGATTCATTTATTTTTTACCCGACTGTCTAGAATCATTAGTCTGAATGGAGAGCTGTTTTTGAATGTTTTTTGAATTTATGCATGAATATTTTTTTGTTTGTCTATTACATTGTGACCTTTTACTGACGATTGCGTTTGGTTCATCTTCAAATTCGGAAGTTTCATTCTTAAAAAAAAAAACTATGCGTTTTTTGAATAAGGTTTTACTTTATTAGTTTAGGATACATGCCGTGATTTACGACAGTTGGATTGTTGGTTTTTTACTAATAATTTACTTGTTCCCTTTTTTATGATTGTATTTTTGTTATGACCATTTCTGGGCATAGGAATTCTAGAGTTGCATCACTATATTATTCAACATTATTTCTATTCTTCTGCTTAAACTTCTGTTTCTTTATCATCAGCCTGTAAAAATCCAATCAATGCTTGACATGGGTCTATCCGGATGTAAGAAGAATTTGCGTCACACTCGGCAGACGGATTACCAGATGTCTCGCACACCTTGACGCTGCTGCCCGTCACTGGTCTGAGTATTATAATTACGTCTGACGTAAACGAGATGATTTACCGTCATCTTTTGGAAGCCATTCATAGGCTCCTGGAACGACGGCAAGGGGTTTTGGATTTTCTCACACGGGAGTTTGCTGTATCAAAACAAATTATTTGGTCCGAGAGCTCATGACGCATTTTTCATGAAGTGATTGATGCATCATGAAACTTTGTTAAAAAGTATCAGTCCACTTAATAAGCAGGTACATGACTGTTTGCCTGGCCTACCTGGGTACACCTGGTACTGCGTATAAGGGTAAGTCGCAAAAAAATTCGCCCAAAAAAAAGTTTTTGATTCAAATAATAATAATGACTAATCCGTCAACTAAGTTGATACAGAAATTAAGAAAAAAAATGGCAGACACTTCTGAAGGGGTTGACATAGGGGCAAACTACCCCAAAGGTGTATTGTGTATATTAATTAAATGTATATAATTATACATTATATACATTTAATTAATATACACATTAAATATTGCTCTCTGCTTAAATATAAGTCAGGCTAAAAATAAACAATGTGTTAGAATTATTTTATTGTGAAAATCTTTATCCGAAAGTGAACGAATCGTTTTGTGTTTAGTACCGTCAGAACCTGTTCTCGACGTGGACAAGCCACCTGGCGGCGGCCAACATCAAGTTCCGCGCGGATATCGCGCGTACAGAATACCTCAGCAACCCGGACGAGCGGCTCCGCTGGCAGGCTAACGCACTGCCCACAGATGAACTCTGCGTAGAGAACGCTATCATGCTTAAGGTATACAGAGCTATTTATTTACTGTCGTGAAACTTATTTTTTCAAGATAGAGTAATATAACGTGTTAAGATCATCGTATTCGATCGTAATATAGGTGTCTTCAAGGCAAGAGTGAATAAGCTATTGTTACGCTAAGACAGTGCGATTTACTATCTACGCCTTATTACCACTTACCACCAGGTGGGATTGTAGTCATGCACTGGCTTATAATAAGTTAAAAAAATACTAAAAACGTCACTAAAAGAGAAAATGAGTTGAGGACCATTATCAAGAAAGGAATGTTTTTCATGCTCTCTCTCTCTCTCCCCCTCTCCCTCTCCCTCTCTTTAATGGCGTCATGTGTTAATGCTAGTGTTACTTTTTTTTGTGAAACTGCCTAGGCCACAACAAAACAAGATTCCACCTCTTTCTTAAATTTGAAGTGTAATAAAGTAAAGACAGATATTATATTTATTTCGTTTTAAAAAGATATTAATACAATATATACATAGGTACCATAAATAATGTTAACATATTTAAACACAGGTTAAAATCTTTTTTATTGGGAAATGTTTCTATACAGTGAATGATTACATTGAGTTTGGTAAAGAGTAATATTGCATGCATAATTTAATTATTGATTAATTTCTAGACATGTTTAAGTAAACACGATTAATGTTAATTAGTTTTTTTTTATATTTAATGTTTTAGTACAATTACTGATAAACAATTTAAAAAAATAATGTTGAAACTGTATTAAGTCCAATTGTTTAAAATTGAAACCTTTCTCACAGCGCTTCAACCGCTATCCACTAATCATTGACCCGTCCGGACAAGCCACAGAGTTTATAATGCGGGAATTCAACGAGCGTAAAATCACCAAGACTTCGTTCCTTGACGACTCCTTCAGAAAGAATTTAGAATCGGCACTACGTTTCGGCAACCCGCTGCTTGTTCAGGTCAGTAAAAACTACTTAAACCTATTGGATTCGATCAAAAGGTTCTATTTAGCCCTCGCTAAAAGCAATCATTATTACAACGCACTAGATTACCATAATATTTATATTTAATGAAAGACTTGTAAAATTTTGTTTTTCTTGTTTAACCTCTATATAAATTTTGTATTATATTTTTTAGGATGTGGAGAACTACGACCCAATTTTGAATCCTGTTCTGAACCGGGAGCTGCGCCGTACCGGCGGTAGAGTTTTAATCACACTCGGCGACCAGGACATTGATCTCAGTCCATCATTCGTCATATTCCTCAGTACTAGGTAAGTGAACGATTTATTTAATCATTACCATTGTTACTGTTCGTCATTAATCCACTGCTGAACACAGGCCTCCTATATAAATTGCTATGAAACGCGAATCCAAGGCACCTACACCAATCAACTCGCCTCATATTTCATGAGAAATATTACAAGAAAAGAACTAAGCGACAGCAGCCTAATGGCAGGGTGCGGACTTCGAACTCAAAGGTTGTTGGTTTCGTCCGCCATTCGACTACTGTCGTGAACCACTCCTAACATAAGTATTTTCAGTTTACCAGTAGTGGTTAAAGGGAATATTAGGATTATTAAGAAGATAAGGTAGGATTACAAGTATTAGGAAAAAAAACTAAAAAGTCCACTCCACTCCAATCTGATTAAATATTATCCAATTTTTATAATAGCTAAGTTACAAACAATCCAACAGTCTACCTAATGCTTGGTGACTACTGCAACTCATGTAAATTTGCAACCAACGTTAAACAATGAAGAGGAAAGTGTCTCTATACATCGTCATACTATAAGAATAATATAAAATACGTTACAGCATAGTAATACTTAGCGACAGAAATAGTTGGGGAACCACGCCAGACTGATTACTGGACAAAAATTGAGCTTTACCACCAAATAAAATATAATAAATTTCATAACCTGCCTTATAAAATTAAAATATCAACTGAAAAACGCTGCTCCTATATAATGGTTGAAATCACTAGATCTCAGAGACGAGGAAAGTTACGGTAGTAGGCGGTAGCGAAGCCTCCATAGAAGCCGAGAAACCGGTATGCCCTATCAAACTGCTCAATAAATAATATCAACTAATAAAATAACTCGTAAACTGTTTCAAACTATTTCAAATTTCCCGCGCGCTTCTCTGTCGCTGTCGCTGACCTGTTCTACACAGGCCATAGATTACTGTATATACACAGGCCTTATAACGTCAACACGCGGCAAAACTGCGCGATTACGTTGTCATAAAAATTAGTCGTCTCTCTCGCACGCGTGGGCTTTTACCGGGCTTTTTTCTAACCTGTGGTAAAATGTTCTATAATGAAATATAACTATGATTGTTTATATAGCAATTTGTACGTAGTGAAAAGCCCGTCTTTTAGTGTGAAGTTAGTCATTAGTCAAGCGCGGGCGATACCTTTGCAAGTTCACTTCACATTTCAATGTTTACTCTGTGTGTTTACTTGAGCGAATAAATATTGCCAGTTGAAAATTTATGCTTTTTATAGATTTTAGTGAAAATGGAGGATAATAGTGTTCCTTGTGATAAATTGAAGTGTGTTAAAGTGCTAATCGGCGAGGAAAAGGTAAAACCGAAAATAGAAAAGGTAAATTTTATAAAACTGCTAAAACAACAAAACCATATCTTGGGCTTGCCATAGTTGGGAGCCCTAGCTTCGCCACTGGTAGTAGGCTACATAAGTTATGAGCCGAAAAACAAGGAACTGAGAAGTTCTCAAGCCTTCCTGTTAAAGGATAAAAATGCATCCACGTTTTCATAATTAAGATGCATTTTCCCTACAACATGAGAGGCCCATGACTAGCATTGATATTTTATGGGCTAATGGTAATGATGATTTTGATTATTTATTTGGGTTGGATATCAGGTGCTTGTAGAAGAAACTACTGAAATACCAGCAACACATTTCTTCCTTTTCATTTTTGACTTAACTGCTGGACATAGGCTTTTCTAAAGCATTGTCGACACATTTTTTGGTCAGGGCATTTCGGGCTCCGGGATGTCCGCGCTCAGTCTTTCGTCGGGCACGTGTCTTCCTTACCTGGGTTTACGCATATGAAGAAAATCGGTAGTGTATTCCATTCCCACATTCCGATATCCCGTCCCTGACGGAACACTAACGAGAAACTGACTCGGAAATGTGTGGACAGCGCTTAAACAAAATGTACCAGCAGTCTTGAATTCTTTGATAATATGCCTAAATTCACCGCCTTCTTTGAGTGATTAGTAGATAGATATTCCTTGAGTGATTAGTAGATAGATATTCCACATTATTCCAATCCAGATATAAAATACGAAAATTAAAAAAAATCTTAACTCCGAGCTGGTTTTCGCAGGGACCCAACGGTTGAATTCCCACCGGACATGTGCTCCCGTGTGACGTTCGTCAACTTCACCGTGACGCGCTCGTCGCTACAGTCTCAGTGCCTGCACAGAGTTCTCAAAGCGGAACGACCGGATATCGACACCAAACGCTCCGATCTGCTCAAATTGCAAGGTATAGTAACCAATTTTTGATATGATAAATTCTTAAGCTCCTAAACATAATTGCAAACCTTTAGTTATTTTGATCAGTTTTGTCAGGTTTCTAGGTTACATAATTCAAATAAGGCTTAAAATTATATTCTATTATCCAATATTCGACCACGATAACAACTTCTGAATAATTAAATGCTATCAACTGCCTAGTTAAGCCTCGATATAGTGACTGACAGACTAATTGTCACTGCAGTGACAGAGAGGCACAGGACCACTGCATTCATTGCATCCTTTTTACTGGAAACAAGGCATTCCATCTTAGTCCTCAGTGCTGACAACGCACATTTGCATTCTGATTCTTAATCGAGGATAAATGTAGATGTATATGGGCCACAGAATCTACTTACCATCAGGTGGGCTGTGTGCTCGTTTGTCACCCTTATTCTATAAAAAGAATCCAAATGTGAATTAAATTGGCTAAGAGGACAATGTTTAGTACTCGCAGAATTTATTTACATTGTTATTAACTGTATTTTTTTAATTACATTTTTTAATAATATTTTGCCAAAGAATAAATTGTTTCTAATTCCTTTTCATAGGTGAATTCCATCTAAGGCTGAGGCAACTTGAAAAGTCATTACTGCAAGCTCTTAACGATGCAAAGGGTAAAATCCTTGATGATGACTCAGTCATCGCTACTCTTGAAACACTGAAGAAGGAAGCCGATGATATTGGACATAAGGTAGAGTTTTATGTCAACACAAAACTCGGCACATAACCAATTTACTATAATTTTTTTCTATGAATTTGTTATCTTATCAACAAAATAATGAAATTAAGAGTCCAAAAATATTTCGTCATTGTGTAACTTTAATTATATTAATTTTGTTTTTGTAATATTCTTAAATGTTACAACAACTTTAACCTGTGTCATCTTTTTCAGGTTGAGGAAACTGATAAAGTTATAGCTGAAATTGAAACAGTGAGTCAGCAGTATCTGCCGTTATCTCAAGTGAGTTCAAATTTATTATTATATTTTTTTTATACAATTTCCAAATAGACATACAAACTAAATTTCTCTTAGATTCAACTCGCATAGAGAGAGATATCAAAGCTACCGTTGTTACTCGCTTGCGTAGCATATTGAATTCTATCTCCACTATGTAATAAAGAAATTTATGGGTTGGATCTGATCACAATCACAAATGCGTGAAAAACCGTCAACCGACAGGGAAGAAAAATTCTCGTGTAAGAAGCCTGCTACCGGCAAGCGAAGATTAGGCCACCACTAGATGGCGTGACCACCTGTTAAGAGATGCAGAAAGTCGATGGACGAAGGTGCTCAGAACTGTGCTTGGTGGCATTCCATAGAGGAGGACCAGTGGCGGCGTAAAGGTGGGGCGTTGGGGGCGGTTCGCCCCGGGTGCCAAGCACCAAGGGGTGACAAAGGCAACTCACTCGCACCTCGCACAGCCAGAGAATACTTACAAAAGAATTACTCCGCAAAGACAAACCAATAAATAAATAGCTACCTGCTATAGTATCTACCTGCCTACAAATATTATATCTTAATATGTATCGCAAATTTATTTTTAAATACTTTCAAACATAATTTATGTCCTAAATAGATGAGTTCAGGTTAGGTAACGCTCGGTCGAGTGAGTTACGCGATCACAGTCAATCAGTGATTTGTTTATAACCGTCGCATATTCCCATAGTACCGTAGGACTTGGAGCTTCTCAGATTCATCGTAAAGTCTGTTCCGAATCTAGCGCTGTGTCTAAGATTTTTTTTAACTATTTGTGTTTCGGTAGCTTCATGTGAAAGAAGCTTTTCAAAACTCAAGTTAATAAAATCTTATTTAAGGTCCACAATGAGCCAAGCGCGACTAACCAATCTTTCCATTTCATCTATCGAAAAGGACAAGAAAGTAAATTTTGATAATGTAATAAAATATTTTACCTTAAATTTTACCTCCGTGTAGTGGCGGGTAAGAATATCCACTACCCCACCTTCTTCCCGTGGGTGTCGTAAGAGGCGACAGAGGGAAACAGAGGCAGAAGATGGGCAGCAGCGTCTTTCTGATAACAGGAAAATAACAATAAAAGAACTGCAGTTGCCAACCCGCTCGCCAAGCGAGGCAACTATGGGAATGACAGTTACAAAAAGACAGCACCCAGTACCCGGTGGCCCCGCTATTCCTGGCTACGGTGGCAACCACGGTAACGGCGGGGCAGGGGGTGCTAAGAATCTTCGGTGGAGGTTCGGTCGCCAGCTAAGGTGCCTAGATCTGGCAATGTATTTAACGCACTTACTCTGATTACCGACCAGAAGATCCTAGAGCTGGAAGAAGTGATAGACAAGTTGCGCTAGGATATTATAGGTTTATCTGAGGTCCGAAAAGAGGGGCAGTACATGGTAATCATCGAATCCGGCAACTTGTTCTATCACCGGTATGACGACCATCTGTCCCAAGGAGGTGTCGGATTTATCGTCCACTAGTTTCTCGTTAACTACGTTGTAAAGATAGGGAGTGTGTCGACGAGGGTTGTGTACCTTATACTCAGAATCACCAAACGGTATTCGCTGAAGGTCATACAGGTTTACACACCAAACTCGGCATATCCCGACGAGCAGATGGAGGAAATGTATGAGAATATCTCTAGAGTCATGCGTTCCTCCAAAACTCACAATACGGTGTCAATGGGAGAATTCAACGCAAAACTAGGCACAAGAGAGAACGGTGAGCTGAAGGTAAGAAAATTCGGAAAAGGGCAACGGAGGCGAGCAGCTGGCTGACTTCATGGAGAAAGAGGGACTCTTTATGATGAACTCTTTCTTTCAGAAGCGGCCTCACAGAAAGTGCACCTGGTCAAGCCCCGACGGTCCGACAAAAAATGAGATTGACTTCATTATGGTGATTAGACAGCAACTGTTTTGTAGTGATGTCTCAGTGATCGCGAGGGTGAAAACTGGCAGCGTTCACCGAATGGTTAGGGGCACACTGAACCTAAACGTTAAGTTGGAGAGGTCTCGTCTAATAAAGTCAACGCTCCGTCCCCCTCGTGCTCTAATCCAAAGTCGCGAAAACTTTCAGCTCGAGTTACAAAACCGTTTTCAGTCCCTAGAAGACTGCAATACGGTAGTGGACGATATGACTGGCAAGCTCGAGGAAACTGTCCATGCAGTCGGAGCTAAGTTTTGCAATACCCATCGCAGAAGAACACAAAAACTCTCCGATCACACACTTAATCTTATGGCTGTTAGACGGGAAATGAAGCTGCAGTCTTCAGCAGATTTGGCAGCATACAGGCAACTGAATAGACAGATTTCCAAATCCATGCTTCGGGACTTACGCAACTTCACCACAACTTCCATATAGCTCGTATTGATGAAGCGATTGGGCGGAACCAGGAACCCAAAGCCTTTGCCAGAGATCTGTCTGCGAGAAAGAGCCAACTGTCGAAGCTGAAGACCGAATGTGACAGCATCGTTTCCGAGACACCTGAGATTTAAGTGAGATTGAGAGATTCTATGGACAGCGTCATAGTTGGGGACACACGCAAGTGTGAAAAACGATCCAAGAGCAAGTCTAGTCTAGCCGATACTATTCTGATGATATCCCAGACGTCAGTCTGAGCGAAATTAGAATGGCTCTCCAGCACCTTAAAAATGGCAAGTCCCCGGGTGAGGATGGAATTACAGCGGAGCTTCTGAAAGCGGGTAGAAACCCGGTACTTGAAGTCTTCTAGAAGCTCCTTAATTCCATCCTCCATGTTGGCACTACTCCGTAGGCGTGGAGCAGAAGTGCGGTGGCCTTGGTCTTCAAGAAAGGCGACAACGTTCTCTTGAAGAATTACAGACCGATTTCCCTTCTGAGCTGCGTCTACGTGCTGTTTTCGAGAGTCATTACGAATAGGCTCGCACGCAGACTCGACGACTTCCAGCCTCCCGAACAAGCCAGTTTCCGAAAAGGCTTTAGCACCCTTCCGCAAATTGTACAATCTACCACTTTATCTTGCGTATATGGACTATGAGAAAGCCTTTGATTCCGTCGAAATTTGGGCGGTGCTGTAGTCCCTTCAGTGGTGTCAAGTTTACTGTCGGTATATCGAAGTGCTGAAGTGTTTGTACAGTAGGGCTACGATGGCTATCCGAGTACAGAACCAGAGTACGAAACCTATCCCAATTGCAGAAAGGTGTAAGACAGGGTGACGTTATATCCCCGAAACTCTTCACCGCTGCATTGGAAGACCTTTTCAAGCTATTGAACTGGAAAGGATACGATATTAATAGCAATGACGTGTACATCACTTACCTTCGATTTGCCGACGAATTAGTCCTTATGGCATAATCGCTGGAGGGCCTAAGCACTACGCTCAATGGCCTCAATAGTGCCCCCCAACGGATATGTCTTAAGATGAACATGGACAGAGATCATGTGTAACGTCCATTTCACCGGTAGTTGTTAGGAGCACAAAGCTCGAAGTTCTTGACGAGTATGTTTACCTGAGACAAATATTCCGTCTAGGTAAGTCCAACTTCGACCGAGAGATCAATCGACGGATTCAACTCGGCTGGTCAGCGTTCGGGAGATTTCGTCACATCTCGTCAGGTATACCTCAAAACTTGAAAACGAGATTGTACAACCAGTGCGTGTTGCCAGTGGATGACTATGGATTTGAGACGTGGTCTTTCACTGCTGTCCGTATGAGGAAGTTAAAAGTCGCTCAGCGAGCTATGGAGAGGTCTATGCTCGGGGTTTCTCTGCGTGATCATCTAAGGAATGAGGATATTCGCAGTAGAACCAGAGTAACCGTCATATCCCTACGGATTAGTACGCTGAAGTGGCAATGCGCCGGTCATATATCTCGAAGAACCGACAACCGATTGGGAAGTATGGTTCTCGAATGGCAGCCTCGTACCGGTAGGTGAAGTGTGGGGTGGCTCCCCTCTAGATGGAGTGACGACCTGGTAAGACGTGCAGGAAGTCGATGGATGCGGGTGGGTCAGTACCGTGCTTTGTGGCATTCTTGGGGGAGGCCTTAATTCAGCAGTGGACTTGTGAAGGGCTGTAATGATAATGATGATGAATAGAATAATTTAGCAAAATAAAGTCCGGTAAGCATGTTTAGCGTTTTGTTTTATTTGGGGGGTGCTTGATAGAAAACCCGCCCTGGGTGCTAACCCACGCTACGCCGCCACTGAGGAGGACTATATTCAGCAATGAACTTGTGATGACTTGTAATGATAATGATGATGAGCCTAAACATTAGATATTTTACATGTGAGTAATTTCAAACACCCCTCATTTTTTTTTTGTTATCAGGCTTGCAGCAGTATTTACTTCACGATGGATTCGCTCAACCAAGTGCACTTCTTGTACCAGTACTCATTGAAGATGTTCCTGGACATATTCAGTTCTGTGCTGGTGTGTCCTTCGCTAAACGGCGTCACCGATTACACTGCGAGGTTGAATATAATCACAGAAGAGTTGTTCACGGTTTGTATATATTTATAGTTTCTAATAATACGGAAATTGACATGTAAATGAAACATTATACAAAAATACAACATAAAGCATTATATTATTGAGTTTAGGCTTATTACATACTATTATGAATTTCAAAATTAATTACTGACATGATAGGTTGAATTTTGTTTGCTTGTTAGGTGTTGTTTCCTGTGTTTTATTTTACTGAATGAAACTAATTTTACGGATTTTATCGCGTTTAATTTTAACTATTTTAATTCCCGACGTTTCGGGCACTTTACAGCACCCATAGTCACGGGGTGGACTGAGATGTTTGACGTCCCGATGTCATAGTTAACGTAGGCTACTTCTACTTTTAGTTATAAATTTTTGGTCCGATCTACGCAGAACGGGCTTACAGTATCTTGAAGTCTTACAATAGTATGCTTGGGTTTGGATTTTTTTTTTAAATTATGGGATCCCAAGCAGATGGTAGCACCCAGCTATCTTCTCTATTGAAATTGGTGTTCTTTTGCGAGGATTTATGGTCTATCAAATCTGATATCATGGTCCTGGATCCTGAACATGTCGACATACTGCAGACTTCCCGGAGCGTCGGTGCTTCACATCAGTGATACGTTCTTTAACGCGGGTTTTTATAGATTTTTGGTTTGTCCTATGTAAGAGAGACCACAAACACAATCAAGCTTGTACACTCCTGCATCTTGCAGAGGGATATTACACTTGACTGATGGTAAAAACTAATAACTTATCTTCTTCGGCGGCTTGGAAGTATGTCGTGCACGCTTTAAGATGTAGCCAATCTTGTCAGTGACACCTCTAACATATGGCAGTACCGTAGTAACCGGTCACTGTGTTGGAGGTGCGGGACATAAAGCTTGTTCTCGTGCAAAATTTGCTTGACGTGCTGGAGTTCGGCGGCCAGGTGTTTACCGTCACTGTGTAAATGTAAGGAATTAAAAAAGTTAAAATTAAACGCGATAAAATCATAAAATTAGTTTTATTCCATTTGTAGTATTAACGTAAATATAAGAATCCGTTATATCTCTTGTAAGATGTTTTAAATAATAATTATAAGGGTGACCAAAAAAATACACATGGGATAGTAAGTGAATGCTGTGACAATTTAACATTAGAAATCGAAACGCTATGCGTTATCACCCTTAAGGTTAAGGTGCCGCGTTACTAAAAAAAATATGGGTAAAAGTGTTAATTATTAAGCCGTCATTTCATAGCACAATAACATCCCGTGGGTGTGGTAAGAGGCGGTTCAGGGAAACTGAACCAAAATGGGAGATATTTACGATATGAGGCAGGCTTATGTTCATCATTGGAGTTTTGAGAGGCTTTCACGATGATGACGACGTGTCCCGCAGGCGGTGTACGAGCGCGTGGCGCGCGGCATGCTGCACACGGACCGGCTGACGTTCGCGCTGCTGCTGTGCCGCATCCAGCTGAAGGGCGCGGGCGCGGCGGGCGACGCGCTGGAGCGCCAGTTCGCCGTGTTCCTGCGCGGCAAGGAGGGCTTCGTGGCCGCCACCGACCCGCTCGACCCGCTCACGCAGCAGCAGCACGACGCCGCCGCGCGCCTCAGCTCCAGGTGCGCCACTCGCTTCCGCCGCGACGACTTCAAATAATATTCAAATTTAACAAAACTTAAAAAACTCAAATTGATCTTGAGCTGTGATGATTCTAGAGAACATTATCCTGGTGATCCTGATCAGGATACTAGGATAAAGTTATAAAATTATTGTATTGTCATTGGTCCTTGATACGAGTGCAAACTTTCGAGTCAATCGGCCGTCTAAAGGTTTGTGAAAATTTTTTTAAAATATTCCGTTACATAAATAAGATAGGTAAAAAAAGCGTGTTAAATTAAAAAGGCGAGCTTCTATGTTCGACTGTACTACGTGACCAAAACAATTAGGCGCATGACAACCAAAACATCATTAGAATTAGGGTGGGATCACGGACGGTGATTGGTTACTAGGGGAAGCGCAAGGATATAGGTGGAGTACGGGCGCAGAAACCACATTCCTGTCGTGCATTGTTTTGGCCAAGTTGTATATTATGTTCACCGATTCCTCTGTCAATTGTGAACCAAATTTGATGATTTTTTTAAATATAAAAATGGTTATACTTCAATGATGGTCCTATATCAATCTGGATAAAAATTCCACCCCTAAGGGTGGCATAATAGGCAACAAATTTTTTATAGTAATAGTTAAAAAAAATATGTTTCAATTACTCAGTAACACTGATAGACTTCTTTTCTTTTTACTAAGTTACTTGTAGCACTATTTTTGTAACGCAGATCTTACCTTAACCCTTTTTTAATGTGTGTAACACTGTCGTACGATACATTTAATAAAACTTACAATTTATTTAATAACAACAGAAGGTGCTATAACTAAATGTCGACGACATCGACCGTTTAAAACGAAGGCTAAAATGAACGATGTATCGATATTTTAGAAACAATGATGAAACGTTTGTTACCCAATTCAAGAACGCACTTTGTGGCAGTTTGGGAGTTCTGTGTTTTGCGTGATGGGGTGTAAATAATGAATAATTATCCCAGTGCCAAATAACAGAAGTTGAACGCATAATTGGGTAGTTATAATAATGAATTTGCTACTTTTAGTAGTCTCTTAAAACTTTGATAATTTTCTATTTTGAGATAAACTAGATTTTTTTCATATTAAGTATACGAATCAAATAATTATTTAATTACAAAAACTATGACTTCAGTACACTATAAAATATATACCAGAAATGTTTGTTTTGACAACTTTTAAAAAAGTATCGCAATTGATTTGTTTTAAATACTAAATTTTCCACTGCGCAATTAATTTACCTTTTTTTTAATGCGGTTTTAAAAAAAAGCTATCATAAAAATTATTTATTTTTATTTTTAAGCGTTTTCATTTAATTACCAAAAACGTCATTCTTTTATAGCTCTAAATAGATACCAGACTATTAGCGCATCGTGCAACAAAGATGTTGCTTTATAAATCCGAAGCTAGTCGATCATTTATTTTAGCTAAAGTCTGTTCGGCGAGAGTTGATGAAACAAACACATTACAAATTGCTGCCCGCTAATTAGTCTTGCTGATAGGTTGTAATAAAAAGCCTCCACGTCGACTCGCCCGCCCGTTTTCAAGCTTGACAACAGTTGCGAGCCTCGTGCCACAAAATTGTGCTTGCGGCGATAAGCGACGCCCGGCACACAGATTGCGATACCTAAGCGACAGTCGATACTGCGAGAGTTTTCATAACAACTCTCATCGAACATAGCGCATGCTGCCTGAGAGCGGTGTATGTAACGAGTGTGTTACGGCAGGCTGCCGGAGTTCCGGCGGCTGCTGGAGAAGGCGGCGGAGCTGCCCGAGCTGTCGGCGTGGCTGGCGCAGGCCGCGCCCGAGCAGTGCGTGCCCACGCTGTGGGACGCCGAGCCCGCCGCGCCTCCCGCGCCCCACCTGCTCGCCATGTACCGCCTGCTGCTCATACAGGTCACCACGCCCACACACACACACACACACACACACACACACACACACACACACACACACACACACACACACACACACACACACACACACATACATACATACATACCACGCCGTACGCTTCCCATGTCAAACGGTTTTCTAATACAAGTGGTTGTCTAGTTGCTTTCAACTGCACATTATTGTATAAAAAATTGGTTGCCTGTAAAGTCGGTATACGGGCGAAAGTTTTACGTGACAACGCTTTTATGTCTGTCTCTCGCTCTTAGGCGGGCTAACCATGCCCGAGTGGAAGGGACGCGTGCCTCTCACTCGCTCTCATTGTGAGCGCATAACGTGAGCGGAGCGTAACGCAGTTTCTTGAAGTGTCACCCGGCAAACCAATTTATAAGACGTTGTCACGTCAATAAATCAGACTATTGAAATACTCCACAGACTACTGAAAAGAAACATTTTAAATCACACAAAATACACAGGTCATTCAGTCAATCTTTCAGTAGTTATATTTGGGCAATATTTTAAAATTCTTTGGCGACAATCTACACATAGTGATTATTTACTCTTTGATCTCTACTCTGTGCGACTGTTTGACCACAGGCTATTATGTGTTTGACAATTAACATTGGCAGTATGAACGTAAACAATGAATGTTTTCTTTTTTGTAAATATTTGTAACACATATTATTTATAAATTTTAGCTTTCTGCACTTCTTTTCCATCCATATAAATGTTCACAATGCCAAATCTAAACCCCTTCCCCCCGTGCGCGCATTAAGCTTAAAAAAAGATAAAGTTTTCTCTCCATATTTTAATAAATAGACGTAATACTATGTAAATGGATATCATAAAAATTTTAAAGTGTTTCCTTTCTATATAAATCGTAATTATATGATAATTTTTTTATTTACTTCCACTGTTATCCCTTGACAAATTTACGCCACACATATTTTAATTACTTATTTCATTTTATTTAAAATAACGCTTAAACATATAGAACATAATGGATCCGACTGCCGCTAAAACACTTACTTTATTTATTCTTTTTTGTAATATTAATAATATAAACAAACAAACTGCTGTTTATACCCATCTAAGATTTGTAACTTTCTCGTATTCAAATTATATTTCCCTTAAAATTAGCTTATATGGAACAATCTAGTTTCTCGGAAACAATTTCTGTAACTAACACTTTAAGTATACGCCATCTATAAGTCAAGTATCTAATATAATTATAACCATAGGTTATACCTAAACCGTTAGTTAAAACGACAATATTTTTATCATTTTAGGCGTTCCGACCTGACCGTGTAATCGCAGCAGCTACACAACTTGTGGGTGCCGTTTTGGGCAATAGCTTTATGGCTAAGGCCGAGACCGAGCTAGAACTGGCCACCATCACCGAGACTCAGCTGAACGCCACCACACCTGCGATTTTATGTTCCGTTCCGGGATACGATGCTAGCGGTAAGACTCACAACGAACTTAAATTTTACTTTTGGTTATCGTTTAATTTTATATAAAACAAAAAAAATGGGATATGAATGCACCTCCAATAAACTTAAACTTCTTTGCATCATGGTGATATTGTTGTTTCAATTTAATTTAATTTATGTTATATATAGGTCGAGTGGATGATATGGCAACAGAATTAAATAAACCGCTTTCGAGTATCGCTATTGGATCAGCCGAAGGATTCAATCAAGCTGAACGAGCGATTAATACGGCATGCAAGAGTGGACGGTGAGATTTTTATTTTATCAGAAATTTTATTAAACTGCAAAATAATTCTCTGTAACATTAAAGTTTTATATTGTTTAATATGGGAGAGGTATTTGTATACTTTCCTTTCCTTTTTTGGGGTTCCGTAGCCGAAGGGTAACCAACGGGACCCTATTACTAAGCCTCCGCTGTCCGTCCGTCCGTTTGTCAGTCAGGGCTGTATCTCATGATTCGTAATAGGTAGACAGCTGAAATATTCACAGAATGTGTATTTCTGTTGCCGCTATAACAGCAAATAATTAAAGGGGGCTCCCCTACTAGAAACGTGTTTTACGATGGTACGGAACTCTTCATGCGTGAGTCCGACTCGCACTTTGCCGGTTTTATTCTGACTTTCATTGTTGGATATTTTTTTTTAAATATAATTTAAACCTAACCAAACAGTACTATTTATATTTCAGTTGGGTGATGCTCAAGAACGTACACTTAGCTCCCGTATGGCTCGTACAATTGGAGAAGAAACTGCACTCACTGCAGCCTCATCCCAATTTCCGTCTGTTCCTTACAACGGAAATCAGTCCCAAGCTGCCGGTGAACCTCCTGCGCGCTGGTCGTGTGGTTGTATTCGAACCGCCACCGGGTATTCGCGCCAACTTGCTCAGGACATTTGCAACTGTAAGTTCTCTTGAATTATTACTCATTTAAAATTGTTTAATACCTAATATTATAATCTGCCATGCGATTGTGTAAGTATGGAATCATTGTTTTTGTTTTGTTGCATTGTGTAAATGTATCAGTATAGATTATGAGCCGATGTATTTTTTATACTTAATATTAGGTTACAAGATAAAAGCATAATTGCAGAGTGAATCCCATCGGATAACAATTCCTCTAACCAGACTAACTCATTCTCACTGCTGTGTTTTTTTTAAATAAGGCGTGACAAAAGTGGCGACAATACATAAACGTGTTTTTAAGTTTTCTGTATGTATAACTTATCAGCAGTTTCACGAAAATTTTTAATAAAATAAAAATAGATTGTAATGAATGAATGAATAAAATTAAAATTTTTGATTGTTGAACAGATGCATCATGGGGAAACCAACATATCTCAGGAATAAAATATATCTCTTCGGCGTTTGAACTTTGAAATCCTTTAATAGGCGCTAAAGCACTATGGAGACCTTTCACCTGGCCTTTGCCCAGCACCTTTATAGGCTATGTTTATTTTAGTTCACTAATCTTTACACCATCTGCTTTCATTTCAGGTACCCGCAGCTCGCATGATGAAACCTCCTTCCGAAAGAGCGAGGTTATATTTCCTATTGGCTTGGTTCCATGGTAAGAATAAAGTTATCTTGTATAAATTTTTAGAATTTTTGAACTAATTTTGGTTTTTTTTTAGTATACAGTGAGACTGATTTTTTTTTTATTGAATAATGTATTCTTTCCACCAGGTATTGTGCAGGAGCGTCTCAGATACGTGCCACTGGGCTGGGCCAAGTACTACGAGTTCAATGAGTCCGACTTACGTGTGGCCTGCGATACGCTTGATACTTGGATCGATACCACTGCTATGGTATACTTTTTTGCTCTAACTTTTTTTCCATTATGATAGTCTTTTAACAAGTTGTTCTAGAAGCTGTTTCCCCTTATATGCATGGGTTTCAGAATTTTTTAAATCAAGAACTGAGATAACAAGTTCCCAGAGTTTCTATGAATAAGGTTTCCAAAAGACTGTAACAACGATACAGTCCAATATAAAGGCCAAAATACCTTTTTAAGTTAGATTCTAGTAATTACCCAAGTAATATAATATATTATGTTCAAGTAACAAAATTATTCCTTATTTACAATTGATGACCTAATTAAAATATACCTGGATACTATACATACATATTGTTCTTATTTTTAATTTCAACATCTCAGATTTTATTGAACCTTAGCTATGTATGCCTATCTCTTTCATCTCTATTTCTCAAATTTTTGAGAAAGAGCAGTTCTTTTGGCTTTCTTATATGTAAAAAATATTGTAATTTCAGGGTCGTACAAACCTGCCCCCGGAGAAGGTCCCTTGGGAGGCATTGGTGACTCTGCTGTCGCAGTCCATCTACGGAGGCAAGATCGACAATTTGTTTGACCAGCGTTTGTTGCATTCATTCCTGTGCAAGCTCTTCACACCCAAGTCATTTGAAGCGGACTTCGCTCTCGTCGCCAACGTTGATGGGGTATGTTATAAAAACTCCACCTGATCGAATTATTTTTTTAGTGATAAATAAATATTCAATGAAAGTTTATTCTTAAATTGTAGTGTGTTGTGTAAATATTACAATACAAATTATTTTATCACTCTAATATTTTTATACAGTTCGTTAAAATGTAACCATTGGTAAGATAATTGAATGTTGTGTGCAGGCGAGCGGCAACCAGCGCCACATAACAATGCCGGATGGTAACCGACGCGACCACTTCCTTAAGTGGATCGAGGAGCTCTCCGACCGACAAACACCGTCTTGGCTCGGTCTACCTAATAACGCGGAGAAGGTGGGCTTATGATCTATGTTTTAAAGTTAGTTAACACTATACTATATTTTATTGAATATGTATTATAATTTAAACAGATTTATTTGCAAAACATTAATTATAACCATAATAAAAATAAACTTAAATTATCAGACAGTCTTACTCCCCGCGGCAGTGCTAAGAGCAATGGCTGCATTTCCTCGCTGTAAGGCAATACTTAGCCTTTGATTAAGAAAAGAACCAACTTTCTTTTCATCAGCGGTGACGACAAGTCGCGGATACAGTTCCTTTAGGAATTTCACCCCACTTGAACCCCACGGACTGATAGTCTCTGCGGCACAAATATTGTATTATTATATATGATATATTACAATACTAGTGTACAATAAATATTCTCAAATAATTATATTTCATTGAAATATAATTATATATATTTGGTGATAACTTATTATCAACTAACTAATATAATACTTATTCAAAACTTTATATCAACATAATCGAAAATTTTACTTGTTAATAAATGCGTAGTAACGTTTTTCCCTCATGTTATAATATGTATAATTGTCCCCACCAATTTAATTACAACCCTCTATCAAGAGACATACATGTGTTTAAAGAAATAAGTGAGAATTACTCACGTTTATGGCATAAACAGGTCCTCTTAACAACGCAAGGCAGCGACCTTGTGTCCAAGTTACTGAAGATGCAACAACTTGAAGATGAGGAAGAACTCGCTTACAACGCCTCTCAGGACGACCCCAGTAAGTTTCCCGAAACATTTTTATTTACTATTCTAAGCCAGCGCTTGACTACTATCCCATTCCCACCTGATGGTAAGTGGTGGTGCAGCCGAAGATGATGAAGCGCACTAACTTAACAATCATTTATTCACTCTTGTCTTGAAGACACCCACATTTTAATCGTATGGAAAGACAGATGCTTGCAACTTATTTCACTCCTTTACGCATGCGCGCGAACGATGAAGCAAACCGTTTGGTCGAGCGTCTGGTTGTCCGATGGTGGAAGGTAGAGGGAGAAATTAGGTTATGCAATTCCTGCGCATACTGTCCGAAATGCATCCTGTAGAATTATTAATGTTTAAATAGTCTTTCTTGATTCCAGTAATTTATTAATGTGAAAATGTCTGACATTTACGTAACTTACATTAATTTCTCATGTATATTTATATTTACTATTAGCGTTAAAGATTGTAAAGTCAACTTGGCTAACCCCACTGAGGTGATACGGCTCTTACTTACGTGATGTTTTAATGAATTATTTTCACAGATGCCGTAGTAGTGATCGGCGATGGCAGACCGGCTTGGATGAAGTCACTTCATCAAACTGCTACAGCCTGGCTGCAGTTGTTCCCACAAGAGTTGCCCGTGAGTAGTCTAAAACTATCTATAGATATCAGACAGTGGACTTAAGTAATTCAAGTTTACACAAGGCTGCAGTCGTGTGGTGTCGATGCGTGTGTTTCGATTTTGGTCGCGTAGTTAGTGTGCAGTTAATAAATGTTAGCCACGGAGTATGGACTTTTTTTACCAATATATTTGAGAATTTAATACAAATTAAAATAGAATTTCTTTATAATGATACGTTTATTTCTTTACAAAAAAGTAAAAGTCAGGATTCGGTATCATAAAAGTTCAAAATATAATGACATAATAGTTGAATCTTTTGTGGTAAAATTTGCATAGCAACATAACAGAAATGGTTTAAAACTTATTCACACTCGTTTTCGGCTTCGATTATTCCGCTTGCGCTATAACAATAAAAGTAACTGCTTTCTCTAAGCTTTCAAAGTTATGCAAAAACAACACAAGGACGCTTCCGTTTGATTCAGACGCTGCGTCGCACTGTAGAGAACATCAAAGACCCGCTATACCGTTTCTTCGAGCGCGAGGTGGCGGCTGGGGCTTCGCTGCTGCAACAAGTTTTGCATGATCTCAAGAACGTCATCGCCATCTGTGAGGTGAGACTTTTTTCATAGTGTTTTTCACTCTTGGGACTTAAATGTCTTGACGGATTATGAAGTATATACAGGTGTTTAGAAAAGCCTGAAGAGGATGATACCTTAAACCATTTAGATCATATTAAGCTAAACTTGTCATAGACGCAGCCTGCTCCTTTTTTAATTGATTTTCTAAGGTTTTTAACAATAAAACCCATTCTTTTCAATTAATTGCTAATAATGTCCAGTGACAGTTGTTATTTTTTATTTATGTAATGTGTGATTACTCAAAATAATTTCCATCAGAAACCAAAAAAAATTAAGGAAATGTTGTGTTTATGCCGTCATAAAAAAAATAGCCTTTGTTGTTCAAACCTTTTTAAAAACATGCTTAGTTATTGTCCTTTCTTTTGAGGTATTATTTACGCAGATGTCTCATCAACTCTTGGAATTAGGGTGTACAAATCAAATTGCGGACGAATATTTTAATAGACCAATAAAACAATTTTTTGTTAAAATAATTTATTTTCGTGTTCAAAATGTTGACCGCGATTTCTAACACAAGCGCGGGCTCGTCTTCTCACTTCTGTGGTCGTAATTTTCATTTTAATCTCTTGCTACATAACTTGAAAAGACATATGGATTCTTCCTATTAACTCCTCTCTGGCTGATATTTCCACATGCGTGTAGAAGAGCTCCTTGGCCCGTCCCCAAACGAAAAATCCACAGGAGTTAAATCAGGCGATCGAGGTCGCCAAGGATGGGCCCGTCTTTGCCGATCCAGTTCTCTGAAACAATAATTTAAATGTTCCGCACGTTTAGAGTCTAATGCGCTGGACAACCATCTTGCTGAAAGATCATGCATGTGCACCGTAATTCTAAAACTTAACAGTTCTAACGAAAACAATATTATAATATAATTATTCGTCCGCAATTTGGTTTGTACACCCTAATTCCAAGAGTTGATGGGACATCTGCGTAAATAATACCTCAAAAGAAATGGCAATAACTAAGCATGTTTATAAAAAGGTTTGAACAACAAAGGCAATTTTTTATGATGGTGTAAACACATTGCCTTATTATTATTATTTTTGTTTTCTTAAACTTAAATATGCGTAGAATGTTTTCTGATGATAAAGATGATAGGAAATTATTTAGTTGAATTGCACACTTTTGATATTTTTTTAATTAAATCGTTTGAACAGTCGAAAATAGAAAAATATTTTACCCGACTACCCCAGAACGATGTCAAGAACAGGTGATGTTTTTCGTATATAACTATGTATGTATTGTATGTATGTTTATTTCTTTCCCACGTTCTAAAGTCTAAACGACGGTGTCCATTCGTCTTAATAATGGAAGTAACATAGGGTATAATATATAAATTTTTCTCTTTTCACTAGTTTTTTACAAAGTGGGGATTTTCAATTACTGTTTTAATAATTCGGCACATGAATAAATAATCTAAGGTTAACAAACCTTAGAATTATTCATGTTTACATCAAATTTGCCAACAAACAAAATCTATTGGGAAGCAGATTAAGGCGAGAATTTCCTCCCATCTCCGCTGTATGCATTTTTTATCCAGCATGAAGTTTGTGCTTATCAGGAAATAAAGGATTTGAATGAAAATGTAGCCGATGTAGAATCTAATTCAATAATGCCTTTTATATTATCGAAAAATATTATATAAGGTTATCGCTTAAAAAAACGACAAGTTGAACATCAATGTTTTTTCCCGGCAATTCATTTTTTTTATCTCGATTGATTTAAAGTATTTTAAAAAACCCATTCGATAAAGAAAAGGCCCCAGTCCCTGGCGGCCCCGCTACGCTACAGCATGGTAACGGCGGATCAGGGAGTGCTAAGACGACTCGACCTGGCAACATTTAACTCACGCAACCTGAGGACTGATGAGAAGACCCTGGAGCTGGAAGAAGAGATGACGAATTGCGCTGGGATATTATAGGATTATCTGAGGTCCGAAAAGAGGGAGGAGACGGTAATCCACTAATCCGGGAACTTGTTTATCACCAAGAGGGCGACCATCTGTCCCATCATCCCAAGGAGGCTTCGGATTTATCCTCCACAATTCTATCGTTAACAACGTTGTAAAAATTGGGAGTGTGTCGACGAAGGTTGCGTACCTTATACTCAGAATCACCAAACGATATTCATTAAAGGTCATACAGGTTTACGCACAAACTTCGGCACATCCCGATAAGGAGGTGGAGGAAATGTATCAGGATATCTCCGGAGCCATGCATTCCTCCAAAATAAAAGTGGGTCACAAGAGAGAACGGTGAGATGAAGGTAGGGAAATTAGGGATAGGGCAAGGAATCCAAGGGGCCAGCAGCTGGCTGACTTCATGGACAAAACGGGACTCTTCATGATGAACTCTTTGAGTGGACTTGGTCAAGCTCCGATGGTTCTACAAAAAATGAGATTGATTTCATGACGACTAGACGGCAACTGTTCAGTGATGTCTCAGTGATCGCGAGGGTGAAAACTGGCAGCGATCACCGAATAGTGAGAGGCACACTCAACCTTAACGTTAAGTTGGAGAGGTCTCGTCTAATCAAGTCAACGTTCCGTCCCCTTGTGCTCTAATCCAAAGCCCCGAAAACTCAGCTTGAGTTACAAAATCATGCAATATAGTGGACTATATGAACGAAAGACAAGCTCGTGGAAACTGTCCATACGGTCGCGGCTAAGTTCTACAAGACCCGTCGCATAAGAACTTAAAAACTCTCCGATTACACTCTTAATCTCATGGCTATTAGACGGGAAATGAAGCTGCAGTCTTCAGTAGATATGAGCATACAGGCAGTTGCCTAGCCTATCAGTTGAACAGACAGATCTCCAAATGCACAGCAATATGGCGGGACTTACGCAACTTCAATACACCTCGTATTGAAGAAGCGATCGAACGGAACCAATGCTCCAAAGTCTTTACCAGAGATCTGTTTGCCAGAAAGAGCCAACTGTCGAAGTTGAAGACGGAATGTGGTAGTATCGTTTCCGGGACACCTGAGATTATTAGATTAAGAGTTTCTACGGGTAGCTGTACACATCATCGTTGGAGCCACACTCAAGTGTGAGTAACGATCCAAGAGCAAGTCTTATCCGACACTATTCACTATGACGTCAGTCTGAGTGAGATTAGAATGGCTCTCCAGCACCTTAAAAACGGCAAAGCCCCGGGCTAGGATAGAATTACAGCGTAGTTTCTGAAAGTGGGTGGGAAACCAATACTTGAAGTACTTCAGAGGCTCTTTAATTCCGTCGTCAAGGGTGGCACTACTCTGGAGGCGTGGAGTTGAAATGTGGTGGTCTTGTTCTTCAAGAAAGACGACAACGCTCTGTTGAAGAACTACCGACCGATTTTCCTTCTGAGCGGCGTCTACGTGCTGTTCGAGAGTTTGAAAGTCATTACGAACCGTCTCGCACGCAGACTCGACGACTTCCGGCCTGAACAAGTCGGTTTCCGAAAAGGCTTTAGTACCATATCATCATTCATCATCATTACAACCCTTCACAAGTCCACTGCTGAACATAGGCCTCCTCCAAGGAATGCCACAAAGCACGGTCTTGACCCACCTGCATCCATCGACTTCCTGCATGTATTACGAGGTCGTCACTCCATTTAGTAGGGGGCCGCTCCATACTTCGCCTACCGGTACGAGGCTCCCAATCGAGAAACTTCTTCCTCATCGGTTGTCGGTTCTTTGAGCTATATAGCCGGCCCATTGTCGTTTCAGCATTCCGTTGGGCTATGTCGGTTACTCTAGTTCTACTGCGGATATCCTCATTTTTAAGTTTATCATGCAGAGAAACCCCGAGCATAGCCCACTCCATAGCTCGCTGAGTGACCTTGAGCTTCCTCATACGGCCAGCAGTGAAGGACTACGTCGAAAAGTACAATCTGCCGATATTTGGGTGGTGCTAAAGTCACTTAAGCGGTGCCAAGTTGACTCGTTATATCGAAGTGCTGAAGTGTTTGTACTGTTACGCGCCACTATTAATATCTTGTACATGGCAACACTAGCCACTAGCGCCCTCTGGTATCGAGTAGCAGAACTAGGAGAGTCAAGATCCTTCTAGAAATTTCGAGACCGATATGTACTCGAATATTCTAGATATTTCTACAGTAGAAGGTTCTGGAAACTATCTGAGGCCCTATATAAGGCCGGTATAGACCGCGACCGAGTCAGTATTAAATTGGTGATACAAGCGAAGACTTCGAAGCGATACAACTGCGAACTAAAGCGATCTGTAGTAAAATTGTGTTCTGTTATTAGTGTGGTTTAAAGTTGTAATTAGTATTGTGTAATTAAAGTGTCAATTTTGGTAATTCATTCGACAGTTTTTAATTGTCTCGAACCCCAAGCTCGTAACAATTGGTGTCAGAAGTGTGATTTAATCATGCCGATTTTACCTAAAGATGACACGGAGGGTATCCGTACCCGAAGTCAACGCCAACAGGAGACGGACCAGAGACTATTTGGTGGTACAACGTCGCAAGCATCGGAGGGCCAACTGCCGACCACCGAGGTCGGCCCGTCGGTCGTCAGCTCCTGCATTTGCAGCACCTGACTTAGGTGCTCTGATGATGAAGCCTGCCGACAGGAGGAACAAGCATGCCGACAGGAGGAACAGGCCCGCCGAAAGGAGGAACAGGCCCGTCGGTTGGAAGAGCAGCTGCAGCGGGGACAGGAGGAGCAGATGTTTCTCATGAAGGACCTTCACGCTACCTTCGGGAAAGAGAGGTGAAGGATAGGGTTGCTCAACATGACAACCGCCTGTCGGAAGCTGAAACCCGAATCGACCAAGTGAACAATCGGGTTGACAACGTGATGGCTGACGTGAAGAAAACGCTGGACGACCTCAAACTTGGGGATGGAATTACAGCTCCCGTGGTAGCTACAACACCTTCGCTACGTGGATTCAAAGTGCCGCCGTTCGACGGGACTTCTTCCTGGTCGGCCTACAAAATCCAGTTCGAGGCTGTCATGAAGGCGAACGGCTGGAATAAAAGCTATATTAGTAGTATAGTTTTAGCACGAATGGGTCGGCTCGACCGGGGAAGGACCACGCTCTCACAGAATACCAGCGTAAAATAGCAGCTTAACACTGCTGTGTTTCGTATGGTGAGTGTAGAGAACCGGAGACCCTTTTTACTGGAAAAGAGGCATTCCATCTTAGTCCTCACGGGTGACAACGCATTTGCATTTTATTCGTAATCAAGGATAGATGTAGATGTCTATGGGTCACAGCAACCACTTACCATCAGGTGGACTGTGTGCTCGTTTGTCACCCTATCCTATATAAAAAAAAAAAAGTCAGGCCATGACTGCTCTTACCCTAGGCCTGCGTGACCAGGTCTTAACTGTTCTGGAAGCTCTCGGTAAGGAAGTGACTTACGAGCAGCTCCTCTTGGAGCTAGTAGCCCTACTGACTACGATGGATATCCGAGTACAGAACCAGAGTACGAAACTCATCCATCTGCAGAGAGGTGTAAGGCAGGGTGACGTTATATCACCGAAACTCGTTTTGGAAGACGTTTTCAAGCTACTGGGCTGGAAAGGATACGGTATTAACATAAATGGCGAGTACATCACTCCACCTTCGATTTGCCGACGACATAGTTCTTATGGAAGAATAGTTCGAGGCCCTAAGCACTATGCTCAATGACTTCAATAGTGTCTTCCAACAGATAGATCTTAAAATGAACATGGACAAAACAAAGGTCAAGTGTAACGTCCATGTCACACCTATGCCGGTAGTTGTTGGGGGCACTAAGCTCGAAGTTGTCGCCTAGTATGTTTATCTAGGACAAATAGTCAGAGGCTAGGTAAGTCCAACTTCGACCGAGAGGTCAATCGACGGAATCAACTCGGCTGGGCACCGTTCGGGAGATTACGACACATCTTCTCGTCAGGTATACCTCAAAACCTGGAAACAAGATTGTACAACTAGTGCGTGTTGCCAGTGATTACTTATGGATCTGAGACGTGGTCCTTCACTGCTGACCGTATGAGGAAGCTCAACGGCGCTCGTCGAGCTATGGAGATGGCTGTGCTCGGGGTTTCTTTGGGTGATAGTCTGAAAATGGGGTTATGCAGTAGAACCAGAGTAACTGACTTAGCCGGACGGAATAGTAAGCTGAAGTGATAATGGGCTGGCCATATAGTTTGAAGAACTCAACCGATGGGGAAGAAAGGTTCTCGAGTACCAGCCTCGTACCGGTAGACAAAGTGTAGGGCGTCCCCCCATTAGATGGAGTAAAGACCTAGTTAGACATACAGTAGGTCGATGGATGCAGGTGCCCCAAGACCGTTCTTTGTGGCATTCCTTGAGGAAGCTTATGTTCAGGAGTGGATTTGTGTAGGGCTGTAATGATGATTCGATAAATAATTAAACTGAGTATTTCTTGTTTGCGTATATTTTTATTGGTTCTTGTTGTGCAGTGTCGATGTAAGAATATCCACTTCCTATATCCACCCGTAGGTGTCGTAAAAGATGACAGAGGGAAACTGAAACAAGATATGAAGAATCTTCCTGATAACAAGTCCCGCCTGCCAAGCGTGTTAATTATGACAAAGTCTCTATGGGGGAGGCCTATGTTCAGGAGTGGATTTTATAGGCTGTAACGGTTATACTATTGCAAGTATCAATTCCCTTGGTGTATAACGTATGATATCTGGTTATATTGTACGAGGCGATGTGGTTGTTTGACGTTGTGGTCGTGCAGGGGTCGATGAAGCAGACGAACGAGACGCGCGCAATGGTGGGCGCGTTGGTGCGCGGCATGCTGCCGGCGGGCTGGCGGCGCTACGCCGTGGCGCGCGGCTGCACCGTGCAGCAGTGGGCCGGCGACTTCGCGCGCCGCGTGGCGCAGCTCGCCGCCGTCTCCAGCGCGGTGGCCGAGCGCGGCGCCAAGCGCCTGCAGGTGCTGCCTCACCCGCACACACCCACATTACACTACACACTCACCGTGCAGCAGTGGGCCGGCGACTTCGCGCGCCGCGTGGCGCAGCTCGCCGCCGTCTCCAGCGCGGTGGCCGAGCGCGGCGCCAAGCGCCTGCAGGTGCTGCCTCACCCGCACACACCCACACCACACCCACACTACACTACACACTCACCGTGCAGCAGTGGGCCGGCGACTTCGCGCGCCGCGTGGCGCAGCTCGCCGCCGTCTCCAGCGCGGTGGCCGAGCGCGGCGCCAAGCGCCTGCAGGTGCTGCCTCACCACACACACCACACCACACCCACTACACTCACCGTGCAGCAGTGGGCGGCGACTTCGCGCCGCGTGGCGCAGCTCGCCGCCGTCTCCAGCGCGGTGGCCGAGCGCGGCGCCAGCGCCTGCAGGTGCTGCCTCACCGCACACACCCACC
This sequence comes from Parnassius orleans, assembly GCA_029286625.1. Classification (NCBI taxonomy): domain Eukaryota; kingdom Metazoa; phylum Arthropoda; class Insecta; order Lepidoptera; family Papilionidae; genus Parnassius; species Parnassius orleans. The sequence continues at coordinate 228,554 of JAGSMP010000147.1, forward strand.
ACACCCACACCACTACACTCACCGTGCAGCAGTGGGCCGGCGACTTCGCGCCGCGTGGCGCAGCTCGCCGCCGTCTCCAGCGCGGTGGCCGAGCGCGCCAAGCGCCTGCAGGTGCTGCCTCACCCACACACACCACACCACACCACACTACACACACTCACCGTGCAGCAGTGGGCCGGCGACTTCGCGCGCCGCGTGGCGCAGCTCGCCGCCGTCTCCAGCGCGGTGGCCGAGCGCGGCGCCAGCGCCTGCAGGTGCTGCCTCACCGCACACACCACACCACCCACACTACACTACACACTCACCGTGCAGCAGTGGGCCGGCGACTTCGCGCGCCGCGTGGCGCAGCTCGCCGCCGTCTCCAGCGCGGTGGCCGAGCGCGGCAAGCGCCTGCAGGTGCTGCCTCACCCGCACACACCCACACTACACTACACTACACACTCACCGTGCAGCAGTGGGCCGGCGACTTCGCGCGCCGCGTGGCGCAGCTCGCCGCCGTCTCCAGCGCGGTGGCCGAGCGCGGCGCCAAGCGCCTGCAGGTGCTGCCTCACCCGCACACACCCACACTACACTACACACTCACCGTGCAGCAGTGGGCCGGCGACTTCGCGCGCCGCGTGGCGCAGCTCGCCGCCGTCTCCAGCGCGGTGGCCGAGCGCGGCGCCAAGCGCCTGCAGGTGCTCACCCGCACACACCCACACCACACCCACACCACACTACACACTCACCGTGCAGCAGTGGGCCGGCGACTTCGCGCGCCGCGTGGCGCAGCTCGCCGCCGTCTCCAGCGCGGTGGCCGAGCGCGGCGCCAAGCGCCTGCAGGTGCTGCCTCACCCGCACACACCCACACTATATTCACACTATACCCACACTACATTCACACTATACCCACACTACACTACACACTAGACACGTGGCGGCCACTGCGTTACTAATACATTATACACTAAGGTTCAATACAAAGAAGTATTGAGCGTACCTTAATGTGCAACTCCTTTAGTCGACTGCGAGCGGCCGAGAAGAATTCGTTTTGTAAACCGCGAACGTTGTTTTCGACAATCTAACACTGATTTTATTTAATGTGACTAAGATGACGCTGTCATTAAGAGGAAATGCGGGCCGAAAGACTTTTGAAAATTAGGTATTTGAAGAAACTATGTCGCTCTGCGCGCTCGGCGGCCGATAGGAACAAATGCAGATCCGACTGAATAACCTAAATAAAAAAGCATAATTCGAGGTTTGGCCTCTACCATTTCCTCCTCCAATATTAGACCAAATAATAAGGTACATATATACTGTGTCCCTATGTGTTTTTCAGTATTAGTCATCAAATTTGAACACTAGACCTCTGTTGACAGCGGTCTAAATAGACAATTTTGAGCATTTTGTAAGGGTTCTGGTGCTTGTAAAGATAATCTATCATCAAAAAGGAAAACATAGGGACATATAAAAGTTTGATATTTATTTTACTGTAAAAACTCATTGCTATAAGGTCATAAACCAGAAAGAAAACAGCCGAGAGCGTTTGTATGGAGAGAAGACCACCCGCATTTCCTCTTAATTATGTTCGCAATTTGAAGTTTATTTCTGATAAATATGTAACTTTAACTGTCGTAAATGAAAATACAACTGCGTAGCATATTTACCGTGCCAGCTACACGCTTAGGCGGCGCGGCGCCCGCGCAATCCACACCTGTGACACACAGTATTTGTTCTGAAGTGCCATTCTAGTAGTATATACATAGACTTCTTTGTTTTTTTTAAAGAATAAATGTGACAAACGAGCACACATACCACCTAATGGTAAATGGATACTGTGGTCCATAGACATCTATATCTATCCACAATTAAGAATCAATATATAGATGCAAGGGGAGAGAAACACGTTTAGTGTCATCTTTATGATTTTTTTATCGAGCCATTATAAAATTATTTTGTTTGTGTGCAATAACTACATATCAAGAGATCTACAGAGGTTCAAAGAAGGTAAAAAGTAGTGCAACATCGTCTTAACATAAACACCGCTTATTTTCCTTTATAGAGTATCCCAGTGTGGCTTGGTGGACTGCTCAACCCGGAAGCATATATTACCGCAACACGACAATGTGTGGCGCAAGCTAACTCCTGGTCGCTTGAAGAACTACACTTACAGGTAAGTAATTTATTTTAAATAAAATATTTATTTCTTTACAAGTGTTTTAACTAATACAAGGGTAGACTCCTTCTTTTAAGCGCTTACGCACCTATGTATATCAGAAGGCCGCTCTTCTATAAAATTATTAGTCAATTTAGTTTTGGTAAAGTATCTAACTATACTGTTTATATTAAAATTAAATTTAAGATTAAAAAGTTGAGTGTTTTAAGACACTCAACTTTTAATCCAGTCGGTTAATTTTACTTTAAAGTCCCTGCGGGTCATAGGATAAATAAAAAAGATTTATTAATGTCGTTGTTACTCGATTTAAACTCTAAAGACTTCCAAAATAAGGTATAATGTATCATTTTTTTTAAACAAGGTGTTTATCAATTCGATTCTATTTTTTATGTTGATATGTAACAACACAGAACCCTTAGGGTTTTTTAACCGATTTTTACGCTGTTTAATATTTTTCCGACTGATTATACAGATAATTTCATAACAAGACAAACCCCTTGAAAATTTCGTCATATTGCATGATGTATATTAAAGTCTGATATTTTTTAATCAATCAATTATCAGGTGACTATTCCCGACCCGGGAACTCCAACTGAGGACGCACAGACAGAGTGGTCATTCTCGGTGACGGGACTGAAGCTTCAGGAGCCACAGTTAAAGGAAACCGCTTGTTGCTTACCAACACGATCATGGTGGACTTGCCGCTGACTGTGCTGACATGGGTTCGGTAAGTGCAAGATTCGTTTTAACAGACATAACACAAATGCTTTAAATTGTATTTGAATTGAAATGAGTGTAAACTGGAACTCTTGGAATAGAATAGAATAACCTTATATTTTCCGCCTGCCAAGCGCCGATCATTGCAAATATCCCCCCTATGAGACTATGGAAGAGGCTTTTTTTCAGCTGTGGACTTGAGTGTAAAAGTTAACCTTTACCTTCAGATTGATCTTCGCCGATCATAATCTATCTGGTGGTTGTTGCCGTGTTTAAAATTGCCCAAGAAGCATCATTGTGTAGATTTAAGACTAAGTGGTTTCTGTATGGCGCTGTTCACATTAATCAGACACTGATTTTTTTGTTTGTTCAGACGAGTTTGATCAGACAGATTGTTTGCCAGCGTCGCACCAAAAATCGTATCGGACGTGTCCATAAGCTTCATGCTTTAATTTTTAATGATAACTATAAACTGAATTTAGAGTGCGAGTGCGATAAATATTGAAGTGAATACTAAGATGGAATACTTTATTACTTTGCTAGTAATAAGACTCTTAGGCCTGAATTTCTCCTACGCTGATGTCGGTTGCGTACGGTCGGTCGCGTACGTCAGCGAGAAATAAAATACCACAGTGCGATACCGAGCTCTATACGGTACAGTCGTCTGCTAAGTTGATTTCGGAAAGGAGATCGGTCAGTAAAATACAATGTTAATAATTATGATTATTAACATTGTCTTTTACTTACCGATCTCCTTTTTTTTACTATCCTCATTATTTGCAATCCGGAAATAAAGCCTCGAAAACTTCTACCCAGTATTTTGCTCTCCCATCTTTGTACAAATCATTAGGTAAATAAGACGTTCTGTATCGATATTCATTGCAACTGTACGTGTGGATCGTCGATAATAGAGCGAAGGTGCTCGCACTTCCACGCTCGTCAGTCGACCGACATACGCGGCGCTGACGAGCGAGACTGACGCGCGCGGTACGCGGTGCGCAGCAACCTATGCGCCTATACAACATGTATCAAAAACCCTGTGGTTCCCGTAAAATGCTTTATCAGAATCAGTGTTCAAATGTATAGAAATAACTTTTTTTCAGTAAACTCGACCATTAAAAATTAATTATAATAAAACAAAAATTGCAAATTATGTGTGGTTTTATTACCTCTAACTGACACAAGCATCGATAAAGCGGGGTCTTTGACAATCCTCTCACTCCCCGGACAATGCAGAGGTAATAAAACCACATACAATTTGTAAATAATGTTTTTTATAAAAAAAAAATTAAAATTAAAATTTTAATGGTCGAATTTTCTGAAAAAAAGTTATTTATACATGTTTTAATACTGATTCTGATAACACACTTAACGGGAACCCCAGGGTTTTTGTTACATGTTGTATAGAACACAATGTACATTAGTACGCGCGACTGACGTACTGACGTCAGCGTAGGAGGAATTCAGGCCTTTAAAGCGCTGAGAGCTTATTCACATTTTATTTTTTTAATGAAAAAATATGAATTGAACTGTGAGTGCAAGTGCAATATATTATATTTTTTCAATTTAAAATTGCAATGAGGACTAAGATGGAATGACTCGTTACCAGTAATAACACTCTTATTACTGGAAACAAGGCATTCCAGCATACTCCTCAGGAGGAACAACGTATCTGTATTTTGATTCTTTATCTTGGATAAATTATGGATGCATGTGGGCTACAACATTCACTTATCATTAGGTGGATTGTGTGCACATTTGTCACCCTTATTCTATAAAAAGATGTGTGCAATTCACACGCGTTAGAAGTAAAACCTTCAGAAAACTAAACTTCAAGAGAATGCGACGAATGCAGAGTATCAGGAGTAGGATAATTGTAGGGTTTATTTAATATTGTTACCAAGTTTAACAATTATTTAAATTAATATTAATTAATACGCAGAGGCTACGAAGCACCGCACAAAGAGAACCGAGATAATATGAAACACTATATACTGTAATCTATCTCATTCTCTTGCGGACTAAATTCTATAGATGTATATGTTTGTCTCTTTTTAGTGTCACTTTTTCGTTTCATCGAGTTTCAAATCACAAAGATTCTAAAGTTTTCACTTCTAAAAAAAATCCGGTAACCGACTAGTGTAAATAATTTTCCGCAATTCGGTTTAAAATATGATCTGATATCCGACAAATGGGAAGGTACGGTTAGGATGACGTAACACGTTTTGCAGTGGTCCGGAGGAGGCAGCGAGTGTGGGGGGCAGCGGCGGACAGACGCTGACGCTGCCGGTGTACCTGAACAGCGCGCGCTCGGAGCTGCTGTTCACGGTGCGGCTGCAGATCGCGCCCGCGCAGGACCCGCACGCCTTCTACGAGCGCGGCGTCGCGCTGCTCACCTCCACCGCGCTTAACTAACTGCCGCCACCCGCCACCCGCCACCACAACATCGCGGACTAAATATACATTTCTAACTAGAATAACCTTTCAAATTTATTAAAAAAGCGCAGACATATTTTGTATTCAGCTATGCACACTGTAGTCTTTTACTATGTTTTAAATACTTCAAATGAGTAATTATATTACATTTTCTTAAGTAAAGTTAAATTATATTATTTATTTGTAACTTATAATATTTAAACATTATATTTATCACATTTATATCATGTAATATGCAAAGCATGTCATTTTATATGAAATAAATTTAAAAATATTTCCAACAGCTGTTTAATTTCCATCTGAGTGTAAGAAATGTCAAAAAAAATCAGTGTATGCCAGATATTAAATATACAGACCAGCACAGGCAATAGTGTCACAGGCACAAGGAATCTGGTTCTGCGGTTGCCACATCTTTCTTACAATGGGAGGTGTGACTATACTTACTGTTGTAAGACTATAATAACTTTTGACCCAAAAACCCTTTGTTTAGGAAAAATATGGTTAGTACAGTGGTTTAGTACTTCCTCATGAAACATTCCAAAAAATAAAAATAAAAAGTACGCATCAATAGCAGCGTCCAACTGCAAGGTATCTCGAACGGTTTACCAGGTGGTAACATTTTCTACACAGAAGTCCGTCTAGAAAAGACCACCACCCTCTTACCTAGTTCTGCCGTCAAATAGCAGTGCTTGCACTGCTGTGTTCCGGTCCAAGGGGTATAGAAAGCTAGTATAATTACAAGCTATGAGGCATAGTCCTTAGAGGTGACAACGCATCTCTATCCTTCTTGTAGCAGGTGTTCAACGTTTGCAGTAGCTATTCTCAGAGGTGACAAGGCAGCTGGGCTACAGCTTTCTTTGTATAAAGTAGGTTGCAGGTGTCCAACGGTTGCAGTAGCCATTCTCAGAGGTGACAAGGCAGCTGTAGCCCTTCTTTGTTTAAAGTTGGTTGCAGATGTCCAACGGTGGCAGTAGCCATTCTCAGAGGTGACAAGGCAGCTGTAGCCCTTCTTTGTATAAAGTTGGTTGCAGGTGTCCAACGGTGGCAGTAGCCATTCTCAGAGGTGACAAGGCAGCTGTTTGTTTAAAGTTGGTTGCAGATGTCCAACGGTGGCAGTAGCCATTCTCAGAGGTGACAAGGCAGCTGTTTGTTTAAAGTTGGTTGCAGATGTCCAACGGTGGCAGTAGCCATTCTCAGAGGTGACAAGGCAGCTGTAGCCCTTCTTTGTTTAAAGTTGGTTGCAGGTGTTCAACGGTGGCAGTAGCCATTCTCAGAGGTGACAAGGCAGCTGTAGCCCTTCTTTGTTTAAAGTAGGTTGCAGGTGTCCAACGGTGGCAGTAGCCATTCTCAAAGGTAACAAGGCAGCTGTAGCCCTTCTTTGTTTAAAGTTGGTTGCAGGTGTCCAACGGTGGCAGTAGCCATTCTCAGAGGTAACAAGGCAGCTGTAGCCCTTCTTTGTTTAAAGTTGGTTGCAGGTGTCCAACGGTGGTAGTAGCCATTCTCAGAGGTGACAAGGCAGCTGTAGCCCTTCTTTGTTTAAAGTTGGTTGCAGGTGTCCAACGGTGGCAGTAGCCATTCTCAGAGGTAACAAGGCAGCTGTAGCCCTTCTTTGTTTAAAGTTGGTTGCAGGTGTCCAACGGTGATAGTAGCCATTCTCAGAGGTGACAAGGCAGCTGTAGCCCTTCTTTGTTTAAAGTTGGTTGCAGGTGTCCAACGGTGGCAGTAACCATTCTCAGAGGTGACAAGGCAGCTGTAGCCCTTCTTTGTTTAAATTAGGTTGCAGGTGTCCAACGGTGGCAGTAGCCATTCTCAGAGGTGACAAGGCAGCTGTATCCCTTCTTTGTTTAAAGTTGGTTGCAGGTGTCCAACGGTGGCAGTAGCCATTCTCAGAGGTAACAAGGCAGCTGTAGCCCTTCTTTGTTTAAATTAGGTTGCAGGTGTCCAACGGTGGCAGTAGCCATTCTCAGAGGTGACAAGGCAGCTGTAGCCCATCTTTACTTAAAGTTGGTTGCAGGTGTGCAAACGGTGGCAATAGCCATTCTCAGAGGTGACAAGGCAGCTGTAGCCCTTCTTTGTTTAAAAGTGGTTGCAGGTGTCCATGGGTTGCAGTAACCACTTACCATCAGGTGGGCTGTATGGTTTGACACTTGTTTTATGAAAAGAAACTAGTTCGTTCGAAATGTTTACTGAACACATTTAACTATGTACTCCTTTTCCACGCAATCAATCATTAACAACAATAAAACAAACGATACCATTCAGCATAGTAAAATTACAATTCGACCATGCCGTGATATGTAGTGATGGCAAAATAACACGTACGTGATAGACATCACTACAAGATATCACCAAAATAGTATGAGAACCAACAGCAACACTTTGTCACGACGTTCACTCAACTTCACAAAATACTCAGGGGAATAACCATAGATTACTGTATATATACTAGGGAATAACCACAAGTACTGAATCACAACAAACGAGTAGATAATAGATTGAATGACTGACAGTCACTAATCAAATCGAAGATATATAATTATACAAAAAATTCTCGAGGTGTTGCAAAATAGTGGTGAAAAATGAGGGAATATTAAGATGTGACATATTTTAGCCAGTGCACAAATTTTAAGTACTGCTTTATTCATAAAAAACAGCTTTCCCATAATATAAGTATATGAATAGAGAAGAAAAAAAATACCATTTCTTGTACTATTATCAGCCTTCCTTTTATCCTTTTATTTATAGCCGTCTTAGGGAATGATGGGCCCCTCTGCACACAATAATTGGGTCCTTATTAGAAAATAAAAAATGAATGACGAGAAAACTTTTTTCATATCGCGGGTCTCAAACCATAGAGGCAAAAATGCGATTTTTTTGTTTTTAATGCCATTGGATTCTACTATAAGAAATACGTAATCTCAATTTTTCTTATAATTTAATATTAATTACTCTTTGAAAAAATTGCAAAATATCATTTGTCGTAAGCTAGACAGTCTGAAATTATTTTTAGGCCATATAGACGTATAGTAGACGCAAGAGCAATATTACTGCTTATTGGGGCAGATTTGACGTGCCATAAAGACGTATGCGCAATGCGCATACGACCATCAATGTCCACATGATCCTGAGGATATTTAGTCATCACAGCAAATGTATGTACATACGTCTACAAATTTTTGTATCGCTGTCTCAAGATTTCGTCAAAACGCGGACGCATAGTCATGTCAACAATCCCAATATAATATACACAGAGTCAGTTATTGAAACAACAAAGTACTCTGAACCACTTTCATTAAAACAAGTTAAAAATAAACACTTAATGGCTATGTGTAAGGGGATGGAACTATTCCAAAAATTTACCACAAAACTCTCGCCTGTTGTAGAAAACGAAAATTTGGAGATAGAAGGTAGGAGCTAATAATGATGACGAAGAGTTAACACTTGCTGCAACAAGAGCATCTTATTACGACGTTGACCTAGAAAAAAAGCTGATTAATTATTTATAGTGTATTTTTAGCTATATAATCTTGGCTTGCCTCTTTATTGCAATTGGTCATTTAAAAAATTAAAAGATATTGCTCTTTCTAAAATTTTTACATAACCCTTAATACCAGTATTGCAATAAGAATTGCTAATTTGTTATTGTTTAATAATTTTAATGGCAAATTGCATTAATTAGGCATGCCAAGATTGTTTATTAACTGAATAAGAGAAGTAAGTAAAACTTAAGTATCCTTTACTTAAGTTTTCCTTACTTGTGCAATTTTTCCTATGCTCTTATTTTTTTGGAAGAATTTAGAGAATGTATTATGCTTGGTTTTTATGACTATAAGTTTCTTTTAAGGATTTAGATTTTATTTTAGAAAATTTCATGTCTTGAATCTCAAATCTGTTCTCAAAATATGTTTGTTTAATTTCAAATAATTATGTTCTTTTCAATAATGAATAAAATTTAATTTTTAGAAGTTTCCTTTAAGATTTTGGTTTTATTTTGTTTCTTCTAAAGTCTTATGTTCAATTTTAGTCGTTTGTGATTTTATATCATTTTAAATAATTACATATATTCAGATTTATGAATACATTTGATTTTGTAAATGCTTATGTTTTGTTCTCATTTTTTTTCACTCATATTATATTGTGTAATTGCTACCATTTGATTTTTTTTCTTGTTTAGTTGAACAAAAATTGTTTATACTTCTACTTAGAAACCAAACACCTCAATTTTTGAAAATCACGGAAATAACGTTAATTTTGATGGTTTCTCATTCCAAAATTGGAATACTCAAAATCACCAACTATATAGGTTCAAGTTACTATTGGTACAATTATTAATAATTTAAGGAAAAATGTTTTACGTCCGTAAATTCTAAGCATTTTTGGGCAAATTTTGACAGAGTTTTACCGTTTCGCCGTCATGCCAAATAGACGTAAAGACCAAACACTAGTGTTATAGAGGAAATACCTTAAAATCCATCATCCCATAGTAACTGAAATGTAAATATATGGCTACATGCAAAAACACAATGAGTTGGCCCAATCACAAGAAAAGTTATTAAGTTTTTTGTATCTCCTGAAAAGTAACAGTTTTGTGGATATGCCCCTATGGCCCAATAGCATCGCACTAAATCTGTGTACTGACTAAAAATAGTGAATAAAACTAAGTTAAGGATTAAATCATTTTTATTGAGACAAGGTAATTCTGTCTGGTCAAATTAAATTATAAAGTAATATCTAATAGTCTTTTCGTACTTAAAGACCTAAAGTCGGATTATGTTAATTGAGGATCAGAACGTCGGATTATGTTAAGTGACAAATTTCCTTTGTTTGTTATAGAATAGAGTAGATGTTAGATTATTTTGAGCATTTTAGTAAACGCACAATAGTTTTAGTATTGGTATTTTTTACAATTTTAATCTATTTAAAAATCCGACTTTATTTAAATCTGTGATTGCTACAATTATGTATGTTGGATCTATATGGTTTAGTGAACTTAACTGTCTATTATTTAGTAATATTAAATATCCTGTTCGAGTAATTTATCTAGTTAGTGGTCTGATTAATAGTGAGAGAATGAAACATTTTTTTGTAGAATCTAATATTTCTAGTTAATATAATCATCACTGATAAATTACTCAACATTAACAATAATTACAAAGAATAATATACATTTTCAATATTTGTGAAATTCTCTAAAACACTTGAGGCATAGCCCTGGGAATCCGGGACAATCGGGACAGCCAAATAAAACTGCAACTCTTTTTTTGGTTTTATCATAACACACTCTACACCTTTTTCTCATGGTCTTTCCATCTTTTTTTGGTAAGTTAGCCGGTAGGTGAATTTTCTCCTGTGACGGAGGCTGAGAAAGTTCACAAATATTGGGCATTGGCAGTAAATTTTCGATTACTTTTTTCTGAATTCATACAATGTTGTTTTTTGTTATTTATTCTTCACATTAAATATTATGGTATCCATTCACCACAGAACACTAATCCATCCATTCTCTAAACATGTTTGCTCTCTACATGTATATTAATGTATTATTACTTTTTATATGTTCCAGCAAAGAGAAGAGAATATAATCACTACGTTTAAGAGGCGGGACTTTCTAAGAAAAAGTTATGTATGACATTGCGCCAAGCTACTCTACCAACATCAAGACATGACATTTAATTTTTGACAAACAGTGCTGACAATATAGGCGAATTATAATAGTGCTGTAAATGTCTATCCTCGATTAATTTTATCGATATAACTTTTATCGATATATTGTTTATCGATATTTTTTAATAAAAGTTTTAACGTAAAGTAGGAACTTTGCTTCTGCGTTTCGCTTGGTTAGTGCAGGTGGCCGGAGGCCCAATCCCCCCTCCCCCATAACATGGTAGCGGAATTTAAAAAGAAAGAACTACCCCAGGAGGGTACCAGCACCCCTGGTAATGGAGAATCCCTCACTGAGCATCCACGGTCATGCTACCCTCTTCCTGAGCGTAAGTGCTCAGGCTGCCCCGCGTATTCTGGGGGAGGCAAAATCCCGCTCTATACTAACACTGCACGGGGCAAACAGAGCAATAAAACCATGGCGACCCCTGCCACGCTATCCGTGGACTTCTGCAACATCAGGGGACTTCACTCGAACCTTAACGCCGTCCACTACCATCTAGAGACGGCGAAGCCGGCCTTGCTCTTTTTGACCGAGACGCAGGTGTCCTCTCCGGCTGATACTTCATTTCCTCTCCTACCGGGTACAAATTAGAACACTTCTTTGTGCGGGCTGGAGTTGCGTATACGTCAAAGAGGATATCTGTTCTCGACGCCTCGGCAGTCTTTAAGGTACCGACCTGTCCATCCTATGGCTGCGTGTAGACAGCGACGACCATCCCCGCGTCTACGGGTGCCTGTATAGGTCCCATAGCGGTAATGCCGACACAGACCGACTCATCGACCACGTCCAAATGGCTACAGATTTCTTGCTACAACAGATCCCATCCGTAGAGATCGTGATACTTGGCGATTTTAACGCCCACCACGCTGAATGGCTCGGTTCACGTTTAACCGATCATGCGGGGAGATCTGTTTATGACTTTGCCTTGGCATATGGTCTGACACAACTGGTTACTTCGCCTACGCGGATTCCAGATGTGGAGGATCATACACCTTCCCTGTTGGACCTTCTGCTGACCTCTCATCCGGACGGATATCAGGTTTCCGTCGATGCCCCTCTTGGCTCTTCGGATCATTGTCTGATCCGGAGTGTGGTGCCACTCACGCTCTCCTCGCGGTTGCGTTCTGCAGGTTGCCGCCGTGTTTGGCATTACAGGTCGGCGGATTGGGATGGAATGCGGTCTTTCTTTGCATCCTACCCATGGGGGCGGGTTTGCTTCTCGCCGGATGATCCCAGCGCTGTTGCTGACTCTGTCACCGATGTGGTGCTACAGGAATGGAACTTTAATTGTAATATGATATTTAACGCGAGTACATTTATGGACTAGCCATCTATGTAGGACAGGTTTTTATAGTGTACGATTGTGCATAAATACAAACACACTATTTCCTAAATCTGATACTTGGTGGATGGCAATCCGAAACGAACTATACTTACAAACTACATTATCAATTGTGACTGCTAACATTCTATTTGTTCAATAAAAATTTGATTTTATTTATATTATTTTTTCAGATGCAAGCAATAGGTGAAATAGCTGGCACATGCACCAATTGAAAATATTCACATGTTAAAACATATTTGTGGTAAACATTGCAAATCTGAGGATTTTGAACCCAACTAAAACGAACTGTTATTTCATCAGTGGACTTAATTTAAACTTCCACTATTATGTGTGTATGTTAATTAGGTTTCATTTACATGTAGCAAAAGATAACATCCCTCTAAAGTCACATTTTGGTAAGAATTCGATTATATAACTAAACTCAAAGTTATTCGTAATTACCTGGTTATAATTTTTTTTATATGTTCATCAAACATTAGCTATAATGAGCACTCATTTTGAAAGCGAAAATTAGTAAACAATCTCTGCGAGTAGTATGTACATAGGTACCTCTGTGAAGAAGCCTAGCGATTTGTACATAGTATTTGTTACACTTAAAAGGAATTTAATCCAATCAGTGTTAAAAAACCCAATATTTTTACCCTTTAAAAAGAACTAATGTTGAATGAAAACAAGCATCTAGACGCATACTATTTATTTTACAGCATAGCAACACCTGTTCAGTGCGGGAACGAAGTCTCGGTCCTGCAATGCCGCAGCCAACCGCTTAGCCACTGCGCTACGGAGTCGTCATTTATTTTTTACTTAATTAATTATTAGTATAATAGTGCGTTTTTATTTTATATTTTCTTTATACTTATTTTTGTACCTAATAATTGTAGAGATATAATTACAAATTTCTGTGTGTAAAATTAATTAAAGTTTAGTGTAAAATACATTTATTTCTTATCCTCATGGGCATTTTTACTCAATCCCCACGTTAAAAAAAATATTTTTCATAAATTATTCAGTATAGGGATCTAACTCTTATTAAAAAATATCGATAAACAATATATCGATAAAGTTATATCGATAAATTAGTCGAGCATAGAAATTTTTGACTATTATAATTCGCCTATATTGTCAGCACTGTTTGTTAAAAATAAATGTCATGTCTTGATGTTGGTAGAGTAGCTTGGCGCAATATCATACATTTACTTTTTCTTAGGAAGTCCCGCCTCTTAAACGTAGTGATTATATTCTCTTTGTGTATGACATTGCGCCAAGCTACTCTACCAACATCAAGACATGACATTTAATTTTTGACAAACAGTGCTGACAATATAGGCGAATTATAATAGTGCTGTAAATGTCTATCCTCGAATAATTTTATCGATATAACTTTTATCGATATATTGTTTATCGATATTTTTTAATAAAAGTTTTAACGTAAAGTAGGAACTTTGCTTCTGCGTTTCGCTTGGTTAGTGCAGGTGGCCGGAGGCCCAATCCCCCCTCCCCCATAACATGGTAGCGGAATTTAAAAAGAAAGAACTACCCCAGGAGGGTACCAGCACCCCTGGTAATGGAGAATCCCTCACTGAGCATCCACGGTCATGCTACCCTCTTCCTGAGCGTAAGTGCTCAGGCTGCCCCGCGTATTCTGGGGGAGGCAAAATCCCGCTCTATACTAACACTGCACGGGGCAAACAGAGCAATAAAACCATGGCGACCCCTGCCACGCTATCCGTGGACTTCTGCAACATCAGGGGACTTCACTCGAACCTTAACGACGTCCACTACCATCTAGAGACGGCGAAGCCGGCCTTGCTCTTTTTGACCGAGACGCAGGTGTCCTCTCCGGCTGATACTTCGTACCTCTCCTACCCGGGGTACAAATTAGAACACTTCTTTGTGCCCCGGGCTGGAGTTTGCGTATACGTCAAAGAGGATATCTGTTCTCGACGCCTCGGCAGTCTTTAAGGTACCGACCTGTCCATCCTATGGCTGCGTGTAGACAGCGACGACCATCCCCGCGTCTACGGGTGCCTGTATAGGTCCCATAGCAGTAATGCCGACACAGACCGACTCATCGACCACGTCCAAATGGCTACAGATTTCTGCTACAACAGATCCCATCCGTAGAGATCGTGATACTTGGCGATTTTAACGCCCACCACGCTGAATGGCTCGGTTCACGTTTAACCGATCATGCGGGGAGATCTGTTTATGACTTTGCCTTGGCATATGGTCTGACACAACTGGTTACTTCGCCTACGCGGATTCCAGATGTGGAGGATCATACACCTTCCCTGTTGGACCTTCTGCTGACCTCTCATCCGGACGGGTTTCCGTCGATGCCCTCTTGGCTCTTCGGACCATTGTCTGATCCGGAGTGTGGTGCCACTCACGCTCTCCTCGCGGTTGCGTTCTGCAGGTTGCCGCCGTGTTTGGCATTACAGGTCGGCGGATTGGGATGGAATGCGGTCTTTCTTTGCATCCTACCCATGGGGGCGGGTTTGCTTGTCGCCGGATGATCCCAGCGCTGTTGCCGACTCTGTCACCGATGTGGTGCTACAGGGAATGGAACTATTTATTCCATCATCTGTGGTACCCATCGGTGGCAGATCGCAGCCTTGGTTTGGTCGCTCCTGTAAGACTGCATTACGCAGTGAGCAGGAGTGTTATCAGGCCTAGGCTGAGGCTTCGGCGGCTCGGGATGTAAACACCAGCATGCTTAAAAAGAAGTATAACTTCGCCTCCAGGTCCTTCAAAAGAGTTATTGCCAAGGCAAAGTCAGAGCACATAGGCAGAATTGGCGAGAAACTAGTTCGCCTTCCTTCGGGAACCCGTGCATTCTGGTCTCTCGCCAAGGCTGTCCAAGGGAATTTCTAAGCCATCACTACCATCTCTATACAGGGAGGATGACTCACTGGCCCACGACGCAAAAGAGAAAGCCGACCTTTTAGGCTCTCTTTTTGCGTCCAACTCGACTCTTGATGACAGGGGGAACACACCGCCCACCATCCCGCAGTGTGAGTGCTTTATGCCTGATGTGCGATTCACACAGTGCTCAGTACGCAAAGCACTCCTCTCCCTGGACATCCACAAGTCGAGTGGGTCTGAAGGAATCCCGCCAATTGTGCTGAGGACGTGCGCTCCAGAGTTGGCCTATCGCCATCACCTCCTTGTTCTCGAAAATAATGGAGTCCATTATTAACTGCCAGCTCATGCGGTACCTTGAGAAGCACCAGCTGATTAGTGACTGCCAGTACGGTTGTTTCCGTCGGGATCGCTCAGCCGGTGATCTTCTTGTTTACCTAACACATAGATGGGCGCAGGCGATGGAGTCCAAGATCGGGTCTGGCACAAAGCGCTTCTTTCGAAGCTTCCTTCCTATGGGCTTCCCGGGAAATTGTGCAATTGGATCACCAGTTTTCTGGCTGATCGGAGCATCAAGGTCGTAGTAGACGGTGCGTGCTCCGATTACAAGACTATTAACGCTGGTGTTCCACAAGGCTGCGTGCTATCACCAACGCTGTTTCTTCTGCATATCAATGATATGTTGCAAACCGGTAACATTCATTGCTATGCGGATGACAGCACTGGTGATGCTCTATACACCGGCCATGCCAATATTTCTCGGGAAAACGTCGCCTAGTACCGGAACAAACTTGTGTCTGAAGTTGAAACTTTGTTGAACAAAGTCTCGGATTGGGGGCGACTAAATCTAGTCCAGTTCAATCCCCAGAAGACACAAGTTTGCGCGTTTACCGCTAAAAGGAACCCCTTTGTCGTATCTCCTCAGTTTCAAGGTACTCCTCTTGTTGCCTCAGCCAGTATCGGAATCCTCGGCGTTGACATATCGAGTGACGTGCAGTTTCGTGGTCACTTGGAAGAGAAGGCCAAATTAGCCTCTAAAAAGCTTGGCGTGCTCAGTAGAGCGGGGCAGTATTTCATGCCGGCACATCGCCTGCAACTTTACAAGGCGCAGGTTCGGCCTCACATGAAATATGTTCCCATCTCTGGGCAGGGGCTCCCCAGTGCCGGCTCCTTCCACTTGACCGCATTCGATCGAATCGTCGACGACCGAGTTCTTTCCGATCGGCTTGACTCACTAGCACTGCGTAGACATCTATGCATCTCTTTGCGTATTTTATCGCATGTACCACGGGGAGTGCTCTGAGGAATTGTTCGGACTAATTCCAGCCGCTCAATTTCACCATCGCACATCGCGACAAAACTCGCAATACCATCCACACCATCTGGATGATTGGCGGTCCACCACTGTACGATTTAGAAGATGTTTTCTTCCTCGCACAACTTCCTTGTGGAACCGATTACCACCTGCGATTTTTCCAGACCGATACGACTTAGGGACCTTCAGGAAAAGAGCCTACTCCTTTTTAAAACCGGCAACGCATCTGCAATTCCCCTGGTGTTGCAGTTGTTCATGGGCGGCGGTAGTCACTTAACATCAGGTGAACCGCATGCTCGTTTGCCCCCTCTCCTATAAAAAAAAAGTTAGATCCCTATACAGAATAGTTTATGAGAAATATTTTTTTTAACGTGGGGATTGAGTAAAATGCCCATGAGCATAAGAAATCAATGTATTTTACACACAGCAATTTGTAATTATATCTCTACAATTATTAGGTACTAAAATATCTATAAAGAAAATATAAAATAAAAAACGCACTATTATACTAATAATTAATTAAGTAAAAAATAAATGACGACTCCGTAGCGCAGTGGCTAAGTGTTTGGCTGCGGCATTGCAGTAAAGTATATATTTAAAAAGAGGAAAATAAGCAAAAAATAGTATGAGTGTGTGCGAGCGCGTGTTCGTGCATGCGTACGTGTATACGTTCGTGTGTGTGTGTGTGTGTGTGTGTGTGTGTGTGTGTGTGTGTGTGTGTGTGTGTGTGTGTGGGTATGGGTGTGAGAGCTGTTCAGGTGGATCACATTGTTTTGATAAGTGCCTCACTTTCATCATAGTCTTTAGTCAGTAACCATGTTTTTAAAGTATATTTATAGTTTGCTCTTGTTGAGGAGTATATAGCCAGAACACGGTTTACCTTATTATATAGTAACGGTCCAATAAAACAAAAAAACCTCTTTGCAAATGCTGTTCTAAATCTTTGGTGGACACAGACAATGTCTTTTCTCCTTAAGCGTTGCGTCGAAGGGTCGTACGAAGTTTTAGAATGTTGTTTTAAGACAATGTACAATATAAAGAGTTGACGAACTGTTAGTACATTCCATTCCTTGTATAAATCCCTAGTTGGATAAAGGAAATGGTGAAACTTTGCAACCTTTAGGATGGCTCTTTGGGCCACCTCCAGAGACATTAAATAGGATTTAGCTGCATCCCCCCATACAGAAATACAATATGTGAATATGGATTGACAAAGAGCAAAATAGACGGCGCGTATAATTTTGAAGTCAGCAATTTGACGAAGTGTTCTAAAAACGTATATGAGCTTACGTGCACGTGCCGTAAGTTGCTCAATATGAGGCCTAAAAGATAAGTTCTGGTCAATGATTATACCCAGGTATTTAATTTTGGTAACAGTTTCTAGTCTGGTACAGCTACATGTATTTACTAGATCGCAGATGTGAGCTATGAGTGAAAGGTTTTTATCTAAAGGGAGAGAGACAAAACCAAATGTAACAAATTTGGTTTTGTCGATATTAATCGTTAGTAAATTCCCATTTAACCACTTAAGAACTCTATTTAATCCAGATTGTGCATAAGTAAACGTATCTTTCCAATTATCGCCGTTGAAAACTAATGCTGTATCATCCGCAAAGGACAGAATACTCCCACTAGATACCTTCATTAAACACAAATCATTGATGTAAATCAAAAATAAGGTCGGACCCAATATACTGCCTTGGGGTATTCCGTACGTTATTGTTTCTCATCGCTGGTGTGCTCTCCAATTTGAACACACTGTGTTCTACCTGTAAGGTAACTTTTAAACAGATCTAGCTGCAAATTCCTGACAACTAGTTCCTCAAGCTTATTTATTAGAAGTGAGACAGAGACAGTGTCGAATATAATTGCGCCTTCGTTAAAAATGGATAAAATGCAATGATAAGCGCAAAAAGTTAATAAAACCAAATTTGTTAAGTGTCGAATGCACCCGCCCTATCCCAGCCAACGAATTTGGAGTATATATAAAATATAAAATACTGACAGATGTACATATTTTAAATAGCACATCTCAAAAATATTAATTATTTAAATTGCACCCACGTAGTTTATAAATAAAAAAATAGGTAAATTCTACCTTAACACTAATATATACTATGGTGAGGGCTACACTACACCTCCCACCGACAAAAAAACAAAAAATAAAGTTATCTATTTTTTATCAAACCTAAACACTATTCTAAACATAATTAAATAATATCTAAATGAAAACTATAATCTAAGGCATAATGTCTAGATTTATGAGGGCGTTTGGCTAAACCCTTTGGCACGTAAAAATGTGTAGTCACATTAGTTATAGTAATTGACATAATCAGGCTTAATTATGTAACATAACATGATATAATATTATTATGTTTTGATTTTCGCAAACATTTATGTTATTTTTTATTCGTATCCTTAATCATTAAGACAAGTCATCTAGTTCGGACATTTAATAATACATAGTACTCATTTCATTATCATATCTCTTTTCACACTTCAATACTTCTCTTTATTCCCTTTTTTACTTCATATATTTATGTACTTCATTCTTGTTTAACAATTATTTATTTTTCATTTTACTTCACAGCATTTTAGCTACATATTCATTCAATATTTGTGTCATTTCTTTCACGTACACGGCTCGCGTACATACATGATCAAGACAATTAATTAAAAAAAATAACAAAAATGCAATATCTTCTTTGAATTAAAATCATACTTTCCAACATTCTACTGATACTTTTTAAACTAACTGACTACCAACGTCGTTATTTACCATGCTGCACTATCCTTGAAAGGTACTAAGAGCGGAAACATTGCAAACGTCGAATTTTAATAGTTATTAAACAAAATATTAAAGACTGGGTCCGTTGGATACATTAGCGACTCCTTAAGTGTTAAATGTAAAATATGCATCAGGTGTGATGATTATGTTTTAAGATAATTAAAATTAACAATATGGATCCGAGTAAATCTGATTATTTTCAAAACAAAGCTGTAAGTCAAACAATTCATGAGGACTAGAAGAACATACTAACAACTATGATTTATAAAGTAATGAAATATGAACATATATTAAATTTACTTTTCAGGCCCAGTTGTCAAATAAAGGAAATATTATAAAGGATGTTAATTCTCAAGAGCAGAGTAGTAATCAGGTAAAAAAATTTGTTTCTTACATAATACTCAATAGTATAAGTCTATGATACTTATCTATGTGTTTACCCTTTAAATGATATGTGTAAATAAGGAGAAACAACGCAATTAAGTAGGTTTCTGTCTAATAACTTTTTACTTGCGTATTGGATAAAAGATTCATCTAATGCGTTATAAAGCATTAACTTAACTTTGAAGGGTATGCAGTTCTTAAGAATTGTAATATTCGCTAAAAATTGGCTTAGCATATTACAAACGTATTCTATATGATAGTTACAATTGAATTTGTTATCTATAACAACACCAAGATATGTCTGGGTGTCCACAGTTTCTATGAGGGCAGTCACATATGTGTGCAACTATGTTTTGGCAGGATGGCGCTTTATGTGCGGAGATTAGATAACAGTTTTTTTTAAATAAAGTACTACAGCGGCACCATGGAACCATCTTAATAGATAATCTACATCAGACTGCAGAAGTTCAGAGGCTTTTGTGGATCCTTATTATCCGTTGCTAAAAGGCATGTGTCATCTGCAAACTACAACTGCAGAGTAATTAAGGCATTCATATCAATAACATAGGTTAAAAAGTGTAAGGACCCCAAAACTGATCCTTGAGCGGTGCCTACCGTCACTTCTAAGGGTTCACTTAATGAATTTTAAATTTTTAAAGAATATCCTATTTTTGAGGTAGTTTTCGCACCATAACAGCAGCGGGCCACGCACTCCACGGTGATCTAACTTATTTATTAGAAAGAAAGACATTTATTCACTGGAACTGTACACATCACAAAAATAAAAAATAAACAGTTAAAAGTATGGTAGATTAAAATTACAAGAGATGGGGTGTGTATCGAGCCAGTGAAAAGGTTATGACTCAGCGTAATGCTGCAGGGTAACCTACAGCGCTGATGATTCTGTCATAAACACAGATACACGCACGATCCGCCTGGATGTGTTTATGAAATACATTTCAATAATTATTTTATAAATTGAAATATTTCGTTGCTCATAAATATACCTATATATACATTTAGGGATATAAACACATACATACAAGACATATTATACATAACTATATTCATATCATATATTCTATATAAAAATAAAAAGCTTTCAAAAAATATATAAAAATAAACGTAACAATAACTTTGTAAATACACACTAAAAACAAAAATATAATGCTCAACGATGTTGGAAGAAACATCTGCTGTAGGCTCAAGGTTGAGCTTTTTGTGAGTGTAATAAATGATTTTTATAGTGGGATTTAAAATTGTACTTTGAATTATACTCACGATTAGGCGGAGGAATGTTGTTCCAGCACTTCGTAGCTATATCTTTAAAACTACCTCTGAAAGCTGCAGAACAGTAAGTGGGATTGGCAAGCGGGTTCGTACAAGATCTAATGATGTTTTTTCTATTTCTCCATATAAGTTTATCATATGAATATAGGGGTGACTTGGTTTTGACAACA
Organism: Parnassius orleans; assembly: GCA_029286625.1. NCBI lineage: Eukaryota > Metazoa > Arthropoda > Insecta > Lepidoptera > Papilionidae > Parnassius > Parnassius orleans. Next base: position 249,681 of record JAGSMP010000147.1, read on the forward strand.
TCAAATAGTAGATTAGTGAGGTATAGTTTCTGTTGCGCTTTCATTTTTAAAATACCTGCTTCATAATTGAAAATTGAAAAAAGGTGTTACATGCGACCGTTTTGGTATTGAAAAGCAGTATCGTGCACATGCATTTTGTATACATTGAATTAGACGTTGTGACTTTTCCAAAATACAGGGTCAATACACTGTAATGCAGTGGTTTAATTTTGAAAGAACGAGAGATTCATACTTCGTTTTTAGTGGGTTTAAAATGAGGAAATTTTTCTGTGACCATATTGCAATTCGATTCAGGTCCTCATTGATGTTACTAATTGTAGAATGAATTCAAACGAATTGCAGGAAAGATACATACAGGTATTTGCAAAAATGCATGCAATTATTTATATCAGCAGTGTAAATTATGAATAACAACGGTCCTAAGATAGAACCCTGTGGAACACCTCTATTAAGTGGTCGTTGTTCAGAAACAAGGGAAGACCCATTTGGTTGATTTAATATTACTTGTTGTGAACGGCCGCATAAGTAACTTTGAAACCATTTTATGGAAGATGTTACAAAACCATAAAACGATAGCTTAGACAGCAGCAAATCAATGTTAATAGAATCAAACGCTCTTGAAAAGTCAAGTATGGTAAGGATCGTACCTCTACCAGAGTCTTGAGATGTAAGAATATTGTCAACCACGTCTAGTAAAGCAGTAGACGCAGTAGCAGTAGCAGTAGCAGTAGACCTTTTCTAAAACCCGATTGTAAGTCAGGTAAAATATTGTTAGCATCACAAAACTTGATGACTTGATTATATATAACTTTTTCTAAAATTTTTGAAAGAAAGGGCAGTATACTTATTGGCCTTAAGTCTCTGAGATCCTTAGGATCATTATTTTTAGGTAAATGACGTACGAGAGCTATTTTCCACGAAGAAGGAAAGTAGATATTTCAATAGACTTATTTATGATTGCTGTAATCACTTTTAACGTAGTCGGAAGTGTTAAGATGATCATATCCCTACTCAACTTATCAATACCGTGAGCATTTGATTTTATTGATAATATGTATAATCTTTGCAACATATTCTTCACTTACATTATAAAGTTTAAATTCATTATACCCATATCGATGAAACTCATATTGAGTTAAATCGGAAATGGTTAAATTATTATTCCCGGGAACATTAAGAAAATTAATGTTCCCGGGAATAATAATTTATTATAAGTTATTGATTATATTTGGGTCGTCGGAAAACACAGGAAGCGCTGTCGATTGCTTAAAGTTGGGAAGGACGGACCGTTTCAAGTTCTTTCTCAATAATTTCGGATGGTTTAAGTTATTATTAATTTGATTGTTAAAATATGCTTTTTTCTCCCAGTATATACTAATGTTTGACAAATGTTTCAAAGATTTGTATTGAATTTTATCGCTATCCAAATTAGTTTTCTTAAATTTGCATGGCTTTTATTCCGAAGTTTCATGATGTATTAGTTGCCTAACTTTTTATTTAAAATGGTTGTGCATTCAAATTATTTTACCTTTCATACTTTTAGGCTCAAGTAGTATCCCTGAAAGTGGATTCTGAAAAATAAGAAAAAAACCCATGTCTCTTAGTAGTGATAATAGGCATATTTTTGAAATTGTTAAAAATCATCCCCGTAGATCACATCTTTTGATACTATGGTCAGAAATTTTCGCAATTTAATAGTGATTTTTATAATATTGTAATCCCTATTAACCCTGCTATAAAGTCACAATTCAAACAACAATAGTCTTTAGTTTTGTGAAAATAATATTAGTTTGATTAAGGTAAAAAAAATTGAGTCTCTTAATTTTGACACACCGTTTTTGAAAAAAGTAGTACTACAGTACCCTTGACAAGTAATTTTAAAAGATGGCCTGTTTAGTCAAGATTCTAAAATGGTCCAAAATTCCCATTTTTCTTTTCATAAAAATTATTGCTTATGTCTTTCAAAAGGAATTATTTTGATAATGTTATTACATCCTATGCCTCACAGGACTGCAAATTTATTGGAATCTTGATATAAAACAATTTCACATGAAGACAAAAATCCAAATTTAGTAAGAATCCCAAAATTCTTGCAAAAAACCCAGTTTTGCACTAACACATCTGTTGCAGAAAAGAAATTTCAAAACTATTGCAAATGTACATGAAAACGACGATTGAAAGAAATGAAAGACGGATTTATCCAAGATATAAAATTGCATGTATTCAATAATGAAATTAGTGTTGGTAATTTCCTGGACGTATTGCAAAATTTTTAAATTACATAATTTCATTTAAATGCAATACGAAATATGATTTTTATTTAAGTTTTTAAAATTATTAATTAATAAAAAGTGTATGAGTATATTCATTGTTGAACCTGTTGAACCCCGTCTGGGGTGAATAGATAAACAAACGTTTCCGAGTATCCACTATCCACTATCCACCCTAGGGTGCATAAACGGAATAACCGGATTATTTGCAATAGTTGACATGCTTGGCATCTTATTCGACGCGAGCACGAAAGTCTTTTCGGTGTGCAAATGTTCTCGTCTTAAGCTTTGTAGTTATCCAGTTCAAATTTACCCACATGAAACTGAGTTAAATTATCTTTTTTTACAATTTTCAGATTGGCACAACTTTAGTTACTAAATTAAAAGAAAAATTGACGAAACAGAAAAATAAAATTAAAAGGCTGAATGAAAAGTGTAGAAGACAATCTAAGAAAATTGCCAATTTTTCTCAAATTTTGAAAGATCTTCAATCTAAACATCTTTTAAATACTGAAAATACTATTTTATTAGAAGATTGTGCAGCACCGAAGGACTTTTAAAGAAGACAAATAAAGAAATTAAAAGGTTTGCCATTACCAAATCAGTACTCTCAAGAAATTAGAAAATTTGCTCTCACGTTACATTTTCTTTCGCCTAAAGCATACAACTTTGTACGACGGACCTACAATACCTGTTTGCCACACAGTCGCACAATAGCTAAGTGGTATCAACATGTTGACGAAGAGCCCGGTTTTACCTTAGAAGCTTTCAAAACCTTAAAACTCAAAGCATAACATCAAAACAACCCTCACAAGCACTTCATTTGTAACCGTGTAGTCACCGAGTGGAATAAGCTGCTAGAGAACGTAATCTCAGCCCAAAATGTGAACCAATTCAAAAATAGATCACATAACTTTCTGAACTGAAAAAGGACAGAAGAAGACTAGTGGGTATAAACAGGATACAGGCATTATCACTTGTCTCAACTGCCTGCCTGCTAATATATAATAATAATAACTACTAGACCAATACTTTGTGCGCTAACTATAGATGAAATGAGCATAAGCAAATTTTTAACTTGGGATGCTACAAAAATTAAGTTTTATGGTCTTGTGGATACAGGAACTCTTTTGGACAGTGACTCTTTAGAAGAAACTGGACAATCTTTAGTTCTAATGTTAACAGCTATAAACCAGTTCTGGAAACTTCCTGTTGGATATTTTCTAATATGAAGCTTAAATGGTAATCAAAAAGCAAAACTTATAGAAACATGTATCCAGTTAACATAAGAGACAGGGGTCATTATTGTATCTGTAACTTGTGATGGGCTAGCTACAAATTTTAGCATGCTAGAGTCATTACGATGCAAAGGAATAACAAAAAACCCAAAAATAACATGGTTTCATTACAGCAATTCCACAATAGATGTCTTTCTGGACCCCTGCCATGCTATAAAATTAGTTAGAAATTCCTTAATTAAAAGGAGTTAAAGGTCTTTAAAGATGTTCAAAAAAGAAACATAGACTTTAGGTATGTAGAAAATCTTCACAATTTGCAGGAAAAAGAAAATGTATACTTGGGAACAAAAATAAGAAGAGGACACATAGAATTTTCTAAACAAAAAATGAAAGTTAAATTAGCCACACAGTTATTAAGCACTTCTGTTGCAGACGCCCGGAATTTTTGTGAGTTCAATTTGAAATTAAAAGATTTCCAAGGGAGCTCTGGTATAGCCAATTTTATTAGAATAATGAACGACTTATTTGATATTCTAAACAGTAGGTCCATTCGTCCTCCAGGTTGGAAAAAGGCAATTTGTTCGTCAAATATAGCACGAGTAACAGAATTCCTCTTGAGTGCCTTAGATTATATCAAAGGGCCGCATCTTATTTCAGGAGAACTTTTAGTAATGTCCCGACGTAGAACTGGATTTATTGGGCTAATTATTAATGTTCATAGCACACTAAATCTGTATAAAAGATTAGTACATGAAAAAATGTTCTTGCAATACTTGCCATTATATAAGACCAGCCAAGACCATCTGGAATTATTTTTCTCCGCTATTAGAAGCCGAGGAGGTTTTAACTAGAGATGGGCCGAATATGGATTTCACCGAATACGAATATTCGGCCGAAAGTTCGGTAAAACTTTTACCGAACCGAATATTTCGCCGAACATTATTCGGCAGGATCATCTCGGTACCTAACCAATTCATGTCGAAACTTGTTTACGTAAAGCGCGCAGGATTAGCACCGGACCCTGCCCCTCGCTCCCCCGCCACACCTGACATGTTATTGCATCTAGAGATGATCGATGGTGCAGAAACATCGATGTTTCTGTAAAACAGTAATTAAAAAAAATTGGAAGAAGTTTACAAATATCTAGTTCATTTGTTATATAGTCCAATACTTTTGCCGATTGATTGAAGAAATAGTAATTTTGACAAAAAAGTATCTTTCAATCTGTTTATCTGTTGATAAAGAGTTGAGCCAGCTTTTAAAAATAATTAAAAATTAAAAATTATGTGCAACCGACTTCAATATAAATTATTAAGGATAACTCAAAAACTATTGGTCAGACTTTGATCAAATTTATATGGGACTACGTGAGAAGCACCAGCTTTGAAATAAAAAAAGAATCATCGAAATCAGTTCCCTCAGAAAAAAGTTATGAGTACACACATTAAAAAAAAGAACATACAGTCGAATTGAGTACCTCCTCCTTTTTGAATTCGGTAGATAACCGCTTAGATGGCGTTGATGTAGTGATTGTGGTCAAATATCTCACCGCAAGTTTATTTTAATTTTATTTTAGATAGGTAGAACAAATAACATTGTTCTAAACGTGCATTTGATCTTGTTTAAGATTAACCATCGGATATTTTAGAAACCAACCGACAAAGAAACTGACAACCAACAATGACACCCATAGATATAAAAAAGAAGGAGATATGCCCGGGTAGTTGAAAATGTATCGGAACCTGGTGTCTCCAGTTGGCCCCTACCACACGCCAACAACTACACATGCAGACCAGTAAAAGCAAACTGTATCTAGAGTGGCGCACACACTCGCATTTTAATAAATCAGAAAGTACTATACAATCAATCATAAACCTTAATGATTTCTTATATTTACGCGAACACTACACATTTAAATAAAACTAGTTTTACGGATTTTATCGCGTATATTAACTTATTTTATATTCCCGACGTTTCATGACATGGGTGCTGTAAAGTACTCGAAACGTCGGGAATATAAAATAAGTTAATATACGCGATAAAATCCGTAAAACTAGTTTTATTTAAATCATAAACCTTATTCCTACAGACAGAGCATGTATTTACCACGCACCATACTACTTACTCATTCAGCTATAGATAGCCTATGTTAGAGGAGCACATCACTAACTCGTCGCAAGATACAGCGGCCGTACTACGCGATGCATCCGCATAAATAAAGTATCGATTGTGATATTTACGTTGCTTGTTCAGTCACTTAGCGACATACTTAGGTAGTGGTTAAGGAGCAATGTTTTTACTGCAAAACAGTACTGTCGCTGTGATATTTGAAAACAAAAATAACGTAGTAAGAGCAAGAAATATTTTACGATTTGTTGTTTTTCATACTTTTCAAGATAAATATAGTAAAATACTTATGGTAAGTGATTTCATGATTTACAAAGTTTTTGTTTTGGCTTCGGTTTTTACAAGAAATGACTGAACAACACGGCATTCTGATATTGTTTCACTATAACGGTCGAAATCACACTACTTCGCAGGAATGGCCATTTGTATAGAACATGAGCATTTTGATCATAGCGCGCGGACACTTCTACTCTTTTTTATATTTCTACTAGCTGTTACCCGCGGCTTCGCCCGCATGGTCACTGGGAAATGAACTATCCATTGCTTTTTGAATTGAAAGAAAACTGTGTTTTATAGATTTGTCAGAGATGCAGCCATTAAAAGGAAACGGAGCAAAATTGATTCGTCAGACTATTTAAATGTTTTGAAACGCAGCGTATAGGAAAGCATGAAAATAGCCTGTTTATTCCAAATGGAAATGGGATATTTTTTTAATTAAAGAAAACTGAGCATAATTATCCGTCAGGGATGCAGACTTTTGAAAAGAAACTGAGCAAAATTGATTCTTCAGAGATGCAGTTTTCTGAATTGAAAGGAAACTGAGCCAAATAAAAGATCCGTCAGAGATGCAGCCTTTTGAGTTGAAAGGAAACTGAGCTTAATAGGTCCGTCAGAGGTGCAGCAGCATTTTGAATTGAAAGGGAAGATCTGTGGGAATTCTGATTAATTGATTGTGGGAATTTTGGAAAAAAAACTAACTGAACACTATTTTAAGACGCTACTGTACACATTGTTATATGTTTTTCCATTCGGGGAAAGAATGTGAAGATTCTGGGCATTTGACACACGCGAACATGCTACATACAGCTGACCATGAGAGAAGCACGGTTTTTCTAAGTTGACCCCCGCTACCTGTAACGTTTGCCCTTGCGCTTTATTAATTGTCATTGCAAAACTGAGCTTAATAGGAACTGCAACCTTTGAATTGAAAAGGAAGATCTGTGGGAATTATAGGGATCCGTGGTATAATAACATTTTCACCTTTTCCTACGCCTGTCAAAATTGTAGCACCGATTATGTTCCGTCCAAGATGTGTCACACGCAGCCTTGTCCCGTTACATAACCGAGGAGCATCTAAATTTCGCATTAGCATGACTGGGACGCCTAATTTTAATTGAAGCTATGTGAGGGCACACCTGACAACTCTAGAGAATTTAGAAACTCTACGGATATGAAGTGCTCTGTTCTGTGTCCATAACTGTGTCTACTGACAAATACTCTGTTATTTCTCCTGCTACTTCGCTTAATATATCTGAATTTATTTTGTTAACGCTCTCATTTGTTGGTGCAAGAATCGCACTTTCACATAACCATTTGTCTTCATGCATGTTGTTCGTTAAATCTGAATAAACGCTCGCAATTAATTCGGAATGACTCTGTACTAAATTACAAAAATCTCTCGTCAATTTAACGCAGCCCTCAGCATCCGTTTCCAACCGCCCATCGCCAATTTTTAATAGTGTGTCAGCATAGTTTCCAGCATTGATATCATTATACAAATGCACTCTCATATTCGTAGTTAAACTGAATTTTGTCACCTTATTCCATAAAATAGACGACTTGAGGCATGCTTTAATTTCATCTGCAGGTGTGCCCTTTTGAATGACAGGTAAAGTTTGGCGAAAGTCACCAGCCAGTAATACCATCATTCCTCCCATTACATCGGTATTGCTGCGCAAATCCTGGAGCGTTCGATTTAGTGTTTCTACAGCTTTTTTATGCAACATTGTACTTTCGTCCCACACTAAAAGTTTGCATTGTCGTAGCATTATACCTCGTGCACTATTTTTGCTAAAGTTGCAGATCGACGATTCTTCCTGGGCTAGATTTAGAGGGAGTTTTAAAACAGAATGTGCAGTGCGGCCCCCGCTTAGCAGCGTGGCGGCTATACCGGAGGAAGCTACGGCCACAGCAATGTTTTTATCTTTCCGTACTTGCGCTAATAATAAATTTAACAAAAATGTCTTCCCAGTTCCTCCAGGGGCATCTAAAAAGAAAAGTGCACCATTTTCAGATTCAATTTGTCCTAATACTTTGTAAATATACTTTATACTGTGTTCATTGTATGTCATGTTCGCGTGTGTCTGCTGTAACCTTCGCAAAATATCTTCCGCCGTGTACTCTTTATATTTGTCCCACAATTTATGTGCATTAGATAGCCCGCAAGATGATATGAGAGTTGCATAAAGATCCCTAATTTTGGCTGGTGACTGGCACTGCACACCTTCCTCCATGGTTTCATCCCAGTGATTATCGTTTTCTAAAAGATGCAGAGCTTCACATGCTTCTCTATAAGTTGCGCATTCCTGACCGTTGACAGTTTTAAGGTCTTTATATCCTGTAGGACCCCGAACATGGTGCAGCAGCAATCGTAAACAGAAACATTCAAAATTAGTTACATGGACGGTATACACGACCAAGAGCATCTGATGACTTTACACCGGGCCAATTTGCAACAGGCGCGCCTTGAATACGGCGTTTCCACCTTCCTAGATGTGTTCCAAGTATAATAGCGGGGACTTCAGAATATAACAACGTTTTTGCAAAGGGTCGGTTTGACAAAGTTGAAAGAAGGCTGTTAGTGTAGTTTTGGCGGTGATGCAATTCTTTCTTGGAAATTTTCGGTGAAATATACACGCCTCCATTTTCTAAGTGCACAGCAAGGTGAGTAACTGTTGGGTGCCTTTCGTGTAAAGGGAAGCCAAAGAGACGCCACGCTGCCTCGTTACTGCTGACATAATGCCCTGCTTGAAAGGTCTGTACTTCATTAACGGGATTTGCCTCACCTTCACTTCTGAGATTAAATATTGCTTGGTCGCTTCCTTTATTTATCTACTTACAGATATACTTGATTGCGCGGACAGAGCTACATGCTTCTACATTAATGTGGGCATTAAACATTTTACATAGAATGGGCGAATACGGGACAATCCAGCTGTTATCTAAGGTTTCGAACGCTCCAGAGCGAGATTTGATTGTAACTTTCCTGCCACCATCTTCGGGAGCTCTGCGTCTGTATAAAGGGTAGCCATTGTCATTGTGCACTGTTTCTTTTAATAGCTGTTTAGGAATTTCTTTGTACATTTTCCTTCTTTCATACATGGCGATATTGAATTTCGTGCTCCACATGGACCGTGAATCATATTTCGGACGATGGTATCATACAATTCTTTATCTTGCTCAGGATCCGGAATCTCGGCGCTTATTATGTCGTCTATTTGGATGGGCCGCAACTTCTCTTTAAGCCATATTAGAATGTGGGCATGCGGTAATCCTCTTTTGCCATTCAATTGAATACATGAAGCACTGCACCTCTCCGAAAATTTTCCCTTTGTTAATTACATACATTAATTTTTGTACTTTTAATCTAAATACTCTAGCAACTAAATCGTGTCTGTCAGTACTTTTTTGGCCCGGCATTAGCTCCTCGGTTATTTCTTTCCATGTGGGATTGCAAGTAAAAGTAACAAAAAGATCAGGTCTTCCGTAAGTTCGTACATAGGCGAATGCGTCTTGTGTGTACTCATGTAGGTAGCGGGGACTGTTAACGAATGATGAGGGCAGAATACTCATTTTACCTAAATCTCTGGGGTTTACATTGGCGTCGCTAGAAACTGCATCTTGTTTATTATATACGTTATATAATTCTCAACGCGCAGCTTTTTTTGATTTAAAGATATATAACGGAGACGTTCACTTTCTACCTTCACATACATGTCTACCAAAAATTGATGAAATAATTGTCTACACCGGGCTAAGAGGTTAAAATCATTTTCTCGCAACATCATATGATACGCATAAAAATCCATAAATGATACTTTTTTGTTCGGAGTAGGCTCCTTTGTGACCGGGTTAATGAGTGGAATTTGAAAATGATAACCCTCTTGTCCTTTGCAATAAATCAATGGGTATTGCAGAGCGTCATAAAACTTGTGTGTATCGGCTACCCGTTGCAACGTATCATCGCGTGCTCGCAAGACAATGTCTCGTGAAGAAAATTGATCACCACTAATTACGGCTGCTATTTCGTTTATCAAAGGTGCATTGTAGCGCCTTTCATGCTCTCCTCGAGGGGTCCGATCTGCGTGAATGACGACTTTATAATCCTCTTTAGGTAGGTTTTCTAAAGCAGTTTTAAATGTTTTGATTAAAATGTTACGTTCATGCAAGAATCTTTGAATTTTGAACACTGTGTCTCTCTCAACTCCCTGGATAAATTGGCAGCGACGGTCTACCTCAATTTCTTCGTCACTCATAAAATATACTTGTAAAAATTTATGCTGTTCGTTTTCAGCTGGAAAAAGTGAACCTATTCTATGATAAATTTGCCCTTGCACCGTAAATGTAGGCGAAAATCCCGGCATTATTATTTCCCGGTCAACTCCGAAGGACGTCATTTGAAAGCATGAGTTATATTTCCGGATCCTATTTAAAAAGCGCCGTGACTCATTAGCAACATATAAAAAGAGAGTTTTCAAAGGTTCTTCTGGTTCCCCAAGTAACGGAAGAGACACTTTGCCATTGGAACAGCACATGCCTGCGGTCTCATCTTTCCATTTTAAAGCGCTGCAAAATCGACACGCCTTGTCCATCAGTCCGATAACAACTAACCTGTGATTTTTATAATCAATCAACGGATCATAATTGAATGCTGCGTCGTTAAAAACTGACCAATTGTTTCTTTGAAAATTTTGTCAACTGAACGTTTCAAAGCTTGGATTTTCAAAGCTTGGAGCTGTGCATTTGCATCTCTTCGCGCCTGTGTCTGTTTTGGTGTTTCAGATGCCCTTATAGTAGATTGACGTTCAGCTTGTTCAATGAGTCTGTGTTGAGTTTCATCAGGTGTTTCCGCGGCTCTTAAGGCGTTCCGCTTGTTCGAATAGCCTTTGCTGACTTTGAGCAGGTATCTCAGTAGCTCTTAAAGTAGATTAACGCTCTGCCTGTTCAAGACGCCTTTGCTGACTTTGATCAGGTGTTTCAGTAGCTCTTAAAGTAGCTTGACGCTCTGCCTGTTCAAGACGCCTTTGCTGACTTTGAGCAGGTGTTTCAGTAGCTCTTAAAGTAGCTTGACGCTCTGCCTGTTCAAGATACCTTCGCTGACCTTGAGAAGGTGTTTCAGAAGCTCTTAAAGTAGCTTGACGCTCTACCTGTTCAAGACGCCTTTCCTGACTTTGAGAAGGTGTTTCGGAAGCTCTTAAAGCAGCTTGACGCTCTGCCTGTTCAAGACGCCTTTGCTGACGTTGAGAAGGTGTCTCAGATGCTCTAAAAGCAGCCTGACGCTCTGCTTGTTCTTGCCTTCTCAGTTCAGCATCTTCTAAAGATTCTAGCGATCGAGCTAATCTTTTCGCTTGTCTTTGAGAAGATAGTCTTGAAAGGCTGGACTTACGTTTGCGAGGCATTATGAAGTAAGAAAAAACCTATTTATAAAAAAACGTTAAAATACCTAAAAGGAATTAAATTTCCTTTTAAATATTTTTTTTAAAAGCAAATCCAAAATATCTAAAAGGAATAAATATTTCTTTTAAATATTGTTTAAAATCAAAACAACAAAACCAATTCAAGACACAACACGAATCCGAAAACGATAGCCAAAAAAATCGAATCAACTTAAACCAAATCACAAAACAAATCGCAGAAAACCGAAATCGAAAGCAGTAGTCAATATAAATATAACCAACGAAAAAGAAGTGTATAGGTACCGTATACACTATCTATACTATTGATATTCCTTTGAAATATTGTTAAACAACCTAAAACAACGAAAACCAATTCACGATTCTAAATAAACAAAATCCAAAATCAAAGCCAGAGTCTAAATATGTATAAAGGAATACCAACCAAATCAACAAAACCGATCCAAGAAAATACACAAATCCGAAAATGAAAGCTAATATAAATCCATTCAACCTTAACCAAATCACAAAGCAAATAACAAACAACCGAAATCGAAAGCAGGTAGTCGAATAAGCTACGAAATAGAAACAATTTAAGCGTATAGGTACCGTATGCACTATAAGTTGACGCGCGGCTCAACGGCGGGAGTTAAGTACATGTGAGGAAACATTTCGTTACCGCGTTTTAAAAACCTAGTAACGACATCTAGCGGAATCAATTTAAACTATGTATACGTTAGTTAATAAGAACTCTCAAAAAATATTTTTCTTATAATTTTGCACAATTTTTCTTATTGTAATACCGATTCATTCATAACCACATATAAGAACTGTATTCATTTCCGTTCAATAAATATTACTAAGGCTTATTAAGAACTGTTTCTACCATTGTTAAGTAATAGTTAAGGGTGAAAGCGTGACAGGTGGTGATAGTATTTCTGATCCATACTTATAATCACGCCTATAACCCTTGCGGGGTAGGCAGAGCATCAACGGATTACTTAATATCGTCTGCGAGTTATCGCCTATTCTGTGAATTACGATGCACCAAAACGTTTGAAGAAAATCAGCTGGTGAATTTTATGTTTTTTATCGCTCTCTTCCCGGTCCTGCGTGGAAAAATACAGATCCATACATTTTTTATCTTAATTTTGGTAAAAAGACATAATAATCCAGATATTCTGACCTTCTGTGTTCGTCCATCGTACCGTCGTCCGTCTTGTAGAATCACGGTGGCGCCACCTAGCTGAATTTAATTTTGCAACATATTTGATTTTCCCACGGGAATGATATGTTTTTCCGCTGAAAAAGTAGCCTATGTCACTCTACAGCCACCGAACTATCCCCATACAAATAATCATGCCATGCCGACGCTCTGTTGCGACGTGAAAGAAGGACAAACTTGTGCAACATATTCGATTTTCCCACGGGAATGAGATGTTTTTCCGCGGAAAAAAGTAGCCTATGTCACTCTACAGCCACCGAACTATCCCTATACAAAAAATCATGCCATGCCGACGCTCTGTTGCGACGTGAAAGAAGGACAAACAAACAAACAAACACACTTTCGCATTTATAATATTAGTATGGATGATGACACCACAGAATAACAAAACGAAATCAGTGACAACTGCGACATTACAGTTGACACTTGACAGTTAAATTTGATACACCATAATGATATATTTTTAGGTTATCGATGCGTTCAGGAATTCTGAATTATTCAAAATTTTAAATCTTTTAGGGGAGATGCAAGATTTAGTTGATATTGATTTCGCGGGTTCGCAGTGTTCGCAAGTTCCCAATAATCGATTATGGGCTTATTGACATCGATGTTTCGATGTTTGACATGTGGCAACATCGATGTTAACATCCCTAATTGCATCATCTAGTACTGAGCTAATTGCCGGCACGTGCATTCGCCATTTGGAAATAATTTAAAATTTAAAAATTTGTACAACCGACTTCAAAATAAATTATTAAGGATAACTCAAAAACTATTGGTCAGACCTTGATCAAATTTATATGGAACCACATGAGAAGCACCAGCTTTCAAATAAAAAAAGAATCTTCTAAATCGGTTCACCTAGAAAAAAGTTATGAGTACACACATAAAAAAAGAACATACAGTCGAATTGAATACCTCCTCCTTTTTGAAGTCGGTAGATAAATTATTTTTTTATAGAAAGTATTTTTTCGCAAATCGTACATTTCACTTTACTTTGGTCGTCAGTTTCATTCCTGCCACTCATTTTTATCATATAATTATCAATTTTCACAAAGAATAACACAACGAAACACTTTTTTTCTCACAAAAACAGTCGTCACGTTTAAATTATTTCCAAATGGCGAATCGACGACCCCAGATCACTTCCAATTACGAATTCAATTGCTGAAATGATAGCAACAGATAATCAGGCAACTTCTATAGTCGAAGATAAAGGCTTTAATCGGCTCATGCAGTTGGCAAAGCCCAAATACGAAATACTGAGCCGAAAATGTATAGGTGAAACAGTGATTCCACAACTGTATGAAAAATTTAAAAGCGCTACTCAAGGTGAGCTATCCAAGGCCAAATATCTATCGGCTACATCTGACATGTGGACAAACATGTTCATACATCATTCAATACAGTGGACACTTTGAGTACCACTTTAACGAATGTTTGGTGATATAGCCGAATATTCGGCCGAATACGAATATTCCGTAAAGCTGCCGAATACCGAATATAAAACGAATATTCGGCCCATCTCTAGTTTTAACAACAATCCTAACGCATTGCAATTTAGGTCAGCATATAAAAGATTATTAATAAGAGCAGAAATTCGAGAGCATGGGGTAGGAAATTGTGTTGCATTAACCCAAATTAACATACTAACTTGCTCTAATAAAATAGATCCGATTGATAACATAAACAGCCTTACGGACCGAGTTAAATTCACTTGTAAATATTCCCGAAAATGAGAGTGATTTGTATGATCAATATTTAGAACGTTTAGCTTTAACAAATCGAAATGAATACACAGAAAATATAATAGAATATAATGGAGGGTTCATTCTTATAAAATTAAATAGGCGTCTAAAATGTGAACAGTGTCTTAATTTAATTCAAGGCAGTGTAAATAAAAAAGGAATTGTTTTCTGCAAGACCAGAGGCGAATTAGTTTTTCCTTCAGAAGGCGTTAAAAGTATTTTAAAAAGAGCAGACTTCTTTTTAAAGTTACACCTGCATAAAAATGTTAAGAGTGAAAATTATTTTTTATATTAAAAAAAATATTAATATAAAATTAATATTAATTATAGTAAAGTCCCGCTGGGTTTCTTGCTGGTTCTTCCCAGGACAGAGGTATTTTCCGAACCAGTGGTAAATAAAAAATTACTTTCAATAAGTATTATATAATAATCAATACTGAAAAAAAAATCATTCTATTCTAAAGACCTAAAGTATTATGTTAGCACCGAAACAAAACGACAGGTATTGCTTCCATACATTTCATTATCGATTACATATCGTTATGCGCTAAGCATGTTTCATGGTACGGGGTGGGGTGAAGGAAGCGGTCATTCAGAGATAACAAACCTAAACCGAAACAATACCACTTTTAAAATGGCAGACGTCAAAATCCTATTTGAAGAAGGGCTATACAATATTGACCATATAAAGTGGAAAAACTGCATTAACCACGTCATAAAAGAAGAAAACAAATTAAATGAATTGGATAATGCCATTGATAAAACTGTAGATAGTTTTATAATCAATGTGGCGAACTTTTCCACGTCTTTATCATCAGAAAATGATTCTGAAATAGTTACAAAAGCATAGTCTGTCAAGTGTCTCTGACAATCTATTATGATAAGTTTTATGCATGCTTCAAGGTTGACTGCTAAAGAATGCAAAAGTTCGCCATTTTACCCGACTGCCAAGAAGTGGTTATGTTTTGTACAACTACCTACCTACCTACTTATTACACTACTTACCTACTGTTAACGTAATAATTAAATTTGTATTAACTCTTATGGTTTATAAAAAATATAGTTTAAAAAAGCTAAAGAAACACGCTAAAGTTAAAATTATTTTATTTTATCTTAGTAATCCCGATCAGGATACTAGGATAAAGTTATTAAATTATTGTATTGTCATCGGTCCTTGATACGAGTGCAAATTTTCAAGTCGAATGGCCGTCTACAAGTTGGAGAAAATTACATTAAAAGATTCCGTTACATAGTTAGTTACATACAGGTCGACCTAATAAAAGCGTGTTAATAAATAATAAATTTAAATTAATGTTAATTTGCTTTTTAATTCATATAAGTACAGGATAATCTTCTTTCTTCATAATAAAATAATAGACACAGGACCTGCGAAGAACTTTGCACTCGGCACTCTTATCTTTCACTCTGATGATGTATGTAATGATACAAGGATAAAAAGATAAAACCTAAGAAAAAGGTTGGCTACCCCGATGATCTCGTCAAAGGTCAATGTACGTTTTTCCGCCTGCTCTAGAAACACTATAATATTAAAATTAAACTTTATGTGTGTACTTATTTCTGATGGAATATTTTCTGGAAGAAAATGTTTTATCTCTTGATGTACAACATGACAATGAACATAGAGAGTTATTAGTTAAGAGTTTAATCAAATATTAAGTAAATATTCAATAAAAAAAACATGCGTGAGTGTCGTGGAACACTCGGTTGGAAAAGTTCATTTCTTAGTATATTATTATTGATAAACGTATTATATTATGGATAAACAAATACAAATAAATGAATTACTAGCGTCTATTAAAATGAAGCGTCATTCAAAATAATATTTCTTTCATGGCAAGATAATAAAAGTGCGAGGGAGATGGATATTATTCCATCTCGCTCGCACTATAGAAAGGGGGTCGTGACGGAAAAATCTTACACTTTTTTTCGCCGAGGGCCCCCATCCGTCAAATTCGTACCGTGTGATAAGGAACTTCGTTCCAATATTTTGGTAAATGTGCAACAGAAAAAGTTAGTATCCGCAATCATCTTACTAAAACGATCTTGTTTAGAAATGAATAAAAGAAAATATTGTAAACACATTAATTATGAAAAATAGTGAGATATGCTGCAGAACTTTTTAGTTAGGTTTTAAGGAAAGTTATTAATTTTGCATTTTTCTACATAGCAATTGTGAAGCAGATTGAGAGCAAGTGTACTGTATTTAACTATTAAAAAATATGAACTGTGTGTATGACCATGAAAGACCTGATTTATTTTACTTACAATGAGTAATGTTACAGCCTTTATACGTCCTACCTACAGGCACAGGCCTCCTCTCACTTCTGAGTGGGCAACGAAGTGTCCTGACTAAGCTTTTGATATTAGGTTACTTGAAAACATGTTATTTGCAAGTAGCCATAATTTTACAACCAAATTTTGATCACGAATTGTGCCGATTTTAAGCTTTTGATATTAGATTATTCAAAACATGTTATGAAGTGACAATAAGGTAAGGTTACAGAAGACGCTGATTCCACTGTATAATTGTTATGTCTGGTCAAGTCAAGGTGTCATACTTTTAGTTAACAGACTTGTTTTGACCATACTATAAAAGCTGTTGCATTTAGAATTCATTCATTATGGTCCTCATCGTAGTAAAGTTATCACTTACTTAAGGAAGTCAGTATTGCACTGAATTAGTTTTAATTCATTATTGTAATTAAATAGTTATTAAATGACATAGAGACATATTTAGTTATTATTAAAAAGCTTCAGCACCGCTCCCAAAACTTAACTATTTCAGTTCCGTTTGTAAATATTACTAATGCTTATTTATTGTGAAATGGCAATTTATTTTTATTTAATTATTCATTGTTGTAACACCTTTTAGATAAGGTAATTCATAAGACATTCTCTGCCAGTAAACCCAAACAAAATTGTATAGAGATACAAAAATTATTGCATGACTAAATCGAAATAGAAGACCCGCACATTATAATCATTTTTATTTTTTTTGTTCTGGAGTTTTTTAATTGATTTCACCTCTCTCTCTCTCTATATATATATATATATATATATATATATATATATATATATATATATATACAGGTATTTTGAAACGCTCGAAATGAAAATACTGAAAATAAAACCAGCAGTGAAACTTTAAAAGAAAATCAGCTGACAATAGGGTCAATATCCTCGCGAGCGCCGAACTCTTTCCTAGATCGGTACGAAACAATGCATTAGGTTATACTACTTACTCACTCTACCCTTCCCTTTCACACACACGCTGCTTCGTGTCGCCTCGCGCTGAGGAATTTACACATGCTTCAAGGACATTACAATAATTTTAGTTTTTGAGACAGTGCCATGTTGACTATCACGAGCGATAGTTGAATTGTTTTGTTTATTAAATTATTATCGTTATTACTTGTTATTTATTAATTAATGATGTTGTTCTTGTTGTTACGTTTTGTGTTTTTTGTTTGGTTTTAATAATGTCTAACGCGTAGGTACGTTTATAGTGCTCGTGAATACGGCAACATGTTAATGTGCCTTGAAGAATCTCATAAGGTCACGGAGGATCGGTAAGCTGTTTCATACCTAATTTTTTCTTAGTACTGAACTGATCTGAATAGGTACATAACTGAATACTAACTTATTCTGGACTATAATTTTTTTTTATAGTATAGGGTGACAAACGAGCACACAGTCCACCTGATGGTAAGTGGTTGCTGTGACCCATAGACATCTACATCTATCCTCAATAAAGACTCAAAATGCAGATGCGTTGTCACCGTGAGGACTAAGATGGAATGCCTCTTTTCCAGTAAAAGGGTCTCCGGTTCTCTACACTCACCATACGAAACACAGCAGTGTTAAGCTGCTATTTTACGGTGGTATTCTGTGAGCGTGGTCCTTCCCGGTCGAGCCGACCCATTCGTGCTACAACTATACTACTAATATAGCTGCAGCATGGCTTTACCACGTAATCAGAATAATAAAAATACCTATACAATGGATAACAAAGCATGACTCTAACCTTGTAAACATTTTATTTAAGTATTTTTTCATTAGCGGGAATCGAACCAGTTATTTGGTTTATTTAACCTGTGAATTCGAATTAAAGTGGCTACGTGGAGACAAGCACAGTGGCAAATTAGTAGGTTAAGTAGATAAGTTAGGTATTTAGACAAGTGTTGTAAATTATTAGGTATTGTGGTACCATCGCTAGCTGCGGGCCGCGCGAATTCGGCGTTCGCGCGTACATTGACCCCTAGTCAGCTGATTGTAATTCAGTAATTCCACTGCTGGTTTTATTTTTCAGTATTTTCATGATTTTTTTTTGTGAAAGATCGTTTCAAATAACTGTAATAACATGATGGAGCGTGAAAAAAGTTAATAAAACGTTGTGAAAAGATGATTTTTTTTTCCTCGGTATCGAATTTTTTTGTGACCCATCATCATAGGTATCCTTAGTACTATCATCTGTCTTCGTTTTCGGGAGCGTTTCAAAAATACCCTGTATATCATTACAGCCCTTCACAAGTCCACTGCTGAACATAGGCCTCCCCCAAGGAATGCCACAAAGCACGGTCCTGAGTCACCTGCATCCATCGACTTCCTGCATGTCTTACCAGGTGGCATAGGCGTATAGGCCACTGTATTCAATAAACGCAAATAGAGAGGTACAGATTTTATTGGTGTAAGTTGATCTTTTTTTTCTTAACTTCGTTTATTATATCTGTTGTACAGCAGTCTATAATCACGCATATTGCCTTCGTTCGTTAGATAATCATTACTAAGAATCGGTGCACCAAATGGCAACCGTTCGTGATCGAGAAATACCAAGGAACTTAAATGACTATCGTTGCGTGTGGACCGGTAAGCATTGCGCAATGTTTAACTATTCAAATGTTCGTAAGAACAGAACGTTCGGTATGATATTTACTTTGCATGTAGTCATCATCATTACAGCCCTTCACAAGTCCACTGCTGAACATAGGCCTCCCCCAAGGAATGCCACAAAGCACGGTCCTGAGTCACCTGCATCCATCGACTTCCTGCATGTCTTACCAGGTGGCATAGGCGTATAGGCCACTGTATTCAATAAACGCAAATAGAGAGGTACAGATTTTATTGGTGTAAGTTGATCTTTTTTTTCTTAACTTCGTTTATTATATCTGTTGTACAGCAGTCTATAATCACGCATATTGCCTTCGTTCGTTAGATAATCATTACTAAGAATCGGTGCACTAAATGGCAACCGTTCGTGATCGAGAAATACCAAGGAACTTAAATGACTATCGTTGCGTGTGGACCGGTAAGCATTGCGCAATGTTTAACTATTCAAGTGTTCGTAAGAACAGAACGTTCGGTATGATATTTACTTTGCATGTAGTCATCATCATTACAGCCCTTCACAAGTCCACTGCTGAACATAGGCCTCCCCCAAGGAATGCCACAAAGCACGGTCCTGAGCCACCTGCATCCATCGACTTCCTGCATGTCTTACTAGGTCGTCACTCCATCTAGTGGGGGGTCGCCCTACACTTCGCCTACCGGTACGAGGCTGCCACTCGAGAACCTTTTTTCCCCATCGGTTGTCGGTTCTTCGAGCTATATGGCCGGCCCATTGCCACTTCAGCTTACTAATCCGTTGGGCTATGTCGGTTACTCTGGTTCTAGTGCGGATATCCTCATTTCTAAGTTTATCACGCAGAGAAACTCAGAGCATAGCCCTCTCCATAGCTCGCTGAGCGACCTTGAGCGTCCTCATACGGCCAGCAGTGAAGGACCACGTCTCAGATCCATAAGTCATCACTGGCTACACGCACTGGTCGTACAATCTAGTTTTCAGGTTTTGAGGTATACCTGACGAGAAGATGTGTCGTAGTAATTTCCCGAACGCTGCCCAGCCGAGTTGAATCCGTCGATTGACCTCTCGGTCGAAGTTGGACTTACCTAGTCGGACTATTTGTCCCAGGTAAACATACTCGTCAATAACTTCGAGCTTAATGCTCCCAACAAATACTGGCATAGGTGTGACATGGACATTAAACATGATCTTTGTTTTGTCCATGTTCATCTTAAGACCTATCCGTTGGGAGACACTATTGAGGTCATTGAGCATAGTGCTTAGGTCCTCCAGCGATTCTGCCATAAGGACTATATCGTCGGCAAATCGAAGGTGAGTGATGTACTCGCCATTGATGTTAATACCGTATCCTTTCCAGTCCAGTAGCTTGAAAACGTCTTCCAATGCAACGGTGAAGAGTTTCGGGGATATAACGTCACCTCTCTGCAGTTGGATAGGTTTCGTACTCTGATTCTGTACTCGGATAGCCATCGTAGCCCTACTGTACAAACACTTCAGCACTTCGATATACTGTAGCACCGCCCAAATTTCGATGGAATCAAAGGCTTTCTCATAGTCCACATACGCAAGGCAAAGTGGCAGATTGTACTCTTCTATCTTCTGTACAATTTGCCGAAGGGTGTGTATGTGGTCCATGGTACTAAAGCCTCTTTGGAAACCGGCTTGTTCGGGAGGCTGGAAGTCGTCGAGTCTGCGTGCGAGACGATTCGTAATGACTCTCGAAAACAGCACGTAGACGCGGCTCAGAAGGAAAATCGGTCTGTAGTTCTTCAAGAGAGCATTGTCGCCTCTCTTGAAGAACAAGACCACCGCACTTCTGCTCCACGCCTCCGGAGTAGTGCCACCATGGAGGACGGAATTAAAGAGCTTCTGAAGGACTTCAAGTACCGGTTTTCCACCCGCTTTCAGAAGCTCCGCTGTAATTCCATCCTCACCTGGGGCCTTGCCGTTTTTAAGGTGCTGGAGAGCCATTCTAATCTCGCTCAGACTGACGTCCGGGATATCTTGGGAATAGTGTCGGATAAGACTCGCTCTTGGATCGTTACTCACACTTTCGTGTGGCTCCAACGATGACGTGTATAGCTGCCCATAGAACCTCTCAATCTCACTCAAAATCTCAGGTATCCCGGAAACGATGCTGCCACACTCGGTCTTCAGCTTTGACAGTTAACTTAATTACGTGATTACATGATCACGTAATTAAGTTAACTGATGTGCTTCAGTTTCACCACGATAATGCCCCTATATATTTTCAAGAAAGCTCAAAAAATTTGCGGTAAACTGGATGTTGAATTTAAGTGTCCTCGAGTAATGGCAAAACAGACTTACAGATCAAATCAAATATCTGAAAATGTGGAAGAATTTTCATAATATCAATATTTATCCCATATTTAGATTCTATTATATCTTCAATAAAACTCGATTTACCTCACCACACAAGAAAACATTTTTACTTATGCAGCTTCACCCAGACAATGTGAGAAAATTAGACAAATCAGCATTTTTAGGGATAGCAGAAGATATACAGAATCTCTACGAAGGTCTTCTACATAATTCTATTGCCGAGGCTACCACATGGTACGAGATGTTGAAGACAAATAAAGCAAATAATGCGGTTTTAATTAAATCTGTCTGTTCACGAATACGCAGATGTACGTGGGTGACACTGAAAGTTCCTAGAAAATCAAAAACTGAACAAACTAGCAAGTTATTCGTTTTATTATATCTTTTCAAAATAGTGTCCATTTACATCAATACATCGCTGCATCCGATGGAACCACTGAGAAAATCACTTTGCCCACTCGTCCTTAGGGGTCTCTTCGACGGCATTTTGAGACGCAGCCACTGCTTCCTCGGCGTCCATAAAACGTTTTCCTCGAAGTTTTTCTTTTATTTTCGGAAATAAATAAAAATCGCAAGGTCGGGACTATAGGGAGGGTGACCCAGTAATTCCACGTCTGATGTCGCCAAGTAGTCGATTGTTTGCTTGGCGGTGTGCGACGAGGCGTTGTCGTGGTGAAGGAGGATCCTACTGCGAGGTCGTTTCTCCCGAACTTTTTCCAAGACAAGTGGCAAACAATTGTTAGTGTACCAATCTGAAGTAACTGTTTTTCGATCCTCTAAAACAATTGTTGCGTAATGTCCTGTCCTTCCGAAGAACGAGGCCAACATCTTTTTTTCCACGCTTCGACCTCTCTTCACTTTAGTTGGCAACTCCTCGGAAGGAAACACCCAGACAGCAGACTGTCTCTTAGTTTCAGGATCATAACAATAAACCCAGCTTTCGTCACCTCCACCACCGTAAGTATGTCGAACCCAGCATTTGAGTCACCTCCGTTAAATCTTTGAACCATTTCACGACACCAATCAACACGACGGAGTTTTTGGGCCTCTGTCAAATTATGAGGTATCCATCGGGCACAAAGCTTCCTGACCGCTAAATGTTCATGGAGGATTTTGTGCACTTGACGCATACCGATGCCTAAGCTTGTCCGAATCTGCTGATAAGTCATTCTTTTGTCAGTCTCTATCATACGCCGCACAACACTGATGTTATCTTCAGTCGTCGCCGTAGAAGACCGTCCCTCACGCAGATCATCGGTGAGATTAGTGCGACCACGTTTAAACTCATTAAACCAGTTGTAAACAGTGGCACGAGATGGGGCTTCATCGTGAAAGGTCTATCATAACTTTCTTGTTGATTTAAATGACATCGAAAGTCATAAAAAATCATTGTACGAAAATTTTCTCGCGTTAAATTCATGCTGACGTGACACACAATTTTCAATTTGCCGCCAAATCGTAAACAAATGACAAATTAATAAAATACATACACAATAATATTGGCGGAGTGCCATTTGCAAAATTTGAACTTATTTTTTCCGTTTACAAGTGGCCAGTTCTAAAAACTTTCAGTGTCGCCCTCATAATTGCTTAAGCCACTCCCTTTTTCCCAGCGGTATGTGAGGCAATGAAAATTGGTTTAACTATTCCAGCAACAACATGTAGCATTGAATGTACATTTAGCACGTTACGACGTGTCAAGACGTGGAATCCCTCAACGATGGGAGACGCGAGGCTAAGCGGCCTGTGCATGCTCAGTGTTCACAGAAAAAGAGTAGAGGATGATACTGAATTTATTGACAACGTGATGAACAAATTTGAACAGCAACCTAGGTGCCTTCAGTTTTTATTCAAACAGTAATGTAATAAAAAAAAATTTTTGATGTGTTACATTTTTCCTCTCGCTTTACCCTGCAATCTGTGGGAGTAATTTCGTGAAAAGGGAAGTGTGCGCGCGCTATTTGTTTTGACCAATGAGCGCGCGTTGTGATAGTAAAGTGTGCTGTTATATAAACTAATTTATATGTGTAAACTATATTAATAAATGTATTTACTGTTGATGATAAGTGTTTGAAAAAGTGCAGATCGTTGATAAAAAAATGCAAGTGATTATTAATGAATTATTGAGGTTAATTTCTGTTGCTGCTCAATTGATATTTTTAATTTTGATGAAAAAAAAACCAAATAGCTTTTTTCAGATGTCAGATGTTACGTATCATAATAATATGCGACTACTGTAAGGCTCGCTCTTTGTTTTCTATATATTTTTAACTTCCCGCTATGAAAATCAATGATTTTCAAAAAATCGGGAAGTTATTAGTTCCACATCAGTTTTCGAAAATCGAGGTTTCATCAGATCTCGACGTTTTGAGGTCCTAGGAAGCTATTCTGACCATTCCTACGATAATGTCACTATGTCTGTATGTATATGTGTGTGTGTGTGTTAAGGATGTATGTAACCCTCTTATAACTTTTGAATGGCTTGACCGATTTGAACGAACTCGGCGGCGTTCGAAAGGGCTTCACCAAACTTAGATTTTCTATACCATTTAAACCATTGGGATCGGTAGATTTTAAGAAATCTCAAAAATAAATTTGGACAGATGTAACGATCAATTCCAAAATGTAATCAGCTCTTAAACTCGAAAAACGCCGTCGATTGCTGCAAACAGTATCAAAATCGGTTGATGTGTTGAAGAGAAATCGTTAACGTTTAGAAAAAAGTCGTAATAGGTGGAATTTGGAGCGCTTTGCATTTGAAATTAGCGGGAAGTTCCAGGGATGGCCTGTAGGGTCAACTGTATTTTTTTTTTAATACAATATGGGTGACAAACGAGCACGCAGTCCACCCGATGGCAAGCGGATGCTGAGGCCCATTTATCCTCGATAATGATTCATGATACAGATTCCTTGTCACCCCTGAGGACTAAGATGGAATGCCTCGTTTCCAGGAGGTGCATGTGCACCCCCTTACACCCTGCTGCCGGCGCTCATGTTTGTATTGTAAGGCTACCGTGACTATTCGAATACAGAACCAGACCTACCTGTACATAGGTGTAAGACAGGGTGACGTTATATCATCGAAACTTCACCGCTGCATTGGAAGACGTTTTCAAAATACTATAGACTATAGACAAAAAAGTTTAGAAAAGTTTTTACAACCCTCCTAACAGTAAAATTATAAAAATTATTTTACAACTATTACTTGAAAGAGAAACAAAACTAGTAGGTATATATCGACAAGGCGGATTGTATAGGATTATAAAAATGTGACCAAACAACCACTATTTCACCTAAGTACAAGGAGGATGTTTTTTTTGGTAATTGTACTTAGGTACTTCAGTTGCCATCATAAGACAAAAAAGCAAAAATATACTGAAATACATATTTAATATAGAATAAAATTTCTTTAAGGATCCATTAATGAGATTATTCAAATTGGAATTTTATCGTGCGTGTTCTTTTTAAAATAGGATTCTTTAATTTTTAACTTGGATTTGGATTCGGAACAATAAAATAGCACGACATTGACTTCGGGATAAGATCTAACTCAACACAACAGACAGATGGGCAGCAGCAGCTTCCTGATAACAACTCAAAATTATTAACCCATTCAGTGCCTTATGCGCCCATGGGCGGGCGAAACTTTTTTATTCACATGCCGAGTCCGCCCATGGCAAAACGGCCTGCGGATATCTAAGATTTTAGAAAAGGACAATTCTGACCTGTCATGCCCATGGGCGGGCAGTACGCGTATTCAGAATTAACAAACCTTTTGTTAAAATTTTAATGAAAAACTATAATTTTAGTACAAATAATAACAAATAAAGTATATTTACATGTAGTGATAATAAAACATAAACTTTATTGTTCTTTGCACCTTATTATTGAAACTATAAAACCATAACAATATACAAGGTGTTACAAAAAAGCGGGTAATCCTTTTAGCGAGTGATTTTATTGCTCAAATACAACAACTTCTATGGGACCTACATCGAAATCTCAAAAAAATAAATGGCTTCCCCATACTAAACCGCCGATCAGCTGAGACGAGTTTGTGTGGAAAAGTAAGTTTCTTTTTTGAGATTTCGATATAGGTCCCATAGAAGTTGTTGTTTTTGAGCAATAGAATCACTTCCTAAGAGGATTATCCGCTTTTTTGTAACACCTTGTAGATAAGGTAATATACTGTCGGCAACTAGGAAGTAAGATAAGAATGCAGATGATGATCTACATAAAAGGAGCCGATCGGTATTCGTCACTATGAAAACAAAGTGCCGACACCTTTATTTTGGTCACCGACCATATACAATTTTTCGGTATGATTTATGATTTAATTTTGGCTAATGACCTATTTCGGATTGTGGTTAATGCAAGAGGTAAGACGTGGGAAAAAAATTAAACATACAAAAAGGTTGACTACGCATGACTTGAAAAAAAAACCCTAAAATGTATGTATGTATATTTCATTTTAGATTTCCTTGTACTAATATGAGCTTAAATCTATTTTATACGCAGATTAAGATACATTTGCTTCGTCTTAATTGAATTAGCTGAAAGTTTTGCCTTACCTTCACATTCCATTAATAATTCGGTTAACAACAACAATAACAAATGAAACTGGCACAATTTTTTCACAAATAACACAAAAATATACGCAAACACGCTCTACACTACACACCGGACATATAAATTAGACATTAAAAATATCTCATGTCCAAATCTAAGGCCTCACGCCGAAACCGCCGATTGGCGGGCTGAATATAGCTGCGGTTCCCAATCTTACGGTCAAGCGTGGCAACTAAGAGGAAATTTTTGTGTGAGGCCTCTATGTTCAGCAGTTTTTTTATAGAACTAACGAACACACAGTCCACCTGATGGTAAAAGGATGCTAAGGCCCATAGACATCCACAATTATCCTCGATTATGAACAAGCGCATTGTCACCCCTGAGGAATAAGATGGAATGCCTCGTTACTAGTTAAAAAGGGTATTCTTTTCTAGTCATTTGAAAAACAGCAACTTATGCTATAATTGTTGAACGTGATGCACTTTTGCACATTTCATCTACATTTATCCTCGATTAAGATTCAAAATGCAGATGCGTTGTCAACCATGAGGACTAAAATGGAATGCCTCGTTTCCAGTAACAAGGGTCTCCGGTTCTCTATACTCACCATACGAAACAGCAGCATTACGCTGCTATTTTACGTTGGTATTCTGTGAAAGCGTGGTCCTATCCCGGTCGATCCGGCAATAATAATATAGCTGCAGCATGGCTCTACCACCAAGCAGTGGACTTTTGTAGGCTGTAATGTATGGTTGGATTGACGCTGCGTCCCTCTATGCACATTTGGGTATTTTACATGGCACATATTGGTTCATAGATGATTATACCGTCATCCATAACAAGTCATCTCATCTTCATCATTTTGGGATTACAGTCGACTTCAAAAAACAAATGAGTTTCTCAATTAGACTTTATTATGTTTTTTGTATGTTTGTTACGCTATAATAATATCTAAATTGTGAGCCAACTTCAATGACTCTTTTCTATAAAATACATAGGTTATACTACAGGGGTGATCTCATATAAGAAGATACAGTCAGCGTCATAAGAAAGGTAGCAGTCAAGGTGATCAAATATTTTGAAACATACAAAGTGATCAATAATATTTAACCATCCAAAGTAGCCAAATTCTTGTGATCACCAATCTTGCTCAAATATATCGGAATATATACAACGTCAAATATATGGTTTCAGTCAAACCCATAGAGATATATAAGTCAGTGGTCAAACCGACCTTAATACAGTAACAAACAAAACGTCAATGGTAGCGAAACAGTTAAGGGTGCGTTTGCAAATCGGGCGAAATTATGCTGTTTTTCGGTACATTTTGTGACAAAACTAAACCAAATCAAACATAGCTAATTGCTACCACGTATAGAATGGTTCTTCATCTTCAAATGGTGGTGACTTTTTTGTTGAAAATAATAGTTTTTTATATTGTAAATACGATCTTCCCTAGCCATTTTCTACAAAATTAACGATAACGGCTCATGTTTAGGTACATTTGTGTTCTATTATCAACATATATTAAGATTTCTAAAATTACTATAAGTAGGCAGACATATTCAATAAAAAATAGTGGTGTTTACTTTTTATCAAAATGTCACAAATAGTCGTAAAAAAAAAAAACTGATGCTTATTTTTTCACATATTTTGCTAATACGGATGAATCATAATGGATTGCAATAAGGGTTATTTTATTTTTGGTGCCTGTTTTGATTTATTGTACAAAAATTTCGATGAAACCTCAGTCCGCGCTCGGTCGCCGTCATGAGTGGATACTGTATCGCCTGCCTGATTGCAGCAGCGGAAAAAGATCGCTGTACATACACAAAATATTCGAATTTGATACATAGGTACTTGACAAGGCAAAATAATATTATTATTTTATAATCACACATTTTGTTATAATATTTTGTTTCGCTGAAAGTAAGTGGGATTTATATATATAAATAATTATATAAATACCCATTCGTCTTGGACTTTATGGAGTGATCTGAAAGTGTTCATCGGTGACTGCTACTGGAACTCCTAGTCGAGTAGAACTAGATGTGCCGCGCTTGGGCTCGTTTTGTTAGTTATGATGAGACTTTACCTCCGGACTTGATGGAGAGACCTGATGGTGTACTTCGGTGACCATTACTGGAACTTCTGGACGAGTAGAACTAGGTGTGCCAAGTTTGGGCTCGTTTTGTTAGTTATGATGAGACTTTACCTCCGGACTTGATGGAGAGACCTGATGGTGTACTTCGGTGACCATTACTGGAACTCCTGGACGAGTAGAACTAGGTGTGCCAAGTTTGGGCTCGTTTTGTTAGTTATGATTAGACTTTACCTCCGGACTTGATGGAGAGACCTGATGGTGTACTTTGGTGACTACTTCTGGAACTCCTGGACGAGTAGAACTACGTGTGTCTGTCACTCCATCAAGTCCGGGGGTAAGTTATTATCATAACTAACAAAACGAGCCCAAACTCGGCACACATAGTTCTACTCGTCCAGGAGTTCCAGCAGCAAGCACCTAAGTACACCATCAAGTCTCTCCATGAAGCCTGGAGGTAAGGTATCATCATGACTAACAAAACGAGCCCAAACTCGGCACACATAGTTTTACTCGTCCAGGAGTTCCAGCAGTAAGCACCTAAGTACACCATCAAGTCTCTCCATGAAGCCTGGAGGTAAGGTATCATCATGACTAAGAAAACGAGCCCAAACTCGGCACACCAAGTTCTACTCGTCCAGGAATTACAGCAGTAGTCACTGAAGTACACCATCAAGTCTCTCCATCAAGCCTGGACGTTAGGTCTCATAATAACTAACAAAACGAGCCCAAACTCGGCACACATAGTTTTACTCGTCCAGGAGTTCCAGCAGTAACCACCTAAGTACACCATCAAGTCTCTCCATGAAGCCTGGAGGTAAGGTATCATCATGACTAAGAAAACGAGCCCAAACTCAGCACACCAAGTTCTACTCGTCCAGGAATTACAGCAGTAGTCACTGAAGTACACAATCAAGTCTCTCCATCAAGCCTGGACGTTAGGTCTCATAATAACTAACAAAACGAGCCCAAACTCGGCACACCTAGTTCTACTCGTCCAGGAATTCCAGCAGTAGTCACCGAAGTACACCATCAGGTCACTCTATCAAGTCCGGAGGTAAGCTCTCATCATGACTAACAAAACGAGCCCAAACTCGGCACACCTAGTTCTACTCGTTCAGGAATTCCAGCAGTAGTCACCGAAGTACACCATCAAGTCTCTCCATCAAGCCTGGACGTTAGGTCTCATAATATCTAACAAAACGAGCCCAAACTCGGCACACCTAGTACTACTCGTCGAGGAGTTCCAGTAGCTGTCACCGAAGTATACCTTCAAGTCACTTCACCAAGTCCGAAGCTAAAGTCTTATCATAACTAACAAAACCAGCCCAAAGTCCACAGCCACCATCTCACTGCTAGTAGTGGGCTTCTAGTGCCTAGCAGTCTCTGGAGCAGCTATTCGTATTTCGTATGTAATATATTTTTGTAATTTTTCTTTCAAATTATCAAAATGTTTTTACTTGATTACGATTCCCACACCCGCAGCTAACCGTGCGTACACTTGTGTGTGTGACCCGTGTCAATGTAATAGTGCGATTCTATACCTATCAATTTTGCAAACGCGTCCTTAAAGTACTCAAAAATGCGGGACACAACAGGAAAAATAACTTTATCTTAATACGATAGGGTGCAATTTATTTTGCGATAAGTTTTATTGTAAAAAAAATATACAATATACAACTTCATATTTAATTATCAATATCCCTTTTAATGCAACTCAGTATTATCACATGAGTAAAGAAACCGTATTTCTTTACTCATGTTATATTATGCTTACTCTTATTTTATGCATGACGTCATTGACATATTTTGTTCAGTTTATATTTTTATAAAACTATTGATGAAATTATTGGATCTCAGTGTTGTAATTGGTAGCTTTCCCTTGGCTTTATTCGCGTGTACTAGTGTAAAATAAAAATCATATATTATTCTGTTATTGTAAAAACTCTAAACATTTTGTGACGATAATTGATTTCGGTTTTTTTTGGAACAACTATCGATACCCATACAAAAAGACGACAAGACAAGGAAAATAAGTTTATTTGTGGGATTTTTATAAGTCAAAAAGAAAGATCAAAGAAATTAAATTATTTTCAATCTTTTAAGCAGAGCCGAACTTAGCCATCTTCGTCCTTATGTGACTCTCCAAGTAGAAAATATAATTAAAAAAAAAAAAAAAATTAGTATTAAAATTAGATTCAAGGATTTTTTTAACATTTAACAAAGTTTCGTTATAGTATAACAAAGTTGTGTATTTCACCCATTTAATCTCTACTATACATGTCAATCTGGAAATAGCTTCGTATTTGTATTGACTAATGGCACTATAGTCTTATGTAAAAATCGATCATCGATATAAAGTACGGACGGCAGATTGGGAGATGGCGATTGTCTCGTAATTACTGCCACAAATGTAAGGGCTTGAGTGATCACTACAGATACAGATTATCAGATTCAAATGATTTTTTTTAATAGGATTAGGGTGACAAACGTGCACTCAGTCCACCTGATGGTAAGTGGTTGCTGTGGCCCATAGACATCTACATTTATGCTCAATTACGAATCAAAATGCAGATGCGTTGTCACCACAGAACACTAGTACCCTTAGGCGGGTACATTACATAGTAACATTAAATAGTAATTAATTCATAGTAATTTTAAATTTTAGATATTTTTTATACGATAAGAATATAACAAATGAGCACACTATACCTGATGGTAAGTGGATGCTGTGGACCACAGACATCTACATCTATCCTCGACTATGAAGCATTATGCACATGCGTTGTCACCCGTGAGGACTAAGATGGAATGCCTCGTTTCCAGTAAAAAGGGTCTCCGGTTCTCTACACTCACCATACGAAACACAGCAGCGTTAAGACCCACTACAACTATACTACTAATATAGCTGCAGCATTGCTCTACCACGTTATTAATTGATTAACAAGTAATAATACATACATTTTATAACTGCACTCTTATTTTAATTTTGTTTTTACTTTTATATAGATGTGTATATTTTTAATAGATGTGTTATGTGTAAATGAGATGAAACGAAAGGGAAAGGATGCCACTGCACATGGCATGTATACCGCTTACTGGTCTGGTGTAGACGAGACCGAGCGGGCATGCCAGGGAGTCGGTGTCATCCTTTCAGAAAGAATGGGTCAATGTGTGAAAGAGTATGAATGTGTAAGCCCAAGGCTGCTATGGATACGAATGAAAGTGGGCTTAAAGAAGTTGTTTGTGCTAGGGGTGTTATGCTAAGGGCTGGAGAGGGAGTGGTGGCAGGCCTGCTGTACACCTTGTTTAATTTATGTTGGGAACTGAAGCGGGTACCGGAAGACTGGTGCAAAGCCGTTATAGTCCCAATATATAAAGGAAAAGGGTCACAGCAGGACTGTAAAAACTACCGTGGTATCAGCTTGCTTAGCATTGTGGGTAAACTGTATGCTAAGGTGTTAATTGAAAGAGTTATGGAAGAAACTGATGGAAAAATTTGGGATGTGCAAGCTGGATTTAGAAAGGGAATGGGGTGTACGGATCAAGTATTTTCCATGCGCATGATTGCGGAGAAGTTTTTGGCCAAAAACCAGAAAGTTTTTTGTGCTTTCATGGACTTGGAAAAGGCTTATAACAGAGTGGACAGAAATGTGTTATGGCAAACACTGAACTCATTTGGGTTGAGCGCTGGTTTGATACAGGCATTAAGGTCTCTTTATAGGGACTCTAGTGCTTGTGTCAGGATCAACGGGGTCTACTCGGACTGGTTTGGCATCCAAAAAGGTGTCAGACAGGGCTGTGTGGCTTCCCCGTGGCTGTTTAACCTATTTATGGACAGTTGTTTGCAAACTTTGAAAGTTGAAGAATGTGGGTTGAGAATGGGTGAGTTAACCGTCAAATGCCTTTTGTACGCCGATGATCAAGTCATATTTGCATCGTCGGCGGCCGAGTTGCAAATGATGGTTACTTTAATGAACTGGTCATTAAAAGAAAGGGGTATGAAAGTGAACGCAAGTAAGACGAAAGTGATAGTTTTTGAAAGAGAAAAAAGTAAAACGTTATGTGAAATAAGAATAGAAGGGGAGTTGATTAAGCAAGTGGATGTTTCAAAATATTTGACCACCTTGATTGCTCTCTTATATCTGACGCTGACTGTACCACCTAAGATGAAAAAACAAAGGTGAAGTTTTTAATGTAAATATTAATAAAGAGACAGAGTTTGTGACATATTCCTTAGTCTACTCAAAAGGATAAACAAAAAACTTTTAATAAAAAGTATAAGACTTTAAAGAACTAAAAAAATAAAATGATTTCACATTCCAAAATCGAAGCTTTACTTTAATTTTTCTTTACACTATGTCTAAGACCCTTTGTTTTTTACATAGAAGTATCAAATTTGCATCAGTAAAAGATGGTACAACACCTGAATAAAAAAATTACTACATATACATTTATTTATAAACCTTATCACTAAGCTTTGGCTTATGACATTATTTTCTTTGCTCGTCTTGCATTTCCCATGGCCGAGGTCCTCTTTTATTCTCCCAATTATCTATATCCAGTTTTTGTATGTCATCATATGCTTTTTCTAATGTTACTTCTTTAGTTTTGTTCAGGCCCATCTTCTCAGCTTCTTCTTTGCTTACACCCTTTACTTGTGAAAATTGATATCTGGGAAAAGAATTAAAATGTATGAAACATAGCATTCAGGGATGTTATGGACGCCCCCTGGCTAGATGGATCGATAATCTGCGCAAAGCTGCTGGCAGCAACTGCATACGTGAAGCCGGATATCGGGCTAAGTGGCGCATTGGGAGAGGCCTATGTCTAGCAGGGGACTGCCGCAGGCTAATGATATGAAGTTTCATAACTAATGCTAAACCAAAAGTGTAATGGATGCTCCTGTCAAAGCGATTGCTAACTAGTTAGTCATCTTGTGTTTAAGTGATTCTCTTTGCGTTTCGGTAAATATTTGTCTTTGGGTTCTGAACTGACGGTCGGATGGTAAACATGTACTTTTGAATGCTTTCCAGTATTAGGTTACTTTCCTTTAATTTCAATTCAGTTTATGGGGACTTATTCAAAACAATGGATGCAGGAGGGGGAGATTCGTAACCACCACGTATATAGACAATCCATCCAGGTCTTTTCCTCCAAACGAAAACATATGGATATTCCGAGCAGTTTATTAAAATATCAAAGTAGGTTATGAGAATATTATAAATATTTCCCAATGTTCTTCATTCTTGTCAGGTAGTTTAATTATTTCCATTTTTTTTTATTTAAAAAAAAATACTATAGTAATGCTATTAAACATTATTAATATTCCCTTTAACCACTTCTGGTAAGCTTAGAATGCTTGTGTTAGAAGTGGTTAACGACAGTAGTCGAATGGTGGATTGAACCCACAATCTTTAGAGTTCACGGTCCGCACCCTACCATTAGGCTACTGACGCTTCGTACCATCACAAAGCACATTTTTGAACATTTACCATGCATCTTAAAAAGTTACATCCACATTTTAAAAATTCATTTACCAGTTATCTGAAATAACCGACAGGTAAAAAGGGCACACAAGTATTCATTAAGAACAATAGAGAAAAAACCCGCCGACAGAAGAAATAAATATAATATCGAACATTGTCCTACTGCATAAAAAAACAAAATGAACTGGTGAGTTATAGGCTCGTACTCGCTAAGAAAAATGAAACACATTTTTTGTTTGTTTTACTTTAATAAAGTAACCATGTTAATAACTGTTTAATAAAGTTACAGTGTAGTGGCGCTGTAAAAATATCCACTACCCCATATCATACTGTGGGTATCGTAATAGGCAACACAGAGAAACAAATCTAGATGGGCAGCAGTGTCTTCCTTAAAACGACTAAAAATATAAAAACTGCAGTTGCCAACCAGCTTGCCAAGCATGGCAACTATGGTAAATATGAGGCAATCTATCTGGAAGGCCTATGTTCAGTAGTGGACTTAAATAGGTTGCAACGATAACTGTAATAAAGTAAAAGCATTTAAAAATTTACTATGCAGTGGGTCACTCTCTTGCTGAAATAACATCTTGCTTTTGTCTGGGCATGCTAGCGAGAATTTATCTTATGGTTTCTAGCGAAATATGTTCCCACTCAGCAAACATATTCTTTAGCTCTCCAATGGTCTCCTCAGCTCACTCGTCGCTTCAGAATGTTCAAGACATGCTCCATGGGATTTAGGTCGCGACTTCTAGCTGGCCAATTAAAACGATTAATTCCGTTCTCTAGCATATACGTTTCCACATTGCCAAACTGGAGGGCGCGAGCGCGGCATCCATAGAAATTGAGTTTTCGCCAAGAGTGGCTAATGCGGGTTGTTCCAACTTGTAGTATACTTCCTTTTTTATTATAATATAAATCTTTATTCATTATTACTTTAAAAGAAGATATATTATCATATTATTATATGTCAATTCTGTACAAGCTGTCCTTTGTGGGAAATAAACATGGTGTTGTAGTTATTTCGATAGACCAGTGTGACAACAAGCCCGATAAATTGGCAGCAGATCTAAAATGGGGTCACTGGCAGTATATATTCTCAAAATATTTTTATGTCAAAAACAATTTCAACAGATTTCTGATTCAACCAAGCTAAAATTGCTTGTCAACCATCTGTCGCCAACAGTCTCTTCGCTTATTTGTGACTGTTCTTCTTATATAGCTGCTATTTCATTCCTTGATAGCATGATTTATTAAAGGCTAAAAATGAGAAGCACCATATACTCTAGCAATCAGAAAACAAAAGCCTGATAAGTCCATAACTGAATATATCCGAGCTCTTGGGCAATTAGCATATGATTATTATTTCGAAAACATAATAGCTGAGCAAAATAAGAATTTTAATGCCTTAGGTCAATTATGTTCAAAGAATGAGCATTTCGCTAGTGTTTGCAAAAGTGTTAGATCAACTGTAATACTGAAGTTATAGATGCTATTAAAACCACATGTATATCTGCTGTAGTATCTCTATGGTTTAGCGACCAAGTTAATGGAAATATATTCCGTCCTTATATGAATACAAGCAATGAGCCAGTAGTACCAGCATAATCTTATTATTCATTAAAACTATAAACAAAGATATACTGTCAACTTAACATCATATTTGTCAATTCTCTATTCTGTTTTTATAAAATATGTAATCGTTTACGTTGAATAAATCCAGTTAGCTATTGGTTTTGACTTTCTTTAATTAATATAAATGTTAATAAATAAACAGTCATCTACTTTTTGATAAAATTCTTAATAAAACAAGCAATTTATATAAAAATACAAAATTATGCCAATTACCTAATTTGCGTCCACTCTCTGAGGCCAAATGATCCACCAACAACGAATAAAATAAATGGTAATCCATATCTAATTGATTTTCTTTTGCTGTATGCTAAGAAAACATTTTTTAAAGAATCTAAGCGAAAATATATTTTTTCCGCCATAACCACAAATAACTTTAACTCATTTAGGCCGGCCACATACATACGGAATTCCGTTTCGGGATTCCATTTCGATATTCCGATTCGAGATACCGAACGCAGCAAGTCCATATAAAATCTATGACCCGTCACACACTTACGGTATTTTTCCGTTCGGAATTTTCTCCGATTCGAGATTCCGTATGACCGCCTGTGCGTTCGGAATCCTGAACGGAAAAAAGCCGCTCCGAACGCAAGTCTTTCATAGATTTTGCACGAGTCGCAACACACATACGTAAATTCCGTACGGAATGCGCTCAGTGTTCGTCGCACGACCGAAGCGAGTAGGTGTGTTTATGTATGTTTTTACATTTAATCTTATAGGTGTATAGCTTTTCGTAACCTTTCATCTTATTTTATTTAATAATTCGTCGAAAGAGTTTACAGACATCCATATTTAAGACATATCTCTGGATAGATAGATCTTTTTACATAATATTGACTATATTGCAAGCTTAGGGTGATAAGGGGATGCACCCAGTAACAATGATACAGCAACAATGGAATCGCAATCAGAAAATCGTCATCATTATTCGCTGGCAGAATGTCTAGACTCAATGGCTAACCTCTCTCAACTGACCCTTGTTATTCCGAACGGAGATAAACGTATGTGTGTGATGTGTTCACGGAATTCCGTTTCGGGATTCCGTTACGATATTCGATTCGAATTCCGTATGATTCTATTATTATATGATTCTAAGCTAAATAGATATCGTTCCAAAAAAATTGATGTTTTAAGGAACAGTTATTATAGAGAGTTGAAAAAGGTCAAAAGCAGCTTTTTCACGGGATCGTCGTGGTATTTTAATTTAATGTCGTTTTTATCAGCCGCAGAAGTATCCAAGCCAGGTACTGATGGCCTCACAGAACAGGTAATGTATCTGTCTGCAAAGGGTTTACTAACTACTTATTAAAATTATGTATCACTAGTTTTCAAAGTCGGTTTTTATTGGGTTTTTTTCTTTTCGAAATTTTTTACCCTACTACGGCAAAGCCGAAAGGGAGAGTTATGTGTTTAGCAGTCTATTTTTTTTATCTTTTAAAAAACGTTGCCCCCACACTAGGATTTCCTCCTGTATCGTAGATCCCTCTACGATACAGGAGGAAATAAACTCCCGTTTACAAACATAAATTGCACATGGACAAACATCCAGACCCGGAACACATATTTGTAGGCCGTACAAATACACGTTCCATGCGGGATTTGAACCCGGGGCCCCCAACGCTGCAACTCATTGCTAAGCCACTGTTACTGGCCTAAATATAAACCAAACATATTGTCATGAGTAATGTATGTATTATCTGAGACCAAAAGCTTTTTTGCAACATTGACCAATTCCTCTTGAATTTTAGTATTTCCTCGTTTCTTTCTTCTAATTTCACTCGAAGTTTCTCCAGTTACCTAAAAGAAAAAAAATTGTTAATACTACTTGCGTAATTGTTTTAGTTCCCATCATCTCCTGAGGAATGGAAACAAATCGCAGAGGACTTCCAAAGTAAATGGCAGTTTCCCCACTGCTTGGGTGCAATGGACGGGAAGCATATTCGTATTTTGTTAATTTTTTTTTTCGTATTATTTTTGTTTATTCACCTGTACTGTAATTTGTGATTGTAATCTGAAGTGTCGGAATAAATGTCTTTAAATGTATTACAAAACCTTACTCAAGTGGTTCTAATTACTACAATTATGAAAAATATTTTAGTGTCATACTTTTTGCCGTGGTTAATGCTAAATATGAATTCATCTATGTCCATGCTAGAATGAATGGTCGAGCAGCAGATTCTGGCGTTTTAAAAAGAACGAAGTTTTACGAAAAACTTATTGATGAAAACTAGCTTTTTCTAATGAACAAGGCCATGTGATCAGAGAGGGATATAGAAGATATTTTTGGCATGAAGGAAAAGTTGAGTTCCAAGATAGAATGATTGTATAAACCTACCTACGTAATTATGGAAATAAATTTAAAACTTACTCATTAAATTATATCTTACATTTTGTTATTTCGCCTAAAATGTATGAAATCCTTCACTCTGCCCCACCAAGTGTAATTTTAAAAATTGTGATGTCCCCATTGTCCCAATCATTCATTTTAGTGAGACTAGGGAAAAAATTCAGGGACTCCCACTTTTTTAGATGTAAGACCATACATAAATGCGAATGACGGCTCCGTGGTGCAAAAAATTATTTAAAGAAATTTAATTCCATTCATTCATTAATACTAAACATTTTAATATAAGTATTCGGGATAGTTTAGAAGGTGGGTGTCGAGATAATATAACAGTGACGTTGAGTGCATGTGTACTAAATAATTCACTTTACTTTGAGATTTACTTCGATAACTATTAATTTACTTGACTGAACTAAGAGGACTGTATAAAAAAAGTGGGACAATTTAACAACTACATATATATTTACTATTTACAACAGCGGCAATCACTAATTAATTAATATCTACACTAAGAGGGAATATTTTCTTGGAGAGTCTTGAGAGTCTTGAGAGTCTTCTTTCTTGAGTATCTTCTTTGCCGCTTTCGAATCGAATGAATCGGCGCGGCAGGATGCCCTCCTTTTATTTGTGCGGCGGGGGTCTCTCCGATGTTGTATTCCCACGCGGCGTCGCAGGCATCACGTGACATGCGGGCGGTGTGCGGGGCGTAACAGAGTATGAGGGGGCGACGGGGCGGCGGCTCCCTTCGCCGTCCGTAACATCCTCCCCCCGGCGTAGTCCACGAGCCTATTCTTCCTTCGGGAGGACGGCGATCTTCCTCACCGGTCTTCTTAGGATTCCGCCTCTTGTTCTAACCTCGACGTTCCGCACCACACCGTCAGGTCCGGGAAATGTCCTGGTGACGACTCCTCGCGGCCATACGTTCCTGGAAGGTTGGCGTCCACGATCACGACGAGGTCGTCTTCCTTGATTTTTTGCTGCTGGGCGTTCCGTGATTCTCCTCGCGGGACCAATGTTGGCAGGTACTCCCGCACTCAGCGTCTCCAATACTCGTCGGCCAGTCCCTGTGCTGCTCTCCATGTTCGCCGATCCGCTGATGAGCACGTCGCGGTGACAGGTAAACTCGATGGTCCCAACATGAGGAAGTGGTTGGGAGTTAGGGCTTCTTGGTCGTCGATGCTGACTGGCACGTTAGTCAAAGGACGAGAGTTGACAGTATGTTCGGCTGCTGGCAACAAAGTTACTAGTGTTTCTTCTTTGGGGCTCTTTTGATGGAGAGTTGCTTCCAGTGCTGCTTTGATTGATCGCACGAGTCGTTCCCATGCGCCTCCCTGGTTGGGCACACCCGGTGCGATGAACTTCCACTCGGTGCGTTGTGTTATGCGAAGTCTTTAAGCAGCGGTTTCCACTCCTCCATGGCCCGTCGTAGTTCGGTGTCTGCTCGAGTATATTACCCGAGGCCACCCGCGCCTAGCCGCCATGCGCCGTAACGCCATTATCGCCGAGTTCGTGGTTAGGCTGTGAAAAAGTTCTACGTGAACCGCGCGCGTCGTTAAACATGTAAATAACGCTACCCATCTTTTTTCGTGCCGTCGCCCATTGTTACCGATAAAGGCCTGATATATTCAAGTCCGGTATACGTAAATGGTCGCGCGAACGATCCTAACCGTTCGGCTGGTAGGTCTCCGATGACCGCTGGCCGTGGTGCTGATTTATGTACTCGACAGCGTAGACATCTTCTTTCCATTTCTCGCACGGTCGGTCGTAGTCGGATCATGTGGTATCTCATGCGTAGATCGTTGACCACCCTCTCTCTATTGGCGTGGCTTGCGTCCTGGTGTGCCTTTTCTATAAGCAACTTCACGAATTGGTGTCGACCATCCAAGATAATCGGTTGCTTCATCTGGTCGTCCACGTTGGCTGTGTTGATTCTCCCTCTCGCTCGTAATACGCCATCTTCCATTATGGGGTCGAGCTTCCTTAAGGCGCTGTTGTTGACCAAATTCTTATTTTGTTTAAGTCGATTGATGTCCTCAGCGAAACTATCGAGCTGGCTGCGTTCCATCCATAGCCGCTCTGCCCTCTGGATGTGCTGTAGGGTTAATTCTCGAGCCCGTCCTCGCACGGTGTCGACGAACTGTATGACCCTCGCTGTGGCTCTGATAAGTTTTTCATATGAAGAGAATCGTTCTATCTCTGGCAGGTGTGGGGCGTCCTTGATCTCGATTTGATGCGCCACGATTTCTTCTATATTGTCGTTCTCTCCTGCCCTCTCTTCTGATTGCTGTGGCCATTCGTTTTCTTCCTTGTAGAGAAATGACGGTCCGGTGAACCATTGGTCGCTTTCTCTCTTGCTTACGAAGTTCATGCGGTTTGCCTGGTCTGCTATATTGTGTGCAGTCGGAATCCATTTCCATTGGTCGGGTGATGTTTTCTCGGCTATCTCCCCGAGTCGGTGAGCTACATATGGAGTGTAACGCGCTGTATCGTTCCTTATCCAGTGGAGCGCCGTAGCAGAGTCCGTCCAATATACGACCCTATCTGCTCTCACTCTGTGTTCGTCCTGCACGAATTCCGCGAGTCGCGCGCCTATCAAGTTCGCCTGCAACTCTAATCGCGGTATACTCTGAGTCTTAATCGGGGCGACTTTCGCCTTGGCCACTACCATCGTAACCCTAACCGTACCGTCGCGATAACGGATACGCCAATATGTCGCGGAAGCGTACGCGCGTTCACTTGCATCGTTGAATACGTGAAGTTGACGCTCTACCACTCCCCCCCCCCCCCCGTGGAGCATAGCATCTCGGAAGTCACATCTGGGATACTTCCTCGACGATTCGCAGCCATCTCTGAAATTCATCTGCTGCCTCCTCGGGTAGTTCATCGTCCATCCGACCTTCTTCATACGTCATAAGTCTTGCAGCAGGATCTTTGCTGTGATGGGGAGGTAGCTGAGCAACCCGAGTGGGTTGAAAACCGACATAACGCTCAACGCTTCCCTCTTGGTTAGTGGTCGATGGAGCATCTTAACCTCGTACGGCACCCTGTTCATGGACGTGTTGAATGTCAGCGCGTCCTCTTCGGCCATCCATAGTAATCCTAGGGTCCTCCCTGGGCCGTCTTGTGTCGCTCCCACCTCCTTGGGCTTCCGGGCCAGCAGCTCCTCTGGTTTGTCCTCTAATAAGGCTGCATGGTTCGAGTTCCATCCTGCCAAGGTGAAGCCTGCCTTCTGGTGTACCTCGGTGACCTGCTTCGCTGTGTCTATTGCCTCTTCTAATGTCGCGTTACTGTCTAGGTAATCATCCATATAGTGGTTGTTTACTATAGCGTTAAGCGCCTGCGGATGTGATTCGGCGTGTGCGCGCGCGTTATTATCCCTAACGCTATTTTCAAGGAAAGGCGAACTCCTCGCACTGAAAATCATCGACGTCATTACGTATTCTCGCGGCGGACTAGAGCGTTCGTTTCCTCGCCATAAGAACAGTTGCGCGGGTTGGTCGCGGCGATCGATCTTAACACGCAAAAACATTTCACGAATATCCGCGGATACAGCTACTTCGTATTCCCTAAACCTAAACAATATACCAGGTAGGTTCCGCAACAAGTCAGCCGTCGAGCAAGTAACGTTCTGACGTTGCCGTTTGACGAAGACAGACTATTGTTAGAAACGGAGATTCAATTGACCGATGATCTTCTATCTTGACGACGATCTTGACCGATGATCTTCTATAATGATCTCCTCTCTTCTGTAATGATCTTCTTTCTTCTGTACGGTCTTCCGATCTTCTGGCTTCAATCCGGCGGCGATGGACCAAACAATTATTCGGGATAGTTTAGAAGGTGGGTGTCGAGGTAATATTACAGTGACATTGAGTGCGTGTGTACTAAATAACTGACTTTACATTTACTTCTATATATATTAATTTACTTGACTGAACTAAGAGGACTATATAAAGAAAAGTGGGACAATTTAACAACTATATATTCACTATATACAATAGCGGCAATCACTAATTAATTAATATCTACACTAAGAGGGAATATTTTCTTGGAGAGTCGAGTCTTCTTTCTTGAGTGTCTTCTTTGCCGCTTTCGAATCGAATGAATCGGCGCGGTTTTTTTTTGCGCCCAATGCAAGGCACTCTCCGGAAGCGGGGGAGGGAGGTGGTGAATGCTCATAGCATACCACGCAGCCGGCTGCGTGGTTATATGGGATTCACTTTAAAGAAGTGCATACCCACTAAACACCACCTGTGAGACTGGCACTGGCTTTTGTGGCCTTTCTGCCGAATCGGATGTGACCCCCTTTAGAGAAAAGGGGGCGCAGGCGGCGAGGAGCCGCTGAGAAGGGAGCCTAACTAAGGCAAATTAAGGGCGGGGAGAAAGTTCGGCCTGAGCCGCCAGGAGGCGGTTTAAGTCGGCCGAAAGCTTGTTTGGGGGGTCCGTGAGAGAGTTTCTCGGTCTTCGGACTCGATAGCGAGTGGGGCTGCATAGGAAGCTGCCTCACGAATGAAATTATTAGAATGAGACTGTGAGGCTTTGAAGAAGTTCTCAGGGAGTGTTTTTAGAAATTGCTGGACTGTGGGGAGCTCTAAGTCTCGATGGAGGTCGGCGTTACGGACGTACCAGGGTGCGTTCATAGCCCAACGACAAAAATTGTTTTGAACTATTTGAAGTTCGTTAAGGATATTGGGGTTAGCGTGAGCAAATATGGGGCCCGCGTAAGTCATAACTGGTCGTATACAGACCTTATAAAGGGTCGCTTGTTGCGGAGGGACATTTTACTGCGTCGGCCCAGCATACTGTTGAGCCTACTCAGATAGAAACGTGCGTTGCGGGTTACTCTTTTGACATGGGGCCCGAAGGTGAGCCTCGTACCTAAATATTTGGCGGTCGTATGCCAGGGGACAGGGGTCCCTAGCATACGGATTGGCGGAATGGTAGTGAGGCGGCGTCGTTTATGATGATCGAGGTGAACGGCGGAGCTCTTCTCTGGGTTCACATCGATACGCCATTTTTAGAACCAAGCTCCTAAGTCATTAACTGACGTTTGGATCTTGTTCCGAATGAAAGGTGGTGAGATACCTTTACAGTAGAGGGCAGTGTCGTATGCAAAGAGGGAGAGCTGAACAGCATTTGACGGGATGGGAATGTCGTTGGTGAACAGGATATACAGCAGAGGGGCAAACACTGAGCCCTGAGGGACACCTGCTTTGATAGGGCGTTGAGAGGAGAGCGTGCCTTCGTGTCTAAAACGAAAGGTACGATCATTCAGGTAGGAGGCCACGAGACGAAAAAGACGATCAGGGAGACCTATTATATAGAGTTTATATATAAGGTCTTCGTGCCAGACTCTATCGAATGCCTTTGCTATGTCGAAAAAGGCCGCGATGGTCTTATGACGACGAGGATAGAAACTGCTGAGGATATATTCCACAGTACGGTGAACTTGTTGTTGTTTCGCTCGGAAACCAAATTGGTGGGGGATAACAAGAGGGTCAACGTCTGTGGGAAACACATGGAGCCTCATGCGAGTGAGGATGACTTGTTCGAAGAGTTTACCCATGGCCTTGAGGAG
The DNA here is from genome assembly GCA_029286625.1 of Parnassius orleans. Lineage (NCBI taxonomy): Eukaryota > Metazoa > Arthropoda > Insecta > Lepidoptera > Papilionidae > Parnassius > Parnassius orleans. Next base: position 292,899 of record JAGSMP010000147.1, read on the forward strand.
GCTGATGGGACGATGACTGGAGGGGAGGTTGTGAGGCTTTCCTGGCTTGGGGATACCAATGACAGTTGCCTCTTTCCACGTGGTGGGAAAGTAACTGAGGTTGAAGCAGGCGTTGAAGATAACCTTTGTTATCGGCGCGACAGGATGCCCTCCTTTTATTTGCGCGGCGGGGGTCTCTCTGATGTTGTGTTCCCACGCGGCGTCGCAGGCATCACGTGTCATGCGGGCGGTGTGCGGTGTATGGGGCGTAACAGGGTATGAGGGGGCGACGGGGCGCCGGCTCCCTTCGCCGTCCGTAACAATAAGTTACACAAAAGAAAAAACCAGTTCCTGAAAATCTTTTTCATTTTGCCGGAATTTTTTAACTGACAAGCAATGAAATGTTTGGGGATTTCTCGAACAGCGTCGGTCGGTGTTGCTGGTCATTAAGTATACCTAATTAGAATATGTGTTTTGTTTTACGAATTTTTTATAATTTTGGATTCAAAATCGACTATTATTTACACGGTAATTTATATTAAAAATACCGTTGAAAATGACACGATAATAGATCATTACCGTAGACCGTGTTTTGGTAAAAAATACCGTGCATTTACGGTAATTACCGTGTAACTGGTAACACTGCTACTAAGTGATTTGACTTTAAACACAAACACAAACTAATAAGAAGTGCTAGCGCATAGACTTAGAAACAGACACTTTATCTTGAGAATCACATCACCATCAGAGCACCGTTTCCACTAATAGTTCACATGCGCAGACACTTAATACACAAAATCGCACCACTTTTACATATCAAAATCCACTTCAAACTATTATTTAAACAATAATACAGGAGCAGCAAACCGCCGCCGGTCAAGTTTCCGCCAAAACTCCGATACCTGTACGCTTTCGCTGTCACCACAGACATATAATAGAGATGACAGATCACAGTTACTCTCTTACCGAGAGATAGAGATTATTATATCTGTGGCTCACACAGCTGTGGCTGTCACTGTTCTCGTAGAGATTATATACTTTTTGTACTCAGTGCTATTCTTTATTACGTCATAGACTTAGTATCAATCCTCTATCTACGTATTACGTAGACAGAGAATTCAATTTACCCCCTAACCCAGCCTACGAATTTGAAGTATATATATTTAAAAAAAATACTGACAGACGTATTTCATATAGCACATCTAAAAAATATTAATTATTTAAACTGCACCCATGTAGTTTAGAAATAAAAAATAGTTAAAAATCGCTCACCTTATAACGTCGATATTACTTCAAATAATTATAATTGGTACTTTTTGCAATATAAAAATACTGCACCTTGATTGAATATAATTGCACCGTCGTTAAAAATGCATAAAATGTAATGATAAGCACAAAAGGTTAATAAAACCAAATTTGTTAAGTGTCGATTGTACCCTAGCCTACGAATTTGGAGTATATATAAAATAAAAAATACTGACAGACGTATTCTAAAAAGCACATCTCAAAAATAATTATTATTTAAATTGCACCTATATAGTTTATAAATAAAAAAATAGGTAAATATCGTTCATCTTATAATGTCGATATAACTTTAAATAATTAGAATTGGGTACTTTATACAGCATAAAAAGACTGCACCCTGCTTGAATATAACTGTACCATTGTTAAAAATGCATCAAATGCAATATTAAGTGCAAAAAGTTAATAAAATCATATAAGATTAAAATAGTACACGCACACATCGCTGCGCTATGTTTGGGTATACATAGAGCAGCGATGTGTGCATGAGCTCTCACCTACGGGTTCACCGATGTTTTTGTCTACCGACACTTCAGTTTTATTTATTTGTATAGATATGGATGTATAGATATAGGTGCAGTTTAAATAATTAATATTTTTGAGACTTTTATTTCTAAAATACGTCTGTCAGATTTTTTTATATATACTCCAAATTCGTAGTCTGGGGTGGGGGGTAATTAAATGTCATGTCTTGATGTTGGCAAAGTAGCTTAGCACCGTTGCATACATTTACTTTTACTAAGGAAGTCCCGCCTATTAAACCTAGTGATTAAACACTCTTTGTCGACAATTAACAAATTTGATTTTATTATCTTCTTGCACTTATAATATTGCAATTTAAGCATTTTTAACGATAGTACAATATTATTCAAACAGGGTGCAGTTTGCTCATATTGCAAAATTACCCATTTCTCATTATTTAAAGTTATATCGATGTTATGAGTTGAGCAATATTTACCTATTTTTTATTTATAAACTACATAGGTGCAATTTAAATAATTTATATTTTTAAGATGTGCTATTTAAAATAAATCTGTCAGTATTTTTTATCTTGTGTATATATACTCCAAATTCGTAAGATGGCGTAGGGCGGGTGCATTCGACACTTAGCAAATTTGGTTTTATTAACTTTTTGTGCGTATCATTGCACTTTATGCATTTTTAACGATGGTGCAATTATATTCAATCAAAGTGCAGTTTTTTTATATCGCAAAAAGTACCCAATTCTAATTACTTGAAGTGATATCGACGTTATAAAGTGAGTGATCTTTAACTATTTTTTATTTCTAAACTACATGAGTGCAGTTTAAATAATCAATATATTTGAGATGTGCTGTTTGAAATACGTCTGTCAATTTTTTAAATACATTTACTCCTAATTCGTAGGCTGGGGTAGGGGGAGTATCCAATTTCTCTGTCTATTCCAGGATTCTCTATGTCTTTATATGATTTTTGCCTTGGATGCTTGTCCTTTAAGTCATGCCGTCATCACAGACTATAATGTGACAGCTTATAGTTTTTCGTGTCTGGAGATGGAACAATGTTAAATCGATTTAAAAAAGGCGATTAACGATACACAAAGCAAAGCAAAAATTAGCTATTAGCTATCGATATAAAAATAAAAATCGAAACATATATTTCTTTATAAACTACAATGCATGTAAAATTAAGTTTAAGTTTAATACAAATTATGACATAATAGTTACATAATAGCGGTTCCTGGACCTCGTCCGCTTGGTATTTATTACGATTGGATTTCATTGGTTTTAATTTTTTGCGCGGAATCCTAATTCTTTTCCTTATAAAAGTAGCCTGTGTTATTCCTTATACCATCAGTTATCTGTCAGTGCCAGCTATAAGCCGAAACAAACAGACATACAGACAAACATTTTAAAAATTGTTTTTGTCTTTTTGTTATAAATACCGTATATACTTTCATATGTATTTAGTAAAAGGCTGTTATTTTCATATTACAAACATACACTTCAATGTTTAGATTATACTATGTATTAATTTGAAAATAAAAATCATCTTCTATTTCATGTTGATTGCAACATTCATATTGACATTTAAACAAATAAAATGGCTGCCAACATGTGTGATTTTCAGTACGGCGTTGACTGCACCGGCAGCTTTTCAAGGTACGAGTACTAGCGCCTTTCGCTATATGGGCATTATTGTTGCCAGGTCCAGTGGGCCAAATATCGGGACGGAAGGTAAAAATAATCAAGAATTTGGTTTACAAATCTAATGAAATAAAAATAAAAAATAGGTTTTTTTTGTAGCCACTTCGGCCGCTATGAGTTATGATAAAGTCTTTTTGACACAATGTGCAATTTGCTTTATAATTATTTTTTTAGCCTGAACTGACCTACGAAAAATTTATGGTCCATGCATCGGAAACACTGCATATTAGTCTATGTGCGTTTTTTTCCGTAAATCAGAATTTGTTGAACGATTAGTTCCAATTCCAATACATATTTACGTGATTTTTATATATTCGATTTATTTCAAAACTGATTTTTGATAGTCTGTGGTTGTTCGTTATGGCAAGGCATAAATTAGTGTGGCACATCACTATCGTAAGTGGGCGGTATCCATCCATGAAGTACAACAATATCTGTATGACAGTTTATGTAAAAAATACGAAACTTCATAGGCGTGAGCTGTCATTCGCACCATGCTACAACGCAAAGACTATAATATGTGGTCTTCATTTATCTCAGCCATAGACTTAGATAATATATAAAATAGTTACACATTTTCGGGCTGTCAGGTCGTCATAATATATATACGTCTATACTGGCGTATAGACGCCAGTATAGACGTATAATCAGGCTGTAATCAGGCTGGTGCAACTTCCATAATAAAAATTATATGTACGAAACGGGGTCAAATTTTAATGACGGTTATCTCTTCTTTCTGCTTTTCGTAATATGTCTATCTAACGATATTGTCAAATCAAATAGGTTCAAATGTCAAATCAAACAGTTATATTTGTATATATTTTATTTATTACGATTGCTTTTAATTTTGCTATAGGGACCGTTGTTAATTTACAGAATTGTTAAAAAATTAAATATGCATTATGAAACTTGCCAATTAAATGGTGTAAGAAGCGGAAAAAATTATAACAAGAAAAGGCTATTCGTAGCAATATTTCCATTAGATGAAAGGTATGTGGTGATTTCAACTTTAATTGTATTATGATATTTAACGCGAGTACATCTTTGAACTAGCCATCTACGTAGGACAGGTTTTTATAGTGTAAGATTGTGTGCACAAATACAAACACACTATTTCCTAAATCCGATATATCGAAATGAACTATACTTAGAAACTACATTATCAATTGTGACTGCTAACATTCTATTTGTGCAATAAAAATGTGATTTTATTTATATTATTTTATCAGATGCAAGCAATGGGTGAAATAGATGGCACATGCACCAATTGAATAGATTCACATGTTAAAACATATGTGTGGCAAACATTGCAAATCCGGGGATTTTGAACCCAACTAAAACGAACTGTTATTTCATCAGTGGACTTAATTTAAACTTCCACTATTATGTGTATGTTAATTAGGTTTCATTTACATGTAGCAAAAGATAATATCCGTCTAAAGTCACATTTTGGTAAGAATTCGATTATATAACTAAACTCAAAGTTATTTGTAATTATCTGGTTATAAATATTTTTTTATAGATTCATTAGCAATAATGAGCACTCATTTTTAAAGCGACTATTAGTAAACAATCTCTGCGAGTAGTATGTACATAGGTACCTCTGTGAAAAAGTCTAGCTATTTGTACATAGTATTTGTTACACTTAAAAGCAATTTAATCCAATCAGTGTTAAAAAACCCAATATTTTTACCTTTAAAAAAAAATAACGTTGAAAACAAGCATCCCGACGCAGACTATTTATTTTACAGCATTAAAACACTTGTTCAGTGCGGGAACGAACCCTAGGTCTTGCAGTGCCGCAGCCAAACGTTTTACGGAGTCGTCGTTTATTTTTTACTTAATTAATTACTAGTATAATAGTGCGTTTCTTATTTTATATTTTCCTTATACATATTTTTGTACCTAATAATTGTAGAGATATAATAACAAATTGCTGTGTGTAAAATACATTGATTTCTTATCCTCATCGGCATTTTTACTCAATCCCCACGTTAAAAAATTATTTCTCATAAATAATTCAGTATAAAGATCTAACTTTTATTATGTAAAAATATCGATAAACAATATATCGATAAAATTATACGAGGTCAGCACTGTTTGACATAGTAGTAGCTTGGCGCCCTTTCATACATTTACTTTTTCTTAGGAAGTCTCGCCTCTTAAACGTAGTGATTATATTCTCTTTGTAACTATTTTAATTTGTCAATGTGTGCGTTAGCTAGTGATGTACATTTTCCTTACAAGGACTATCGAAAATTATTGTTAAGAATGCGGTAAAAAGATAAAAAAATGGCTTTGTGCACGTAACTTAAATACTTGAAAAATTTATAAAATTTTTACCTTGATAGTTCTAAAATAATTAAAAAATATTCAAATAACATGTTCCCGGGAATAAACTGCAGCTGCCTTTTGTTGGATTTTTATTCAAAATGTACTAATTCCCAATAATCTCTGAAGAGGTGAGTCTACCGATAAACTTAAACAATTTCCCCCAAGAATCAGATCGGAAAGTTGTATTTTTGAGCTTTTCCCTGGAATTTCTTTTTTAACATAACGTTAATCAAGTATAAACAGGTAGATACTTAATTAAGTATACTTTAATAAGTATCTATTTATACTTTATATATTTTATAAAATGTTTTGCTGTTGAAATAAAAAACGGGGACACGGAGTACATAATGGCTGTTTTATTTTTCATATAACTATTATTTTAATAATTACAAACATTTAAAAATTATATACATTATAGAAATTAATTTTAACATTCGACTTAAATATGAATTTAAATATAATAATTTAAATAAGGAAACTTGTAGAAATCAGTTAAATAAGATTGCTCTGTTTAAAGGTCAATATGTTTATGAGGCTACTCTCCCTTTCATCTGGCCTTGAAAAATAATAAACTTATTATCATTTTAGTAGCATGAATTTAAAAACATAATGATCTTACACAGACTAGCCAAATACGCAGGAGACATGAAAGTGCACCAGGTGTCTGATGATACAGATGCACTGTCTATTCTCTTAATCTCGGTATGTTAATAAAACGATCACCCACCCATGGACTGACTGCGACAAGTGCAACTTAATCTCGCAGATCTATTGATCCGCGCAGCTATTAATTAACGACGAGTTCCCCTTCTCTACGACTAACGCTGTAGGTGATGAACCACGCTATCAAGCCCTCGGTACACTATCGTCCGGCAACAAGCATAAATCGGGCATCGAGGGTTGTGACTATCAAATACCATGGAATTTATACTATCCTGGCACACTGAACCGCGCGTCTCATGCGAGGGCATCTAGCGGCGCTTCAGGAGCATTACTAAATATCTATACCTAACTACTTAGTGTTCATTGTGACTTGAGAATATAATCCGAAGCTCCGCTCAACCCCTTGGGGAAAATAGCGTGATACTATAAATATTGTACTAGTGTGACCGTGAGGTGCGTGTGGTTAATTAAGGTTATACATTTTTTTTGGTTGATGAATAGCTACTCAGTTAGGTTCATAATTGCTTAAATAGGATAATCTCAAGATTTTTTGTTTTTAAAATACTGCAGTTTTATAATGTATAAGAATTTATCTCTATTTTTACATAAAGTTTTTGAAGTTAAATTTTTGAAGTCTTACTGTAACAATATTATACTTACTAGTACAAATAATGTAGGAATGGCTCCTTTTAATAAAATTGTTTTAGTCTGTTGTTTCTTTTATATTAATTATATACAAATTATAGAGTTCTTCTTTCGATTTCAACCAACCCGCCCAATTAACCTTGTCCATTTTTTTATTGTATCCATCTGTTTGACAAACAGCAAAATAAAATTACGTTTTTAGAATGCAAATTGAGCATTTATTTTCATTTCTCTCCTTGTTCCGTGGGCAAGTCTATCGATTCATTATAAACATTCAAGATAAATATCGACATTAATTTTGATATAGTTAAGTCAATCCCTAATCTACATGTAAAATATTTTATTTAAAAGTGAATTCACCAAAATCATACAAATTATCAACAACGTGACTTTTTTCTTTACAAAATATCAAATATAATAAAATAATTGAAAACATTCTATATTTTAAACAGTATATAACATAAATTTTAACCAAAAATAGATGCGTCATAGCAGTAACGACGTCTAGCCAATTTACCTGAGAAATGTGCAACCATCAGGATTATCACGCAACATGTAACCATTTTGGAAAACTATGAATTATAAACATTAATACTATTATAATCTTAAAAATTACAAAATATCTAGGAGCTTATTTCTTGGGTGCCGACTTGTGCCTACCTGTCATTCAAAATCGGTTACAGAGTCATGGGATTTGGTATCCTTTTCTATCTTGCATTTTTGCCATAAGGAATTTTCTTCTCCCTTGCACACTATGTCCGTCTATACGCCAGTATATTCTAAGTCTATGGCCGATATGGTGCTCAAAGTACAATATTATCAATCGGAACGGCATATAGACGGCTGTCGCATTGATTGCGACCGACGATGCTTAAGCACCTCGGTGATTGGATGAAAATCGGTGTATTTAATGTGGTATGGTATGGACGTTGGCAAACATTAAACTGTAAAATCGAGGAACAAAATATACGTTTGTTGAATTGACTTGCAAGTAAGATAGTAGATATAACGTCAAGGAACGGTTAACGTATGATTGAAGAGCGTATTATCAATCAAGTGGAAAGAGGTAAATAGGAACGGGCCGGGCACCCTATATATGTATGTATATTATAGTATTGTATGATATTACGTGTCGCTACGATATTGAGTCAAGTAGAGTAAAGTAATTATAATACTAACGGTGCGTTATACTTGCAGAAGAGTGTGCGGTGACCGTTTATCAGTGAATGGTGAGCACTGAGCGGTGACGGTGAACCTCTATCTAGATAGTATTGCATTTCTGGCCGAGTCCCTTTCGTTCCGTTCATGCCAAGTGGGGCTGTTAGGTGGATGGCGAGAAACGCACAGATGCTGCACCTGATCGTGACTGGCAAGCGGCAGGGCAGGCGGCGAACGCACGGGACACATGGGCTACTTCGTGCAGCCGACGGTGTTCTGCGACGTGTGTCATGTACATCGCAATACAAAAGATCTTCGGCACGGTGCAGCAGATAATGAAGTTTTCGGCAGATCAACAAGCTACTGTATACAATACGCAACCATGTATACGCGTATTATAGACGTGCTGAATATCCAACACTAAGAAAATTAATAGTGTCCCTTAAAGACTCTGATTTATTAAAAGGCAGTTCGCAGTCATTTGCCACCATACTACACAAAATTGGCTTCGCTTATAAAAAATGCGAGAAAAGAAAAATAATAATGGAGCGCACAGATATTGCCTTGGCACTGGTGGACTTTTTGAGAAAAGAAAAACATATTTCAAATTGGGATAAAGTCGTATTTCTGGACAAGACGTGGCTTAATGCGAACCACACTGTACCGAAAGCGTGGGCTGATGACACGGCACAATCAGTCACCAAAGTGCCCGAAGGCAAAAGACAACACCTGATAATTGCGCACGCAGGGGCGGCAAACGGTTTCGTATCCAAATGTTTGTTGGCTTTCAAATCAACAAAAAGAACAGAATATCATGAGGAGATGAATTTCGAAAAGTTCAAAGAGTTGTTTTTAACATTACTGGAAAATCTTCATGAACCACATATGATTATTATGGATAATGCGCCGTACCATTCCTTACAAAAGGACAAAGCTCCAACATCCAGCAGCAGAAAACTGGAGCTTATATCTTGGCTGCAGAGCAAATGCACTAAAGCCAATGAAAATATGTTGAAACATGAATTGGTCCGATTAGTGAAAGAAAACAAATCCAGAAAGCCAACCTACATTTTGGATTAAATCGCTGAATAACATAGCCATACGGTGCTTAGATTGCCACCATATCATTGCCATTACAATGGCATCGAACGGATTTGGGCTCATGTCAAAGGTTTGTTTTTTTGTCATTATAGGTACTAGACCTACGTTTATTACATATATAGATACTTAATTTTTTTAATGTTTTTTAGGTTATACAGCCAAACATAACATATCTCCTAAATGGTGGAGATATGGTTGGCTGCATAACCGGCTAAGAAAATGCTGAATTTATTGCAAAATGCCTGTGATAACGTTACTGCGGATGACTGAAGAAAAGTCGTGGAACACACAAAAAAATATATACTAGAAGACTGGGAGCGAGATGTCCACTTTGACAGAGTTTGTGAACAAGAATTAATAATCAACGTAAGTGACAGTTCCAGTAGTGAGCCTAGTGATGATGATGATAATAATAATGAACTTGATTAAGGTTGTGCATCATTATTTTTATAATAAATAACTTTAAGCTATAATTCCTTGTTTTATTTCACACTAAGCCCTTTCACAAAAATGATTTCGACTTGCACGTACCAGTCTGACTGACCGATAAATATATGCACGAGGCGAAATCGTTATTGTGGAAGGGATTTTATTAGCGTATTACTAATTTAATATTAATTCAATAGATAAGAAATTGTTCAAAATTCCAAATCCATACGGCATAAACATGCAACTATCGTTTGCAAGTTCGATGGGAATAATAATCGTATAGATTCATTAACGATTATACAACATCCCATCCCTACAGTGAGCTGTCAAAATTATCAAGCTAAATTTGACAGAGTATAGCTCGCTCGTAGTCGTGTGAATTATGAATTTCGTGCTGCTTGTATTATATAATATAGGTAGTAATTACATACTAAAAAACTTAAACATTTGTCTACTCTGTCTATGTACATACAACTCTTCACAGAAATAATAATTAATATAATAAGATTATTAGTAACGCATGAACCCTACTTTTTCTCTCGAGGTCTTACAGTAATATACTCTTAGAGTAATAACGTACTTAGATAATCAATTAATATACTGTTCACCTACAAGGCTGTCTCGATGTCAAATGGCTAAAAATATGCAAGGGTTGTCACAAAAAACATTTCCTTAAATAATAATATCATAACATTATATTTTATCAGTATTTCTTGTAATAATTTATTTTTCTATACAAAGATACAAACTAATTACTAATTTACAAAACTATTTACTTCTGCAGCTTCACCTGATTCGTCGTGATGGAAACAAAGGCATGTGCTGGTAGGTACCCACCTAATTTTACTATATTTTACCTAAATAGCAGTATCTCAGGTATTCCGCTTAAAATATTTGATAGGGGGTTGAACAGAATAAATAAAACAGGTTAAAATTATACGTTGAGTTCTGTTTATTCAACCACCTCGTTACAGATGTGCAACCGACAAATATTTACGACATCTATTATTGGATTTTTTTAATTGTCTTTTGTAGAATTTAATTATATAATGAATTCTCATTCTTACATGTAATTCAACTAAAAATCGTGATGAAAGCAATCACATGGTTATTAGAATTAAATTTTAATTAAAGCGTCATACAATCTTTCCCAATGTTTCAAAGTAATGTCGAGTAATATTATGTTGCTGGGTTAACACCAAAAGCGTGCAACTGATTCCGTGTACAGGACACTCCTTAACAGGGATACCGGTACGCAAGCGAAGCCGACTGGTACTTCCGCAGTCGTCGCGGGCAGGGGGGGACTCCGCTCTCCTTCATACTGCACCCCATCGTTGCTCCGTCTAATCGCCAGTATATTCTATTTCTACATTAACCTTACTCTAAGAACCTTTCTGAATAATGCCTCTATCTACGCTTATCAATAATTTTTGACTTTATAAAATGTACTCTGTGTTTTTAACCAAAGAGTATGTATAGTTATTTTATACGGGTTATTTGATTTGACTTTCTTAGAGAAATATATTTATAAAATGGCGGATTGTAGCGAGTGACGTATATGTGTTGTGTTTGTGAATTCGTAAATTTTTTTAGTGCTGTGATATACAATGAATTGAGGACTATCTTATCTACAACATATATTTGAAATATTTACAAGAGTGTGGTAAGTGTTTGATTAATAAATTTTATATTATGACGCATGACTTATACTTTATTGTGGTGTTGAGGCAATACCAAGTTGTAGGCGGACGACTTAGAAAAAAGAACTATTCCTTCAACATGTCGTAATAAGACTTTATCTTTTTGTTCATTTGATGTCCAAATTTCTTTACTTTATCATTATACACGAGCATTTGTTTATATTATGTCAATAATTTACGCACGCAGCCTGTTACGAAATTCATGTTACAGTGTAGTTTATATTAAAGTACCAAATTTTGTTACCAATTTTCCCGAATATTCATTTAATTTTAATAAAAAATTATTAAACCTTATATTCATTATATTGTTTTTATTGAAGTTTGTCATGTTGTGTCGGTTTCTGTCGAATATTTCATGACCAAACAATATTTTTCTTTCTTATTTTTTGTATTTTAAAAATTTTAGTCTGTCTCTTTTGTTATGATCTAATATTAATTATTTTTTTGCCTTTATTAAAAAGAATATCCATTGATTTCCAGTTATGTAGTAATCTAGTACAAAGCTAGTTTTCTATAATGTGGGAATGAAAACTTCATTGTTTCTTGACCTTATGTGTGTTACATTAATTTCTAAAGGCAGCTGAATAAGCTGATCATTTTCTTTCAAGTTGAATAAGTTGGGAGTAAAATATTAAGTTTAACTTATGCATTAAAATAAAGTGAAACCTTAAATACATAGTTCCTGATACATGGTGGCAATGACAGTATTTATAGATTTTGATATTAAACCGTGTGTTCTGATTTTGAATTCCAGATGAAGTTAAAAATGTGTAAAATTGGGTTATTTTTTCATTTGGTTGTGTTGTGCTGTCTGATCTTATCAATAGTATTTTAAGTGTTAAGCTGGCTCTGTAATGTTGCTAGCATATGCCCTGCCACTATGATATTGTGTGCTTGAATAAGACATGTGTCAATTGTGAATGGTTTGTTCATTTGACCCGGGACGGATCAAAGTATTGATGATTACTATTCATTGACAGGACCTACGACCAAAGAGTATAGTAATGTCCTGAAACTCGAAATGATCCATTTGAATGATCAACCCAAATGACCCAGTTCGTAAGACAAATCAATACTTGAATGATAGGGTCACTAGAAATGAATGAATGACACCTCGATTTTTTTATTGCCATCAAATATGGAATTAATGAACTACATTGTTAAAATATTTATTTTATTTTAACAACTGATTACAATTATGTGTTTTTTTTAAGTTATAGTCATAGGTATGTATATATAATTACCCCTATGAGAAATTTCACAGAAATAAAAAGCTTGGCTCACTGCCAAATCAAATTTACAATAAACAAATTTATATATTGAGCTCAAGTATTAATATGCTTACGCCAAGTTACTATATTTAAAAAATGTTTTGTTTTCCCTTGACCTGTTTTACAGCACATAAAGTGCATGAAAAACTTTTTTACATATAAAACATATAACAAAATACTGGTTTAACTACTTATAAACTGCTTAAAGTGGTTTCATTTTAAGAGCGTCCACCTTGATGGATACCGAGCTTTGGAGAGTATGTTTCTTGGATATGTGATTGATTGAGCCTGGTTGGTGTTTGCGACTCAACATCTAAGTGCATAATTTGCATGTAGGCAGGAATAAAATATTATTCAGAGCACCCAAACTTCTTGCGGAACTTTAGCAAGCTCTTTATGTTACCAATGACATTAGGGGGTGATCTTAGGAATCCAAGGCTCTGTAGCCTGCAATCGCTGAAGAATCAATTATATTATGGGCTGCCATTTCCTCAAGCCTCATGCAGACTGTGCAAAGGGCTGTTTGTAACACCTAAAGTAAAGTGAATTTATTAAAGAAAACTTGTTCATTTATGCACTAATGACTAGTTTCATTTTTGTATATAGAATAAGGGTAAAAAACGAGCAAACAGTCCACCTGATGATAAGTGGATGGTGTGGCCCATAGACATCTACATTTAGGCTCGATTAAGAATCAAAATGTAGATGCGTTGTCACCCCTTAGGACTAAGATGAAATGCCTCATTTCCAGTAAAACGGGTCTCTGGTTCTCTACACTCACCATACGAAACACAACAGCATTAAGCTGCTATTTTACGCTACTATTCTGTGAGAGTGTGGTCCTACCTCGGTCGAGCCGACCCATTTGAGCTACGACTAATATAGCTGCAGCATGGCTCTACCACGTAAAGCGTAAACTATTAGTTTCATTTGAGCTTTGTTCAGTCTGATTAAAGCATTTGGGCATTATTCCTTATAAACTTAATAAATAAAAATAATTTATCAATTTTATCACATTTAATTTTAACTTATTTTATTTTTTAAGTTTCTTTTCAAGGGTAATTTTCAGCACCTATGGTCACAGGGGGATGGAGGTGTTTGACATGATGTCATAGTTAACAGGAGCTATCTCCAGTTTTTAAATATTGACTTTTGGTCTAATCAATGCTGAAAAAGCCATCAGCAATGTTTTGCAGTGGTATGCTTGGGTTTGGATCTAAGTAAGAGGATTCTTTGAGGTTTTGTGATCTGGCAATTGTAAGGTAATAAGGGGAGTCTTGAAGATGTTAGCAGAATGTAGACTTCCAAAGGAGGAAGTTAGCAAACATTACTTCTAACTATGGATATTTATAATGATTTTAATTTGCAATCATGGTTTATTTCACATCACTTCAAATACAAATTATAACTAGTAACTTGTTATGTTAATTAGTTACAACTAGTAACTATGGTGTATAATTTTAAAGTTGGTAGTTGCAATTGTACTGTTGTACATGAAACAATGCACTCTCTCATGGCATTGGTAAACTGCATTAATGTAATTCTCTTATTACTTACTAAATTTGGCGTGTGGTGGCGGCGTAAGAACATACACCGCTCCGTTTCATCCCATGGGTGTCGTAAGAGGCGACTATGGGAAATGCCAGAAAATTCTTATAGGTTCCGATGAATGGTGGTATAGCAGTTATGGTTACGACAGGCGTAATATACTATATGCTTCAGGTCTACTCAGACCGGCGGCGGGAAGCAGCGTGAAAGGTGCAAGACATCTGGTACTGCAATCTCCACTCTGCCTGCCAAACGTGGTGACAAATCTAGGTATCAATCCCTGCATCAATCAAATCTTCTCTTTTGGGATAGGCACATGTCTAGCTGTGGACTTTTACGAGCTGATGATGATGATGATGATGATGATGACGATGATGATGATGATGAAAATGATGAAAATGTTACCAAAACCCCATGTACTTCTCTTAATTCATTTTAAACTACTCCTGGTAACTACTTGTAGTAATCCTCTACTATACAAAACGCTTATGATAGATGACGAAACAATTTTAAATTAATGAGTACTTATATTTTACGACTACGAGAGCTTATTAACAGTTGTCAATAATTACAAAATTACAAGTTAAAACATCTACGCATTCAATGTATTCTTGGTATGGGTATGATGTTATAAAAAAGATAAAATTATGAAATATTTTTTATTTTTCAATAGTCTCCCATGACATCAATACATTTACTTGTTTGTGAAAAAAGCTTTTCTATTCCCTTGAAAAAATATTCTTCGTCTTGGCCTGAAAAATGCTCATTTACAGCAGACTTGAGCTTATTATCATCAGCAAATCGCTTTACCCGAAGGTCTTTTTTTTAAGTTTGGGAGTAAAAAGTAGTCACTAGGGGCTAGATCTGGTCTGTGTGGTGGGTGGTTAATTTCCTCAAACCCGCAGTCTCGTACAGCAGCCTTGGAGAGCCGCGCCGTGTGAACCGGTGCGTTGTCATGAAGAAGCTGCACTCCCTTGGCCAGATTTCCTCTTCTCTTTTCTTTTATTGCTTCTCTCAAACGGCGTAAAGTGGCTGAGTATTTGGTCTGCGTTGAGGGTTTCACTTTTTTTTGTGTACTCGATCAATATATTTATACCCTCAATAGTATTCCTTTGGAATCCCAAAACACTGTGGCCATGATTTTACCGGCGGATGGAGTGACTTTGAACTTCTGTACGGTTAACATTGAAGGAGCAGAGTCTTGGTAAACGGCCACCATTTCTCCATGGATGTTTCTTTAAATTTTTCCTTGTTTAGTGAGAAATTTTATCACCGCACGGTATTCGATTTTTTTCAACATTGTCGAGTCGGTCATTCACGTCGTCTATGATTGAAGGTTACATAAGAAGTAATGAAGTTAACAAGACGAAATTATATATTTATACCCTCAAGTAGTGTCGTTAGCTAATGATTTTTTTTAATTACCTACATTAGAGCCGTGGTAGCTTAGATGGTTAGCGCTCGCTGTAAATTTCACAGTACGCGAGCAACCCGGGTTCGATCCCCGCCGGCACCAATGAAATTGTTAATTGCAATTTGAGGTGTTGATTTACCACGTGCTCGGCGGTGAAGGAAAACATCGTGAGGAAATCTGCATTTGTGAGAAATAAGAAAAAAAAAATTTCGAAGACATGTGAAGTTCGCCAACACGCATTGGGGCAGCGCGGCGGACATTTCCTTGCCCTAAAACCCTCTCAGAAATGAGAGGCGGCCTGTGCCCAGCAGTGGGACGTATAATAGGCTGTAACTTTAACTTTAACCCACATTAGTAGTAAATCATCCTAATACCGAGAATACATTGAACGCCCCTCGTAAGTAAAGATTTAGCATTTTCTCTACAGCTCGAGGCCGTTTTCCTTCGAATTAAGGAAACGCGCTATTATGCATAAAAACAAAATCGAACTATGTATTTTTAGTTGTACTGTTCTAGATTTCGTTTCCGCGTGTCAAAGCGTAAGCCTTATGCCTTTTGCCCTTTTCTTTCTTACTCGGACATTTTTAAAAGTAGGGATTGAGTGATATTTCCTTGGTTGTTGTTTGACCAAGGAACCAAGGCAATACTTGGCGACATGACAGCAACATTTTTCTTAAATCATAGTCTATTAAAGATAAGAGATCAGGGAAATAACTTTCTCATCTTAAATAAATAACATACATTAATTTATTTTCTTCTATAAATGAAGAAGAAAAAATAAGAAAAATATACAAGAAATGAACTGGTTTATTAAAAAATATATATATTCGTGTTTGTTTTTAAAAATACCTTTAATAAGCGATATGCGAACTTTGATGACTCAGATGATGGTGACTTTGTGACATGAGTACCGAGACCCTTGATGACTGTTTACATTGTATAAGACGCTGCTGGCGATGACATCACCTTGTACCCGCACATGGTATGAATCTAACTCGATGAACAAGGCTTACCTTTAGAATAATTACTAAAACACATGTAGACGTCGCGTAATGTTATACATACTCGTGCTTTGTAATTGTTTCAACGGTAGCTTGTGTTTCGTCCTTGTATTTAATAATAATAAATGGAATGTGCGGTTTAACAATAACTACATATTTACATGTAAATGTTACGGATTTTACGTAGGTAAATATAAAAAGCAATGTTACTTTTAAAGTTTTAAATTTAACTTAATTATTAATGGTATATAAGTAATGATAAATAAAACAGTTACAAGTTCTGAAATAGTTTTGAAATATTGTAATACAGAATGTAACTTAAAACAAATATTATGCAGAAAAACATTCTATTATAATTTTTTGCCTTTGCAGGTAGTTTCAAGTAGTTTTTCGTAAATTTTTAATTTATTTAAGACATTGTAATGTCTTTATTTAACGTATTTACCGTCCGGTGTTTTGGTCACACCGTCACACGTTGATCA
Organism: Parnassius orleans; assembly: GCA_029286625.1. Taxonomy (NCBI): domain Eukaryota; kingdom Metazoa; phylum Arthropoda; class Insecta; order Lepidoptera; family Papilionidae; genus Parnassius; species Parnassius orleans. The sequence continues at coordinate 310,112 of JAGSMP010000147.1, forward strand.
TTAAAATAATTTAATATTTTAAAAAAGAGTCCCGCTTGTGATGCAACGAATACTACTTTTACGAATACGAATACTAATATCTCGCCATGGTAACAAAAAACTAATTTATTTGATGATTTTCTATTGTTTTAATAATTAAAATTTACAATAGGCAATTTTTTTTTAAAAAACATAAAATTTGTAGATTTTCTGGTTTTAGGCGATTTCTTTTTTCAGTCTGGATGTTCCCAGCCGTTGAAAAAAGTCTTTCCGAGGCGACTGTATATAGTGAAAAATATTTTTGGGCGAGTTTTTTCAGCCTTGGAAAACGGACATTTTCTCGCCAAAAGACCAATGGATCAGCAGTCGGCGATAAATTTGGGAGCTTTAGATAAGCATCTATCTCGTTTTTAGTTTGCGAATCCCCTGTAAAAACATTTTGAAATTAAATTTTACTTTTACTATGTAGATGACAATGATTACCTATTAAAAGTTAATAACTTTCCTAACTTTTTAATACTCACCAGAAAATATTGAAATTGGCTCTTGCATTTCGGCCTCTTCAATTATTTCTTAGCATGCTTGCCAAATTCCTCTACTTGTCGACGGTTGAGGTTCTTCTGGAGGTCTTGTCGGTCTTACGGCCTCTCTGTCATCAACAGCAGCGTTAAGAACTGATCGAGCGGTTTCAGCGACCACTGATGTGCTGAAAATCCTTGTTTTGAATCGTGGGTCAAGGATCGTTGCTAATAGATAAGTTTCATCAATTTCCATAAACGCAAATCTATTTGAAAGTTCACTGAGTAGGGAGTTTGTCAGATTTTTTACATCAGGATGAAAAGAAGGATCATTGCTAATTTTATTGAGACAAGATTTAACCATTTCACTGTCCCATGAGTCATATATGAACATTTCAATTGTTTAACTATTGTGTCTATTTCTCGGACAGGGAAGTTGTTAAGACTTCGTATTATTGGGATTGCTTGAGATAATGTCGTTAATTCTTTGCTTAGCTCTTTAGTAGCTTCTTCAAAATTGGCCAGAATATCAATAATTTGGCTCATAATTGCTGTGATTTCATGACGACAATTTGGTAGAGATGGTAAAACATCTTGAATCGCTATGCGTTGTGCATGTAATCTCTTCAACATCTGATATATTGAGTCCCATCTAGTTTCAACATCTTGAAACAAAACATGTTTCGGTATATTGTTAGCTTGTTGAGAATCTTTCAATTGTTTGAGTGCGGAGGTTGAGTGATTAAAATGAGTAATAACTCCCCTGTATGTGGTTAACATTTCGGCTATGCGTTCTTGACCAAACAAACTTTTTTTCAGCGCTAATTGGATGCTGTGCACCAAACAAGAAATATGTTTAAGACTTAGATCAAGCTCATCAGTTGCTTTAACTATATTCCGTGCGTTGTCCGTTACAACTGCTGCAACTTTATCCAATAGCTGCCATTCCAGAAACATCAAATGCATATTGTGGGCAATATTTTCTCCTGAATGTGAGTCACCTTCAAAAGGACACACTTCCAGACAATAAGATTTGAGCTGGAATTCTTCATTGACACCATGGCCAGTAAGACTTATAAAATCATTGACTTGTGAGAAAGCGTCACTGGTCCACATGTCTGCTGTGACAGAGAGATATGGGGTCTTTGTTAACTGCTCCTTCAATTTTATTTTAACACGTTCATTAATATCCGGTAGAATTTTTTCTGTAAGGTGGGTTCTAGATATAATATTATATCTGTAAAAAAAAATAACAGTGAGGAATTCAAAAAGGTTGTGTGAAAATTGAAAGAGTATCCCACTAATAGTATAAATTAAATTCGAAAGTTTGTGAGTGTGTGTGTATGTGTGTGTTCAACCGCTGGACGGATTTGGCTGAAATTTGTAATGAAGATAGCTTATACACCTTAATTCTGATTAAAACATAGGCTAGGCTACTTTTTATCCCGATAAAAAAAATCCCATGGGAGGGGAAAAGTGGCTAAAACCGACGTCTGCGCGGACGCAGTCGCGGGAAAAGTGTAGCATTTAAATAAAAGCAAACAAACCATGGAGCTAGTTCACTGAGCAAACGACGGTATTCCTTTTTATTTACCAAATCCAGGGGCTCCATATCTAGACAAACTTGTTCAGCAATCAAATATGTGATTTTGACAGCCCTAGGATTATCAGTTTCATACGTAGTACGTTTTTCCCATATTTCCTTTAAGGACGCTTGTTTCTTCGCTGGTGTTACTTCAACTTCAGTGCTTGTTTCATCTACGGTATTTATACTGGCAGCAAGCTCCTTCTGATGAAATCTCTTCACATGAGTCCACAGTGCGGTCGTAGTAAATCCCTTAATAGATGCATTTTTCCCTCCCCGAAACAATTCACAAGCACAATATCTGCACCTAGCTTTGCTTTCATTGTCTAAAATAAAAACAATACATTAAATAAAATTTAAAATCCCATCCCACTAATATTATGAATGCGAAATTTTGTGTGTGTGTGTGTGTGTGTGTGTGTGTGTGTGTGTGTGTGTGTGTGTGTGTGTGTGTGTGTGTGTGTGTGTGTGTGTGTGTGTGTGTGTGTGTGGTGTGTGTGGTGTGTGTGTGTGTGTGTGTGTGTGTGTGTGTGTGTGTGTGTGTGTGTGTGTGTGTGTGTGTGTGTGTGTGTGTGTGTGTGTGTGGATTTGACTGTTTATACACCAGATTAATACATAGGCTACTTTTTACCCCGAAAAATAAAACATTATTCCCGTGGGAAGGGAAAAGTTACTAAAACCGAAGTCAGCGCGGACAAAGTCGCAGGCAAAGTCTAGTACTACATAGACACAGCCATTACTTACCTACCTTTTGTTGATACAAATGAAATACAGACGAAGATCGAAGTGTTTCCATATGTCACTTCGATCTCGTTTACGAGAAGACATTTTAACTGCAACTTCTTTCTTTCACTTAGCAGCAACCTCACAAAACAATTAAATTAAACAATACTCTCTTGCTTGACCTGTGCTTTCGTTCGACTGTCAAATGAAATGAATGAATCATAGAATTATTGAATCAATCCACGGTTCGTAATGATAAGGAAACTCCCGGAGCCGGGGAGTCCCCCGTCGTTGAGGCTAAGGGCCAAAACACAAGTCGTATTTTTACGCGCCGACGATGCGCGTTTTCCAAGTCTGCCAGTAATTAGAGTTGCGTACAAAAATATTGGTTTTTAAATATTCGTGATTAATATTCGCCGAATACGAATATTCGGTAAATGTCTATTCGGCGAATACGAATATTCGTATTCGTTGCATCACTAATAAATAATAATAACTAAGTATAATGTACTTGGCGTTTTATCGTCGTGATGTGAGCTTTACATACTCTACTTATTGTTTGTCCACAACGTTGTACGCCTCATATTACTTCAAAGGTTACAAGTTTAAGCTAGTTAGGAGTTTCTGTAGCCAGAACAGTCTAGGGACAATGATGTGTCTAATGTGGCATAGCGCAATAAAATCTTATTTGGACACAAGTGGTAAAATTAAAAAAATTGTACAACCGACTTCAATATAAATTATTAATAATAACTCAAAAACTACTGGATAGACCGTGATCAAATTTACATGGGACCACATGAGAAGCATCAGCTTTCAAATAAAAAAGGAATCATCAGAATCGGTTCACCTAGAAAAAAGTTATGACACACAAAAACTAAATAAAAATAAAATACAGTCGGATTGAGTACCTCTTCCTTTTTGAAGTCAGTTAAAAATTATATAATACTTCTGGTAAGGGTATTATTATTAGGCGATGTTATGTTTTTTGTGTGTTACGCGACATCTTAGTCAAATGCGAACCGATCGTTATAATTATTTTTATTAATTAGGTTATACTTCAGAAATGGTCCCTTAAAAATTTGGAGAAATTATTCCACGTTAAGTGTGAAAAAAGAGGGGATGAAGTTTATATTGTAAATAAACAATATTGTAGTTGTTGTCAAAAACATGAGCTTGGCTGCATTCGACGCAGTTTTTTAAGTACAAAACAAAAAAGTGTTTCTGATGTCTAGAGTTGATTAATCAAATATTTTGAAAATGATTAAGAAAAAAACTTAAATACAATTTTTTTGGTTTTTATTTTTTGAAAATCTTTGTAACGGCTCGACCGATTGACGTGAAAAACTAATCAGCTCTTAGTCTCAATGAACACTTTCGAACGCCGTGTCGCCCATCTCGATCGGTTGGTTCGTTCGACAAAATTTTATTTACACACACACACACACACACGGCCGGACGTCCAGGCGGGGATAGTCGGAACGGCTTCCTAGGACCTCAAAACGTGGAGATCTGATGAAAACTCGCATTCTCAAAATCGGACCGAAATCTATAACTTCCTACTTTTGAAAATTATTATTTTCAAAGCGGGATGTTAGAAATCCACATAATAGCTTCTAAAGTCGGGGCTTTCTATGCACTTTGTCTTAGACTGCCTGTATATGTATTCTGTGCTTAGACCGACTTCCACACTGCAGAGCAGTTTGTTGGCGAATACATCACCCACTTACATTCTATGTACCTCTTCTCCTTATTTTAAAAAACGTTACCCCCACCCTAGGATTTTCTCCTATATCTTGTAGGCAGTTTGCAAACATAAATTGCACGGAGCCGTCAAATTTATTCCGCCCCAATTCGCCTGGGTGTGATCTGTTAATGTGGCGTCATTTAGATTTTTTAAATAATCATCAATGATTATTTATTTTTATCATTTCACAAAAAAATCTAAGTTTTTATGATAAAATATAGCTTAGATCATTCTTGGCATTGCTCTCTATCCGTTTGTGAAGTTTCATCACAATCGGTTCAGGTATTTCGAAGATCATTTCGGACAGACAGACAGACAAACAAATTATATTATACAAATGGTTATTCATCAATACCCCATTGAGCTCGATAAAAGGCAGTTATTTTGATATTACAGACAGACTTCAATTTTATGTATAATGTGGGATATAGATTTTTTAAATTCCATCCATTTTTACGTGGTAGAGCCATGCTGCAGTTATATTAGTAGTATAGTTGTAGCACGAATGGGTCAGCTCGACCGGGGAAGGACCACGCTCTCACAGAATACCAGAGTAAAATAGCAGCTTAACGCTGCTGTGTTTCGTATGGTGAGTGTAGAGAACCGGAGATTCTTTTTACTGGAAATGAGACATTCCATCTTAGTCCAACAACGCATCTGCATTTTGATTTGTAATCGAGGATAGATGTAGATGTCTATGGAGCGCAGCAACCACTTACCATCAGGTGGACTGTGTGCTCGTTTGTCACCCTTATCCTATAAAAAAAATTACAATAATTTTAAATTTAAATTGATTTTTTTTTACATTACTTAATTGATTTGTTCATTTATCAATAGTATGAAATGAACCAGTTTGACAAACATAAATGTACACATTTTATGTTTGTCAAACTGGTAAATATCAAGTGTATATTCAATTTTATTACATATCGTTAAACCTTTAATCCACGGGCAGAAGGGCAGGCAGATTTCAAAGAGCGGCTACTTGGACCACGTTTAGCCAAAAAATATGGGAGTAGATAGAAAATAGTGAAAGAAGTGATAGGGTGTTAGCCCATCCGCTACACAATGACAAACTCACTAACTCATTAATCCTTTACGACATGTTAGGCAAGTAACACAGTTGGCATATTCTTTTTTGTTATAAGTTCTAGATAAACGTGGGACCCATAAGACCCAGAGACCAACATGGGACAAAATCACTTTTTCACTCTTCTCTTTTAAATATTCTTCATTAAATAATGCCGTGTAGTGGCTGGCGGTGTAAGAAAATCCACTTCTTATTATCGTTCCGCAGGTGTCGTAAGAGGCGTCAAAGTTAACCTGAAACAGGAGATAGGCAGCAGCATCTTCCTGATAACAACTCATAATAATAAAAAACAACAAATGAGCGAGGTACATGTGCAGCGCGAGCAATGTTCTATGGTGGCAAACACCATATTATAACAATCACGACTTGAATAAACGAGGTTACTCCGACATACTCGTGGTTGGCGTCGCGTCGGTCACGGGGCATTGCGGGGCGAACATTACTGAATACCGGATTCCTCTCACGCTCCAGTTGCTGCAAATAACACTAATTGTGTGCAACGCATTTTTCATCACACAGACGGATGTAGGGATATAGGTACTTTGATTTGATAATAAGCACTCCAACGGGTTTCAATTTCAAATTGCGGACCGAGCTTGATACGGAGCTTCATTTCTTTAATATCAAACGAACCGTATTTAGGTTTCAACACTTAACTTAAAATCATTTTCAGTAGTATTTACTTTTTTATTATTTTTAGGGTAAGTTTATCCATACCTCAAAAGGAAACTACTGGACCGATTTGAAAAATTTTTTCACCATTAGAATCCTACATTATCCCTGATGAACATAGGCGATAGAATATTTTCAAAAAAGTTAGGGATCCGTATGAAAACTTCGTTAATGTAACCCAAGGTGTGAAAAAAATACCAAAAAGAATCCTTATATCGCGTACGCTGCGGAAACTTTTGACAATAGAGCAAAGTGATGTACTATAGTTGTATACAGGACATCAATATCTACAAAAAAGTCCGCGATACCATATGTCTAACTATGTGATACAGTTATGTCACAATAACTACTTTCCATGTTAAAGTATGCAATAGTAACGCCGAAAATTCCTTATATCGCGTACGCTGCGGAAACTATTGACATCTATTGTCAAAGTGATGTAGGTACTTCAGTTTTATAGAAGACTTCAATATCTACAAAAAAATCTGGGATACCATATGTCTAACTATTACAGTTATGTCACAATAACTATTTTTCCATGTTAAAATATTTAATAGTAACGCCGAAAATTCCTTATATCGCGTACGCTGCGGAAACTATTGACAATAGAGCAAAGTGATGTACTTCAGTTTTATAGAAGACTTCAATATCTACAAAAAAAATCTGGGATACTATATGTCTAACTGTTACAGTTATGTCACAATAACTACTTTTTCTTAAGGTAGTAGTTTTGGGACATAACTATTACAGTTATGTCATAATAACTACTGCCACCTACGACGACTCGACCTGGCAACATATAACGCACGCACCCTGAGGACTGACGAGAAGATCCTGGAGCTGGAAGAAGAGATAGATAAGTTACGCTGGAATATAATAGGACTATCCGAGGTCCGAAAAGAGGGGGAGGACACGGTAATCCTCGGATCCGGCAACTTATTCTATCACCGGGAGGGCGACTATCTGTCCCAAGGAGGTGTCGGATTTATCGTCCACAAGTCTCTCGTTAACAACGTTGTAAAGATTGGGAGTGTATCGACGAGGGTTGCGTACCTCATACTCAGAATCACAAGAGATCAATCAGAAACTCAGAAAAACAGCGATGACATCACCTTGTACCCGCACATGGTATGAATCTAACTCGATGAACAAGGCTTACCTTTAGAATAATTACTAAAACACATGTAGACGTCGCGTAATGTTATACATATTCGTGCTTTGTAATTGTTTCAACGGTAGCTTGTGTTTCGTCCTTGTATTTAATAATAATAAATGGAATGTGCGGTTTAACAATAACTACATATTTTTTTATTAACCAATTTTTTGTTACTTACACAATTTATAAAATAAATATACTAGTATAATGAACCTAAAACTAAAACCTTAAAAATATATTGTAATAACTAAAATATATTATTATAATAGTCCCTTTAGGCAAGGTTCCGAAGATACTGGCAGCGTTCCCCTTTGAATAGCTATACTAATTCTTTGTCCGAGGTAGCTGCCAGCTCTTCGGTCTCCTGTGACGTCGACTAACCTTTTCTATTTCCTAAAAGCCTTATAGCGCTAGGACCCCACGGACCAAGGGTCTCGACACCGAATGGGACAAAACATATTCGGAGCCTAGACCCTGTATTTGCATGCTTTAGCTTTTTCAGCCGCTTCACAAGCCGCACCAGCTCTGTTGTTGGTTCCATGTAGATGGAAGGGCAAGTGTCTGAACAGGTTGCATCCCATACCAGCACCCGGCCCATCTTCCATGGAATCAAACTCATACCGTCCGGTCTCTTGCCATCGTCTCTTGCAATACCAGACGGCTCAAGTAGACTTGGCACGTTGACGGTGGCAAGAGACCGGCGTATGATATTGTTAAGTGCTGCATGTCTCGAGAAGCGGCCTGCACTTTTTTGGCATGACAGTCCATGATGTCCTAGCTTGTCGACGTCACTGCCACACGGACATTTATGAGGAACGCAGACCGGAACCCCAAGCCGTAGACAGGTTGCGATTCGGAGCGTGTCAGGCTCGAAATGTTCCTGTATTTGACGAAGGGTACGCGTGAAGCCAGTAGCCGGCCTCATGCGTACTCACGGCCAAAAGCCTAGCACGCGCCGAACCTGTACTACAGCTCAAAAGATTGTCATAAGTCAATTTGCAGTTTATGTCGTCCCAGCTCCTTTGTGAATTTGGAGAAACAGGAAAATTTTGACCTGGGCATGCAATTAAGAAAGCGTTTCTAGCTTCTTCCAGGCCAGCAATCTCAAAGTTTGAAGGGATGCCTAAAATTTTACTTATGAGATTTGCTGAACTATGGACAGAAGATAGGAAGGCTGGTAAAGAGACACTGAAATTTTGCGAATCCTAAACCACCATAACGGATGGGTAGGGATGCTTGGGTCCAAGATTGCTCGTTCAGGTGCATATTAAGAATCGATTCTAAACTAATTTTGATTAAGTTGTCTACTTGTGTCAAGAGATCTGAGTGATTCAAAAAGGAGCAGCAATGGAGCACATACGTAAATTTTGGGACGAAAAGACAGAATTTTAAGATGCAAAGTGCATAATGTGGACTAATTTCAAGAGACGGTCAGCGGAATTTTGAAATTTAGTAATTGATTTATTAATATATTCAGAAATAGATTCATTAAAATTGGTGAACCTAAAAGGTAAAGGGAATTACTGTTAACTATTTTAATATTTGGAGCCAAAATATTAAATTTTGTTTTACGTCATTTAAATTTAAGTTGCAGTTATTTATAAAAGTTCGCATTTACAAATTAAGCTCCAAACCAATGGCTTCAAATTTATTTTTGATTAAAAAGGTCCGAAAACACAGTATCCATATCACCTCCTAGAGTTCCGTCGTCCAAATACCAAACGTTGAATTTAAATTTAAATTTTGATTATCGGTTTATAGCCAAACTAAAATTGCTGGCCCAAGGATCACCTTGTTGACAACCTACTTCGAGGACAGTTCATTAGAACGATATAACAATTTTGTTGGGTCAGCGTAACTGAGAAAAAGATAATTGTATATTTCCGGTATATGTTGTTTTATTTCCGTCAGCAGGGTATCCCTATTTACTGAATTGAAAGCATTTTGACATCAATTTTGAGCAACACGTCAGGATGTCCGTAAGTTAGGAAAGAGCGTAGGGCATGGACGGCTGCCTCACACCTCTTACACCGAAGCCTAACTGTACGGGTTCAAATTCCGAATTTAATTTTGGTAAAATATGTCGAACAGCAATTTTGGAGGCCAGGCGTCGTAGTGTTGATCCAACAGCAATTGGTCTCACCCCTCCGTCCTTTTTGGTGAGGGCAATGAGGTTCGCGCCGAAAAGAATGGGAACAATTTCTGGATTGACATTACCGGAATACATAAAGTTGATTAATTTAGTGATCGAATTTACAAGTTGCTCACCTGCATCACCCACAGAGTGCGATGTTAAGTGAGATTCCATCAAACCTGCAGCCGAACCTGGTTTAAAAGATAAAATGGCACCTGTAACATCTTTTTAAGAATTTGAAGGCATGCTTGCCCTGCTGTTGGTCGGTCGAGAAAATATGGGTTTACTGGAGCTGGAGGATGTTTTGTCCGTAAGGCCTGAAGGGTGTCAGGTATCTGGTGATAGCACGTCGTTGGAGAACAAAAGGCGAGCGGCACCTGAGATCTCCGTCACAGATTTTGTTTTCGATGAGTTTGTTGCGATTACGAGGGCATCATATTTGATTACAGGTGCGGAGAAGGTGAGGAGCTTACAGCACAGTTATTTTAATCTTTTGAGTCAAGGATAAATTCAGTTCATCAGTTTTATTATATGTAGTGTGCTGTATGAAAATAAAAATAGGTTCTGCCAGTCTTGAGTACAATTGTTATGTAACATTTCTGGATTAATTGTGACAAATGTGTAGCAACGGTTATTCGAGCTCCTCGAGGATTCTTTTAACTATCGGTATACTATTTTTCAAATGGCTAAGATATGTGTGAAAGGAGTTGGATCGTTGGCTACATAAGTAGGCGCACTCGAAAAATGGATGGATGTCTAAAGGTGAACTATTTTGGCTAATACATTTCCTGTGTGTTTTTGTAGTGTGTATGTTGAGGCCTTTCAAAGATTTGATGACTTGTTGCACTGTATACATGTATGGGTCGCGTTCGACGTGCCATCACAAGATTGAGTCACGGACTGCATTCACAACAGTTAAATACAATCACAAAAAGAATAACTTAAAACAAATTTAAAAACTCAATAAGGTAACTTAAAAAGTACACTGAAAATATAAAAGTCAAAGTCAAATATCGTTAAGTAGGTGCGTCACAGGATGGTCTTGCAATTCGACGCTGCAGTGGAAGAGATCTAGCGACGCATTTCGTCGCTAGGACAACCGATGGCGGCTTTAGCAACCGTGTCTTGAGATTATCACACGCGGATTAGAAATTTTTAAAGACTGAACAGGCACTAAGCCTGCTTGTCACTTTTGTGTCCAGACAGCAATATAAAGTTCCGAAATCCTTTGTTGCGAATTGTTTTGTTACATTTGTCATAAGTCACCATCTTGAAATATTTTTATATCTCTTAGTTGATTTGAGATTATAATATCTAAATTCAGATTATAAACCACTGTTATATTATTTATATTTATGTCAATAATAAACGTTTTCCTTGTACACTAAAATTTTACAATTAAAATATATAGTTATTTTTATTAAAATATTTAGACAAAATAAATACAGTTGTCAACTGTCAACTACTTTTAGCTTGTGATGCAACGAATACTACTTTTACGAATACGAATATCTACCTCTTCAATTATTTCTTGGCATGCTTGCTTAATTCCTCTACTTGTCGACGGTTGAGGTTCTTCTGGAGGTCTTGTCGGTCTTACGGCCTCTCTGTCATCAACAGCAGCTTTAAGAACTGATCGAGCGGTTTCAGCGACCACTGATGTGCTGAAAATCCTTGTTTTGAATCGTGGGTCAAGGATCGTTGCTAATAGATAAGTTTCACCAGTTTCCATAAACGCAAATCTATTTGAAAGTTCACTGAGTAGGGAGTTTGCCAGATTTTTTACATCAGGATGAAAAAAAGGATCATTGCTAATTTTATTGAGGCAAGATTTAAGACTTCGTATTATTGGGATTGCTTGAGATAATGTCGTTAATTATTTGCTTAGCTCTTTAGTAGCTTCTTCAAAATTGGCCAAAATATCAATAATTTGGCTCATAAGAGCCCATTGCCTTGCTGTGATTTCATGACTACAATTTGGTAGAGATGGTAAAACATCTTGAATCGCTATGCGTTGTGCATGTAATCTCTTCAACATCTGATATGTTGAGTCCCATCTAGTTTCAACATCTTGAAACAAAACATGTTTCGGTATATTGTTAGCTTGTTGAGAATCTTTCAATTGTTTGCGTGCGGAGGTTGAGTGATTAAAATGAGTAATAACTCCCCTGCATGTGGTTAACATTTCGGCTATGCGTTCTTGACCAAACAAACTTTTTTTCAGCACTAATTGGATACTGTGCACCAAACAAGAAATATGTTTAAGACTTAGATCAAGCTCATCAGTTGCTTTAACTATATTCCGTGCGTTGTCCGTTACAACTGCTGCAACTTTATCCAATAGCTGCCATTCCAGAAACATCAAATGCATATTGTGGGCAATATTTTCTCCTGAATGTGAGTCACCTTCAAAAGGACACATTTCCAGACAATAAGATATGAGCTGGAATTCTTCATTGACACCATGGCCAGTAAGACTTATAAAATCATTGACTTGTGAGGAAGCGTCACTGGTCCACATGTCTGCTGTGACAGAGAGATATGGGGTCTTTGTTAACTGCTCCTTTAATTTTATTTTAACACGTTCATTAATATCCGGTAGAATTTTTTCTGTAAGGTGGGTTCTAGATATAATATTATATCTGTAAAAAAAAATAACAGTGAGGAATTCAAAAGGTTGTGTGAAAATGGAAGAGTATCCACTAATAGTATAAATTAAATTGAAAGTTTGTGAGTGTGTGTATGTGTGTGTTCAACCGCTGGACGGATTTGGCTGAAATTTGTAATGAAGATAGCTTATACACCTTAATTCTGATTAAAACATAGGCTAGGCTACTTTTTATCCCGATAAAAAAAATCCCATGGGAGGGGAAAAGTGGCTAAAACCGACGTCTGCGCGGACGCAGTCGCGGGAAAAGTGTAGCATTTAAATAAAAGTAAACAAACCTTGGAGCTAGTTCACTGAGCAAACGACGGTTCCTTTTTATTTACCAAATCCAGGGGCTCCATATCTAGACAAACTTGTTCAGCAATCAAATATGTGATTTTGACAGCCCTAGGATTATCAGTTTCATACGTAGTACGTTTTTTCCATATTTCCTTTAAGGACGCTTGTTTCTTCGCTGGTGTTACTTCAACTTCAGTGCTTGTTTCATCTACGGTATTTATACTGGCAGCAAGCTCCTTCTGATGAAATCTCTTCACATGAGTCCACAGTGCGGTCGTAGTAAATCCCTTAATAGATGCATTTTTCCCTCCCCGAGACAATTCACAAGCACAATATCTGCACCTAGCTTTGCTTTCATTGTCTAAAATAAAAACAATACATTAAATAAAATTTAAAAACCCCATCCCACTAATATTATAAATGTGAAATTTTGTGTGTGCGTATGTGTGTGTGCGCGCGTGCGTGCGTGCGTGCGTGCGTGTGGGTGTGTGTGTTTTTTTTTTACTCTTTCAAACTGCACCCGCTGGACGGATTTGACTGTTTATACACCAGATTAATACATAGGCTACTTTTTATCCCGAAAAATAAAACAATATTCCCGTGGGAAGGGAAAAGTTACTAAAACCGAAGTCAGCGCGGACAAAGTCGCAGGCAAAGTCTAGTACTACATAGACACAGCCATTACTTACCTACCTTTTGTTGATACAAATGAAATACAGACGAAGATCGAAGTGTTTCCATATGTCACTTTGATCTCGTTTACGAGAAGACATTTTAACTGCAACTTCTTTCTTTCACTTAGCAGCAACCTCACAAAACAATTAAATTAAACAATACTCTCTTGCTTGACCTGTGCTTTCGTTCGACTGTCAAATGAAATGAATAAATCAATCCACGGTTCGTAATGATAAGGAAACTCCCGGAGCCGGGGAGTCCCCCGTCGTTGAGGCTAAGGGCCAAAACACAAGTCGTATTTTTACGCGCCGACGATGCGCGTTTTCCAAGTCTGCCAGTAATTAGAGTTGCGTACAAAAATATTGGTTTTTAAATATTCGTGATTAGTATTCGCCGAATACGAATATTCGGTAAATGTCTACTATTCGGCGAATACGAATATTCGTATTCGTTGCATCACTAATAAATAATAATAACTAAGTATAATGTACTTGGCGTTTTATCGTCGTGATGTGAGCTTTACATACTCTACTTATTGTTTGTCCACAACGTTGTACGCCTCATATTACTTCAAAGGTTACAAGTTTAAGCTCGTTAGGAGTTTCTGTAGCCAGAACAGTCTAGGGACGATGATGTGTCGAATGTGGCATAGCGCAATAAAATCCTATTTGGACACAAGCGGTAAAATTAAAAAATTAACTCTTTCTTTCAAAAGCGGCCCCACAGAATGTGGACCTGGTGGAGCCCCGACGGTTCGACAAAAAATGAGATTGACTTCATTACGACTACCAGACGACAACTGTTCAGTGATGTCTCAGTGATCGCCAGGGTGAAAACTGGCAGCGATCACCGAATGGTGAGAGGCACACTGAACCTAAACGTTAAGTTGGAGAGGTCACGTCTAATGAAGTCAACGCTCCGTCCCCCTCGTGCTCTAATCCAACGTCCCGAAAACTTTCAGCTCGAGTTACAAAATCGTTTTCAGTGCCTAGAAGATTGCAATGAAGTGTACGATATGAATGACAAGCTTGTGGAAACTGTCCATGCGGTCGGAGCTAAGTTCTGTAAGACCCGTCGCGGAAGAACACCAAAACTCTCCGATTACACTCTTAATCTCATGGTTGTTAGTCTTCAGCAGATTTGACAGCATACAGGCAACTGAACAGACAGATCTCCAAATGCATGCGGCGGGACTTGCTCAACTTCAATACAGCTCGTATTGAAGAAGCGATCGAGCGGAACCAGGGCGCCAAAGTCTTTGCCAGAGATCTGTCTGCCAGAAAGAGCCAACTGTCGAAGCTGAAGATCGAATGTGGCAGCATCGTTTCCGGGACACCTGAGATTTTGAGTGAGATTGAGAGCTTCTATGGGCAGCTGTACACGTCATCGATGGAGCCACACGCAAGTGTGAGTAACAATCCAAGAGCAAATGTTATCCGACACTATTCCGATGATATCCCGGACGGCAGTCTGAGCGAGACTAGAATGGCTCTCCAGCACCTTAAAAACGGCAAGGCCCCAGGCGAGGTGGAATTACAGCGGAGCTTCTGAAAGCGGGTGGAAAACCGGTACTTGAAGTCCTTCAGAAGCTCTTTAATTCCGTCCTCCATGGTGGCATTACACCGGAGGCGTGGAGCAGAAGTGCGGTGGTCTTGTTCTTCAAGAAAGGCGACAACGCTCTTTTGAAGAACTACAGACCGATTTCCCTTCTGAGCCGCGTCTACGTGCTGTTTTCGAGAGTCATTACGAATCGTCTCGCATGCAGACTCGACGACTTCCAGCCTCCCGAACAAGCTGGTTTCCGAAGAGGCTTTAGTACCATGGACCACATACACACCCTTCGGCAAATTGTACAGAAGACAGAAGAGTGCAATCTGCCACTTTGCCTTGCGTATGTGGACTATGAGAAAGCCTTTGATTCCGTCGAAATTTGGTGCCTTCAGCGGTGCCAAGTTGACTGTCGGTATATCGAAGTGTTTGTACAGTAGTGCTACCATGGCTATCCGAGTACAGAACCAGAGTACGAAACCTATCCAACTGCAGAGAGGTGTAAGACAGGGTGACGTAATATCCCCGAAACTCTTCACCGCTGCATTGGAAGATGTTTTCAAGCTACTGAACTGGAAAGGATACGGTATTAACGTTAATGGCGAGTACATCACTCACCTTCGATTTGCTGACGATATAGTCCTTATGGCAGAATCGAGAGGACCTAAGCACTATGCTCAATGACCTCAATAGTGTCTCCCAACGGATAGGTCTCAAGATGAACATGGACAAAACAAAAATCATGTTTAATGTCCATGTCACACCTGTGCCGGTAGTTATTAGGAGCACTAAGGTCGAAGTTGTTGACGAATATGTTTACCTGGGACAAATAGTCCGACTAGGTAAGTCCAACTTCGACCGAGAGGTCAATCGACGGATTCAACTCAGCTGGGCAGCGTTCGGGAGATTACGACCCATCTTCTCGTCAGGCATACCTCAAAACCTCAAAACTAAATTGTACAACCAGTGCGTGTTGCCAGTGATGACATACGGAACTGACACGTGGTCCTTCACTGCTGGCCGTATGAGGAAGCTCAAGGTCACTCAGCGAGGTATGGAGAGGGCTATGCTCGGTGTTTCTCTGCGTGATAAACTTAGAAATGAGGATATCCGCAGTAGAACCAGAGTAACCGACATAGCCCAAAGGATTAGTAAGCTGAAGTGGCAATGGGCCGGCCATATAGCTCGAAGAACCGACAACCGATGGGGAAGAAAGGTTCTCGAGTGGCAGCCTCGTACCGGCAGGCGAAGTGTAGGGCGTTCCCCCACTAGATGGAGTGACGACCTGGTAAGACATGCAGGAAATCAATGGATGCGGGTGGCTCGGGAGCGTGCTTTGTGGCATTCCGTGGGGGAGGCCTATGTTCAGCAGTGGACTTGTGAAGGGCTGTAATGATGATGAACTACTTTTTCGTGTTAAAATATGTAATAGTAACGCCGAAAATTCCTTATATCGCGTACGCTGCGGAAACTATTGACAATAGAGCAAAGTGATGTACTACAGTTTTATAGAGGACATCAATATCTACAAAAATGTCTGCAATACCATATGTCTAACTACTTCAGTTACGCCACAATAACTACTTTTTCATGTTAAAATATGCAGTAGTAACGCCGAAAAATCCTTATATCGCGTACGCTGCGGAAACTATTGACAATAGAGCAAAGTGATATACTACAGTTTATAGAGGGTATCAATGTCTACAAAAAAGTTCGCAATACGAACAATACGAACAATAACTACTTTTTCATGTTAAAATATGCAATAGTAACGCCGGTACAAACTAGGCCACATTACTCGTACCTTGGTATTAATCCTTATATCCACATAATTCACTCTGTATTCAAGGCTATATCAGTACCTGTACCATGCATAACCATCAATTACGTTAACGATGTAACTTAAGTAACATTTTTCACTTTTTAAATCTTTGTTAATTCAGCAACCGTCCGTCGTGATGTCTCTCTCGATTTTCGCATGCGCGAGGCGCAGACGCATGATATACGCGGGTGAAACCGCGGGGCACAGCTAGTATCACATATTTTGATACTTGCAAACTCGCTTATCAAAACCTACATTATGGTAATTGTCTTTTACCTAGAATCATGAAATTTGGTGGTTGAAATTCCGAAAATCTTTACAGTTACCGTTATAGTAAGCCTACCCCATAGATTGCCTCACAGGGGAGATATTTGCCATAGTTGTCACGCTTGGCAAGTGGGTTGGCAAACGCAGTTTTTTCGTCGTTATTAGGAAAACGCTGCTGCCCATCACCTGATTTGTTTCCCTCTGTCGCCTCTTACGACGCCCATTGGATGATGATATGGGGTTCAAATTCTTACATAGCCACTACATGATATACTAACTAAAAATCTTTAATTTTTAGTTATATCACATAAAATATATTTTTTGCGATTACTAACTTACATTTGCAGTTGTGTAGATCGACCGTTAATGTGGCTTCCTGGATTAGGACACGTGGCGCCAGCGCCAACTATTTTCATTTATGTATCTCAATTACCGAGATTTCGAAGCATTTCCTGTAAGCGTTTGACTCACATCGTTTATTCGCAATCAGATATCCATAACGAACACGACAGGAAGTGTTCGCAACGACCGTTGTCTGTCTTTCTTATCCTTATTGTTTCGTACTTTTTGCATATGGTTTGGTATCATACCCGTACCATAACCGTAATGTACTCTAAATGATAACGGTTTTTTGTGAGGTCATTTTTGCTTCAATTTTTAATTGATTTGGGCGTCCTATTTAATTTTGCAACATTTTTGGCATTTGCGCAGCGTACGTAATTTTAGTTAATTTCTTTAAAAACATTTTCATTTTTTTATTATAGAATAAGGGTGACAAACGAGTATACAGTCCACCTGATGGTAAGTGGATGATGTGGCCCATTGACATCTACATTTATCCTCGATTAAGAATCCAAATGTAGATGTGTTGTCACCCCTGAGGACTAAGATGGAATGCCTCGTTTCCAGTAAAAAGGGTCTCCGGTTCTCTACACTCACCACACAAAACACAGCAGCAATTAATCTACTATTACACATTACGCTGGTATTATGTGAGAGCTTAGTCCCACGCCGGTCGAGCCGACCCATTCATTCCACAACCATAATATAGCTGCAACGTGTCTCCACCACGTATAAAACATATTTTTGTTACACACATTGATGTTATTCTCAATAGTACGTATCTTGTTGAAGGTAAGTATAATTTTCAATAAGATACGTATGTTGTATGTGAAGTCGTACAATAATTATGTAAATTCTAGAGTGTAACATTGGTTACATTATTGGTCACATAGCATTGGCTATCTCACCGTTCCTTATAAAATAGAGTAAAGTAAGTATAAAGTTGATTATGGAGTGTCGTAACGCGAAATACATGTCTTGTCATCGACTCTATTGGTGTATATTCAAAGGTATCAGAATTTTCACTTTTGTGGCAGTTATGTGGTTTTATAGCGATGTTTTCTTTTCAAAAACATCAATTTATATGTATTTTTATTAATGCATTTATTTAAGGAAACTTAAATAAATGTATTAATTGTTATTTTTGACGCCAAACCACACACATGTTTTTATTGTTTTCTTGCAATCCTGTCCATCCGAAGGTTGTCTGGGAGAGATCGTTCTTAGCGATAAGACCGCCCATTGTACCACATTTCTATTTCTCCTTTTTTGTTAATATTTATGTTATTTTTTGGCGTACAATAAAGTGTTATCTATCTATCTATCTAAGGTTTATGTTCATCTTTTTTTTTCATTAATTGATTGAAATAATTTTTTTACATATACAATAAAGGGAATATTTATCAACTTATATAAACAGTATGTCAACCAAGTTCGGAAAAGAAAAGGGCGACGCTTCGGCAGTGTGCATATTTACACGAACCATTTCGGGCCACTTTCTATCCCCCCCATAACTCAAAAACTATTAGACTTACACACTTGTAATTTGCATACCTAATAAGAGGACCCCTTGATTACCTAGAATCCAAAATTTCAATAAACCCATTAAAATTCTTGAGTTATTGGGTACTGAAAAGCTATTTTTAGCACTCACTGACTCGCTCATCAAAAACATAGGCCACTTCTAGATTACTTAGAAATATGTAATTTGGCAAAAAGATAGACGATTAGGCGTTTACAAAAGAAAACATCCGAAAACTACAAATAATTGATATGCGATGTCGACAATATTATAGAAACTAACAACACTAATAACTTTCCCGGCATTTAATTCGTGTTTATATTAAAAATAGCAAACAATGAAGCGTGAGGGTTTGGTCAGATCTCAACTCTTTTATCGGCGAAACCGACAACCCCTTACGTCGTTTGTACTGAACTTGGCCCTTTACATTTATGCTTTTGGTGGAATGAAGTATATTTAAAGCGGTTATAAAAAATCGCTTTAACATAGCCTCGCATTTTTAGTTTTAACTTAACTTTAGGTTTCGTCTGTTAATAAATTAAAACAGCATATTAGCACAGAATAAATATGATATTAGTGAGCTCGATGAAATATAATATTTATATAATTACTAATTAGGTATATGAGTAGTTATACATAACCTGTTGAAAATTGACAGAATCATTATACTCGTGCGTTTGCAGTTTGCTGAGCTCGCTCCCTCCCCAGCTCTCCACGATCAGTCAGTTCAGTCGTATGCGGACGTTCGCGGTGACGATCGCGCGGTATCGAGAGGAACCAGTTCCGAAAGTCGATTACTTGCGTTTTCATGGTCGTCTAAAATGTTTATCGCGATCGCCTTCCGCACTTACTCGTCACTTTGCGATGTAAACAAACACAGGAGCTCCGGTTGACTCACTGTGCGACGTCGGGTGTAAACAAGACGCCAGTGCATTTTTTTGTGCTCATATTACACTACTACGAAATGTCTGTGATGAATGATGATATAATTGTTATAGACTTTTTATAATATGTTGAGTGTGTTGGAGAAAGGCAAAAATTTAAGTGTTTTTTTTATAACAGGATTTACTGTAAATATCAGTCAAAAATTACGGGTATGTAAAATACATTACCTAATTATAATACATATTCTACATAGCACTACACAATCATAAAGTAGGCAGATTAACTTGATGTTAAATAAATAAAGAATAACGTGTTATAATAAAATATATTCTGAGAATGTACGTAACTTGGCATAGGTATATACTAGGTATTTCTTTTTTTGTCAACACATAACTTTTCACTGCCGGATATAGCCCTCCGGATATAGTACAGAGGATATTATGAAGAAGTACTCGATGTTAACTTTAACGCTGCTCCCAGTGCTTGGTTGCAGTGCAGTTAGTTTACATGTCAAAATCAAATTTATATTATTGTATATTACGTTACAAATATAATACATAACAATTAAAGGTATAATTATGACGCGATATATCTAGTTGGCCGTCTTATGTTGCTAATAGCAAAAACTAGATATATATCCTAATTATTAAAGTTAATATTTAAAAAGTATTTATAAAAATTATTTATAATTTAAGTAATTCAGGGTTGGCAATTGCAGTTTTTAATCATTATTATTGACATGTTATCAGGAAGATGCTGCTGCTCATCTTCTATTTCAATTTTCTTGTCGCCTCTTACGATATCCACGGGACCATGTGGGGTGATGAGTTTTCTTATATAATACTTTTTTAGGTTTCTCGGAAACGGCTCTAGAGATTCGGATGAAATTTTGTATTTAGATAATTTCAAGTATACTATCTTACTATCGCCGAGCAAAGCTTGGCTTCCCCGGTACTAATTAATTATTACATATTAAGTAATAGAAAATTATCATCAATAAAGGTTTGATTCTAATAACAAAATTCATAATATACTCTACCTAACTTTAAATCAATTTTCTAGTATTCTTACTATTTAGGTACAAGCAACAATTTTGACCATTGTTTTTCTCAAACTTAAATACATCTACGTCACGCTACATCCAAAAAATATCCAATACATATTTAGTTTCGGGAGTATAAATATATAGGAGCATTAGACGTAAATCTAAACAGTGTGCGAACAGCTCTTCCTATTTTGTTGAGCATCGGGTGTTCTGGAGTAAAATTGTTGTTACCTACATCGAACTTCGTATTGCTAGGTTTTTTATTGTTTTAAATAATTATACTTATTTTATCAAGTTTCTCTCTCTCTCTCTCTCTCTCTCTCTTCATTCTTCTAACGTAATATAAAATGTAATACAAATTTTTATTATGTAATTAACTTTGTTATGATTACGATATTACTAAATTTATGTTGTAAAGTTACACTGTAACTGCTTGTGTCACGTACAATGAATCTGCCCGATCGAAGAAAGACTAGGCTTTTTCTGATACCAGCGTAACGTTGTTTTTATCGATTTTGTTTGGCAAGTGTTAGCAACACTTATATCCAATTACAGCCGAAGAGAGTTCTAATTAGGTTGTGTAAGCCATCGTCCCTACTACTGTAATGAAGACTTCTGTGATATTTTCTACCACAGTAAATATAAATGTGGATTAAAAAAAATCGTCCACTACATTGAATAAATAAGAATAAATGTCACACAGATACTTCTTCATTGCATGATTAATAGCGAGTCGGCAGTTTATAGTCCACATTATACAAATAGGTCGAGTCTTTACCTACATTTTACGATAGCCATAGGAGGAATAGCGTTTAACGTGTTTTTTATATTTATACTGACGTAAGCCATTAAAGGCTTCACGACCACGTAGCTTGCTTCTTCTGGGTTCTTAATTCACTTTCTTTGCGTACATGACGCATCGGTCATCACTGCTTTCGACCACGTTTACTCTTCCATTTTTCTAACGACTTCAAAAAGGAGGAGGTACTCAATTCGACTGTATGTTTTTTTTTTATGTGTGTTACCTCATAAATTTGTTCTACGTGAACGGATTTCGATGATTATTTTTTTTTATTTGAAAGCTGGTGCGTTCATGTGGTCCCATATAAATTTGATCAAGGTCTGACCAATAGTTTTTGAGTTATCCTTAATAATATATATTGAAGTCGTTGTACAAATTTTTTAATTTTTTATAATTTTTTATAAAATAAGGGTGACAAACAAACTCATAATCCACCTGATAGTAAGTGAAGGCCCATAGGTATCTACATTTGTCTTCGATTAAGAATCAAAATGCAGTTGCGTTGTCTCCCTTAGGACTAAGATGGAATGCCTCGTTTTCAATAAAAAGGATCAACAGTTTTCTTCTATTATCTATCTAAGCTGCTATTTTACGCTGGTATTCTGTGAGGGCGTGGTCCTTCCCGGGTCGAGCCGACCGATTTGTGCTACAACAATAATATATCTAGCTGCAGCATGGCTCTACCACGTACGTGTACAGCGCCCCACAAGCACGCGCTGATTTTTCTTTTTTCCGATTAAAAAGAATAGGTGAAAATTCGAATAAAGAATAGGTGAAAATTCGAATACAATGTACAGGAAACACATAACAACAGTAAAATTTAAATAAAAAAAACCATAATTTGTAGTTTTGCGGTCCCCTACCGCAAAGTTAAAATACAAGTACTTTTATTTTATTCCTTAATAATTTGTAATTTTATTTTATATTCATATAAATGACAAGAACTTTTTATATGGCATTAATAATTTTTTTAAGCTGTCATTTAGTTTCATTGGACCAAAAATATGTCATCCCAATTTTTTTTCTTACAAAATGTATAGTTTCGCTGGAGCTATATTATGATTGCAGCACGAATAGGTCGACTCTGCCGGGAAAGGAACACGCTCGCACAAAATTCTAGATTAAAATAATAGCATAATGATTCCGTGCTTTCCTTTTTACTTCTTTATGGCATTCTATCTTAGTCGTTAGGAGTGACAACGCATTTGCATTTAGATTTTTAATGGAAGATAGTATGTAGATGTCTATGAGCCACTTTCACTTTCCATCAGGTGGACTGTGTGCACGGTTAGTACTTCTATTTAAAAAGTTACCCCTGCCCTAGGAGTTTCTCCTGAATCAATGATAAAGGACAAACTTCAGACCTCGAACAATACAACTAAATATGCCAGACCATACACAAAAACTACTTGTTTCATGCGAGATTCGAACTTGCGGCTCTGCTCAGAATCGCAGCCGCTTAGGCATACACTATCGAGCTGTCATAATAATTTCAAAAATCAAAAATTAAATTGTTGAATACGAGGGGTGATCCAAAAGTAATGATAATGAAAATAAAACACGGTAATTAAAGTTAAAATAATAATTTATTTTTCTACATAGTCTCCTAACAAATCAATACATTTAGTCCATCTTTTTTCTAAACCCAGGATTCCTTTGAAAAATTCTTTGTCTTGACCCTCCCAAAACGCTTCAACAGCGGCCATTACTTCGCTATCGTCTTCGAATTTCTTGCCTCGGAGGCGTTCCTTGAGCCGAGGAAAGAGGTAGAAATCACTAGGAGCTAGATCTGGCGAATAGGGATGGTGTTCGAGCAGTTCGAATCCCGTTTCTTGAATGGCAGCCATCGCAACTGCGGCTTTGTGAGCCGGTGCGTTGTCTTGGTGAAACAGCACTCCAGCTCGCAGTTTGCCGCGTCTTTTTTCCTTAATGGCCTCCCGTAATCTTCTTATTTGGTCTGCGTAGTAAGAGCCCGTAATAGTGGCTCCCTTTTCCAAATATTCCACCATAATTATGCCTTGAGCGTCCCAAAAAACAGATGCCATAACCTTTCCCGCCGAACTTGAAACTTTGAATTTCTTTGGCGTCGGTGAGGAGGCTCGCTCCAAGTCATCGATTGTTGTTTAGTTTCAGGATCAAAATGGTGGATCCAGGTCTCGTCCATAGTCACAAAACGGAACAAAAATTTTTCTTGATCTGCTTGGAACTTTTCGAGATTGACCCTCGAAATGTCAACTCGATTTTTCTTTTGCTCGTCGGTTAACATTCTGGGTACCCAACGCGCAGAGACCTTTTTCATATGCAACTCGTTCGCAAGGATTCTTTGAACGCTGCCATATGAGATCCCTGTGACCTCAGCTACATGCCTGATGGTCACTCTTCGATCTGCCAACACAACATCTTCGACTTATTTCACGTTGTCTTCAGTGAGGGACGTGGATGGGCGTCCTTCGCGATGTTCATCTTCAGTGGATGTTCTGCCCAGTTTAAACTCCTTGGCCCAGCGTGCAACTGTAGAATATGGAGGAGCAGAGTCCCCCAATGTTTCCACTAAGTCACTGTGTATGTCTTTTGAAGACATTTTTTTCAAACAGAGGTACTTGATGACAGCTCTAATTTCGTTTTTCTCCATGTTGATGTTATCTCTTTGACAGTTCGTATTCAAATGAATGTATCTCCCGGAAATCGTGATCTATTTATATGATTTTTTTAGGCTGACGTAGTGAGTATATAAGCAAGCAAAAAAATTTTTTTTTTGATTTTTATGCGGACCTGAAGTAACCGATTATCATTACTTTTGGATCACCCCTCGTACAATGAGCGCCATTGTAGGTAATTGTCTGTTCTGTATGTGTTCTTAAGTTCGCTTGAATTTCACTTTTGAACAATTGCATTTCTATAGTGACTAACTACATGCAAAGTAAATATCACACCGAACGTTGTGTTCTTACGAACACTTGAATAGTTAAACATTGCGCAATGCATACCGGTCCACACGCAACGATAGTCATTTAAGTTCCTTGGTATTTCTCGATCACGAACGGTTGCCATTTGGTGCACCGATTCTTCGTAATGATTATCTAACGAACGAAGGCAATATGCGTGATTATAGACTGCTGTACAACAGATATAATAAACGAAGTTAAGAAAAAAAAAGATCAACTTACACCAATAAAATCTGTACCTCTCTATTTGCGTTTATTGAATACAGTGGCCTATACGCCTATACCACTAATGTGCCAAAAAGCAACTTTGATAACGTTCAGCCAAAAAAGTATAGATGGAAAATTGTGAAAGAAGTAGTAGGTAGGAAGTGATAGAGTATCACCTAAATAATGACAAACCCAATAATCTCCTAGTCGCCTTTTACAATACGCTAGGCAAGTAACACGGTACAATATTTGTCACACTTGGCTTACGGATTGATGCCATCGCCAATGCGCAAGGCAAGCGTGGCGATTCGGGAAAACCTTCCTACTACGGAAGAAGTCCATATCCAGCAGTGAACTTTAGATAGGACCAACATAGGACAAAAATATTGGTTTTCATCTACTTTATCGTAGTTATATACTTTTTTATTTATATTAGCTAGCTTTTAGGCTGAAAAGGAAAAGGTACCAAAAGCTGTCCTATTATAATTTTCTGGCGACTGAGAAACAAAAGAGTTGGGCACAGGCATAATTTTCAAACAGTACAGACAGGGTTTTATCGACCTTATTTCAAGTCACTTCCTTCCTTTACTTTTATGAGAAAAAAGATCGGGTAAAAAGATTCCGTTACACAGATAGATACACGCGAAACTGATAAAAGTGATTATTTTGTACTAAAAAATTCTAATAAAAAAACGTTGTTTTTTCATTCATATTTCTACATTGTCATCCGATTCTAAGCTATGTTTAAAATTTCAACCCTCTAGCTCATCGGGAAGTGCTCGAAATTTGAGTTACAAGATTCCACCCGGAACGACAGACAGACAAACAGGCAAATAAGAAAGTGACTTAAAAATGTGTCCTTTAATTGTATAATTATAAAAACATCACATTACAATACACTTTGCATCATTTAGGCTCGATTCACACGTTAATTTATGTTATAGCAAGAGATATTACGATATACCATATTTTCTATGCAACGTTTTGTGGAAAAAATATTTCTGTGAATTCTTTTTTAATTGAATTTCATTGAATAATTTTATCATGTTAATAAGTTATGTTACGATTAAATTAAAGTAATACACATCACTTAAATCAGTAAAAAAAATTCAACACAACTTTGTTTTACAGAACCCCCTAAGTTTCATATTTCATATGATTCATATTTTACTCGCATATCGCGTTGAATTTCTTCGTAAGATATTTTGGATGGAGCGACAAAACACAAAAGCAGTTATTTTCAAGTGTCGTCGTTGAGTCGCGTGCGGCAAGGCCACAACACGACTACCTCGACATAATCGGCGTGGGTTCAATGCGTCATCGCACCATACCCATCCCTATTCGGACTAAGCAATTAAAATGGTATCATTCACTTCTCGAAACTAGATGCTGAAGGTTAGAAAGCTCAATTTGTAACTTCTACGACCATTTATTTTGTAATTTGTAATTGACCATCTAAACCACATATTTGCCAATTTTAAAAGTTGTATTTTACAAATAAATCGCAAGGTTAATCGGCAGACTCTTGATTGATTAATGTTAAATTGTTAAGGTGTCAATTTTCCACTTGTTAGGTGTTGAAGCAAATGGCATTGGCGTGTTAAAGATAAAAAAATGTGAAATGCGTGTATGTGTTTTAGTGTGTGCTTGGGGAACACGGGTGGTAGTGTTCCGCTATATGATTAATTCGGTCTTTCATTCATTACAGCCTATCAGAAGACCACTGCTGAAAATAGGCCTCTCCCATAAATTGCATCAAAGGGGAGATTTTTGATTTTATGCTTATTTGAATGAATGAATTTCGGTGTAGTTTTAATACGAAGTTAACCGAATACGGAAAGTAATAAACGATAACGAATAAGGCCGTATATCGTAAGCAAATCGAAAGTGAGTAATAAATTTTTTTTTACGTGGTAGAGCCATGCTGCAGCTATATTAATAGTATAGTTGTAGCACGAATGGGTCGGCTCGACCGGGGAAGGACCACGCTCTCACAGAATACCAGCGTCAAATAGCAGCTTAATGCTGCTGTGTTTCGTATGGTGAGTGTAGAGAACCGGAGACACTTTTTACTTGAAAAGAGGCATTCTATCTTAGTCCTCACGGCTAACAACGCATCTGCATTTAAATTCGCAAACGAAGATAGATGTAGATGTCTATGGGCCACAGCAACCACTTACCATCAGGTGGACTGTGTGCTCGTTTGTCACCCTTATTCTATAAAAAAAAAATTATGTTAAGTACCGTATTCTTTCCAGCTTAGTGACTTAAAAACGTCTTCCAGTCCAACTGTGAAGAGTTTCGGTGATATATAACATCACACTGTCTTACACCCCTCTGCAGTTGGATAGGTTTTGTACTCTGGTTCTGTATTCGGATAGCCATCGCAGCCCTACTGTACAAACATTTCAGCTCCGATATACCGCCAGTAGACTTGACACCGCCGATGAGACTAGTACCGCTTAACTTTCGACGGAATCAGGCTTTCTCATAGTCCATATGCGCATTCAAAAAGATTGTACACTTCGGTCTACTGTACAATTTGCCGAAGGATATGTAGGTGGTCTATGGTACTAAAGCCTTTTTGGAAACCACCTTGTTCGGAAGGCTGGAAATTATCAAGACTGCGTGCGAGACGATTCGTAATAAATCTCGAAAACAGCCTGTAGATGCGGCTCACTAAGGAAATTGGCCTGTAGTTCTTTAATAGAGCGTTGTCACCATTTTTTTAAGAATAAGACCACCGCATTCTTTCTCCACGCCTCCGGAGTAGTGTCAGCATGGAGGACGGAATTGAAGAGCTTCTGAAGGTCTTTAAGCACCAGCTTTCCACTTACTTATAGAAACTCTAATCTAATTCCATCTCCACCCGGGGCCTTGCTGTTCTAATCTCGCTCAAACTGTCGTCCGGGATAGTTTTAAGAATAATGTCGGATGAGACTTGTTCTTGAATTGTTACTCTCACTTGCGTGTGGCTCCAACGATATTGTGTACAACTATCCGTAGAACCTCTCAACCTCGCTCAAAATTTCAGTTAATCCTGAAATGATTGCCACAGTCGGTCTTCAGCTTCGACAAATACAGAGTGTGGTAGAAATGCTTTTGAGTTATTCTACGACGTTGTTGTCTTTGCCTTTGTGTTGGGACATTGTCTTTGTTATTGATCCGTACAAACCAGTCGCATAATTTCATCAAAAATTCATTGAAATAATATAATAATATTATTCATTATGAAAACTTAACAAAAAGTGGTGCTAAGTTAAAACAAGCGTATTTTTCTAAAGCAGAAGTAGTGAATTTATTCTGTTCATACCACATTAATGTTATTACGTATCTGATACAATTGGCTGATTCATTGTGTGCGTTTTTTTTACGGGTTCTTGTCGCTCTTTACATACGGTGCCGGTAAATTGATTTAAAAACAACGCTTTTATACGACACATACTCTGAGTAAATTAGTTTGCCATAACAAATATAAAATACCCACTAAAAACACAGTGGTCTTTATGAACATTTGGACGTCAAAGAAAAATGATTCGGCATTTGCACAGCACCTCGACACATACCATACCCTTATGACTAACTAGCTAATGTGCTGTGTTATTTCGACATTTTTCAAGTTATCATTACGATTGTTGAGTTTTATTCCGAATTTTATTGAAAAGGCATCATGGAAGACGGATTCGTAAAAGCAGAAAGTACTAATCTTTATTCTATTAATTCGAATTCGTTTAACAGAACCCATAATCTTATATTGTGTCTAATTTTCCAGCTAAAACATGCAATAATCTTTATGACATTTGAAATCAAAGCGAATTTATTACTTCGCTTTTAGCACTAATGTTATAGATATTATAATATAAGCTTAGGTGAGAAAAACTTTTTGTTATATTTTTTTGTACAAACCATGTGATTATTCGCATATAATAGAAGAAAACACGAATTAAGTAAAACACTGCATTGCACTTGCAAGGGCTGTCAAAATGGCCCACAAAGGGCGGGAGAGACGAGCGATTAACCTAATCTATTACAAAATTTGACTTGCAATAGGTCATGCACCTATCATGTCATGATGTTTTGTTTTGTCTAAACGATAGTTAAATATAAGTCATACTTACATCAAAGTTATCTTCACAGAAGTATAGTTTAGATTTTGTAGACAATGCCTTCGGGTCTCTTCTTGTCAGTTTTAACCAAGTATTTCTCATATTTAAATCAGTTGGCACTTGAATCCATAACTTCCCCGGCATTCCTATGCTCGTATTTTTGCATTCAGGCACAACACAACAATGATTTAGATGATAACTCATTATTAAACATCCAAAAGTATCTTATTCCTTTGCAAAATAGGCAAAATTCTAGGACAGTGACGTCACGAGTTGAACAGCATGGCGGCTGTCGTTTTCACGCGAAAATTTAAAACGATAGATTAAAAGTAAATTTTTGGCACTATTCGGTTTAAAAAAAAATATATAAAAATTATAGTGGTTCATTATCACTCCAGGATTAATTTAAAACACTTTTTGAAAATGGGCGTAATACCCTATTGTTTATTTGGTTTGTTCCTTTGCATAGTGTGTTGCCTTTGATTAAATATACAATTTTGTAATTGTATGTTGGTTTTTTTGTAATTGTTATTACGTTTTAACGAATATCGCCGAGATGTTGCGTATATAGGTAAGATTACATTTTTTGCGGTAAAACGCGGCCACGACGAGCAGGAAATAACTCTTGGCCACAATCACAATGCAATTTGCAACAACGATAGTTTGCATAATATGTAAGTAGGTAATAATAGTTTTACGCGGTGTTACAAATAAAACTGCGCGGACCATCAGGGACTTATTGATTGTATGACCTTTATATAGATTATCCAGACGTTCCGTTTGTCCTGCGGCTTTAGGTATTTTTAGTAGCCTGAATGCGCTGTCGCGTGGTACGAATTTAGCTTAGTGTGAATACGTATCAACATTTTTGATTTATAGTTAAAAACAAATTTTTAGTATGGTGGTCTTCTCGTATTGGATATGAATGTTCTTAGGTCGTTGACTGCACCCTAGCCTACCTCCGATCTTATTACATAAGCGTGACAATAGCCATGGAATGAGCTTAGTATAGAGATAAACTGTATCTAATTTAAAAATAAGATAATGCTTATATTTTAGGATCAAGGAGAACAGTTAAATTAATTTCTTATATAACCCTATAAGAAATTATATTAAAATAAAAACATAGCTGGTTTGAATTGGCTTTTCTAAGTCCAATAAGTTATGTTAACCCTTTAAACTTTATATACAAAAAAATATTATGAGTAACCGAGACACTCCTAATCAGCAGGAAGTATAAATCAAATTGTTTTGTTGGGGAGCTTTCCCGACTTCCGCTTGCATGGCAACGCTTTGTAGGTATGTTTAATACGTAATTGATTTTTAACATTGTTTCTAGTTTAATGAGATATTTATAGTCTGCGAGCTGGCGACGAATATTGGGAAGGTCCTTTTGGCAAGTTGAACTTGTGAACAAATATAATTTCGTCAATTGGCAAATCCAGTCCCGCGAGTCTGGCAGAGCGTTTGCGGTTATTTCGTTACTGCGCAACATATAACATTTGCAAAAAAAAAATTCCAAAAAATGTTTTTTTGGCAACTTGATTTCTTTTTTATCTTTTAATTTAGTTTTTATGTAATTCAAAAAATAATCCTAGACGTTTTTGTCGGTTATAAAGTATTACCAGACCTCTCCAAAAATATTTTTTTAAATTCCCAAAAAATATATTTTTGGCAATCTCAAATTTTAATCACGTATTTATTGAGTAATTTTAATAATACCTGGAAATCGCCAGACGAATTTAGTGGTTTTAAACAATTCCCAGACGTTAATAAAGTTTACAAATGAATATAAAGAAACATTATTCTTTATGTACTATTAGTTATGTTCATTATATTTTATATTAATTAGATTAAAAATATTCATAAAAGTAGAAAAATTAAAAAAAAAGTAAAATATGTGCAAAAAATTGAGCAAACCACTGAGGCATTGTTTTGTGTATTAATATAATACTCTAGAAATTGATAAACTTTTATTAAAAACTGACCTCGATTAAATGACATCTTGTAACAAAAAACTTCACCTCAGTGTCAACTAGCGACATCTGGTGAGCAGAAAATTATTAGCCCTCATTGACGAAATTATATTTTTTCACAATTTCAACTTGCCAAAAGGACCTTCCCAAAATTCGTCGCCAGCTCTCAGACTATTAGTAAATGTTAATAAATGACAAATTAATTTACTTTGAATAAAATTACAGCTTGTTGTTGTCGTTGTTTTGTTTATAAAAATCTACAAAACTAGAATTTTACGAAATAACAGAAATATTCAATAAAAGAGTCAAAGTACATAATTATGTACTAATTTTATTACAATTGTAGAGGCTGTGTTATTATACTAATCTCTACATAGTATAAAACAAAGACGCTTCCCGCCGTCTGTACGTTCAGATCTTTTAAACTACGCAACGGATTTTGATGCGGTTTTCATCAATAGACAGAATGATTCAAGAGGAAGATTTATATGTACGAGGGCGACACTGAAAGTTTTTAGAACTGGACACTTGTAAACAATATAATAAAAAAATAAGTTAAAATTTTGAAAATGGAACTCTTTGCCAATATTATTGTATATGTATTATATTAATTTGTCATTTGTTTACGATTTGGCGGCAAATTGAAAATTGTCTATGTCACGTCAGCATGAATTTAACACGAGAAACTTTTCGTACAATGATTTTTTATGACATTCGATGTCATTTAAGTCAACAAGAAAGTTATGATAGACTTCGATTGGCCTTTCACGATGAAGCCCCATCTCGTGCCACTGTTTACAACTGGTTTAATGAGTTTTAAACGTGGTCGCATTAATCTCACCGATGATCTGCGTGAGGGACGGCCTTCTACGGCGACGACTGAAGATAACATCAGTGTTGTGCGGCGTATGATAGAGACTGACAAAAGAGTGACCTATCAGCAGATTCGGACAAGCTTAGGCATCGGTATGGGTCAAGTGCACAAAATCCTCCATGAATATGTAGCGGTCAGGAAGCTTTGTGCCCGGTGGATATCTCATAATTTGACAGAGGCCCAAAAACTCCGTCGTGTTGGTTGGTGTCGTGAAATGGTTCAAAGATTTAACGGAGGTGACTCAAATGCTGTGTTCGACATACTTACGGGTAACGAAAGCTGGATTTATTGTTATGATCCTGAAACTAAGAGACAGTCTGCTGTCTGGGTGTTTCCTTCCGAGGAGTTGCCAACTAAAGTGAAGAGAGGTCGAAGTGTGGGAAAAAAGATGGTGGCCTCGTTCTTCGGAAGGACAGGTCTTTACGCAACAATTGTTTTAGAGGATCGAAAATCAGTTACTGCAGAATGGTACACTAACAATTGTTTGCAACTTGTCTTGGAAAAAGTTCGGGAGAAACGACCTCGCAGTAGGATCCTCCTTCACCACGGCAACGCCTTGTCGCACACTGCCAAGCAAACAATCGAATACTTGGCGACGTCAGACGTGGAATTACTGGGTCACCCGCCCTATAGCCCCGACCTCGCACCTTGCGATTTTTATTTATTTCCGAAAATAAAAGAAAACTTCGAGGAAAACGTTTTATGGACGCCGAGGAAGCAGTGGCTGCGATTCAAAATGCCGTCGAAGAGACCCCTAAGAACGAGTGGGCAAAGTGCTTTTCTCAGTGGTTCCATCGGATGCAGCGATGTATTATGTTTGATTGATGTAAATGGACACTATTTTGAAAAGATATAATAAAACTAAAAACTTGCTAGTTTGTTCAGTTTTTGATTTTCTAAGAACTTTCAGTGCCAACCTCGTATAATACATGCATATTATATTATGTTATAATATAATTCTTCTGTCCGTGTGTATGTGACTGAACTCCTCCTAAACGGCTGGACCGATTTTGATAAAATTTTGTGTGTGTGATTAAGTTGATTAGAGAATGGTTTAGATTCACAATTAGACCCGGTAGGTGGCGCTGTTATCGAGATACAAAAATCACCCGTGCGAAGCCGGGGCGGTTCGCTAGTGTACTATACAGGGTTATTTTTCCAAGAGTAGCCAAATTTTAAACTTAAGTTCAAATATATAAATAACCATATATCGTTATTGCAGTTTTTGACAATACGAGTAAATAAGGCTTCTACTTTTATTTGAAATTATCCCAAATTGAATGTGATTTATGGGCAACAACGTTTTTGCCTACCGATCGACACTTACGAATGTGTGCGTGCGCAGTAAAATCAGTTAAAATAATGCATTACCACGAATTTCAAATTTAAAAGATGAAAAGAACAGAATGTTTGAGATTTGTTTTAAATTAATTTTTCTTCACCATTTACCTATATTACTTATTCTAAACCTTCTGTGCAAATTTAGCCAGTTATGGCAAAAAAACCCTGTGTGTGTATGTGTAGTGTATGAAATTTGTTTGATTTTTTTTTTGCTTTGATTTCCTCACAGACGATGGAAATAGTTTGCCTGCTCTAACATTTGTTTTTGCAATAATTTTGTTTCACCTCCCAGATTAGCCTTTTGGAGAGAAAAATGGCAATTAAAAATTAGACAAACAATTATTCAACAGTAAGTTATTATATTTGTTTGATTGTTTTGATGAAAGGCCGGAAAACATTTTTAGAGACTAGAGAGTATAAACTTGTCATCCATCTAAGAAATAACCGTTGTTGGGTATGGTTTTGATAATTTCATGTATTTTGGATTTAATTTTTACATTGACTTTTTCGAAACGCTGTCTTTCGGGTCGATTTTAGCAACGGGCGAGAACAGAACAGAAGAACCAGTCCCTAAACCTACAACTCATATTTTTACACAAACCATTTAGGCTAGAATTGTAATTCAATTAATGTGATATGTAATTAAATACAAATTGGTTTATATTCCATGTAAGTAATAACATGCAATGTGATCATACGCAACGTGTGCCTGGGACTGTGACAGTAGTTCCGGGTGGTGGTTTACTGAAATAAATCTTGACCGTAAATATGAGACCGTTAAAGTAAACAGCAGTGAAACGTGGTCACCTACACAAATATAGTTCGCGGGTATCACTTCACTTCCTGATTTCATTTAAGACCAAAAGTCAACGGCCTTCCCGACCTTTATCACACGGTCAAACGCGGATTGTACTTACATTCATCTAGTGAATATAGTTTCAAGCGAAAGTTAAAAAAAAATAGAAATAAATATGTGTCATAGATCTAAAACTCTCAACTTACAATTTATCGTCCTATTTTACTATAATAGTTGCCGTAAGGTCTCAATTCAGTAAAATCCAACCTAAAAACATCTAAGGGAATAATTGCAACGATATTCACCACAACTATTCAGTTTATTGCTGTTATCTAAAGATTGAAGTAGCTTGCTATAGTATAGTATGTACGTACGAATGCCTGGCATTTCACGAATCAATGTTTACATTGTCGAACCGGTTCTGGAGTGGAGCACACCTAATACGCCTCGTGGTCAAACGTTACGGAATGTTTAACTTCTATAGTTTCCATTCGATTATTCGGTTCGCGAAAGTGGCCGCCGGAATCCATTCAATATTTTATGTAATATGCTAATATAATCTGCAATTGAATACGACAAAGAAACACCATCAGTTCTTAAAAATCTTTGACTTTATATAACTATCACTTTTTGAAAGGGCTTTTAAACCTTTTATAACATAATCACATATTCATCCGTTGTCATACTGGAAGTGATCGTAAAACTTGTTTTTTTTTAAATATTTCGATACCTGTGAAATATTAAGTAGTATAAATTAAACTTCACCACAGTTAACAATTAAAATTAAGAAAAATATTATTTGTACTGGTTCTCTGAAAATTTTCTTATACGTTTTATTAATGATTCCGTGTATGTCCACATCTCAGCTTAAATTACTAGTTTGGAGTTTGGACATAGTTCGTTTGGCCTTTGCGTTGTGCATTGACTTCTTACTACACAGTATGTAATAAAATAAAATTAAAAGTGAATGCCAGCCAAATTCAAGACCAGTTTTAGAACAAATTTAACATTATTTAAAAATGTAAAAACTATCTTAAAAATGGTTGTAGGTTGTCTGGTTTGGCAACGGTTCACGGGGCCGCGGGGAGGATGAAAGTGAAACGCGCATGGTCGTTCAACTCGGCACGCGCCTGCATCCTTCGCCTCCCGCTCTCGTTGCTCGAATTGTAATTATGATTTCGTTGCTACTGAATCTTGCCGGCCACGCTACGTCAAGAATGCAGAAAATAATTAAGAATAGACATAAACGGTCACTAATGTTTGAGACTTACTTCTTGACTTACGGTAAAGACTGAAGTGGTTTTCGTTATCATCTTAATGTTATGTCGTACAAATTATACTTTAAAGGTATTCAAGTAATTCCGTTATTAATCATTAACACAGATGATAAATTAATTAAGTGGACACGATTAATGATTTCTTATATTTACGCGAACGCTGTACATGGAATAAAACAAGTTTTACGGATTTCATCACGTTTAATTTTACTTGTTTTTAATTCCCGTTCAAAGCACCTGAAATCGCGAAACTAAAACAAGTAAAATTAAACGCGATAAAATCCCTAAAACTAGTTTTATTCAATAAAAAAAAAACTTTTTTTTTTTATTTAAAATTGTGAACTTATAATGGATTCTATAGATATCTATGTTCTTAGAACTGCGTGCCAGCTGGCGCATTCTTGAAAAGGCTAATGTCCAACAGTGGATTTAAATAAATAGAATGTTGATGATGATGATAACGATAAATGTTGTATGCTACAATCATTTGAGTAGCGTAACGAACATTTTAGTGCCATTGCCTTCTAGGAAATTAGTGAAGGGACATATAATATCTGTTATTTTACTTTTGAGAGGGAGTAAGGAGTCAAAAAAAAGGAAAGAAGTATATTGTGAAATTCTGTATTCCATACTGTTTTCAATCTGGAAATATTAATTTTTAAGAGACTTAAATCGTTCTTTGTTTTTGATGCCTCTTTAGGTTAAGTCATTTCACCTGACTATCGTTCATATAACGGCTTTGTATTCCGTACTGTTTTTCTGTCTAGATTTTTTTAAATATAGAACGTATTTTTTTAACTTATCTTTTTCGACGTAACATATTATACTATGTCGAAAAATACCTCTAATTATAGTTTCACCACCACTGCCAAAAGAAGAAATTTATAGAATGATTGCTTCCGTTCTGAAAATTTCAACCTCAACAACGAGCCCCGTAGACAGCCAGAGATTAAAATAAATAATAACAAATTGAAGGCTGAGATCTGGCACAACGAATACTGTAGAGTTATACTACCTAGTTTAAAGTTTTGCAAAGAGTTGATGTACAAGCTCGCATTCATCAACGGAGACATGCCGATTGCTTTTAGTCTGTCATTTTATGATGATGCTCGTCCACATGTTGCGAAATGAACCAATGTTTACTAATGTTTTAAAATTACAAAAGCATCGATTAGAAATTCTCCCGTCACCCACGGTTCTCGCTAAACTTTACTCACAAATGAAACTCATGGCTGTCCGAGAAGCAGGTCATTATCAAATGACAAATTGAAGGTATTAGTAGCACTAGATCGGCTTTTCATGTAAGTGTTAAAACAATATTATATTATTTGTGGGAAATCGAGAAAATAAAGAAGCTTGATAAATGGGGACCTCGCTGAGTGTCGAACAACGAGCGGCCGGCGTCCAAACTTGAGCATAAAAAGAAAATTTTGAGTCTCATTGTTACCTGCGATTAAAACTAGATCCTATAGGACAACAGCAAGCGATTATCACAGTTGTTAAATCAGGTCCCAGTGCTCAAGCCAAACAGTATCCGAAACGCAAGATTAGCCAGAAAAAGCTAATGGCGACAATTTGGCGTCATAGTACCTAAAGAATGGCGAATGATGTGATGAATGAATATAGAAAAGCTGAAACTCAAAAGATCCATATTGGGCTTCTCTTGGCCATTGCGTATTCACAAATAAATAAAATTCAAATTTTATTTATTTGTGAATACAGGTAATGAGACAGAATGTTACAGGTGTTGGCAAGATTACTAGAGCTAAAGTAAACACCCTTTCTTATCCATCATATTCTCCAGACCTTGCCTCACCAAACTTCCACTTTTTTGAAATATAAAAAAAAAAATATATACAAAAATTTTAATTCCGAAGAGTTCATCGATTCTCGTGCAGCAATCTCCTTTAGCAACGGCAAATATCAAGAATGTGGTAATAGTTTAGGCGAATATTATCTAATTTTTCTCTTTGTATTTCATATAGCATTCACATTGAAGAATAAAACATCTGTCCACGTCCAAATTATTGGAGAGTCGAGTCGACATAATGTAATTTAAAGATTTTAAAGAAGTTTTCTGTAGTATATTTAGTATGACATCCGGACCTTCTACCGTCCTAGAATGTATACGTAACGTCCTAGGGACCTGCAAAAAAAGGAAAGAATTATAATTTGTCGCCTCCTAAGTGGTAAATGTTTGCATAATATTTATATTTAGATCACAAATTGTCATGTATGAAAAAATAAATATAATAATTTAGGTACCTAACTTTTAAGCAAGTTATATAGATACCACACGCAAACACGCAACAGGCATTGAGGCAGCGCTGTATCTCTGTGCTCAAAAACCTTCTCAAAAACAAAAGGAGGCCACTTACTGGTCAATAAAATCAATAGGTCACAGGAATTGCGCCCTTGACCGAAGAGGGCTTAAAATTTCCCATCTAACGTCACTAAAGCAAGTCAGCAGCGATGGAGTACCATTAAGAGGTCTCGAACTAAATGAATGGCTCTCTGGCCTCTTAAGTTTTTAGATTCTAATTAGTTGTTTGCTTTGTACGAGTATATAAAATATTGTGTCATTTTGTACTATACTACTTACCTACTTACTTTTGATACATAGAAATTAGTAAAATATCTTAGTTTTAATTGTCTTAACTTCTAAACCACTCGGCGATCGTGTTTACTCATAAATGGTACAAGGCTGACCTTGAATTGTATTCGTTCAGATGTGGCGGCGTTTTTATAACATTATTCATAAAATTGTTCTTTGTGTTTGTATGCGCCCTTGCGAATGTTTTCTAACCATTGCAGATGTTTTAATCAATTATTGTATAGGTATCCATAATAATGTAGCGATTACACACGAGCTTATAATGCAAAAAAAAAAAATGTATGTATATTTAATGTAAGTACTTCTCTAAACATAATATTATATGGAGTGGTGTTAAGTTTTTCAATAATCATGTTTCCATAAGTTTTTGTCATCATCATTACAGCCCTTCACAAGTCCACAGCTGAAAATAGGCCTCCCCCAAAGAATGCCACAAAGCACGGTCCCGAGCCACTTGCATCCATTGACTTATCAGGTCTTACCAGGTCATCACTCCATCTAGTGGGGGGACGCCGTACACTTCGCCTGCCGGTACTAGGCTGCCACTCGAGAACCTTTCTTCCCCATCGATTGTCGGTTCTTCGAGCTATATGGCCGGCCCATTGCCACTTCAGCTTACTAATCCGTTGCACTATATCTATCACTCTGGTTCTATTGCGGATATCTTCGTTTTTAAGTCGTTCGTGTATAAGTTTTTGTAATAATATATTAATATTCAAACTTACCTGCAATATCGCAATTTATAAATATAAGTGATTAGCAAAGAATGCAACTAATATATTTGGAAAGAGAATTTTTCAGAACAATATCTTCAGAATTTCTATTTTTCTGAATTCTGTAGTAGCATTTAATTAAATATTAGTGATAATCTGCACATCCAAATCCTACCAAGTAATAGCATTACAGTACTTTATGCGATGCACACTTGAGAAATTTTAACCTACTTCATAAATGTAGATTCTGTATTCGACCTTTATATATGTATGTGTGTATATATTACATAACTTGATATTGATTATGATTTAAACATGTTTATATTATACATAAATGCACTAATAACGTAGAGCATATTATACACTAAAAACGTTGATTCCGGAGACTGGTCTATTCGGGTTGCTATTGCTAATTGTGTCGGGCACAGAGTGTTTAGGTCTAGCTTTTTTAGTTTATGATAGAAAATTAATTAGTCACTAATAGATTTGTTACTTTTCATTTTTTATAAACTATTTACTGTCGTAAAAAGAGGGTATCTGCGCAGTTTTTTTTTCGCCATTTTTTTAAGATAAATCTTGATTTGAAACAGTAATAGCAGTAAAAATATGTTTGACAAGTCAATTTATTTTTTCATTTAATCCATTTTGCTGCTTAAAATAAAAGATAAAATCTTTGAAGTTTGCTTAATATCATCTTACTTCATCTTGACCTCATTTCGAAATAATCATAAAAACAGGTTGTATGTTGTGTATCATCTATCAATATTTTGTTTGAAACCACTGTTCTCATAATTCGCGAAATCTAGCTTTGATAATATCGTGCCTTATTTATTGAAATTTCATATCTTGTATTAAATGTATGCGTGAACGATGAATAGTTGCACGTATCTGTAATTAGTTCATTTTAAACACGGTTATATGCCATATTTCCGATGTTTCGATTATTCTTGTAGAGCATGGACAAAACTGTTTGTAAAACTAAAAGTAACTTACGATGACTTAAAGTTGCATAACACTTAGGAAGTCGCGTCCTAACTTATAGCACAAGCTCTCGCTACCGGGTCCTCTGGACCCAGTATAATATCATAAGCTTATTACAAAATTGCGTTATAAACGTAAATGGTTACTTTCTTATATGGATTCGATATGTGTAAAGAAAAATATAGTTGAATCAAATACTAATATTTTACTGTTTTTACTTAAACAAAAGCTGTTACAAAATATACTAAATTTCTCCATAGTTTTGTGACTTTTTTTTTAATAAGGCGAGAGACGTGTCAGGATCGTGCCAAATGGAAGTCCATAATCTCTGCCTACCCCTCTGGGTGACAGGCGTGAGTGTTTATATTATGTTATGTTTTGTGACGTGTTTTAGGCTAATCGTTAAAATTTCTATAATTACTTATATTAAACAAAATCTTCTATATTTTCTTACACAATAATGTAACTCGCTTATACGAAATAAAGAGGAATCAATCATCATAGAAATATTTAAAAAAAAATAACAAAAATACAATATCTTTTTTGAAGTAAAATCATACTTTCCAATATTCTACTGACACTTTTTAAACTAACTGACTACCAACGTTGTTATTTGCTGTGCTACACTATCTTTGAAAGGTACTAAGAGCGGCAACGTTGCAAACGTCGAATTTTAATAGTTATTAAGCAAAATATTCAGGACTGGGTCCGTTGGACCCATTAGCGACTCCATAAGTGTTCGGCAATTCTTATTTGTTATGAGTCGCCGAAGAGCTTCTAAAGTCAGTGTGTAAATAATAAATCATAGAATTATTTACGTAATAATTCTATGTAATAAATGTTGAATTTAATATTGATAACAGGAGGTCAAAAATGCCACTCTCGTCGGGCTCACTCCCAAGAAGAAAGCAAAATTTCAATTTTAATATTACCATTAGATATTTAGCGATCTCAGTATCAGAACTTTTCGCTACTATACACTAGATATTTTAGATTAGGCATAATATCGAATATAGTTTTTCGTCATTCAAAAAATATTTACTACTGCTGATCATAAATTTAATGAGTTGTTTTTATCATGAGCTATAGATTAATTTGCGTGATAATTGTATAGAAATAAACGATAGTTGTATAGAAAACATTCACATTCACAGCACGATGTAAA
Source organism: Parnassius orleans (assembly GCA_029286625.1). NCBI lineage: Eukaryota > Metazoa > Arthropoda > Insecta > Lepidoptera > Papilionidae > Parnassius > Parnassius orleans. The sequence continues at coordinate 350,566 of JAGSMP010000147.1, forward strand.
CAGCGTCGTAACGTCGCACGCAGTCAGTCACGTGTGCGATACATGTGACTGACTCATCGCAATAGTCTAGGTTTTCATCGTGATAATTAGGATTATTTATGTATTCAGTCAATTGAGAGGAAGTTTTAGAATGTACATTATATAATATGCATTACGGTTTATTTTGTCATTTTAGCTATGTCAGTTCGAATCCAAAATGTCGTGAACAGCTCTGTACAAGCATTCAGGCACTAACAAAATTATACGGGCTTATTCTAAATTTGGTATTGTTGTTGCATAGTAATATTTTCACAATTAAATTTAAAAAAATGTGAAACAATATTATGACCATCGGGCTGTCATGTCAGCTGTCGATTGCGCAGGCCGTAGTATTGTGTATTTAGCTATTTATATACTACGGAAATAAAATACTATGAGAATCATTTTAACATGACTATTCCACAGAAAGTATAAATTAAACCTACATATTATATTTTTATATCATTTACAGCAATTAAATAAAAGTAAATTCTTATTCCTTTCATACTTGCACCCGCGACCATGTCTACAAAACAGTCTACCACGTTTTAGTTTACCAACTCCGTTTCTCTCCTTTCCTTACGAAAATGATAATCGGAAAAATTTCGATTGATTGCAGTAGCTTATCGGCTGTGTAAATACTTCTTTATCTACGTGCTTGCTAACCCATAGCACATGAATGTCAGTCAGATTAGTTAAATTTCAGGCGACAGATGTTTATTAGTAGTAGTAGTAGTAGATTTTTACCCGCAAGATTGCTTGACTTAAGGAACATTATGAATCCGAATGCCTTCAAACCATCATAAAAAGAAAATATCAACCTAGGTTAAGAGTTATGACCTACAAATCTACATAATACATTACAAACAAGCAAATAGATTTTGTTGATTTTATGGGTGAACCTAAACGCAAGGAAAAAACCGTTTGCTACGCATTCGATTTAATTCAATAAAAATAAATGTTTATTTTTCAGGCATCGTAGGCCCATGTTAGTAATACAAATTAAAATATATGTTAGTAAATAAAACATATAAATAAAATAACAAATAAGCTTATATTTAAAATAATGTAATATTATTATTTTGATTACAACAACATATGTATTGGTAATTTTATTGCAATTTACAGATACGTTCCTTTATATTCCTTTCTATACTTTTATTACTTATTCGGTAAGTAGCGCCACGCAATTTTTAATCGTTTACCGTGCTAAAACTAGCATTAGTTACATTTGTTGTGTAATAAATAGTAAATAGTTGCGTGTGCTGAATGGGTTTGTATAAAGGTGAATATATGACATACGATTACCGCGTGATTAGAACGTGCGGGCGGTAGGACACTCTCAAAGTCACTATTTTGAACAATACGCATTCCCCAAAAAGTTTTCGTACAATCAAAGATTTAGAATGTCAGATACCAGAGATGTGCGAGGATGTGCAGCAAGGGATGTGTGTTTAATCCGCTACTAGGAATCCTTCATTATATTCATAGCTTGGCTCATTTTAAATTGCTGCAATGAGGGATATAAGCGATGGTCATAATTGGTGAAATTGTATGAAGCAGAGCCGGGTAGATGACATAATGTTCTACGCGTTTTGTATTTTCCGCTACTGTCCTTAATCTGCTTAAAATTGGATATTTATCATTGCGTGTTGATAGCTGACTAAACTGTAGAACTACGCAACAAAAATGATATTTTTTTATAAAAGAGGGCAAACGAGCATGCTCACCTGATGGTAAGTGAAGAATTGCAGTTGCGTTGCCGGTCTTTGAAAAAAGAGTAAGCTCTTTTCTTCGTATAGTGTGGCTCTGGACAGTGCTTTGTTGCATTTCTTGGGGAAGCCTATGTTTAGTGGTGGACTTGTGATGGACTGCAATGACGATGATGATGACAACAAAAATAATTTCAGTAGGTCCATCGGCTAGGTATACTTAATACATACGATACGACGCGACGGGCCGCCTTTCCCAGCCTTTATACTTATGCAAACCCGAGTCGGTTCGCTTGGTTTAAATCAAGTAACATATTGATATTAAAATATTTAATTGTTATTAGAACGTTAGTGATGCTGATGATTTTTGAATAAACGTTAAGTTTTTAAGTAAAACACAATAATTACATTACGTATAGATTTTTTCTAAAGAACGTGCGAATAACCATTGCCCACGTCTTGTTGATTCTTCAATAGCTTGTCATAATATATGATCGGTTATGTAAGTTGCTTCACTCGCTTCAGAGCGTAACAGAGGTGTGCACGACATCCGCCACGCTTCAACGGCGCCTCGTGTTATCGTTTGCACCGTGAGTGGTATGGTACAATTTCCTCTCCATTTCAGTGCAAGTTCCTTTAGGTAACGATCTATGAAGCATCCTTTTGAAGTTTTACCTGTTATTTTGAGCTGCTAGCCTATTTATTATAAATTCACTAAAGAATGTTTGTGTGAGCAAGCGCGCGCGCGCACGCGCGCCCGCGTGTGTGTGTGTGTGTGTATCTCTGTGTGTTTTTAATATCAATACCGAATGTTTTACACCTCATAGTCGTTTTGGTGGTATGGTGTTTTAGACTATTATCTATGTAAAAATCATTCATTCGTGGAGTTTATGATCATTTAGTCACATGTGTATGAACTGGTTTTTATTTCTAACTAGCTGGTACCCGGCGCGTTGCAGCCGCAGAAGAAATAATTGTGGAAATATCGTTTCAAATTTGTAAGAGTTATATTGTTTTATTAGGAATGATAATAAATTCATTGAAATTTAATGATATATAACTTTCAAATAAATTTGTCGGTACGATACGCGTGCCACCTACTATGCCTATAACCTTCGTGCAAGTGCAAGCAATAAGTTGACAAAGTTTTACCGCAGTCTGACGAACGGTATGGCAGCGCATAAAATACGAACAACCAATTTTTTTTTTATATTAGATATATTCGATCGAATTTTAATATAATATCCTCGTAGTAAAATAGGCTGATAGATCTACTTGTGTTCATGCACGTTCTACCGTTGAACAAATATTTTAACCACATTAAATTGCATTTGTAGAAAGTGAAAGTTTTTAAAACTGGAACACTTTCTTGTTTCTGTGAAACATTGGCTTGAACGTTCCAATTATTCATTACGGTTTTTTTCATCAAAGTAATTTGTAAATATAAACTCGCTTTAATTGTCATTGGTCTGTGAGTCGTGGTAACTGGGCTGAGTAGAACCTAGTTCGACCTATCGACAACACTAAAATTGATTTCGCTATCAGCGCGAGGTCCTAAATGCTCCATAACCCATTCATAAATCAGAGAAGGCCTCTGCCCAGCTACAGGACATATTTAGGTAACATTACTTTTTACTTCGGTATTACTCTCTCTTTCAAAAAATAAATTTAGCATAATATACATTAAAATAATAATGTACTTTGCTTATTTATTTAATCCAAGTATTTACCCCCATTATCTATAATATTTTTGCTATCTTGAGGACAGATTAATTTGCGATAGAACTCTGGGGATCAGAACTCTACAGTCTATGAAAGAATACGGTACCGCTTCCCGAGAACAAAATTTTACGAAGGATGACGTATGGTTGCTAACTGCAGATTTTGTAATGTTAAAATAGTTTGTTGATCAGAGCAATGATGGCGATGGTCATTGTTCTGAGTTTCGCCATCATTGTCCGAAGTTCTTCACAATAAACATCTGTTATTGATACACCGGATCTCAAAAAGGTGTAGTGAATTACACCATGAAGTGACCACCAAACAGGTACCATTACTTTTGTATGGGTTGAGCTTCGCCTTAGGGTTTTGTTCCGGTATTTGACCTGAGTTCAGCTCTTGCGTTTTTCGCCAGCGATTATCGTAGAGAATCAACTTTTCATCACACGTCACAATTCTATTCAAAATCTCTTCATTTCTGTACCTACTCATCAAAGCAATTTAAGCTTTAACTTCTGGCAATTCACGAGGTACCCATTCTCGATTTCTTTTCTATTTTAGCAACTTGGTGCAAATGAGTCAATGTTGTGGGTAAATGAACGTCAAACCATAACGCTAATTCCTTGGTTGTTTGATAAGGATCGGCCTCCACCATTACTTTTAATTCATCGTTATTTACCTTGTGTCTGGTCTTCCTCGTAGTTCATTCTTCAAATCGAAGTTTCCACGAGTTATCTTTTATACTTTATTCTTTTTCTTTATGTATTTTCTTTATGTATTTTTTCTTTATGTATTGTTATTTTAATTAATTTCTTTTATGTTATTCACAACTCCGAAAATATTAACTTTATCGTAATAAGTCATGGTACCTTTTTTATTCGTATTTTATAAAAGACTATAAAAAAATTATCCCGTTTGAAAATAATAATTTCGTGCAATTGAAAAACAACTCGGTTTAAACAATATGGCACCGAGTCGCCCCATGGCAGCATGCATTTATATCATCAGTAGGACAATTTGAAGAGAATCGCATAAAAAATTGAGGTGGAATAGTTTTCGGTACTCATGCGCCGATTCCTCCTGGACTAAAGTGACTGACTGATCTGACTACTTGTCTACGCGTTCGTACGCACCTGATTCACGCGTCACGTTTCCTGGATTCGAATCCCAAGCGGAGACAAAATCGTGCAAAAATGTCTCCGACGATAAACGGTCTAAAGATTCAAAGTCATACTTCGTTGTAAAGAGATTTTTTATTGATTGCTAAAATCTAAATAGAAAATTTCTTGTGAAATAAAAAAAGCTGTCGCGTTGTTTACTTTGTATTATAGATATCTTTAATATAACTATGTACTATGCGATTCAAATAAGAATTGGCGCTATATTGTGACGTCATAGCTGTCAATTTAAACCAGTTAGGTAGAGTGAGCAAAACAGATATTTTGAAATAATATTTATTTACAAATAAATACAAAAGAACCATGAAAGGAAAAGTTTAAAATTATTTTTAAACCTAATGACTTCAATAAATTTGGTAATAAATACTAAGACTCAGTTAAATAAATATAAAAGTGGAAAATTAATTTTCTTTGCAAGTCGTAATTTTCAAGTGACAGTTGACAGATCGAAGTCATTGACGTTCCTATTCTTATTTGAATCGTATTGTATGTATCATTTGATATTTTAATAGCTAAATGTAAATTTGTTTGTTAATGGAATTAATGTTTTTTTAATAGTTTGCGTTTATTCCATCTTTGACTCACAATATTGTTCACAGATGATGAGGCGTACTTAGGGTACAGCCGTTTTTGACGTGGGCCGATATGAACTCGGACGTGCATCGTCACCAAGCCCATCCACCACTTGCCCAGGTACTTTCACATTGTATTCTTAAGATGTATCAACTTCTATTATTTGCAACGATCATTTCTGATAATAAATTCTTCTGTAGTCATGAATCATTCAGAATAAATGTTTTTTTATATTCAATTATTTTCGGGGAGCGAATATTGTCTTTGATTGTTATTTTTTTTTGATAACAAATGAATAATGTCTCCGTGCTTGAGTAAATCATGGCACTTGTAAATTTGAGTGATTTCTTTATAAAAATACTATGCGTTGTTGTTGCGTTGTGTTGCGTTGTTGTAACTAGTAAAAAGCGTGTCCGATTCCCGTGATTCAGACCAAAATGGAATGTCTCTTTAGTAAGAAAAAGGGTGTTCGGTTTGCGTCACTTAGCATGCAAATCACAGCAGTATGATGCTGCTATTTCACGCTGGTATTTTGTGCGAACGTGGTCCATCCCCTGTCGAGCCGATCTATTTTGTTATACGTGTATTTACCACGTTACAAGTAGGGACAACTACGCATTCGAGCTAAACAATTTGCTTCGACTTTGATACAGAAAGGAAGTGGAGTAATTTACCAGTGTCTGTCCTTCCATCCGATTACAATCTAGGTGTCTTCAATAGGCTAATCAAGAGTGAATAGGCTTTAGTTATGCTAAGACAGTGCGATATATCATGTAAGGCTTCTTCACGGTTTATCACTAGGTGGAATTATAGTCTGGCTAATAAGAAATTCTGTAGTGGAACATCTTTATTTTGATCTCTAGCCAAATTATATACCATGTGGGAAATATCAGAAAGATCTCATGACTTCCGATAGATCCGATAGTTCCGACGACGGAGAGCAACTTAAAGTTGAGAGACGTCTGGTACAACACTCAACATAATACTTAAGTTGGTTAAATTTTAATTTGCGTCTTAGTTCATGTATGTGTGCAAATAGTATCGTGGTAAGTTATAGCTATTGTAAAATGTTCAGATAACTGGTTTAGATAAATCTGCTGTATTCTTTATTACTCATAGCAACGTGACGTCTCGTGGGTGCGCTCGCACTAGGAATTAGCTATCCTTTACATTGCATACTAATGACAATATTATGCGCCCGTTTGTTGTTGTGTCTAGGCACCCAGTGCGCAGTAGTGTCAATTTATTAAACTTTATATTATACGGATAAAATAAACTTAATAAAAATGTTATTCACACGACGCGTCATGAAGAAAATAATAATTAATCGGTTTTTAAAAAACCTGTAACAAAGGGCCCAGTTATACATAATAGTTTTTTTATTGTGCATTTGCCAATGAATGAATAGATTTCTAACAAAAGAGAACTGAGTGCATAAGGGAATTCGTGTGAACAAATTCACAGTGATAATATATTGTAAGTGCTTTCTGCATTGCTTTGGCGCTCAGCCAACTCTGCCTCTCAGTAGATCGTTAAGTGTTGTCTTTTTGTGTGGGAACGTATTTGTTTAAAATGGGATAAAACGGTCTGTGGTCTAGCTATCTTGCAATCATTCATTTTGCGTTTTGTATATTTTCAGTCAACGTATTATTCTTGTATCTCATCTTTAATTTATTTTTGTACATTATCTTAAATTAAATACCATTAATTAAAATTTACGAAGAATAACAAAAGCCAAATGCACGTCATCTCCCCATTAGATGAGGTAGCGATCTGATGAGGCATGTTATTAAATGCAGGCAGGTGGTTTAAGACCGCGATTTGTGTCAGTTTTTTAAAAGTGACCTATGTTCATCAGATGTCTTGTTATAGGCCGCAATGGACCACAAAGATAACAATGAAATAAACATAGCTATTTTTTTTATAGGAGAGGGGGCAAACGAGCATGCGGCTCACCTGATGGTAAGTGACTACCGCCGCCCATGAACAACCGCAACACCAAGGGAATTGCAGATGCGTTGTCCGGAAAAATCGCTGGTGGTAATCGATTCCACAAGGAAGTTGTGCGAGGAAGAAAACTTCTTCTAAATCGCACAGTGGTGGACCGCCAATCATCCAGATGGTATGGATGGTATCGCGAGTTTTGTCGCAATGTGCGATGGTGAAATTGAGCGGCTGGAATTAGTCCGAACAATTCCTCAGAGCACTCCCCGTGGTACATGCGATTAAATACGCAAAGAGATGCAACATCTCTACGCAGTGGCAGTGAGTCAAGCCGATCGGAAAGAACTCGGTCGTAGACGATTCGAACCGCTCTGGGGTCAAGTGGAAGGAGCTGGCACTAGGGAGCCCCTGCCCAGAGATGGGAACAGTATTCCATGTGGGGCCGAACCTGCGCCTTGTAAAGTTGCAAGCGGTGTACCGGCATGAAATACTGTCCCGCTCTGCTGAGCACGCCAAGCTTCTTAGAGGCCAATTTGGCCTTCTCTTCCAAATGACCACGAAACTGTACATCACTCGATATGTCGACACCGAGGATTCCAATACTGGCTGAAGCAACAAGGGGAGTGCCTTGAAACTGAGGAGATACGACAAAGGGGTTCTTTTTAGCGGTAAACGCGCAAACTTGTGTCTTCTGAGGATTGAACTGGACTAGATTTAGTCGCCCCCAATCCGAGACTTTGTTCAGCAAAGACTCGACTTCAGACACAAGTTTGTCCCGGTACTCGGCGACGTTTTCCCGAGAAATATTGGACAGCCTTGGCAAGAGACCAGAATGCACGGGTTCCCGAAGGAAGGTGAACTAGTTTCTCGCCAATTCTGCCGATGTGCTCAGACCTTGCCTTGGCAAATGGCAAAAAAAAATTGGCAAACTCTTTTGAAGAACCTGGAGGCGGAATTATACTTCTTTTTAAGAGCGCTGGTGTTTACATCCCGAGACGTTGATGCGTCAGCCCAGGCCCGGTAGCAATAACGTAAAATAAATGAACAAATAATTTTATCGCTTCGCAATTGCGATACGTAAGTGTAGTACTTACTGTCAGAAGAAAAAGTGATAGTGATATATAGGGAGTGACCCTACTGTGTAAGTTCTTTTATAATTATAGAGGTAAAATTATTGTAAAAGTTGGCTATTTTCTTTATTATTCTTCTATGATATATCATAAGAAAGAATACGTACATGAAAGTGTTATGACCACAAAATGGCGTAAATAAAGTTTATAGGGTAATTTTTTTGACTTCTGATAAATGTCAGGCAAAATAATACAGCGTACGAGGCTTAAGACTGGCTCAAGATACCTACTACTAGTACTACACCTTCGAAACCAACGTACGGTCTGTGCCTATCTGAGAACTAATTTAGTATAATATACATGTCGACGATGCCATAATAAACATTAAGAGTACTTTCGTAATACTAATTTAGTGTGTGTTTCCAGCACGGCGTGCACTCGGGCGCGCAGAACGTCGGCTGTGGCTGGTATTCTGCGTCGACGGCGCCCGCGCCCGCGCCCGCGCCCACCGCACCGGCGCGCCTCAAGCGAACGCAGCCGCCGCACCAGCTGCCGGTTAGTACTTTTGCATAGTCCAAGATTCGATTTGAGACTTTCTAAGTAAGTGACAGCGTCAGTGAGATCTGCTGTCAGTTTTTTACTGTGCTATACTAGTTTCGCCAATATAAACAATTATTGTTTATTCTGTTCAGTTTCAAATATTCTAAAAATGCTTAAGTAGATAAACGAATAAAAAATAGTATATATAATTTATTGATTATCGCTTTAATTTGTCGTCATTGGTCAGAGAACTTGATCAAGTGGCCTAATAGTATTCGATCGTGGGCCCTAGGTTCGCATTTTCACCATTTATTCAAAAAGAACAAATATTCTAGACACTATTTATGACACTGTGTAATTTGATGTGCTGTTCATAAAAATATTTATTTTTATGAACAGCACATTACTGCAAACATATAGGACACTGATACTTACATTTTACTACCGAAATAGAAATATATTATCGTGATAAACGAACTTACAGTCCACCTGGTACACACCATGGACATCTGCAACGACTTCAGGAGGTTACAGATGCGTTTCACCTTTGAGGACTAATAGCCTTTAATTATATTGGATTTCTATCCCTATCCCTATAGACGGGAACTCAGCATTGCAAGGCACTGCTATTTGGCGGCAGAAATAGGCGAGAGCGTGGTACCTACCCAGATGGGCTTCTAGACAGAAAAGGAGCCCTGACACTACTTACTTATACTATTAATGTGAAAATATGTTTGGAAGTTTGTCCTTCAATCACGCTTGAAAAGCTTGACGGATTTTAATATAATAATATCGATTAGGTCGTGGAACAGACCATCATAAGATACTTTTACTGGCAATTATTAAATAGTTTAATTTACCCCAAGCAAAGTGGATATCAGCTTGTACATCCATACAAATAAATAAAATTGAAGTGTCTGTTTGTAATGTCAGAATTACGGATTTTTACCAAATGCATACAAAAGTATATACGGTACCTACTTATAACAAAAAAACAATTTTTTTAATTTTTGTCTGCCTGCCTGTCCGTTTGTTCCGGCTAATCTCCGAAACGGCTGGACCGATTTTGACGGAACTTTCACTGACAGAAAGCTGATGTTATAAGGAGTAACTTTACTTTTATTTAAAAAAAGAGTTAGGGTTCCGCGCAAAAAAAAATTAAAACCCATGTAATTCAATCGTAATAAATTCGACGCGAACGAAGTCGCGGGGTAAGGCTAGTATGTAATAATAATATGATACATTGATACTGTAACAATGTTACTCGTTGTTTGGTCTTCGTTTACAGTCAGTGCTCCGTATCCGGTAAAATTAACAATCGTTTCAGAGTACTGTGGACTCTATACTCATATTATAGACTGATATTCTGCACCGTTCGGTAACCAACCTAAAGATAGTGGATGAAAATTCTAAATTTTGACTAAACTTAGAGAGTTTTTTATATGACTAATTTCGACAGCAACAAAATACTTCTTGCTTGAACTAATATTTTACTTTTACACTATGACCTCATTGTATGCTAAATTATAAAGCAATCAAATAAACTTGAGTAGTTTGCAAGTTATTATGTGGAGCAAAAGGGATAAAATGTATATGCTTATGCCTTAAAATAAATTTCAAACGTCCGATTTAGAACGTAAACGATGAGGTACATTCGATGAGATACACTTGCTATTTGTTAACTCTACTAACTAAAATAAAAACTAACTGAATTAAATGTAATAATAACATTAAAAAACATTTTGTCTTTTAAAGTCATTAGTATTCAAAAGAAATACATATTATAATACGGGAAAACGTCATCCTGTGTAAATATTTTGATAGTAATTAAAACACCACCCAAACTATTTCGTACTTGTACAATAAAACAACCTTTACAGCCTTTTAAAGACCACTGCTCAACATAGGTATAGGGGATTTCCTCATATGGGGGATATTTGCTATAGTTTAAATTAAACTGTTGTTGCCAAGCGTGGTAAGCGGGTTGGCAACAGCAATTTTTTATTTTTAGTCGTTATTAGGAAGACGCTTGCTGCCCGTCTCCTGATTTGTTTCCCTCTGTCGCCTCTTACAACTCCCATGGGATGATATGCGTTAGTGGGTATTCTTACACCGCCACTACGCGGTAAGTACAAAAAAATACGTGACATTAAATCTATTCAACTTAAACATATACTTAAATAGTTTAGCGTATAACATAAGCAGAGCATTTCAAACCCAATAAAGACTGTTGCTGAGTTGCTTTAGTAAGCCATTAATTGATTCGTCTTAACGTCACACACCAATAGACCCATACATAGATAGAGAAATTAATAAAGTAACGTTAACGCACCAACTTCGGCACATCCGGATGAGGAGGTGGAGGAAATGTATGAGGATATCTCTAAAGCCATGCATTCCTCCAAACCCCACAATAGTGTTAATGGCAGACTTCAATGCAAAACTAGGCACAAGAGGGAACGGTGAGCTGTAAGTAGAGAAACCAAGGGGCCACCAGCTGGCTAACTTCATGGAGAAAGATGGACTGTTTATGATGAACTCTTTCTTCCAGAAGCGGCCCCACAGGAAGTGGACCTGGTCGAGCCCCGACTGTTCGACAAAAAATAAGATTGACTTCATTATGACGACCAGACAACTGTTCAGTGATGTCTCAGTGGTCGCGAGGGTGAAAAGTGGTAGCGATCACCGAATGGTTAGAGGCACACTGAACTTAAACGTTAAGTTGGAGAGGTCTCGTCTAATGAAGTCAACGCTCGGTCCCCCTCTTGCGATCCAAAGTCCCGAAACCTTCCAGCTCGAGTTACAAAACGTTTTCAAGCTACTGGACTGGAAAGGATACGGTATTAACATCAATGGCGAGTACATCACTCACCTTCGATTTGCCGACGATATAGTCCTTATAGCAGAATCGAGAGGACCTAAGCATAGTGCTCAATGACCTCAATAGTGTCTCCCAACGGATAGGTCTCAAGATGAACATGGACAAAACAAAAATCATGTTTAATGTCCATGTCACACCTATGCCGGTAGTTGTTGGGAGCACTAAGCTCGAAGTTGTTAACGAATATGTACCTGGGACAAATAGTCCGACTAGGTAAGTCCAACTTCGACCGGTCAATCGACGGATTCAACTCGGATGGGCAGCGTTCGGGAGATTACGACCCATCTTCTCGTCAGGCATGTCTCAAAACCTCAAAACTAAATTGTACAACCAGTGCGTGTTGCCAGTGATGACATCCTGGCAACACGCACTGGTTGTACAATTTAGTTTTGAGTCCTTCACTGCTGGCCGTATGAGGAAGCTCAAGGTCGCTCAGCGAGCTATGGAGGGGGCTATGCTCGGGGTTTCTCTGCGTGATAATCTTAGAAATGAGGATATCCGCTGTAGAACCAGAGTAACCGATATAGCCCAAAGGATTAGTAAGCTGAAGTGGCAATGGGCCGGCCATATAGCTCGAAGAACCGACAACCGTTGAGGAAGAAAGGTTCTCGAGTGGCAGCCTCGTACCGGCAGGCGAAGTGTAGGGCGTCCCCCCACTAGATGGAGTGACGACCTGGTAAGACATGAAGGAAGTCAATGGATGCAGGTGGCTCGGGACTGTGCTTTGTGGCATTCCGTGGGGGAGGCCTATGTTCAGCAGTGGACTTGTGAAGGGCTGTAATTATTTAAAAAAAGTCCCGCTGGGTTTCTTGCTCGTTCTTCCCAGGACATAAGTTTTTTTTCGAACCAGTGGTAATTAAACAAAAGAGTGACTTTCAATAAGCAGTATTTATAATAAAATATATTGAATAAAAAAAAGTTTCTGTTTCCGTTTCTAGTTTGACCCTGCATTTAAAAATTTAAACTTTTAGCAGTCGCAAATTTTTTATTAATGATATTTCGTAAACAACGAGCGATTTTACAAGTTGATGAATTTAGTTTTTACACTTTAATTTCAATAATTACCATCAAAGTCAGTTTTTATTACTTTAGAATACATTAATTAATTTTAATGGTTTGTAGTAAACAGTTAATCAACAGGTTTGAGCAACCTGTTAGTTGGCATTGTTATTATGATACTAAATGATAAAAATCGATGATGTCAATGTAATATAATTTCCTGCAATCTGTGATAGTGATTTCGTGAAAAGGAACGGACGTGTGTAACAGTAAGTCGGGAAAGCGCGCGCTATTTGATTTGACCAATGAGCGCGCGCCGTGGTAGTAAAGTGTGCTGATATATAAACTAATTTATATGTATAAACTATATTAATAAATGTATTTACTGTTGATAATAAGTGTCTGTAAAAAGTTCAGATCATTGATAAAAAAAGCAAGCGAGTAGTAATGAATAATTATTCGTATAAATATTTCAGTATTTAGCTTTTTAAAGTTTTGAGGTTAACTTCTGTCGCTGCTCAATTAATATTTTTAACTTTGATTAAAAAATAGCTTTTTTCAGGATATAATGTTAATGTTGCTTATTACCAAGACGAGATGTCATATGTCACACATCATATGCGACTACTGTAAGGCTCGTTCGTTTTTTTAATTTACACGTATAAGTCGTAGTTTTCATTTTTGGCCTAATTCAACGGCTGATTGCCAGGGCACGTAATAACTATCCTCCTCCCTCCTCTTATTACAAAATATTTTTTTTATCATTAATTAAATTAAAAAAAAATTGTTTTGAAATAGGCACCAACTGGGTTAGAACCAACAGACTTATTCGGATAAGTTCTAATAAGAAGCATATGCCCAGCCGTGAACTTATAGGTTGACGACATTGACGTATATTTTATTTTGAACTGTGCAATTTGATTAGCTTATAAACTCTGTATTTCTTTTAACGACAACTTTATATTAGGTCCTTACATATGAAATTAGCGTTTTGTCGTAGTGATCACTTTGATATGAAATATCTCCTCTTTTGGTTAAGAATTACAAATTCAAATTTATAAATTCATTTAGCTGGTACATTTGAGTTTTGAAAACAGTCATTCATTTGTTTTCTCCTCATTATTTTATTATTTGGCGTCGCTTATTACCGCACAATGGAAAACATGAAATATCGGTATATTTACGAGTATGAGTTCTACCGTGGCACCAGTGCTGCAGAAACAGCTCGAAAATTAATGATGTGTACGACGCTGGTGTCGCAAAAGAAAGTACGGTACGTTTTTGGTTTCAACGTTTTCGTTCTGGAAATTTCGACCTTCAGAACCAAACCCGTGGACGGCCGGAGACCAAAGTGGAAAATGAAGAATTAAAGGCTATTGTGGAAGCGGATCCATCACAAAGCACTTCAGAGATACCTGCAGGTTTCGGGGTAAGTGATAAAACTGTATTAATCCACTTGAAGCAATTCGGGAAAGTAAAAAAACTTGAAGGATGGGTACCTCATGAATTGAGTGAATCGAACTTGCAAACACGCGTCGACTGCTGTGTTACTTTGCTCAACCGACACAATAATGAAGGGATTTTAAATCGAATCATTACTTGTGATGAAAAGTGGATACTATACGATAATCGGAAGCGCTCGTCGCAATGGCTGAACCCTGGAGACCCAGCCAAATCCTGCCCTAAACGAAAATTGACTCAGAAAAAGTTACTTGTGAGTGTTTGGTGGACTAGCGCCGGTGTCGTTCACTACAGCTTTCTAAAATCTGGCCAAACGATTACGGCAGATATCTATTGTCAGCAACTGCAAACCATGAAGGAAGAACTAGTTGCTAAACAACCGAGATTGGTCAATCGCTCTAGGCCACTGCTGCTTCACGACAACGCAAGACCACACACTGCACAACAAACCACTAAGTTATATGAGCTACAATTGGAATGTCTGCGACATCCACCGTACTCCCCGGACCTTGCTCCAACAGATTACCATTTTCTCCGGAATTTGGACAACTTCTTACAAGGAAAAAAATTCAACTCCGATGCGGCAGTCCAAACCGCCTTCAAAGAGTTTATTGATTCTCGCCCCCATGGTTTTTTTAGTAAAGGTATCAATGAACTCCCTATGAGATGGCAAAAGTGCATAGATAACAACGGTACATACTTTGATTAATTAAATATATTTTACAAAAAAAAAAGACTTTATATTCCTCCCGTACAAAACGCCAATTTCATAATGCCACATCCGCCAGATATTAGTTGTGTGAATAACACAAAATACCTGAATTTTAGGTGATATTGAAATATATCTGAAGTTCACTTTATGGCTCTGAGTCGACTCATGACCGAGATAGCAATTGACCCGGAAAATAATATCT
Organism: Parnassius orleans; assembly: GCA_029286625.1. Classification (NCBI taxonomy): domain Eukaryota; kingdom Metazoa; phylum Arthropoda; class Insecta; order Lepidoptera; family Papilionidae; genus Parnassius; species Parnassius orleans. The sequence continues at coordinate 365,575 of JAGSMP010000147.1, forward strand.
CTAGTGCCTGTTGCAGGTTGAAATTCTTGTAACCGTTGCTGAAAAATTAAATACCAAAGAAGTATTACCTCGTTCGCAGGATACAAAATTGTTAGTACAATTTTTAAAAAGTTGTAAATTAGGGTGAAGAGTAAATTTTAAGAAGTTGTAGAATGTAGATATAAAGAAAGCTGTCCCACAGGTGGGCACAGGCCTCCTCTCATTTCTGAGAGGAAGATAACACGAGGGCGCCGCGCCGCGCTGCTTCATTGTTTGTTGGCGGTCTTCACATACGAGTATCTTCAAAATATTTTTGTTCCTCCGACATGCAGGTTTTCTCAGGATGTTTTCCTTCATCGCAGAACACGTAGTAAATCAGCGCTTAAAATTATTGCAATTAACAATTTCGTCGTTGCCGGCTGGAATCGAACTTTGGTTGCTTGCGTACTTTGAAATTTACAGAGAGCGCTTAGCCGCTGAACAACCACGGCCCATATACTATTCTGTTGTACTTGTGCAATGTAAATGATATTCGAAATATCTTCAAGAATTGATGTTTCGACCTAAAATATAATTGATTTTCGAAGCCTCTCAAGCCCAGCTTTGGATTGTCTTTGGGCCGACAACTAATCAAGATGGTAAATTGCAAAAACTTTGAACTAAATACATTTCGAATTATTCACATACTACGAAATCTATTAAAAATCGGTATTTCGCAATTTTCCCAACCTGTTCGATCCAGTTACGTGTTACAAACATTATATTGGCTGTAGCATAACTTTAACACGTTTAAAATATCACTATATGCAGTTTTCAACGTATGCTATTTAAAATACAATTTTCCCCGCATTATTTTTTACAATACATTACAAGTTATTTACGTCGCATTGTTTTCGCGGACAATTTTATGATTTTCTGGAAAACATAAAAGTGTATGTTTGCCATTAATTTATAATTGATTACTCATTATAAGTATATATTATTCTGTTTTAGTCCGGAGGCGGAGTTGTTAGCAGTAATGGTCCACACGTGCCTCTATCGCCCACATCGCTGCAAAATTCTATTCAAACTAACGTAAGTACCCAACGTAGAACTTAAGTATAAGTTTTATCAAATACAAAAATAATTTTACAGTATTAACATACATACTTACATATATGTATTTATGTTAATTTGTATGTATGTGTGCTTATATGCCGTGTAGTGACGGCAAGTCCACTACCCCAAGTCATCCCGTGGATGCCGTAAGTGGCGATCGAGGTAAACTGAAACAGGAAATGGGCAACAGCATCTTCCTAATCACTACAATAAAAAATTGCGGTTGCCACACCCGCCAGATACGTGTGACGAGTGACGACTATAACAATATATCCCCTTTAAGAGGTCCGCCAATTTGTAACAATAGTGAACGTGCCTCGCTCGTTTATTCCGATATAACTTTTGCTCTACAACTACTACTATATGCTCCTTAGTAAAAATTTGTTAATACTATATTTCGGTATCTCGTTGCATTACATTTCTTAATGTTAATAATTCTATTAATGGTGTCTGATACAATAATATGTTATCGGCGAAGCCGGCGGCAGCAGAACTAACTGATCTATCTGCTCTTATACATAAGTTGAAGACATCGTTATTGTCGTGGACGGCCAGAACGCAACATCGCTACGATTTTGTTCCAGCTGTCGTACAGTGCGAAGTGTGACATTGCGTTGGGTCAACAGAACGTGATGTCGACGTCGGTGCGAGCGGCCGCGCCCGCCGGCCCCGCCCCCACACCGTCCGCCATGCACACGTCGCAGACCACGACAGGTAACCATATTATACTAACTTTTAATTGAAGCTTGTCTAGCGAATGTGTGAGCCATTCCATGTTCCTCATTTAGAGTTTGCTGGGCCACTTACTATACGGTGGAATGAGAGTTTTGCACGCCTCACAACGCGCGAGCGTGTGGGAGTGCTCTACTCTCGACATGCCGCTATGTGACGATTTTGCAATATAAAATTGTTAGTATGTCTCAATTTAGACACTAAATCAATAAAAAAAGGGATGTTTTGAAAACTAGGTAGGTATATTAAATTATAAAGTCAGCGTATTTTTCTTATTCATTTGTTTAGTTATATTTACAACAAAAAATGTTAAAAAAGTATTAGTACGGCTGTCAGTTAGTCTGTGCGCTTGTTTGTCTTCACGTTTCAGAAAAATATACGCAACGAAATGAAATAAATCTTTCTCAATAAGTTTCCATTTATCCTCAGGATGATCCATATTGCTGGTTGTTATCAGACTCATAGACGTTTAAAAAGATTTTTTTGATTTTTATTAAATGAAATTTTGATGAAAAAAATAAAAACACTCATGAGGCGTGCACTTTTGGATTTTCCAAACAATTTTTACTTATTAAACAAATTTTGTTTATGAAGAATATTAATGCCATTTCGTCTTATAAATTTTTTATAACATTAAAGTGACGCAGTTGACAGTTACCAAACATGTTAACAGCACACGTAATGGTAAGTGGCTACTGCAGCACAGAATAACTGCAGCCCGTAGAAAACTTCAAATATCCTCGTTTGCGAATCAAAATGCAGATGCGTTGTCAGCCGTGAGAACTAAGATAGAATGCCTCTTTTCCAGTAAAAAGGGTCTCCGGTTCTCTACACTTACCATACGAAACACAGCAGCGTTAAGCTGCTATTTTCGCTGGTATTTTGCGAAAGTGTGGTTCTTCCCTGGTCGAGCCGACTCATTCGTGCTACAACTAAACAATTAATATAGCTGCAGCATGGCTCTACCACGTATACTCCACTCCACTGCTGAATATAGGCCTTTTCCATGGAATACCACAAAGCACGGTCCTGAGCCACCTGCATCCATAAACTTCGGCAACTCTTACCAGGTCGTCACACCATCTAGTGGGGTCTGCCCTACAATTCATTTACCGGTACGAGGCTGCCTCTCGAGAACTTTTCTGTAGTAGTGGGTGTGTGTGTGGTAGTCGCTTCTACCACAACCGATATATGGCCGGCCCATTGCCACTTTAGCTTCCGAGCGATCCGTTGGGCTATGTCTGTCACTCTAGTTATGACCGACTGATGGCGGAAAATTTGTCCATAATTGGCAAACCCACCTTTATCAGACCAGTGATGCGGACGTGTGTACTAACCCGTATGCGTAGTGGATAACGCATCCATATTCTTTAAAGGCTTGTCTATAGACGACATAAAAGAAAGACGAAAACCCCACAATTTATGATACCCTCAAAACAAAGTATTTTTGGTATTCCAAAATGTATAAAAAGTAATTCATCGAATTATGTCCTAGTATTAATATAATTTAACGTGAACTAATCGTGTATATATAGACATACACGTTTTTCAGTTATATGCACTATGCAGTCGTTATATTTACGATAAAATAGAGAAACGATGCAATGTGGCACAATTACGGTCAAAACCTGGCCGAGTGACCCGCTTATCTATAGGACAGTCGTTTGTATACCGATAATTTGTATTGATTCACGACACTTTTATCATACCACCTAGAAGAGATTGACTTAAAATAGCATTCTATTAGTCAAATATATGAATGTTAAAGAATTTTTATATTAATACCATAGTTTTTCTGCTATTGTTTATTGTGTAATTAACTAAAGCACAGCAGACCTGCCCGTGTGTTAAGGTATTTAATTAACTTTATATGCTTATGTTCGGCTGTGGACTTTGTGACGGGCTGTAATGATGATGATCATTATGAATTACCATTAAATAACTGCGGCTTACCTGTAGATACCGTTTTATTTTTCTGTTCTGTCTAGTAGTGAGCAAAGGCGCCAGCGACATCCTGGTCAACTCTTCAACGCAGAACCCGCCCTCCGCCGCCAACCGGCTCGTCAACATGACGCAGTGGCCGTAAGTGCATTTTCATTTGTATCAGTTCATGTTCTATAAGTTTTCGTTATATCCACAGAGTGAAAATTTTGATTAATTTCATTGCGAGATTCTTGGAAATCGATCAGAAATTAAGAAAATTTATAAAAGAGCATTATGATAATGATGATGATGATGATGTATGAAGTACATAACAATTACAACTCAGATGTCCTCATCATCTGCTGCTGATTGTTGAATGAGGCGTTGACGGGACAAAAATGATGAAATACCAGTTCCAGGGTATCAATTCCTTGCTCATCAACCATACTGTTAAGCGTGATGAGTTTATTAACGATATAATGTCATCAAGACCGAATTTTGGGCGTAGGACAGGATTCTAGTGCACGAATGTGTGCGCAAACACAGGTGCATTCTTTATTCCCTCATTCTCGTAGTCCAATGGGACAGCAATTTAACACGATCGGAGAGAGATCAGGCATTAACGACATACATAATGTTAATTACTATCAGTTAATAATTCAGTTTTTGTTCGCGGTATAAATATATTACGTTTTACTTCTGAATATCTATTCTCATTGCTCACGGTCCGCTACCATGAACTCCTCTTTCGCCTAAGACTTCGTCGGAGTAGGTGCCCACCTTTCCCTATTAATGCTGCTAAACAGCAGCGCACCCACTATTTTGTATTGGTTTGAAAGTTCTTCCAGCTATAATGTGGCCGGCCCATTGCCACTTCAGCGTACTGATCTGCTAGGCTACTACGTCAGTTACTTTTGTTCTTCTGCGGATATCCTCGTTACTTACATGATATTATCACGCAAAGAAACTCGGAGCATAGTCCTCCCTGTAGCTCACTGTGACTTGTAAGTTTCCTCTTATGGTCAGCAGTGAAGAAACATGTTTCAGTTCCATAAGTCATCACTGGCAAAACGCACTGCTTGTACACTTTTGTTTTAAAGTTCTGAGGTTTATCGGACAAGAAAATTTGTCGCAATTTTCCGAATTTGGCTCAAGCTATGTATGAGGCATTATATTTTAGTTCTCAGGATTGACAATGCACCTGTGGATTTCTTTACTTAAAGTTAGTTGTAAAGTCGATGGGCCGCAGTGGCCATTTATATCAACAGGTGAACTGCGAGCTTGTTTTTAGTGTTCCGTGCCAAATTCAGCAAAACGGAGCACTTATTCAATCTGACAATAAATGCAAAATTTAAAATAACGTCTATCTTCTTCTGTATAAATAAAATGATGTAGGTTTGCGATTGTGCGCGCATCACGGAAAAACTACTGGATAGATTTCAATTAGGTTTTCTAAGTTTTATTTCTTAGACACTTGACCCGTATCTAAAAAGAAAAATTGCGATATCTTCATTTAATATAAAGTTATTAAAGTTTTAAGAAACAACAATTTTTATAAGCACTACGTGTTCAATGATGTGTGTAAGCAACGCGGCTGAAGTCGCGGGTATCAGCTAGTATTCAATAAAATGACACCATCTCTGAATTTTTAAAATAAAGATACGGAAGAAAATTCGAGTGTGCCCATCTTATACTTGTTCAAATCACGAACTTTCTATCTTATCATGTATGTAAATCAATGAACATTTGATGATAAGTAAATCAATACATTGAACGTATTTCATATCGATTATCTTTAATCGATCAATCAATTCCATTTTATATACATGCTATAAACATACGTTTAAGATTTGAAACCATTTTCCTAGAACAGATTAAAACTATAAAGACTATGTAACTGCTCGACATTGTGTACATTGTGAGACATGTAAGCTAGTAAAACGTATAAATTACTAAAGTAAACTACTGATACGAGGGTGACACTCAAAGTTCTTAGAAAATCTAAAACTGAACAAACTAGCAAGTTATTAGTTTTATTATATCTTTTCAAAATAGTGTCCATTTACATCAATACATCGCTGCATCCGATGGAACCACTGAGAAAAGCACTTTGCCCACTCGTCCTTAGGGGTCTCTTCGACGGCATTTTGAAACGCAACCACTGCTTCCTCGGCGTCCATAAAACGTTTTCCTCGAAGTTTTCTTTTCTTTTCGGAAATAAATAAAAATCGCAAGGTGCGAGGTCGGGGCTATAGGGCGGGTGACCCAGTAATTCCACTTCTGACGTCGCCAAGTAGTCGATTGTTTGCATGGCGGTGTGCGACGAGGTGTTGTCGTGGTGAAGGAGGATCCTACTGCGAGGTCGTTTCTCCCGAACTTTTTCCAAGACAAGTGGCAAACAATTGTTAGTGTACCACTCTGCAGTAACTGTTTTTCGATCCTCTAAAACAATTGTTGCGTAATGACCTGTCCTTCCGAAGAACGAGGCCACCATCTTTTTTTCCCACGCTTCGACCTCCCTTCACTTTAGTTGACAACTCCTCGGAAGGAAACACCCAGACAGCAGACTGTCTCTTAGTTTCAGGATCATAACAATAAATCTAGCTTTCGTCACCCGTAAGTATGTCGAACACAGCATTTGAGTCACCTCCGTTAAATCTTTGAACCATTTCACGACACCAATCAACACGACGCAGTTTTTGGGCCTATGTCAAATTATGAGGTATCCACCGGGCACAAAGCTTCCTGACCGCTAAATGTTCATGGAGGATTTTGTGTACTTGCCTCATACCGATGCTTAAGCTTGTCCGAATCTGCTAATAAGTCACTCTTTTGTCAGTCTCTATCATACGTCGCACAACACTGATGTTATCTTCAGTCGTCGCCGTAGAAGGCCGTCCATCACGCAGATCATCGGTGAGATTAGTGCGACCACGTTTAAACTCATTAAACCAGTTGTAAACAGTGGCACGAGATGGGGCTTCATTGTGAAAGGCCAACCGAAGTCTATCATAACTTTCTTGTTGGCTTAATGACATCGAAAGTCATGAAAAATCATTGTACGAAAATTATCTCGCGTTAAATTCATGCTGACGTGACACAGGCAATTTTCAATTTGCCGCCAAATCGTAAACAAATGACAAATTAATAAAATACGTACACAATAATATTGGCAAAGAGTTCCATTTTCAAAATTTGAACTTATTTTTTTATTATATCGTTTACAAGTGGCCAGTTCTAAAAACTTTCAGTGTCGCCCTCGTAATAATTAGCCAATCACTTAAATACATTATCGGCCCAGAAATAGACCCAGACTCGGACATTATTAGACTCACTCGAACTATTAAAATGTAACCTTTTCAGGTTTTGTTGTAATCGCAAAACCTGGCAGATCCCTCTCAAGTTACCTGTTGTTAGTCACTGGGTTGGGTATTTTTTACTTTATTGTTATCGAGTATATTAACAAGCTGCTGGAGACCATTAGATTACCTTGCCATTTTTCTCAGTCTTAAAAGTAGACAAAATGAGATAACCTTCCTATTCTTTCTTACGCTGCCACCACCATACGATTGATATATGAAAAAATATATTATATTGCAATATTTTGACGATCACATAAATCAACCTGAAGTCAATTGATGCAGCTAGAACTTTCTGTTTTTCTCTCCTTAAATTTCTTCAGCAGTAGACGTGTAATGCGTTGCAAGTAGTGAATTGTTATATTACATTTTATTTTTGAACGACCAGGTGTGCAAAAATTTATAAAACGACACAGCTTTTTAAATAAGCAATTCTTGTATATATATGTAATTGGTTTCTCGGAAACGGCTCTAACGATGTGGATGTTTTGTATTTAGATGATGTTTCACTTTCCAAGTTTATCAAGATAGGTTTCGTCCATGTGAGAATGTGTTCTAACGCCGAACAAAGCTCGGTCGCCCAGGTACTGTATTTTAAAGAGAGCTACGAATAAATATTTTTGTTCCTCGTTAATATATATTAATATATATATATATATATATCCATAGTTGTTATATATATTACTAGCGGTCCGCCCCGGCTTCGCACGGGTGATTTCAGGTCAGGACAACAGCGCCACCTACCAGGTCCAATTTTGAATCTAAAGAACTATTCTCGAATAAACTTAATCACACACAAAATTTCATCAAAATCGGTCCAGCCGTTTAGGAGAACAGAAAATTATATATATATATATAGTTATATAAAGAATATTGCTTCACGTGGGCCCGTCCAAGTTTTAATATTTCATATAATTTTGTATTGATAATAATGTAGCGATTATGTTGCTTATTGAAATGAATAATATCAAAATGTGTATTCAGATAAGATTCTTGACTTATCTATCTAACACGTATCTGAGAGGTGGAGCTCACAATCGGCACAGTCGCACAGTGAAATATGGAGAGTGACGTTCGTGAGTGTTCAAATAAGGACCAAGTGGAAAATACGAATTCATCTTTAACGTCATATAACGATTGCGAGTAATATTTTTGTTTAAAATTTCTATAGTATCTTCTATATAATTTTAATATACAGAATGTTAATAATATTTAAAAAAATAATTAATTAATCAATATTAAATTTACAAATAAGAGTTTTATAATTGTTCTTGTAATTATAAAACTATTATAATTGTAATTTTTACGGTATGATGAAGAAGAAGAAGATATACTAGATGTACATGTACAGCGTCTAAGGAAGGAGTGAGATGTTTGGAAATTCGATGGCCAGACCGCTTTTGTGGAATCTTACGATATGTTATGGTTTTTTACGAGTAGCGAGTATGTCTTCAACAATTATTATATATTTAACAATTGATTCTATAAAAAAAATGGAGTGTAACCATTTCGAGAAGAAACTACATAAGATGTGAAAACTTCACCTGGGCGGACAAGGCAGCGATGGCTGAATATGGTGGAAAATCTATCCAAATATGCCGCATCTGTAATCATCCACAGACTTGGGATGGACGATCGATGCGCTATGCATTCTACGTATATATTAATGAGCTCTACACACTTACTGTTGAATGAGGGCAACCAACAAAATGCTTGTTATGTTACTCAACGCAATAAGGCCGTCGACTTATAATAAATATTATAGATAATTGTTGTTGATCGTGTTTTGTTTTGTTACGATTTCATTATATTATTATTTATTCATCCATTGCATTTATGAATATTAATATTCCTTTGAGTTTATGATTAAAGGAGAAGAAACTAGGCATTATGAGGATAAATTAATCTTATATGAACATAGAATGTTTATAAATCACACAATAGAATGAAATAAAATCATTTTTATTCAATATAGATTACAAGAATGCGTGTTGAAAGTCATTTAAGCTTTACCATCGTTTCGAAAAAAATCTCTGTCCTTGGAAGAACCAGCAAGAAACCCAGCAGGACTTTTTTTTTATTAAAATTTATTATTTTATATTATTAGTATGAAAACATTTAGAAACAGCATGGTGGCGACTATCTCATTCCCTTGGGCTATTATCAATCATGTACTCTTTAGTAGTATAATAACCCTTACTTAAATTTTAAACTTTTTGATAGATAATGCCTGCATGCTTACTGGGAATTTGTTGTAAAAGCGTATACATTGCCTCATGAAGGAATTACTGAGCCTTTGGAATCCAGTAACTGGTATAACGAACTCGTGCTTGTTCCTAGTATTTACAGAATGTACAAAAAATAGTGACTATTTTTTTACAGATAAATAACATATGAATATGCATATTGCAGGTGGCACCACGGCGCGATATCGCGGGAGCGCGCCGAGGCGCTGCTGTCGGGGTCGCCGGACGGCGCGTTCCTCGTGCGCGAGAGCACCAACTTCCCCGGCGACCACACGCTCTGCGTGCGCTTCCGGGGCCGCGTCGAGCACTACCGGTGCGTACACCGTGCACATCACTCTGACACATACTGACCTACTGACCCTTCTGTACTCCGACTTAACTCGTTTCAGGAAACAAACTTAATAAACAATGTAGAGTGGACTGGTTTTCTACCTATATTCCGTATGGAGAGGTTTGGAGGGGGAACATGACCGCCAGATGATTGCTTCTCCTATATTGGCATTTAAAGATCTAATGGTTTAAGGTGGCTTTTGATAAGAAAATGTGGTTTGCGTTTTAAATGATACGCATGTGAACAATTATTGTAAACATGAAAAAAGTGTTCGAATGATGATATAAATTTTAAATATCAATTTATTTTGCCGACATTCGCTTGTGCATTAAAAGATATAACTGTCATAATCTTAAATCTTCCGAGATGTATCATATCAATATATTTGAACAAAATTGCTAACATAATTTTATTCTTATTTTACGTGATGTTATTATGTAATGTATGTACAGGGCTTGGGCTTTTGGCTAAAGGGCTTCGATATCTGATACCGATACCACAATAAATGAAAACCACACGCTTATCTTTGTTTGCCGTCAAAAAGCAGTCCACCTACTGCTGTTTTTCGCTTTGAAAGGTAAATACTGGTTAAAACGCATTTGATCTGAGCCCCTCAAAGTGACAACGCGTCTGTGGCCTTCTTATGGCTGATTTACACAGGGACAGTAACTGGCTCCAAATTCGAGGCAAATCAGTGCTGACCCGCTACCGGCATAATGTAAATTGATTTGGAGTCAGTACAGCAATTTCGCGCCAGTGCTTACTTCCATATTCCTGCTTGAATATTTTGAAGTCGGTCCACCTTGTCTAAACGACCAAGTCAGTAATTGGTCAGTCGCTGGCGCTGCAATGTAGGGTGACGTCACGTCAACAACAAAGCAGAACCTCCAGTTTCTTTTCTGTCGTCTATTAATTTTTTTTATCAAAAGTAGTTTCTTTTTAAATATCTCTTCTAACATTTCCGTCAACTCTTTCAACAGCAGATAGGAACATTTTCTCAATAAATATTTCAATCGTTGTAAATTCTGCCGTTTCCGTGAATTCATTTTTCCCACTGACTTCAATAACGTGCGTACACCCTAAAGAAGTTACCACGACTACTGACTGCGTGTAAACAGTGCGAGTCAGTCCTCGGCGCCAGCATTGGCGCCTGTTACTGACCCCGTGTAAATCAGCCTTAAGTTTCAAATTGGTTGCGGGTGAACTGTTAGCTCGCACAAACAGAATAGTCGAACATTCGTTTATCCTTTGCAGTATCTTTAACTTGGGTGTATCTCTGCAGGTTATGTAGTTAATTTTTTACAGACTACTAGGATGAGATGGTACTCAGTATTCCCTGTCTATTTGGAGACATATATATTTAAAAAAATATTGTCTAATAATTTATCAACATTTTTATAATTTTCAGGGTAAAATGGGCAACAGCTCCCGATAGTCAAACGCAACGTCTAACTATCGACGATGAAGAGTTTTTCGACAATATGACCGATTTAATACACGTAAGCATATTTGACACTTGATAATTTAGTGCTGCTGCCCGTCTATTAACTAAAGTAATTAAAAAACTGCGTTGCCAACCTGCCTGCCAAGGGTGGCAGCTATGACAAATATCCCCTCCTCCCCTTCCCAAGGAAGCAATCAATGGGGGAGGCCTATGTTCAGCAGTGGGCTTTAATAAGCCGTAATGATGATGTTAGTGATTTGCAGTAGTTTATAGAAACGTGTACAATCACAATAAAAATCCTTTGCTTACACTTTCTTAATACATCGAGTGGTTATTGGTAAAACCAGTTATCTACAAGTTTTTGTAAAAATGAGTTAAAATTAAATTTCGACTTAGATTTTTTTTGTTAATTTTCTGGTAAAACCGAATATTTGATATGACCACTATTTATGAAGATATTTCGTGGCATTACCGTATATCAGCTTGGTAAGGTTAAAAAATGTCCACGTAAAAGTTTTAAGATGAACAGGTAAAACCAGTTAACTGCTACGACCTTTCGCACCTTTTTTTAATTCTCTGGAAAAGTGATTATTAAAACGCCTTTTTTTCTTTCAAATAGGTCTACGCTAATAATCAATTTATCATAAAACATCATTATCAACGTTGCACGATGTGTCTGTAATGAGTTTTGAATTTTCAAACTTTTAGAAGCAGTTTTCTCAATTTGGCAAAGTTGACAGATAACTGGTTTTTCTAATATACCCTCGATATTACAATTGATGACGATCCGCATTTAGTGAGCACTGGCTTTTATTGTTAATTATGATAAAAGTCCCCTGAGTAATAAGCTGTTGCTTCCCGGGACAGAGATTTATTCTATTGTAATTCTTTTCTATTTCTTGTCATTTACTTTGTAAAAGAAATTTATTTTTTCTTCGCTTATAATTTTTATATTAAAGTCGCTTTATTTTCTACAGCATTATCTTCAAGACGCAGACGGCCTCTGTACAAAATTGGTCCGGTGCTTACCTAAGGCGTCACTCAACGGTGCCAATAATAATGGTGTCTTACAACCGCCTTATCCACCACATCCACCTGTAAGTTATGTTAGATTCTTTATTTTTAACCGACTTCAAAAGGAGGAGGTTATCAATTCGAGTGTATGTTTTTTTTGTATTTATGTTACTAGGCATGCGTCAGATATATCGAAACGAATCTAAAATCTGATTTCAAACACAAATCGAATCGCATCGATTTCTCAAACTAGAAAATCCGATTTCAAAAATTGACCAAAGCTAAGCTACGATCTTACGATCTGTACCACCTAACGAGTCCGAATCTACAATAAAATCGACAATACCCAAATCCAAACGCAAACTGATGCTTAGAAATCCGTTTTCTCAGTTTCTCTCTTTCTAACCAAACACGACATAGCGGAATGAAAAGGATGGCGTGAATTTTGCGATTTGGATTTCGGTTTATCGGCTATGGCAAACTATTACACATTGAAATATGCAATCAATATTATCCTTACTGCTAAGTACTTAAAGTCTATATTTGCTTTGCGAGATTATGCGTTGATGAAATTTTTGGTTCCGTGTTGGGTTTTTGCTTACTAGAATATTTGAAATATACGATCAATATCGTTCTTATAATTAAGATATTAAATACTATATTTGCGAGATTGTGTGATGATTTATTTTTGTTTTTGGTTTAGTCTTTGTTTACTAGAAATAATCTTCTGTTTTCATCATGTTTTCGTTTAGATGCAAAATTGACCTTGGTGACAAGCGCGCGTGCTACAGATGCGTTGTCACCTCTGAGGGCTAAGGTGGAATGCCTCGTTTCCAGTAAATAGAGTTGCCGGTTCTCTACACTCACCATACGAAATCGCTTTATAAGCGACTGTAGCTCAATGGCAGGGTGCGGATCGCAAAGGTCGTGGGTTCGAATCCGTCATTCAACTACTGTCGTGAATCACTCCCACAAGCAATGTAAGCTTACCAAGAGTGGTTAAAGGGAACATTAGTAACGTTAACAGCATTGCTAGTATTTTAATTAAAAAAAAAAAAAAAGTCCTCAGGGTAGACAATGCATCAGGCTTTTGATTCTTAATCGAGGATAGATGTAGATGTCTATGGACCACAGTATCCACTTACCATCAGGTGGACTGTATGCTCGTTTGTCACCCTTATCCTATAAAAGATATTGTATAAATGTGTCGTGTTACCGTGTAGTGGCGGTGTAAGAATATCCACTACCCTATATCATCCCCTGGGTATCGTAAGAGGTAACAGAGTGAAACAAATCAAAAGATGGGCAGCAGTGTCTTCCTAATAACGACTAAAAATAAAAAAACTGCGGTTGTCATCCCGCTTGCCAAGCGTGGCACGCTTGCCAAGCGTGGCAACCGGTAGCGAAGCCTCCATAGAAGCCGAGAAGCCGGGCTTGCCTATCAAACTGCTCAATCAATAATATCAACTAATAAAATAACTCGTAAACTGTTGTGTGCCTTCATAGCCTTATAACGTTCACACGCGGCATAACTGTGCGATACTGTTGTCATAAAAATTAGTCGTCTGTCTCGCACGCGTGGGCTTTTACCGGGCTTTCGAGAAGACGATCGCTCCCTTTCTAACCTGTGGCAAAATGTTCTATAATGAAATATAACTATGATTGTTTATATAGCAATCAGTATAGAGATCAGAAGCCAGGCTTTCAGTGTGAAGTTGTCGAGCGTGGGGGCGTGCGGGCGATACGTTTGCAAAGTTCACTTCACATTTCAATGTTTACTCTGTGTGTTTACTTGAGCGAATGAAACTCGCAATATTGAGTTGAAAATTTATACTTTTTGATAGATTTTTAGTGAAAATGGAGGATAATAGTGTTCCTTGTGATGAATTGTGTGTTAAAGTGCTAATCGGCGAGGAAAAGGTAAAATCGAAAAAGAGAAAAGGTAAATTTTTATAAAACTGCTAAAAACAACAAAACCATATCTTGGGCTTGCCCAAGTTTGGAGCCCTAGCTTCGCCACTGGTGGCAACTATGGGCAAATATCCCCCTATGAGACAATGTATGGGGGGGAGGCTATGTTCAGCAGTGGAGTCTAACTGTAACGGTAACGGTAACGGTGTGTCGTGCAGCAGCCCCCGCCGTACCCGCCGACGCCGAGCGTGGCGCACTTCCCGGCGTACGGCGCGCAGCCGCCCGCCACCGACCAGCCCGACGGCGTCAACAACCACCAGAAGTTCGTCGACGCGCGTAAGTACATTATATCCTTATTTATTTTAACCGACTTCAAGAAAGGGAGAGGTTCTCAATTGATCGGATTTTTTTAAATAACAATGTGAAAACGAAATACTACAGTCCATGTTGTAAGCTTCAAACAAAGAAAGCCCTTGATAAGTTGAATGTCCACGACTGTACGCAATCACTTGGTACCTTTGATCGTTCTTCGAAACGACATCTCGGATGTCTGTGAAGATTTTATAAGAGGCGTGAAGTATTTCACATTCAAATGAATTTCAAAAGACCACTGTTTCAATAAAAACTAGTCCTGCCAGAGAAGAAACGGCAAGACACTCTGTTATTACTAATTTACCAAATATAATATATATATATATATATATATATATATATATATATATATATATATATATATATATATATATATATATATATATATATATATATATATTTTATAAGAGATTTCCACCTACGTACTGACTCATCACGATATCTCTGGAACCATAAGGCCTAGAGACTTGAAATTTGGTAGGAATATTCCTTTCGCCGAGTCAGTCAGCTAAGAACGGATTTTAAGAAATTCCACCCGCAAAGAGCAGTGTGTCGCAGGAGGCAGGAGCGTTAAAAATAAAAACAATCTCTTTAAATAAAAATCAATTGTTGTCTGTTAGTCACGATAAAACTATAAATGGCTCAAGATAGTTTAGATTCATAATTGGACCCGGTAGGTGGCGCTGTTGTCGAGATCCAGAAATTACCCGTGCGAAGCCAGGGCGGACCGCCAGTGTACATATATAATAAATGTATTTCAATCAGACACATCCACATATTACGCACATATTTGATGCTAAAATTATAAGCCACGCAAGCTTATTACTTTAGAACGACGCAAATGTGATTAAAGAGAGTTGAATATAACTTTATAGTATATGTTTATATTTAAACCAACCAATTTATACCCACAACCTCAATATTTTCTGTAATATGGATTCAGCCAAATTCGCCCAAAATGCGTGCTGTCTAGTTACGTTAAAAAAATACATATCGTAGTTTATTTGTAATAATCTTACCAAAGACGTTCAGAATTATCGACGTTTAGAATACAACCACATATTTTGTATAATGAATTTATTTTGTTATTAATAAATGGACATTTTGTATCTATTTTAGGCTGGATGATTCCTGAACGTGATCTTGAGATAAGAGAGAATATTGGCAAAGGCGAGTTCGGTGATGTGATGCTGGGAATTTTAAACGGCAGTCAGAAGGTGGCTGTTAAGATACTGAAAGACCGAGAGGCTGCTAGCAAGTTCCGCGCGGAGGCTAGCGTTATGTCGTAAGTACATTAAAATGATTTATATACATACATTAAATTAATTTAAAATATTAGCCAATCATCCCATTAATGCACGTTTAATCACGTCACGTTGCATGTCGCGTAGATTATCTGTTAAATTACTTAAAAATGTTTTAATTATTTGTTTGCAGTTCGTTGAAACACGAGAACCTGGTCCGGCTGCTGGGCTGCGTGGTGTTCAGCTCGAACGGCAGCACGTGCATAGTAACAGAACACTGCGCGCAGGGCTCGCTGCTGGATTACTTGCGGAGTCGCGGACGACACTACGTCACGCAGCTCGACCAGATTAATTTCGCGTAGTAAGTGCAATTAACAAACAATAACAATAATTTAAAATAGTCAGTGCGTGCCTTAATTCTAAAAGGTCCTATTCTGAACGCGCGCAGATTATAACTTAAATAAATATTTATAAATTATAAATTATGTGATGACCATGTATTGAAGCAGTGTCGTAGACATTTCCTTGCTCTATAACCTACTTCCCCTTAGAAATTAGAGGAGGCCTATGCTCAGAAGTAGGACCTATATATAAGCTGTAACTTTATAGTGTTTTTATCTCACGGTGGCGGATTAATCTTATTTGTGAGTGAACGTGCACATGTACATTGTTATAGTGTGCACTCCGGAGTCAAAATATGATTTTATACAATCACGACGGGCTGGCTAAGGCTACCTGCAGTTACGCACACAAGTACACGTTCTACATATCACAACTATCAGTAAGGCTCGCCCGCCCTCGTGAGATAAAACATGTACTACTCATCCGAATAAAGAATGGAATTATAAATGACGTCGCCTCTATTCACCTCTCGCTTGCACACCGTCGTTAACGACAGCAAAAAAAATGCAACTGACGGTGTGTGTGTGTGTGTGTTAAATAGAATAGAAACGGAAACTTTTTTATTCAATATAGATTGTAAATAATACTTATTGAAAGTTACTCTTTTGTTTAATTTACCATTGGTTCGGAAAAACCTTTGTCCTGGGAAGAACCAGTAAGAAATCTAGAAGGAATTTTTTGAAAAAAATTGCTTACAATCATATATGTTACACAATTCTTAATTTTATTAATTTGTTTTTTTAATTAAATAGATTTTTTATTAAGACTTTTGGCTTCGATGCTTGTCCTTTAAGCCATAATTAAATACAATATTTTTTAATCAATATCGATTATAAATAATTATTGTGTGTGTGTGTGTGCGTGCGTAGCGACGCGTGCTGCGGCATGGAGTACCTGGAGCGGCAGCGCGTGGTGCACCGCGACCTGGCGGCGCGCAACGTGCTCATCTCGGCGGAGGGCACGGCCAAGGTGGCCGACTTCGGCCTCGCGCGCCCCGAGACCGCGCCCGAGGACCCCGCCGACGCCGTGCGCCTGCAGGCCAAGCTGCCCATAAAGTGGACCGCGCCCGAGGCACTCAAGTACAACGTGCGTCTACTGCGTGCCTACTGCTTACTATACTACTCACAGAATACTACCACCTTAACGCTGCTTTGTTCCGTATGCTAAGTGTAGAGAAACGTGAGACCCTTTTTACTGGAAAAGAGGCATTCCATCTCTTAGTCCTCGGGGGTGACAACGTATCTGCATTTTGATTCTTAATCAGAATTCAGAATCCACTTACCATCAGGTGGACTGTATGCTCGTTTGTCACCCTTATCCTATAAAAGCAAAAACTTCTACTAACCGACATTTAATTAAATAATTTTTTCAATATTAATAATACTCCTATGGGAAGAAAATAAATTTTCAAATTTTTAGAATTGAGTTGAAATGACTAATATTTTTTCCTAATGCGTGGCCCAATCAGTATTTATCGTTATGTCTTTGTTCTGTCAAAACTGTTTTTTCATCTGGGTATATAAGGGATTCGAATCTGTCCTTCTACTATTGCGTTTTTGAAGATCTCTAAAATAATTGATTCTGGATGTTATTTTCTTTCCAGTTTGTCGCAAACATGTTCTGATCGGGTTTAGGATTAGCGAATGTGTATTATAAAACTCGTTTAAAAATATATAAATCATTTCAATGTTTGTTATTCATAATTGCGGAAACTATTTGACTTTAATAATATTATGTACGGTTTATTTGCTTTGTTCTTGCAGAAATTTTCAAACAAGTCAGATATGTGGAGTTTCGGAATTCTACTTTGGGAAATTTATTCATTTGGAAGAGTGCCATATCCAAGAATTGTAAGTAATTTTGTCAATTTTTGTGATGATGATGTGTGTCATATGTAGACAGTTCCTTTTAGTACGAAAGAGGATCAAGCCCAGTGCTTGACTATTTATAAGTCGATTGGGATACAGATTGCTAATTGAATCAAATTACTACCTCATATGTTTCTATTACCACGTTTTTATTAATTCTCTTTCGTGTATGTCTGTTCGGATCGAATTTAGTAATTTATTTAAAAAAATTATTAAATTCGATCCGAACAGACAGAGAAAAAAACTTTGTGATGAGTTAGAGACTTGAGATTTTGAACATATTAGTTTAGAATTGGATGATAATGTAAGATGATGAAGAAAAGAAACGTGGTACATATTTTAAATGTTTTCTTTTCTTTTTAGTATCGGACACTTGTTTGAATTTGTTACATATAGTAGTGTATCAAAATTTAGTCGGTCTTTGTATATGAAAAATTTGTAGTTTAGTTTTGAAAACATACAAATAACACATTGAATTCATTTAAAATCCTATAGAAATTGTATGAAATGAACAGTTAGTTTTGAGTGATAGGTGGGTAAGGTGTTGTCGATTATGATGGGCGTGAATACTGCAGCCGCTGGCGGAGGTGGTGCGGCACGTGGAGCGCGGGTACCGCATGGAGGCGCCGGAGGGGTGCCCGGGCGGGCCGTACGACGTGATGCGCGCCGCCTGGCACGCCGACCCCGCGCAGCGCCCCACCTTCGCCGCCGCGCGCCTGCGCCTCGCCGCGCTGCGCGACGCCGCGCACCACGCGCACCCGCAGCACGCGCCGCACGCGCAGCACGCGCAGCAGGTACACACGCACTAGTAACGTGATGCGCGCCGCCTGGCACGCCGACCCCGCGCAGCGCCCCACCTCGCCGCCGCGCGCCTGCGCCTCGCCGCGCTGCGCGACGCCGCGCACCACGCGCACCCGCAGCACGCGCCGCACGCGCACGCGCAGCAGGTAGTCGGATCCGCTCGAAAGCGTTGCACTATCTCATTGTCCTGTTCTTCGTCGTCGTCGTGGTCTTCCCATGTCTGTATTTCGTCTCAAAACAGAGCCAGTTTCTCGAAGTCTTCGATAAACTCTGTCAAAAACCACATCCGGCACTCGACGACCGGGGTAGCAATTATGTATTCGTTGCAGCTTGCAGACACACAATCAGTATCCGTAACAAATAAGCATATCAGCATATTCCTCAGGTGTAGGACGTCATCTTCAACACTTCCGTATCACAGGTACAAATCAGAGTCCGGTTAACAAGCACGTAGTCACAAATCAGAAGAAATAGTCCAGAATCACAGCCAAGTCGAGAAAAAGTAATGCATCTACTGTACGAAGCAGAAAAGCAGACTGACAACCAAACAATACCCCTGTTGTATTCGGCCCTAACCGGTCTCTACACATTTTTCTTTCATTCACACCATAAATCGTCACTTGTCTCGCTGCTTGGTGCGTCTTAACTTGAAGGACAATAGGCGCGGGACCGTTAGAACACTATCTGGAGCGTCCCAACTACTTTTTTCCACGAAATGTACCAAACCCTAGATTGTTATATCGTTAGATAGCTCATGAAACGTAGATATTTAAAAACATCTGCCGAACAATTGCCATAATATTATTTTAGATATCCCTTAGAGAAAAAAAAGTTTCTAATATTTTTTTATTTCTTTACTTCACTTGTCTACTACGGTCTATTCAATTAACTTATGCACTATTTTAATGATTGACGTCAAAGCATCTTATTCTACATGTAAAATGCAATAATAATAATAATAAGATACACAAATAAACAAAAATAAATGTAGTAGCTAAAAATCGGCAATTTTCAATAAAAAATTAAAAGTCGAATATCTCGAAAAGGGTTAAGTTGGTAGGGTGTTTCAAGTAGAAATAAGTCAGAAATGATGGGTACTCCCTTTAACGGATTTAGTTTTTCAACTCCCTGTATATATATATATATATATATATATATATATATATATATATATATATATATATATATATATATATATATATATATATATATATATATATATATATATATATTTTTTCAGATATCGTGATGAGTCAGTACATAGATTTCCACCCACGTACTGACTCATCACGATATCTCTTGAACCATAAGGCCTGAGACTTGAAATTTGGTAGGAATATTCCTTCGCCGAGTCAGTCAGCTAAGAACGGATTTCACGAAATTCCGCCCGCAAAGGGCAGGAGCGTTAAAAATAAAAAATTTTAAATAAAATCAATTGTTGTCTGTTAGTCACGATAAAACTATAAACGGCTCATCTGATTTGATGAAAATTTTGTTTGTGTTTGAATGTCCCTAGATGGTTTAAATTCATAATTGGACCCGGTAGGTGGCGCTGTTGTCGAGATCCAGAAATCACCTGTGCGAACAGGGCGGACCGCCAGTACATATATAATAAATGTATTTCAATCAGACACATCCACGTATTACGCATATATTTGATGCTAAAATTATAAGCCACGCAAGTTTATAACTTTAGAACGACGCAAATGTTATTAAAGAGAGTTGAATATAACCTTATAGTATATGGTTATATAAACCAACCAATTTATACCCACAACCTCAATATTTTCTGTAATATGGATTCAGCCAAATTCGCCCAAAATGCGTGTTGTCAGTTACGTTAAAAAAATACATATCGTAGTTTATTTGTAATAATCTTACCAAAGACGTTCAGAATTATCGACGTTTAGAAAAACCATATTTTGTATAATGAATTTATTTTGTTATTATGGAAATTTTGTATCTATTTTAGGCTGGATGATTCCTGAACGTGATCTTGATAAGAGAGAATATTGGCAAAGGCGAGTTCGGTGATGTGATGTTGGAATTTTAAACGGCAGTCAGAAGGTGGCCGTTAAGATACTGAAAGACCGAGAGCTGCTAGCAAGTTCCGCGCGGAGGCTAGCGTTATGTCGTAAGTACATTAAAATATTTAAAATATTAGCCAATCATCCCATTAATGCACGTTTAATCACGTCACGTTGCATGTCGCGTAGATTATCTGTTAATAGAGAGCCAGCACACGCATTAATACAAAATTAAACCGATAAATGAACTTATCGCACATTGTGTCGAGTAGGCTACGTCGCATCTTCTGCCAGTTTTTTTTCAGACTCAGATCCCGTTAATATTGTATCCATCTATACTTAGTAATATTGTACTTTCATCTAACTCGAAAACTGGCAGACACAGAGACGACAATATTTTATTACTTAAAATGTTCTAATTATTTGTTTGCAGTTCGTTGAAACACGAGAACCTGGTCCGGCTGTTGGGCTGCGTGGTGTTCAGCTCGAACGGCAGCACGCATAGTGACAGAACACTGCGCGCAGGGCTGCTGCTGATTACTTGCGGAGTCGCGGACGACACTACGTCACGCAGCTCGACCAGATTAATTTCGCGTAGTAAGTGCAATTAATAAACAATAACAATAATTTAAAATAGTCAGTCGTGCCTTAATTTAAAAGGTCCTATTCTGAACGCGCGCGGATTATAACATCCGGTTTTATAAAATTATTATTATTTAAATATTTTTATGAATAATATATTGTATATTATGTGATGACCATGAATTGAAGCAGCGTCGTAGACATTCTTGCTCTATAACCTCTTCCTCTTAGAAATTAGAGGAGGCCTATGCTCAGAAGTAGGACGTATATATAAGCTGTAACTTTATATTGTTTTTATCTCACGGTGGCGGATTAATCTTATTTGTGAGTGAACGTACACGTACATTTATAGTGTGCACCTGGAGTCAAAATATGATTTTTTACAATCACGACGGGCTGGCTAATACACCTTTACGCACACAAGCACACGTTCTCATACATATCACAACTATTGTAAGGCTCGCCCGCCCCGTGAGATAAAACATGTACTACTCATCCAGATAAAGAACGGGATTATAAATGACATCGCCTCTATTCACTCGCTTGCACACCGTCGTTAAATGCAACTGACGGTGTGTGTGTGTGTTAAATAAAATAGAAACAGAAACTTTTTATTCAATATAGATTGTAAATAATACTTATCGAAAGTTACTTTTGTTTAATTTACCATTGGTTCGGAAAACCTTTGTCCTGGGAAGAACCATTAAGAAATCTAGAAGGAATATTATTTGAAAAATAGCTTACAATCATATATGTACACAATTTTAATTTTATTAATTTTCTTTTAATTAAATAGATTATTAAGACTGGCTTTGATGGTCCTTGCCATAATTAAATATAAAGTTTTTAATCAATATAGATTATAAATAATTATTGTGTGTGTGTGTGTGTGTGTGCGCGCGTAGCGACGCGTGCTGCGGCATGAGTACCTGGCGGCAGCGCGGTGCACCGCGACCTGGCGGCGCGCAACGTGCTCATCTCGGCGGAGGGCACGCCAAGGTGGCGATTCGGCCCCTGCGCGCCCGAGACCGCGCCTGGACCCCCGACGCCGTGCGCCAAGCTGCCCATCAAGTGGACCGCGCCCGAGGCGCCAAGTACAACGTGCGTCTGGTGCCTACTGCTTACTATACTACTCACAGAATACTACCACCTTAACGCTGCTTTGTTCCGTATGCTGAGTGTAGAGAAACGTGAGACCTTTTACTGGAAAAGAGGCATTCCATCTCTTAGTCCTCGGGGTGACAACGTATCTGCATTTTGATTCTTAATCGAGGGTAGATTGTAAATGTCCATGGACCACAGAATCCACTTACCATCAGGTGCACTGTGCTCATTCGTCATTCTTATTCTATAAAACAAAAACTTCTAACCGACAACATTAATAACTAAACATTAATAATACTCTATGGGAAGAAAATAATTTTCTAATTTTTTAATTGAGTTGAAATGACTAATATTTTTCCAATCAGTTTTATCGTTAAGTCTTTGTTCTGTCAAAAATGTTTTTCATCTGGGTATATATGGATCTGAATCTGTCCTTCTACTATTGCGTTTTTGAAGATCTCAAATAATTGATTCTGGATGTTATTTTTTTCCAGTTTGTCGCAAACATGTTCTGATCGGGTTTAGGATTAGCGAATGTATTATAAAACCTGTTTAAAATATATAAATCATTTAAATGTTTGTTATTCATAATTGCGGAAACTATTTGACTTTAATAATATTATGTACGGTTTATTTGCTTTGTTCTTGCAGAAATTTTCAAACAAGTCAGATATGTGGAGTTTCGAATTCTACTTTGGGAAATTTATTCATTTGGAAGAGTGCCATCCAAGAATTGAAGTAATTTTGCCAATCTTGTGATGATGATGTGTGTCATATGTAGACAGTTCCTTTTAGTACGAATAGGATCAGCCCAGTGCTCGACTATTTATAAGTCGATTGGGATATAGATTGCTAATTGAATCAAATTACCTCATATGTTTCTATTATCACGTTTTTATTAACTATCTTTGTAACTGTTCGATCGAATTTAGTAATTTATTTTTAAAAACTAAATTCGATCCGAACAGACAGAGAAAAAAATTTGTCAGTCAGAGTGAGTCAGAGACTTGACATTTTGAACATATTAGCTTAGAATTGGATGATAATGTAAGATGATGAAGAATAGAAACGTGGTACATATTTGAAATTTTTCTTTTTAGTATCGGACACTTGTTTGAATTTGTTACATGTAGTAGAGTATTAAAAGTAAAATTTAGTCGGTCTTTGTATATTAAAAATTTGTATTTTAGTTATTTGAAAACATACAATAAGACATTGAATTCATTTAAATCCCATAGAAATTGTATGAAATGAATAGTTAGTTTTGAGTGATAGGTGGGTAAAATGTTGTCGATTATGATGAGCGAATACCGCAGCCGCTGGCGGAGGTGGTGCGGCACGTGAGCGCGGGACCGCATGGAGGCGCGAGGGTGCCCGGCGGGCGGCCGACGTGATGCGCGCCGCCTGGCACGCCGACCCCGCGCAGCGCCCCACCTTCGCCGCCGCGCGCCTGCGCCTCGCCGCGCTGCGCGACGCCGCGCACCACGCGCACCCGCAGCACGCGCCGCACGCGCAGCACGCGCAGCAGGTACACACGCACTAGTAACGTGATGTTGAGCGGAATATATTTAGAATAAGAAGCGCTCAACCTACCCAATTCACTATCGTCTGCGTTGTAGCATGGTGCGGATGACAGTTCACTAGAACGTTATTTGCGTGCGTTTGCAAGATACGACTAAAATTTTAATTATATATATATAAAATTGAGTGTTATTTTTATACATTATGTTTTTACTGATATAATTAAAAATTTCAATTTATTTCACTTGCATGCGCAGATAAATACTATGTTTCATTTTTTCATTACTAGAGATGTGTCTCATTAATTAACGTAAAACTGTGCATCACAGTTTTACGTTCAATATAAATATAATTACTTCAAATAAATATAATACTTCAATATAAATATAATTTATTGTTGATTTTTAAAACCCTTCGACCGATTTCGATATAATTTAAATGGACCACCTAGGAAGTATACCCTTTAACGATTCATGTACTGGCTTTCTTTGAAAGATAAACCGTATATATATACTAGCTGGTTTCCGACGAACTTTTGTCCTTTAAAAATCCTTAAAATCGCAATAAAAAATATACTGAGGATTACTTATCGGGATAAAAACTATCCTATCACTCAAAATTTCATTAAAATCGGTTGAGCTGTTCTAGAGATTAGCGTGAACGAACATCGTGACACGAGATTTTTATATTATAATAAGATATCAAATAACTGTCAATCGACAACCCACTACATGGTATTATTTGACGGAATAAATTCGGCTATTTTTAATGTCAATCTGGCCTTTTAATAAACATAAAGTCTTTGCGTTATAGCATGGGGCGGGTGACAGCTTACAGTTTAGCGTGTCTAGATATGGAACAATGTTAAATCGATTAAACATTATCTAATTAACCATCGATAAAAAATTATAACCGAAATATATATTTCTTCATAAATAAATTACAATACATGTAAATTTTAGTTGCAATTGAATACAAATTATGACATTATAGTTACATATTATACTATCATACTATGTATTAATTTGAAAATAAAAATCATCTTTTATGTTAATTGCAACACTTTTCTTAACATTAAAAGAAATAAAATGATTGCCAGCACCTGTGATTTCTATTAAGGCGTTGACTACACCTGCAGCTTTTCAAGATACGAGTGTTAGCGCCTTTGCGCACAATACGTGTATAAGTGTTGCCAGCTCCAGTAGGTCAAACATCGGGACGGAAGGTAAAAATAATCGAGAATTTGAAAATAAAACTAAAATTTAAAACTTTGATGTTAACTATTTAGTCCGAGTTTGGTGAGAAAATATGAAATGTCAAAGCTAAAATATTTAAATGTAGTAACAGCCACAGTAACAGCTTACAGATGTATTCCTTTTGCTGTCATAATTATGGGAGCGTAATAAAAAACATCGGGACATTTGGCGTCCCGATCAAGGATGAATCGGGACGTGTCACCAAACCCCTGAAAATCGGGACGTCCCGCGCAAATCGGGGACACCTGGTAACACTAATGTGTATAATCTATGCTAGCGCCTAGCGCTTTACATGAAGTACCTATCGGCCGTTTTGTAATTTCCAGTAGAGTTTATATTGCTTTTACTTTTGATTATTGAGTTTATTGTTGTGTTTTGTAAAATTAATTATTGCTATTTGTTGAGTTTGTTTATTTAAAATGCCAAAACGAACAAAAACATTGTTAAGGCGAGTCAAGCGGGGGGTTAGTCGCCTTCGAGATTACTATATGCGGGGATCCACAAAATGGCGGAATAAATTTTAAATTATTTAATTCCTTTTTCTTAATTTTACCACTTTCTCTATTTATTTGTTTATTGTAGTACATGAATCGTGAGTTACTTAAATTTAGTATACATGAATATGACGGTATTGCACCACACATATAAAATAGAATTGTCTTACTAATTTTTAGCGATTATATTGGTTATTGGCTTGACAATTTTTACGTCCGATTATGAGGCACATCTCTAGTAATAAAAAAGAAATACCGCTAGTATGCATAATATGTAACTGCGCACACAAGTGAAATAAATGGAACTTATAATTTTATTACAAAAAAACTATATTAGGTGAGTTTTTTAAAATTAATGTTAATTTAATAGTCATAACAGAATAGAAAAAAATAAATAAAAACAAATTCAGTGTTATTTTCTCATAATTTAAAATGTGGTCGTAATCTTGCAAACGCACGCAAGTTACGTTCTAGTGACCTGTCAACCTGTCACCCGCATCATGCTATCAAAGACAAATAGATATCAAAAGACTATAAATGATAGAAAGTTCAATCAAGATTCCAACGGATTTTTTTAATGTCGGTAAATGAAATTAGTTTTTATTAACCTGTTAATTAATTATTATCTTTATTTTCAGTAAACATCGTTGGGCCAAAGGGATGGAGAAAAATTGAAACTGTACATTATGATGATGCGCTGTGAAGATGCACGTGTATTTTATATGTGTATTAATTAAATTTTCATGTAAGTACTAAATTATTTTGATAATAAATATTTAAAGACACTTCCTCGCTTAAAAAGTAATTTAAATAAATATAAAAAAATGGTGTGTTATATTAGATTATAATATTTGATGTTTATTTGTTGCACGCTTTTGAAGGACTTTTAGTGATAATTATATTTTAAAGTAAGTTTCATTCTAACTGATAACTTGGCGATTTGCCCAACATCAAAGTACATAATTGGCCGTCGAAGCTTTCTAAGAAATTCTCTCTTTTTTAACACTAAAAGTTCTTCATTAGATCGCAGGCCTATATAATATTGTTTTCTAATTTCTTGTAAAAGTCCTACATAATTTGATGACCGTATGTCGGTACTATCGTACTGTCTAGTCAAGATAATGTTTGAACTAATGTTTGTATATTGTTCTGTCATTTATTTAAAGCATTATTCCGACTGATAACTTGTTAATAATACCATAGCAACATTTATTATGCACATAGAAAAGTATACATTTATTATTAATAAAAAAATAAGCTCTTGTCTATTTTTGGATAAGGTGCAAGTTTGAGCACAATATACCTACTATTCTTTACCAATTTTTTAAATTAAACATAGTTGAATATGGATGGAATAAGATTAAGCAATTCATTCCTTAATGATATTAGCACTGAAGTCTGATGTATTATAAAAACATTTCGTGCATATTTAGCTAATCTGAGTAAATGTGATAGATTGGTATATTATGCACTTGACACACGTGTCTATAGAGTAGTGAGGTGTGCTTAGTCATAATGATGAAAGAGTTGCGTCAGCCAACTTTAAGGTTGTGTGCTATTTTACTATATAGATATATGCATTCAGTAAATTGTTTTTTGCATTATGAAAATCTATTGAATGCGAACGTACCGCGCCATTGGTACCATGAATTGTCCCTTACGATATGTAAATGGATTAATATTGAATCTCAAATAAAAAATTGTAATTTTTACTAAAATTCCATTATGATAAGGTAATCTTGTATGCTTGAAATGTTTAACATTATGTAAACCTGTTTAAATAAATTTTATGATAATATTTATAATGTAAATATACTAATAACACTAAATTTGTGTAAGTTTCCTTACATCAAGCATATGGGAGTACTTTACTTGTCTTACGAGATTTAAAATTAGATAAAGTCCAGTTAAATGGTTATTTGAAAGGAATGTTTGTTCATGTAATGTATTTTTATGCAATACTAGCTGTAAGTGTTACGTTATTTTTATCTAATTATTTATATCGACATTGGTGATGAAATAATTTTGGACTATGTATCGTTTGAAAGAAGGTAGCGATTGTTCTTTTTTTATATGTATTAATATATTTAGAATACTAAATTGCAACTATCAGATGGTAACTGTAATAACATTGGCAATTCTCTAAAAATAGCTCCTGCTCATTGCCATGTATTAAGATAGACCTGGAGTAATTATTTTAGTTCTCAAATTAAGACAAAAACTGATTATAATTACGATTACGTCAAACATAAAAAATGAGAATACTGTATTAGTACTTTACTTTCGATATGATTTTTTTTGCATGGTTGAAGTGAAAAGATATCTGTTTGGCTCAATTCTTTCACTGTAAAACAACTGTTGTGGTTTACTAAGAGTATCCAATATTTAAAAAACAATGCAATTTTTTTATTTATTTATCAAAACAAATATAGTTAACCATGTCGCTAACTTGCATATAATACTATGAGGAGTTCATTGATTTCAACCAAAGTATACACATAAAATAATGCAAAGAAATTCATACCTACCCTCAGTATAACTAAACACGAGGTGTATGGTGGGAACGTAAATATAGGATATAATGCTATGTTTCTCAAAGTGGGGTTAGAAAACGGTTTTTATTATTTATAATTAAGATTATCATTCAACCATTTAAAAAAAATAACAATACCAAAATGTATTTGACTAAAGCGGCGCGAACTGGTTAGTGTAATCAAATACTATCAAATACTTGCTAGACGCGCATTGAATCAAACTCTAATGATAAAGGTCAGCTTTAGTTAATTTTATAATAATTATAATTTAAATTTAAAATTTAAAAAACCCCCGAAACAAAAAGAGCTGATGATCTTCAAACGGCTGAACCGATATTGATAAAACATGTCTAAGAACCACCGCTAGAAAAACTGCTTATAAATAAAAAATACACACCGAAATCGGTTTACCCGTTTAAGAGCTACGGTGCCTCAGACAAACATACACACAGACAAACAGACACACACACATAGCGGTCAAACTTATAACAACCCTCTTCTTGCGTCGGGG
Source organism: Parnassius orleans (assembly GCA_029286625.1). Lineage (NCBI taxonomy): Eukaryota > Metazoa > Arthropoda > Insecta > Lepidoptera > Papilionidae > Parnassius > Parnassius orleans. The sequence continues at coordinate 394,328 of JAGSMP010000147.1, forward strand.
GTTAAAAAGCACATTCAGCCCCACTGTCTTTTGACACATGTCTATATTGTTCCCTTAATTAGACTGAAGCTTCACAACCCATTAAGGCTAACAAAAAAACTGTCAAAAAGGAAACGGAAAATCTCTGTTTAATTTCTTTATTATTGTACCATTTTCTTTTAAATTGTAAATACATGTAACACTAAGGGGTAAAATGTATGATAAGAATCTATGAATATAAAATTTGTTTTATTTAAATCTCCTCTTCTGTAGTTACACTAGAACGCTGCAACAGCAGCCACTCTCACATATGCCAGTTATTTTAATTGGGGAGGATTTATTCCTTACAGTTTTTTTAAATACTTTTTTATGGTTCTTAGTATTACAATCGCAATGTATTTTTCTACTGACTGTGGATTTGTTTGTTTCTTGTGTTCTCTTCAAGGATTCAAAAGAACCACTTGCCTGATCATTGTATGTGGAGATGGTTTTGTCAGAAGTGCGAGCGTAGGACGAACAATCACAGTAGTTATTATCCCTTGTTTGTGTTTTTGTTTTTTTAGTGCCAACTTTCGAATGTGAATGTTCCGTTTGAACTCTATCCTTAACGTCTTCAACTGACATACAGCATTCAACTTCGGAATTTTTTTCGTTCGCATATTTCACTTTTCTTCCGTCATTTTCATTCGACAACTCTACAGTGGCACAGCGGCACGGTTTACTGCAAACGACTTCGTAATGGCAGACTGTATTTGTTACAGGTGTATCAATCTGAACACTTGCAGTAGACTTTTCTGGTTGAACCAAATATCGCAAATTAGGATAAAAATAATGAAGATCTGTTGTCGACGTCCAATTGTCATAATGAAACTGCAAATTTATGGTTTTTAATAATCTATTGTTTACTTGATAGCTATTTGATTTGTCACAGTAGTAATATAAATAACAATAATTATAATATGTCAAATTTAAATTATTATTATATGTTAAAAGATAATTAATATAATCAGGCGTTACTTTGCGGAAATTCATTATATTAAAGTTGGTAAAAATTACCTTACGTACATCCGCTCGATAAAATAAAATGATGTGTCTTACCTAGTTTGTAGAGCACCTCTCGCCCTCCCTAAATTGCGTGCACTATCCCCGTCACTTCTAATCCCAGCACCACTACTCCCAACACCACTAAACTAGAAAAGGCACACCACTGACGACAATACGACACGTGTTTCGCCTCTACACGAGGCATCTTCAGGTGTAGTTGACTCTGCGGTGGCTGACCGCTAAGTGAGCGGCGAGCCAAAAACACCTGCTATTTATACAACTCGATTGTATTAATAGCAGTTGTATAATTCATTCATTCATTCACATACATTCAATTGATTCAAACTAGGTAAGACACATCATTTTATTTTATCTAGCGGATGTACGCAAGGTAATTTTTACCAACTTTATAAAGAAAAACTAAAACTAAAAATAACTAATATAAATTGATGTTCTTTTATTTTTCTAAAGACATGAATTTAAAATTTTGTCGAATACGGTCGAGTAAGGATAGTTTCCGTACACCAATATGAATAATTGTGTGTAGCTTGGGCCACTATCACGGCAAACTCGCTTCACTCAAATGGTAACAGTGTGTAATATTTTAAGGTACTAATTTGGTGTACCTATAACTAAACCAACTGTGTATGTAGTGGGGGTGTAAGAATATCCACTACCCCATATCAACCCGTGGGTGTCGTAAGACGCGACAGAGGAAAACTGAAACAGAGTGGCAGCAGTATCTTCCTGATAACAACTAAAAATAATAAATACATTTTTATACGTGGTAGAGCCGTGCTGCAGCTATATTAGTGGTATAGTTGTAGCATGAATGGGTCGGCTCGACCGGGGAAGGACCACGCTCTCAACAGCTAATCAGCTTAACGCTGCTGTGTTTTGTATGGTGAGTGCAGAGAACCGGAGACCCTTTTTACTGGAAAAGAGGCATTCCATCTTAGTCCTTACGGTTGACGACGCATCTGCATTTTGATTCTTTATTGAGGATAGATGTGGATGTCTATGGGTCATAGCGACCATTTACCATCAGGTGGAATGTGTGCTCGTTTGTGTTTGTGTATAGTATGCGACAAACCCTATCGAACCTATAATAAAACTAACGGCTCGACAGCGCTGTGGGGTCAGCGCTTCACGACGAATATGACCTACATATATTCTACTCCACAATATGAAAGTAATTCCAATTAAAAATAAGTATGTAAGGACTTAGCTAATTTTTGGGCTTAGTTCCTGTCTCACCTGCTTACTGCGGGGAACTGGCGAACGAATGATGATGAAATATCCATAATAAAAGCCAATAAGCCACAAACTGGCGATGGGAATATATTATGGGCGCATGAATATCGGCTCTGCGGTCACCAACACGCCCGCCCAGTGTGGTGAGCATAGTAAAAAAATTCCAAAAGATTTGCGAATTATTGGCAAATAGATATTGATAGATATAAAAAATAGATAATAGAGTGCACAAATACTGAATTCGTTTAAAACCGATTATGAAACATTAACTTTCCCTCTCATTTCTCTCTCTTCTCTCATTCCCTATCATTTATGATCACGATCAGTATTATTTATAATGCACTCTACCAATAAATTTGTCTCCCATATTCCCTTATTGTATGTTGTTTGAGGGAAATTGCTGTGAAGCATTAGCAATGAGACTGTCTTTTGTTTGTATATGTAATTAAAGTGCAATAAACAGTATTTTATTTAAAAAAAACTATTAGTCTAATTGATTGGATTACGATCGGTTGAAAAGCAAACTCCTCATTTAAAACTTACCTTGTTATAAAATCCTAAAGGCGGAACATTGGGGTTAAAATCAGAGGGAAAACAGCTCGTAATAAAAGGATCTCTATATGCCCTCGGACATTCTTGACTCAAACAGTAAGGCATACTGAAAAAAGATCAAACTTGTAAATTATGATTTATACTGCATTATATTGAACCCTTTTAAGTGTTTAATTGTATACGAATGAAAAACGTACTCTATAATACTGTTTCTAATAATGTATAATGTTGACTGTGTAGTGGCGGTGGTGGAAGTGTGTAAGAATATCCACTACCTCATATTATCCCGTGGGTGTCGTAGGAGGTGACAGAGAGATACAAATCAGAAGATGGGCAGCAGCGTCTTCCTAATAGTGACAAAAAATAAAAAATATGCTATTTCCAATCCGTTTGCCAAGCGTGGTAACTATCGCAAATATCTTGATGAATAATGAGGCAATCTATGGAGAAGGCCTATGTTCGGCAGTGGACTTTAATAGGCTATAACGGTAATGTTATAAACAAAAATAGATTATGTTTTTGCTTCATGTAATACCGCTCTGATCTGTAAATTAGTTCCAACGTTCCTATTTCGATAGCGCAGTAGCTAGCACAAGGTTCTCGGAGCTGCGGGTTCGAATCTCGCATGAAAAAGTTGTTTGTATGACCTAAAAATAAGTGTTCCGGGCCTGGGTATTTGTCAATGGGCAATTTATGTATATAAAACGCTGAGTTAAGATAATCTTAGGGTGGATAACTTTTAAAAAAGGAAAAAATTCTAAAGTTCAGCACTTTCTTAAACTCCAGTGCATGTATAAAAAAGAAATTTATTTCAGAAAATCTCGTGGCCTCCATAAGAAATCCAAATAAATCTATCCATACAAATGAAATTGAAGTATCTATCTCTTCTCTTCTCGCTGTCTGAATTTCGAAATAACTGCTTCTATTGAGCTCAACGGGTTATTTGTATGCTAAAATATCTATTTTAAAATATATCTGCTGTCTGTAATTTCGAAAATCATGCTAGCCTCCATGAGCCTAATCTAACTCTGATGTGTTAAGATCAAAAAGTGGACTATAATTATTGAGACACTGAGACAACGCCGTCATACTTTTACGATTTGTTTTTACACAAATGTTCACTTAAAACTGGGATTTGAACTCGGGAATTAGAAAAACTCTAGACCGCGCAGTTGTCGATTGTTACAATACATATCCACGAACTTATAAGATTCTTAGTAACTTACTACGGATTCGGGATATTTCGTATAAACCATGCTTCAGTCGCCGCATTTCGGTTCGAGTTTATTGCATTGGGATTGTAAACGTAGGCTGCCCAGGTGTCACGTTTATGAGTTGGGATGAAAATATATTGAATGCTGCCATTAGGAAGCACTACTGATGTTACTTCGCCCTCGCCTATTATTTCCGGATATGATGGTCCAATGTTTTGCGAAGCTGAAACAGAGTATCATGACATTTGTATGATATTCAAGCTGAAAAAAGGGTAAGCTTTAAAAACCTGTTAAATACTTTTGCGTTGCTTATATTATATCTTTCTTCATTATCGACCCGTAAAAATTCAATGCTGGATATGGTACTATCTTGCGGTATAAACGATTTACTATACTCTTTGTAGAGGATTTGCCTTAATGAAGGCTTCCACAACTTTTTAGGGTTCCGTATCCAAAAGGTAACCAACGGGACCCTATTACTAAGCCTCCGCTATCCATCCGTCTGTCTGTCAGCGGGTTGTATCTCATGATTCGTAATAGGTAGACAGTTGAATTTTTCACAGAATGTGTATTTCTGTTGCCGCAAAAAATTAAAGGGTGGCTCCTCTACTAGAAACGTGTTTTACGATGGTATGGAAGCCTTCATGCGCGAGTCCGACTCGCACTTGGCCGGCTTTTTTCTACCACCAGTTTTCGTAATTAATTAACATCTCTAAAAAATATAAATACGCAGATGAAATCTTTACTAATAAATCAGAATCAGAGGCGTAGCGTGGACTAATATAGGAAGTGGCATCAGCGAGGCCCCTTTTCTTTCGTTCCCAATATCTACCCAATAGATCTATCCTACCAAACATGCTTTGACACGACACACCTACTCATAGTCTATTAATTCCTGACAAGTCTCGTATTCCGTCAATCTAACGGTCACGGTTTTTAAAGGTAGTTACAACGGCCTCGCAGTCGCACTTAAGAGAAGCTTCTTGCGAGGCCCCAAACAAGCATGCTTTTAAATTTGTGACGTTCTTTTTCGAGCGTAAAAGTGATCAAATTAATTAGTCATCTGTGGTAAAGTCTGGGGGCATCGCATTTTAAGGGGCCTCGCAAGGTCCCTTTAAGAGCGAGGCCGTGGTCGAGGGCCACGCCTAGCTACGCCACTGATCAGAATACACTTCCGAGTAGTGGCGGCGTGAAAGAGTCGACAGAGTGAAATTGAAGCAGCATTTTCCTGAGAACAACTCAAAATAAAAAGTATCTGCTGCGGTTGCTGATCCCACTGCAAAGTGTGACGACTATGGCAAACATCATCTCTATGAGGCAATCTGTGGGGAAGGCCTGTGTTCAGCAGTGGACTTATGATATTATGCTGTAGTGATTAGTGACATATGAAGCAAACGCCGAATCATTTTTTGCGGGCGTTGTTACTATATTACATAAACAGTCTTGCTGATCCACTGCAGTCTTTCTATGTAAGCGCCAGCTGGCAAGCGTTATCTGTAAGATTTGACAAGGGGCGGATCTATATATGGGCTTTTTGGGCTGCAGCCCAGGTCCCCATGGATATATAGGACCCCCCGCCATTGAAGACAAAGCTTTAAAAATAATTATGATGATATTATGAAAATTTCATAAGTTTTAGTTAAAATGAGGACGAGAAAGTTCATTTTCAAAAAGAGATACATCAGTATACATCAATATAGAAAATAGTTTTTTGACAAAATGCCCATTAGTTTGATTAATTCGGTAGGCCCCCAAGTAGTGTTAGCCTACACTTACCACCACCACGCACGCAGACAAGGTGGTGAGCGAAGAGCCGACACCCTCCCATAGGTCATAGATAGATAATGCTGCTTCCCATATAGACCTAGCCAAAGGAGAATTGTCCGATAATCAGCAGAATGCACCGCGCGCAAGTGAGATTGGCATTTAAGGCTCCTTATACTGCTTTCGGTTTATTACCTAGCCTATTACACTCGGGAGACAGTAAGGTCTAAAGATACCTTGCACTTGCACTTGCAAACAAATCAACCATAATATTTAGAATAGAAAATCATTACCCTTCTTCTGGGGCAGTAAGAAGAAAAGTTACGGTTAGCTATTCAGTCTTCTTCGCCTTTTTTATAGAAAAGCGTGACAAACGAGCGCACAGTCCGCCTGGATAGTAAGGTGGATACTGTGGCCATTTGAAATCTAATTTATTCTCGATTAAGAATCTAAATGCAGATGCATTGTCATTCCTGAGCACTAAGATGGATTGCCTCGATTCCAGTAAAAAGGGTCCAAAGTTCTCAACACTCACCATACGAAACAAAGCATAAAGCTGCTATTTCACGTTGCTATTCTGTGAGAGCGTGGTCATTCCCCGGTTGTGCCAACCTATTCGTGCTACAACTTTATTATAACTGCAGCATGGCTCTACCACGTATAAGACTTATTCTTATTAGGTAATATTATTGCAAATAGGAATTTTTCGAATTGCTGTTTTAAAAATAATAAAATCTTTTCAATCAACCTATTTTACTCAAATAATAAGTCGTCGATAAACAACTATACTTACGGAAGTGGTATGGTATAAACGGTGGGTTCTGCAATTCAGTTCCATAAAATGGATTTCGTTGCATGTTTAATCTATTGCTGTATGATATTATTACAAGGAATATATGAAGGGACATATTTGAAGTTATTTATTTTACTATTGTTACTACCGCGAAGGTGTCCATTTTTCTTACAAATGACAAGTGATTTCATTTATCGCAGTGATACCTATAGTGATCATATACCTCAGATATTTAATAACGTAGTGATTATATACTCTTTGATACGTACGTACATCCATGAAGGTTTAATCAAAAGTTTGCGATAAAGTAATTTCTTATAATTTCTCTATTGTAAATTAGGTTCGGCCATATTAAAGAGACTTCTTCCGTAGACGCATTCACGAATCACGTACCTTATCGACGTCCGGTGTACCCTGGACGTTCTAGGGGTCGAACTAAGTTCGAAAAAATTTCGATGACATTTCATCGAAACTATTAGGTACGTCGTCATAGCTAGTGAGTCTTTATGAGAAAGCACACCACACGCATAGTATGACGAAGAAAACCGTTATCGGTATCGCTTAATGAAAAAGATCTTGTTTTTCTATTCGAATTGTTTTGGGAGTAAATCATCATCATTACAGCCTATTACAAGTCCACAGCTGGACATAGTCCTTCCCCAAGCAATACCACCAAAGCACGGTCTTTAGGCACAGCCTATATCCATCAATTTCTTACCTACTCGTTGTCGTTCTTTGAGTTATAAGGTTGGCCCATTGCCAATTCAGCTTTTAGTTCTTGAGTTCGGAAATAAATAGTCCGAATAACTTTCGGGAGTACACATGCTGTTATCTGCCCATGTAGATCTCTCCCTGACTTGACCGCCTCATTGGTCCAGTGGCCGCAAACGCGGTTTCTGATCATGAGATCTTGAGTTAAAATCCCGGGTCGGGCCAAATCAGTTACGGAGTTTTTCTGTCAAGAAATTTTCAGTAGCAGCCCGGAATCAGGAAGCTGGCGGTGTTTAAGCCCCATGCCTCGGAAAGCACGTAAAGCTGTGGGTCCTGCGCCTGATTACTCTCCGGTCGTGTCGGATTACCGTACCATCGGACTATGAGAGTGAAGGAATAGAGAGTGCACTTGTGTTTGCATATACATCCGGGTATTATATTATAATCCTATCCTGCGCAGATGCCTAGCCTCCGTCGAGATCAGCTGCAGTAACCTAATCTCGGTCTGGAGGACATTTTTACGTGGTAGAGCCATGCTGCAGTTATAATAAAGTTGTAGCACGAATAGGTTGGCACGACCGGGGAATGACCACGCTCTCACAGAATACCAACGTGAAATAGCAGCTTTATGCTTTGTTTCGTATGGTGAGTGTTGAGAACTTTGGACCCTTTTTACTGGAATCCAGGCAATCCATCTTAGTGCTCAGGAATGACAATGCATCTGTATTACGAGAATAAATTAGATTTCAAATGGCCACAGTATCCACTAGTGTAATTGTAGCACGGTTGGGTCGGCTCGACCGGGGAAGGACCTCACAGAATACCAACTTAAAATAGCAGTTTAATGCTGCTGTGTTTCGTATAGTGAGTGTAGAGAACCGGAGACCCTTTTTACTGGAAAAGAGGCATTACATCTTAATCCTCACGGGTGACAACACATCTGCGTTTTGATTCGTAATCGAGGATAGATGTAGATCTCTATGGGCCACAGCAACCACTTACAATCAGGTGGACTGTGTGCTCGTTTATCACCCTCATCCTATAAAAAAAATAAAAATTATTTAAAAACGTTGGCTACTCCCATGCTATATGTCGTGAATATATCATCATCAGGGATCAGACCCAAATAATAATATAAAAAATAATTTTTAAGAAAATGCTAAGCAGAATAAACTTGTTTAAAATAAATATCCTTTTGTATTTTTTCTGAATGACCTGTTTTTTTTCTTGGCAGTTTATATTCCATTTGTAGTGTTATTTTAGAGTTTCTTTATGAAAACGGAATGAGCAGAAAGAAATACCTAAACTTTCACAATAGACCATAAATTTGTTGTTTATCAAGTAAGCAGTAACAAGTAGTCGGATATTCACATCTATACCATTGCAACATGATAACACAATAATTTAAAATAAAAAAAATTGTGCAACCGACTTCAATATAAATTATTAAGAATAACTCTAAAACTATTGGTCAGACCTTGATGGGACCACATGAGAGCACCAGCTTTCAAATAAAAAAAGAATCATCGAAATCGGTTCACCCAGAAAAAAGTTATGAGGTAACACACATAAAAATTAAATAAAAATAAAATATAGTCAAATTGAGTACCTCCTCCTTTTTGAAGTCGGTAGAAAAAGCAAATAGCATTAAAATTATAAACATTTATTACAATATCTATTTATACATATTCAACAGCTTTACATACAACAATGTTGTTACAATTTAGGTATATCACATATTGTATTGTACAATATTTATGAATATCAATATTTATAAATATAGCTTAAATTTGTAAAATTATCAACTGAAAACTGCATTCCTTATATGAAAGTTAACAATGTAGTCAGAATTTGTCCGTTGTACGCTGATTGCGAATGGATCTGTGGGGTGGAATGTGAAGGCGACAAGTCTGCGTGCGCTCGCCGGCACGGACTGCCCCATCACACCGGCGTAAATCTTGAACTTCAGCAGCCCCGAGTCACGTGCGTAAAATCTGACGCAAAAAACAATAAAAATAAACTTGGAAAAAATAAGAATGATCTTACCGTTGTGTCACTAAAAGTTACCGCTTTTATTACATTGCGAAGCAATTAAGAATAGAACGTAAATGACCTCGAAAGACTACGATTTGTCAACTGACACTAGAAAAGTACTGCTTGCAAAGAAAATTAATTTTCCACTTTTACATTTATTTAACATAGTTTTAGTATTACCTAATCTATTGAAGTCATAATTAGTTTTAAAAATAATTTAAAACTGTTTTTTTTCATTGTTGGCAACATTTCGCCAAAAATAAATTAATAAATTAAATAAATAAAATAATTAATCAAATAAATTAAAATAATTACTGCAGTGGTTATTTTGTATAATTTGTAAATAATTCAAAATATCTGTTTTGCTCATCCTACTAACTGGTTTGAATTGACAGTTATGACGTCACAATATGGCGCCAGGTCAGACCTATTCTTATTTGAATCGCCAAGTACCTATAGGGGCCGCTTTACGCTTTTTTTAACTATTATATGCCAGTGCTTGACTACTATTAGTATTGTAAGGAAAAACGGAAAAAGCACTTGACGTTTCTGTAATGTTTATAGTCTGTTATTTTACGTACCTAATAGGATACTCTCCATATGCTTTAGGTCTTTCCATAACTGATACCCATTTGTCGTCGTAACTGAAAAGGCCTAAATCTAAATAGGGAGATCCACTATATGACTGTGCACTTATTGGTAATTGTGCCAAAATTCGCTTAGTTGCTTCTGTTCGGCCGCCATAAATAGCTCTCACAATCGTTTGCTTGAATCTTTGCTGCGTCAATCTTGCATATAAATTATTGGACGGTGAACAAGTAAATTGTGAATCGGCACATAACCTAGCATTTCTAAAGCAGTCACAGTAGTTTTCAAACAATTGCAGCAGTGCCTCCGACGTATTTTCGTATACCTCTAAAATCTTACTTTCACTTATATTGTAGATAACAAAAAATGAAGACTGGCTGTTGGGTTCTGCCACCCTCAATGTAACAACCTCTTCACTTGCGTATTTAATAAATAAATGGTCTTCATCTAGCAGCTGCATCTTCCACATTCTGAGACTTTTAAACATATCGAAGTACTTGTAAAACTTTCTCAGTTCAAATGGATCTCTTGTTTCATCACTGATTGTCTTAGCTCTTTTAAAAAGAAATACAAGTAGTCTATGTTTCAAACTGTTTATTGTCTCTTCATGAAACGGTCTTTCGTTTGTATGCGGTGCAAATACCGAGCTTACAATAAATGGATCATCGTCGTAGCAGAATCTGCCGATTTTTCTTATTTCTATTAACATACCCTCAACTATTTGAAATAGGTGGATTGTTTGGTGCTGTACAGAGAGTACCGCTAAAACTTCTTTGTAAAGGTAAATTCCTTGGTTGTGTGATAGGTAGATTTTGTCAATTCTGAAGTGCTTGGTGTCGCATAGTTTTCCATGATGCAGATCTACTAAGTGAAGGGAATAGTCTTCTAGTGCTGATCTGAAAATAAAATATAGAATACTTATAGAGATACATTGATATGTTCAGTGGGTCTCGTAATAGACGACTATGAAAAATAGCACAAAGATTTCATGGCTTCCAAAAGATGGCAGTATAACCAACTCCTTACACCATCACCGGACATTTATGTCTGCCCACTCAGCAAACAACGATGAACAGCTAAATATCTACTGCTGCGATCGCCCATCTGCCAAGCGCGCAAATTGTCGCAAAGGTAGGTAGGGCTCATAACATACAGCAGATATTAATGCTTTAATAAACTGTGTAACTTGTTAGTGACAAAAACTGTATTTTATATTTGTGAAATAAATATTAGTCTTAGTGTAATATAATATACAGTTGCAATTATGTGTAATAAATATCATGTAATTTGACGGCGCCGTATTGAAGTGGCTTAGCATTTTCTTTCAAATGATGGCCGCGGGTTCTAATCCCGCACAAAACAAATATTTGTAAAGTCTACAAAATAATTGTATCAGATCTGGATGTTTGCCCATGTAAAATTTATGAATGTAAACTGCCTTAACGATACAGGAGTAAATACTTGTGTTATGAGTAACGTTTAAAAAAAGAAAATTAAAATTTTATGATTTATTAATTGGGTTTTCGGAAAAACGGTTAACACCAGAAAACAACATGCGAAGTGTCTTGTGTGTTTATATAATTTGTAAAATGCATTTTTGCCTCGTTGGTCTAGGGGTCGTAAGCGCGACAGCTGATAATGTGGTCCCAGGTTCGTATCCTGAGTCTGGCCAAAATCAGTTATTGGGTTTTAAGCCTGGGTCGTTTCGCGATTTCTGAGAATCTTATCTATATCAGATTTCGAGTTTCAATATCTGATATCAAAACTATATATTTCAATATCTAGATATTCTGCATACGCGTTTTTATTTTCTACGCCGATACGCTGTTGAAATCCGATACGAAGATTTTGTAGTTACATATTATGTATGTACACGGTCCAACATTATACATTAATAGAAACAGTATTATAGAGTACGTATTTCATTCGTATACAATTAAACATTTAAAAGGGTTCAATATAATACAGTATAAATCATAATTTACAAGTTTGATCTTTTTTCAGTATGCCTTACTGTTTGAGTCAAGAATGTCCGAGGGCATATAGAGATCCTTTTATTACAAGCTGTTATCCCTCTGATTTTAACCCCAATGTTCCGCCTTTAGGATTTTATAATAAGGTAAGTTTTAAATGAGGAGTTTGCTTTTCAACCGTTCGTAATCCAATCAATTAGACTAATAGTTTTTTTACATAAACATAAACATCAAACACGCCTGTCACCCAGAGGGGTAGGCAGAGACTACGAACTTCCATTTGGCACGATCCTGACACACTTCTCTCGCCTCCTTTACCTCCATATATCTACGCATACACGCTCTGGTCGGCCAGTGCACCCCATCCGCCTCTGTTCCTTCACATATAAATTTTTTCTTTTCCTCGTCTTCTTTTCTACATTACCAAACCACCGAAGCATTCCTTTCTTAATCCTGGTCAAAACGTCATTTTGCAAACCACACTTTTCTCTTATCACACTATTTCTCACCTTGTCATTCAGATTCAGCCCTAGCATACTCCTTAATGACCGCATTTCTACAGCATTTATTCTACTCTCATGCTTCTTCTGCCAGACCCAACTTTCACTACCATACATTAAAGAAGGGACTAACACAGCATTATGAATTGCCATACGTGCCTTTTTTGATACATTCTGACTTTTCACAATAGCATGTAGAGCCCCATTCACTCTATTTCCTGCGTTCACTCGTCGTTCTATATCCTTATTATATCTACCATCCCTGCTAAATAAACATCCCAAATATACAAACTCATCCACTTGCTCAATCATCTCCTCTTCTATTCTTATTTCACATAACGTTTTACTTACTTCTCTTTCAAAACCATTTGTCTTTACTTGCGTTCACTTTCATAACCCTTTCTTTTAATGATCAGTTCATTAAAGTAACCATCATTTGCAACTCGGCGGCCGACGATGCAAATATGACTTGATCATCGGCGTACAAAAGGCATTTGATGGTTAACTCACCCATTCTCAACCCACATTCTTCAACTTTCAAACTTTGCAAACAACTGTCCATAAATAGGTTAAACAACCACGGGAAGCAGCAGCCCTGTCCGACACCTTTTGAATGCCAAACCAGTCCGAGTAGACCCCATTGATCCTGACACAAGCACTAGAGTCCCTATAAAGAGACCTTAATGCCTGTATCAAACCAGCGCTCAAACCAAATGAGTTAAGTGTTTGCCATAACACATTCCTGTCCACTCTATCATAAGTTTTCCAAGTCCATAAACGCACAAAAACCAAAACTGGTTTTGGCCAAAACTTTCCGCAATCATGCGCATGGAAAAGACTTGATCCGTACACCCATCCCTTTCTAAATCCAGCTTACATCCCAAATTTTTTCATCAGTTTCTTCCATAACTCTTTCAATTAACACCTTAGCATACAGTTTACCCACAATTCTAAGCGAGCTAATGCCACGGTAGTTTTTACAGTCCTGCTGTGACCCTTTTCCCTTATATATTGGGACTATAACGGCTTTGCACCAGTCTTCCGGTACCCGCTTCAGTTCCCAACATTAACTAAACAAGGTGTAGGTGTACAGCAGGCCTGCCACCACTCTCTCTCCAGCCCTTAGCATTTCGAGTGATACTCTATCATATCCGGCTGCCTTACCTGCTTTCATGCTTTTCATTGCTTTCATTATTTCATCTACACTTATCTCCTACCTCTCCACTTCTTTCGGAATTTCTATTTCACTTAATTCAGACGACTCTTCACTCATAAACACGCTTTCAAAGTATTCCTTCCATCTCTTTAAATTAGAAACTTCATCATTCAGCATACAGCCATTCTCGTCTCTGTATAGCATTCATTCTGTATTGAATTTCCCTGGCAGTTCTTACGAGTTTCCAGAACATTTTAATATTTGCCTGGAAGTTATCAGATATCCTTCTATCATTCTTATCCGTTCTTTCTTGCTTTTCCTTTCAACAACTTCTTTTTCTCTTATTTATACGTCTAAAGTCTGCCTTTTTCTTTCAATCTCATCAATCATACCGTTAGAATTACCATTGGTTGCTAGTAAATCTAGCCATGCTCTCTTTGCTTCAACTTCCATCCGTACCTCATCATCCCATCACAACGTATTATTTTTCCTTTCATTCGTTCTCTTTACTTACACCACATACATCGGTGGCTGCATCCACCAAACCTTTCTTGACATTATACCACACAGTCTCCAAGCCTAAATCATTCATACACAATTCATCCATACCACTTATATTTTCTCTCAGTCTACATTTGAACTTCTTTCACACCTTCATCTTGTAACTCTCTATTCTATAGCTGTAACGCAGTGTAGACACAGATGTCCGATGCCGCCAACGCTTGAATAGACCATTAATTCGGCATAAGACCAAGTAATGATCCGTCCTACGTTGGACCCCTGTAAACCCTTGTATCTACCACTGCGCTCCTCATTCTTTCATCCACAATTATGAAAATCTATCATGCTTTATCATCACCTCTTTCCCATGTATACATGTGAATCCTCTTATGGCGAAAGAAAGTGTTCGTCACAAAAAGATTCTTTTCCACACATACGGTGAGAAGGTCTTCACCATTCTCATTTATACTTTCATCGCCAAACGTTCCTAATATCCTTTCATAACCAGACCTCTTCACCCCAACCCTTCCATTAAAATCTCCTAACATAATAATATTTTCATTTACCTTACATTTCATAAACACCATCCTTACCATGTCCCAAAACTGCTCTCGGATATAAGTAGGCTTAGACATATCTGGGGCGTACACCCCTAGCACAAACAACTTCTTTAAGCCCACTTTCATTCGTATCCATAGCAGCCTTGGGCTTACACATTCATACTCTTTCACACATTGACCCATTCTTTCTGAAAGGATGACACCAACTCCCTGGCATGCCCGGTCGGTCTCGTCTACACCAGACCAGTAAGCGGTATACATGCCATGTGCAGTGGCATCCTTTCCCTTTCGTTTCGTCTCATTTACACATAACACATCTATTCCTCTATCATTCATCATTTCGCATATTTCGTCCATCTTATCATTAATTGCTCCACATACATTCAGCGTAGCCAGACGGGCCTCCGCAATCCACTTTTCGCCCCTCCGGGAGACAGAACGTGACGGGTGGCGAACCTCGTCGCCGGTTTTCCTCCCGGAGATTCTTCACACCCCTGCCCCATTAACCTTTTGAGCGCCACGCCAAAAACTCACTACCGTGTCCTGTACGCCAAAGCGAAAAGTAAACAAAAATACCTACGAAAAAAACAGTGCTGCCAAGAGTTGATATATCGATAACACAAAATAACTTGTTTTTGTTGGTTTTTTATACAATAAATGACTCTTTATATTCGGGTATGTTTTATTTAATCTTGTGCTGTCTTCCACTCTTTTTATATATGTACTTTGTACATAAATAAAAAACAAACAATAACAATAAAATAGTAGTAAACCACAACACTACTCTCCATCGTGATGACGTCACTGTCACGACTGGACGACAACGGCGTAGCTGACCTTTCTTTTTGAAACTTTCTTAGAGATGTAGCCGTGTTGCATGTTGTGTATCGATTTCAAAATCGATCTAACCAAAATATACAGACATCGATTCAAAATATTTTATGGCGAGGCGTAGGCCAAGTGAATCACAGAAGAAAAGTCTTACGCTCTTATGATAATGGGGGTTTCATATGATGCTGATGCTGCTAAATGATTTTGAGACTGAGAAAGAAAATCGCACAACACAAAATGAAAAATTGCTCTTCATACCTTAAGTAAAAAAAAAAACACATTTATTATTTGTAATTTTATATTATTAAAATAAAAAAGGTACATAATTATTCACTAATCAACAATTGTATATAATTATTTGCACTAGGTCTAGTCTTAAAATATTAAAATCTTGGTCTTTAACTAAAAATCAGTACTTAATATAGGAAACAACAATTAAAAATAATTAATAAATTATAGGTAATATTAGTCTTAAAATAATAAAAATCTTATGGAATAATAAAACATAAATGTTTAGCTGTCCAAAGCAAATTTTCAAACGTGGTAGAGCCATGCTGCAGTTGTATTACGAGAGAATAGTTGTAGCACGAATGGGTCGGCTCAACCGGGGAAGAACCACGCTCTCACGGAATACCGGCGTCAAATAGTAGCTTAATGCTGCTGTGTTTCGTATGGTAAGTGTAGAGAACCGGAGACCCTCTTTACTGGAAACGAGGCATTGCATCTAAGTCCTCACGAGTGAGAGCGCATCTGCATTTTGATTCATAATCGAGGATAAATGTACCGATGAAACCGATGAATCGATGGTGCTGGCTCACTACTACTATTACGGTCCTGCTGGGATGTCGAAGGTCTAGTTTGATGTTGGTGAGCGCTGCTATCCACCTGTAAAACCAGAAAATCTCTTGATTTTTTTGCTTTTTACATACACAATTTAAGGCTGAGATACAAGTAGCATTTAAAAGTTACGAGAGTTCTTGGCGGTTCGGCGATCTCAGGGGCTTTGAAGAGTAATACTCGCCTCACGTAGTTAAGGTAAAAATTTAATTTAAAACATTTACCGTTTGTCAAGTAACGAAAATTTTATATTTTATATATTTACTCATGGTAGGAAAAATGTACCTAAAAATTCAATTATCTTATCATTATTGTAAGTAATTATATTAAACTATTTATCGTAATGTTCGCGACTGTCTCTTCTTCTAATAGATACGATTAACAAAACACACACATCCTTTTTTTCACATCCACTTTTGTACAGCTATACTGTAAGACGCGAAAGTGTTAGTAACAAAAAAAGAACGTCGCCGCCAAAAACAAAAGAGCAATTTAGTACTAAGTCGACACGCTATTTTAGATCTTAATGTTTTACCATTACATTGATTTTTAGTCTACTCACAATACTATTCGAAACGATTGTAATGCCGAAAGGTAGAAAGTCGATATACTATTTTGGACCTTAATGCCTTTTCATTAGGTTGATTTATGATTTATGGTCTACTCACGGTACCTACTTTTCGGAAGGATTATGGTGAAATATGGTTTAAGATATTTATTTCGCTAAACAATATTACCATTCGCTTTTTGACAGAAAAAAAATCTACTAGTTGCAGTATAAAAGTAAACGAACATGATGAGTTATTCTAAACTCGAAAACAAAAACATAAAAAATGTGCTCACAAGAGTCGCCCGGGAAACAGTTTCATTTTGTATCGAACTTATTATATTTAAAATTAAACAAAATATTATAAAATAATAGTTACATAAAATAGGCAATATGCATGTTAGTAAAATAAGTTTAATTTATTAGGAACTTAAGACACTTACCTCACTTAAATCTTCAGGTAATGATTCAGATTCCGAAAATTCATCATCGTCGACGCTTTCCAAAATCCGAATGAGTTCTGAGGAATAGTTCATGTTGCACTGCACTAATTTTCCCGCTAATCGCTTATGACGTCATCAGCGTGTCGTCTATACTTGACCACGGCGCCCAGTGAACTGATTTTCGATGTCGCGCTAAGGATGCGCCAGAGTTGAGATATTAGATTTATTATGCGAAGATAATTTGATAATTTTTTTTTAATTCATGTAGCTAATTATAGTTTTATATTTCTAACCTTTTGTTTTATTTAAATATCAATAATAATAGAAAAAAAAACACGTTTGAGCTTAATTTTGAATAGTTTTCAATAAATTTATGCCTAACGCATTACAACACTAGCGGTCAAACATAGACGACTTTGGCGTGCTGGACATAGTATTTGCTTAGATAAAAATCCATTTTTTTTAGTTCAATGTATCTTAGTACTTGTGGCTCTAGGAGACTTGTTTTTTATACTCACATATTGTTGGGTTATTCTTTTTTGAGGGGTGCAGAATTAAAATACCAGTAATAATTTTCCAATGTCTATATTTCTTATTTTTGTGGGCCGGGTTTTTTGTCAACTATAGACGTCGTTGGCGCTCAGGGCCCGCGCGTGCTGGTCACGTATAGACGACTTTGGCGCTCAAAAGGTTAAAGGGGCGCCGGGAACTCGGGGCCATTTCTTTTACTTGCTGGCTCATGGTGCGAACTAAGGGTTGGTAGCTTTTACGCCGCTACCATACGGCGAGGAGCCGAGTCTATACTTTCGGCTTTGTAGTTACTCTTAACTATTCGATGCGTATCTGTAATATATTATGTTATCTTTTTGGAGCTAATGCAGATAGCTAATCGTAGTTTTAACTTTCTTATTATAAAGTTTTGAACTCGGTTTCGGTTAAGTCGATTTAGTACAATTTGCTTTACCTACATATATATATCGATGGCTGTAAATAAAGTATTTATGTAGGTACTAAAAAATGTTAATAAATTAAATAGCTGATAACTGATTGAGCCGATCTACTTTAATACATAATAGAGAGAACCTACCGACTTATAAAAAAGGTTCTGTATTTGACCCGTATGTGTGTACATATGTTTGTTTGCAATTTTCTTAATTCTAAAAAACAGGGCAAATTTTCATTATATTTTAAAAAACTTATCTTTAACTTTATAAAGGTCGGTTGTAGTTGATTATTCTTTTTTGGAAATAATTTTCATATGATCTTAATTAAATAGTTATAAATAGTTCAATTAAAATAGTAGATATTTACAGTGTCTTTATTATTTATTTACAACACAAAATGTATATAAAATAATAAAAAGCGCAACTTTCTCCTTCCACTACATTTATTCTGGCAGAACTAAAAATAAATTGGAAATTCTAAATAAAATAATGTAATGTAAAGTCGTATCATCCAACAATGACAGTAAATGCACTTGATTTTGTCCTGTGCAGATGGTTAGTCTCCGTTAAGACTGGCCGCCGTAAGCATACTTTTGTCTGGAGGACATTAATAATATAATACACTTTGTAGCTATGTATAATTTCCTTTTTAAAGCGCGTGTAGACATAGATATTTTGATAAGAAATGCTTTGTTCATAAGCCAAAAAATATTAACTTTTAAAAGACGAAGCAACCAATATAAGGCATATAGAAAAGGAATAAAGATAAATGATAAATCAGTTACCTGATTGTTGGTGTAACAGCTTCATTATTACTGTGTATATGATAAAAGTGAGGCCGAAGATCATCAGGGATATGAGCTGCTGACCCTACTATCACATATCGGCCGTCCTCAGTGAACAGGCTGCACTCACGATTTAATTGTTGCTCAATGAATGGAAGCTGTCCAGGGTTGCGATATGAAATCAGTCTTTGCTGGCAAACATTAACTGTAAATTTTGGCTGAAAATTCAGTACTATTAAAATCGAAAAAGATTGAATTCTGTATACTACATACATATTGAGCATACATACATAGCTTACGAACGTAAGATTTCATCATGCAAGCCACATTAGCCTCATTTGATGCCACGCGATTACTTTAAAAAAAAATTATTATAGGGTAAGGGTGACAAACGAGCACACAGTCCAACTGATGGTGAGAAGTTGCTCTGGCCCATAGATCTACATCTATACTCGATTACGAATCAAAATACAGATGTGTTGTCACCCGTGAGAACTAAGATGGAATGCCTCATTTCCAGTAAAAAGAGTCTCCGGTTCTCTACACTCACCATACGAAATACAATAACGTTAAGCTGCTAATTTACGCTGGTTATCTTTGATAGCGTGGTCCTTCCCGAGTCGGCCGACACATTCGTGCTTAAAATAATAACTATACTACTAATATAGCTGCTGCTGCTGCACGTTAAACGGATGGGAGGCAAAAAAACAATTCAAAAAGATAATCGTTTACTATTTTTGATTTTCTTTTTTAATCTCATGTATTCTTATCATATCATAATATGTTCACTTTCACTAAACAATCAAGATACATAATCATGAAGAATGCAAAAGAAGCATATATTAAAGTCTTTTCGAAACTGGACTGGTCTAGTGTGAAAACCACAGGTGAATGTAAATTACTATTATACTGTATGCCATAACATAACATTATTGTTTACATGTATTACATATTATATATTATTATTAATATGTAGTATTATAATATTTGTACAAAAAGCGAGCTCAATGCTATATGGCATTCTCTACCAGCTAACCTTGGGTAGAACAGACAGTGAGTTTCGGCAGTTAAGTTGTTACGATCAAATTCAATTCAAATATATACATGCAACACATACATAAAATACACACACACACACACACACACACACACACACACACACACACACACACACACACACACACACACACACACACACACACACACACACACACACATATATATATATGATACAAATATATAAATAAATACATATATAAATAAATACATATATATAAATAACTATAAACATATAAAGTAATTTGACTCAACTTTATAGGTATTCGCTGTGGTTCGCAGGTCAACAGGCAATTTGTTTCAGAGGGAGATGGAAG
This sequence comes from Parnassius orleans, assembly GCA_029286625.1. Lineage (NCBI taxonomy): Eukaryota > Metazoa > Arthropoda > Insecta > Lepidoptera > Papilionidae > Parnassius > Parnassius orleans. The sequence continues at coordinate 414,711 of JAGSMP010000147.1, forward strand.
TAACTGTGAAATAATTCAATCTTAATCTTAAATCTCTGCGCTGGCGTATAGTCAACCACTTTAACTGAGAGCCAAAGATGAATCGTATACAATTGTTAAGTAACCTGTCCAACCTGTTTAGCAGCGCCTGAGAAATATTAGTGAGACAAACATCGGCATAGTCAAATAATGGAAGAATTAGAAATTGGACAAGAAGACGTTTAGTTGAAGGAGGCAGAAAGAACTTAAGGCGATAGATGGAACGAAGTATGCCTGTGTACTACAAACCTCTGACACCTGTAATATCCAACTAAGAGACAGGGCGATAATTAAACCCAGATCCTTGACACTAGTTCTGAAGGGTATTACACAGTTTTCATAGTGAATGGATGGTAGTTCAGATATGTTAAGTTGTGATACCAATCGACGACTACCAATGACATATATTTATACGTACATACCCTGGCATTTACATTCGCTTAAAGAAACAAAAATTTGGATGTTAACACAAACCTTAAAAAACCTGTAGAATATATGAGTGCGTATTCCATGATGAGCATCTGCATCAGCGTTTAACAAATCTGATGGGTATCCTGCAACAAGATCCCCGGCTGCTGGGGCACCCCTGTACTCATAAATCTGAAAATAATAATTTTATGTCGATTATTTTTATTATTTCTTTAAGTTGAAGTTACCTTACATTGTTTACATCTTATTAGACTTCTTCATCTGTTTAGACTTATTATTTAACACGCAGATTTTGAAAGACACAGGGAAAGAGAAATTTGCCATCCCCGACCTTGTGACATAATTAGCAGTTAAATCAATTCAGATTTGAACCACAAATCCGATTGGTGTAATGAAAATAATCTTGTGAATGAAATAAAATGAACCCCAATAAACTTTATGTTACTTTATACGCGCATGCATGTATGTATGAGTGCTTGCCATTTATGCATGTTTGCCAGATTTCTGCACTGAAATCAGAATTTTTTTTAACAAAATTTTGAGAGGCAACTAATTTACAATTTCTGATTGGTGGTGGTAGATCATTCCAGCATATTTCATTACGAGATTCATTTGAACCAGCAAAACGGAAAGGCAGCAGTGTGATGCTTAGAGTATGTGAGTCGTAATGCCGTCCTAACCACACACTGCAAGAACATAACCTTTTGGAACCAGTATGATGGTTCCCCAGTATTTACTACTCCAAAAAGCAATGATGCAAGGTATGTCGAGAGGCTATACTCATTAGGTAGTCTCAATTTAAAATAGGAGCAACATGGGATTGCTAAGAGACTGTGAAGCAGAAGTGCGCGCAGGCTTTTTGAATTAATTTATGGTTTTAGCAAGCAAACAATCACCAATTACTGTATCCGCATAAGTGAGTTTCTACAGAATGATTGCTTCACACAACCTAATTTGCATGTCCACTGTCAAACAATCTATGAGCCGATTCAAGTATTTGAGCCTACAGAAAAATTTCGTATGGTTTCTAATATATGACCCTCAAAGCGCAAAGAACAATGGCAGAATTTCATACATAAAATTAGTTGAGAAGGAATGGTAGCGTCTACATATCAAAAATATCTTAAAATGTTAAGCGTCAGTCCCTGAATAACTTTGTCAAAGAATTTTGTCCTGAGAAGGCGTCAAAAAAAGATATTTAGATTTGAACCTTTTTAGGTTATCTCTTATGTCACTTGGAAAAAGTCATGCGTCGTGGTTGTTTGATGTTAGCTTAATACATTCTCAACATAATGTACCTACCTACATAATTCAGAGTTTTTAGATTTTCTTTTTAAATATAGAATAAGGGTGACAAACAAGCACACAGTCCACCTGATGGTAAGTGGTTGCTACATCTATCTTCGTTTGCGAATTTAAATGCAGATGCGTTGTCTCCGGTTCTCTACACTCACCATACGAAACACAGCGGCATTAAGCTGCTATTTTCGCTGGTATTCTGTGTGAGCATGGTCATAATAACTTAATATAAAAATATTTTGTGTTTGTGTGTTGTGTTGGTAGTCTTACAAAGTATATACGAAAATAGTATGAATATAGTAAATGGCAACACTTGAATAGAGTAAAATGATTAAAGTGTTTTTGGCGGGAACTTGATCGGCGATTTGCTGCTCCTGTATTATTGTTTGAATAATGGTCTGAAGTGGATTTTGATATGTAAAAGTGGTGCAATTTTGTGTATTAAGTGTCTGCGCATGTGGACTATTAGTGGAAACGGTGATACAAGTGCTCTGATGGTGATGTGATTCTCAAGATAAGGTGTCTATCTGCTTAGGCGCCTTGAGATACCATCGCCAACTGTCAGCTGTCTGCTGACTCAAGTTGCCGTCAAAATCTCCCAAGGGCTGCACAATATGACGCATCAACATATTGTGAAGCAGTGTACTATGAAGAAAATTATAATAAACCGAATAAAAATACCTAAGACTTGGCCTAAAGGTCTAGATACCAGGCCATAAACTCCAAAAAAAAAATGATTAAAGTCATTTGATATTCCCAAAAATGTTTGTTTTTTTCTGTGGCTTTAATTAAAATACATTTTTATTTGAAAAATCATAGAAAAATAATAAAACTCATTTTATATATAAGTTATTTCTAGACGCAATAATTTTTGTCAACTATTTTTCTGCCCTTGTTATTTTTGGAGTAATAGTAGTCTCTCATACAGGTATAATCAATAGAATTTACAACAAAATTCCTATCGTACAAGCCAAATACAACAAAATCCCTAAACAATTTGTGTTTGATAAGAGATATAAGATCCAATTAAATGAAACTAATCAGCTGGAGAGATTAAACCAAAAAGAACTTAAAATTTTCACGGATGGTTCTAAAACTAATGCATGTGCAGGACCTGGAACTTTCACGGAAGAACTCAATATCCACATATGTACACTGCTGGGCACTCACAACACAGTCTTTCAAACTAAATGTATGGGTATTATTCAAGCAGCCATAGCAATAGATGCCAGGAAGGTAAAGGACTATCCTTATATACTTCAAACCAGAACTGAGCAACTCAGCAGTGGGTATGATATGTTGGTGGTAGAAATGGAGAAGAGGATGGTAAGAACACAGGACATGTTTGTCATCTCATCAACATTACACATGTCATTAAAGCAGAAGTCTTCAATTTTAATAATTAAAAAGTTAATTAAAATAATTACCTCAAGAGAAGTTTGATCTGCAGAAAACGCTATAAAATGTTTGCCATCTGGACTAAATTTTCGTAAAAAACATGGTGGTTTCTCTACATTTACTATTGTTAAATTAGGAAACACATTCTGATAGAACTCTCTAACAACATGGAAATGAGATCCCGGTTTTCTAGAACCATAAATTTCTCTGTCCATCAGTCTTATAACAATATTTTGGGGTTTAATTTTTCTTGGAACAATTTTTTCCGTGCATATAAATTCATCTTCATTAAGTGTTCCTGGTGGAATATCTTCATAGTATACAGTTCCTATATTGCTGCTTGTCATCTTACTAAGTATTAAATAAATTTTATCACAGCGGAATCGAAACTATAATTCTAAACATATTTGCAAAATGATTTAGTAAATATTAATGTCGTTAGATATTATTCCCCTCATGTTTCAGTTTAGTTTAATAATTATTATTTTTATGTGCGTAATGACAACTATTTAACTGAGAGTAAAATATAAACACTAAAGAAAAACAGAAATAAACATGTACTTTAGAATATGGTACAATTATTGTACAAACAATAAAATCTAGTGATTCTAGTGCAAACAACACAACACAACAATCGCAGCGTCAACTGTCAAGTGTCAATGTGTCAAGTCAAGTTGTCAGTTGTCATTGTCAATTACGATTTTTTAATTAAGATTTTTGGCTTGGATACTTGTCCTTTAAGCCATGTCTATTGTGGGTTTAATGTATTTGTAAATAGACAAAAATATTTCGCGAAACCCGACGTTGCTCAAAATACATTACACACTTAATGGTTATAAAATCAGTTTTTTATATATTATACATGTACACAAATCTTTGTACCATTAAATGTACGTTGTACGTATACGAAATCGACTGATTAGTTAAAATAATTATAAATCAAATTTGAAAGTAGTTTGTTTAAATAGAAAATTTATGCTTTATTGAATATTTATTGAATATATACATATACATAATATTTACAGTTTTATAAACGATTATATTTTCAATTTTTGTTTACAATGTTGGATGTTAAAGTGGTAACCATCTTCACCTTGTCAAAATATAACCGGATACTACAGCGCATCGTAACTGCGATGTGTATCACAGTTACGATGCGCTGTAGTATCCGCTGTAGTACCAGTAATACGTTGCAGTTGGTTACTTTTGCGGTGAACAATATCACGATGACTATCTTCATTATCAACAATTACTACTGCAACTTCATTCACTTGAGGTGCATTGAATCTTAGTTCGTGTTCACCGGATGGTCTTTTGTCTGCCCGAATGGCGATCTTATAGTTGTCTGCAACATTTGTTCTAGAGAAGTTTTAAACACATTAACCAGTTGGTTGTGTTTATGAAGTAAATGTTGTAAATCTTGAATAATATATTACTTTAGCTACTGAATGTGAGTGAAACGCTGATCTATTTCAACTAAAGTCTCAAAAGTTCAAAACTAAACTCTTCTGGGTGCATTGATCTAAGATGATTTTTAAAAGAAGTTGTGGTACGTCCCTTTCCTGAGTAACTTTTTTTTACATATTATGCACTGGGAGCTGGGACTTATCCCGATCACTTTCGTCTAATTTAAAATAAGTCCAGATATTACTTTGTACTGGTGGCGAAATTTTTATTCACATTTTTAAATTTATAATTTATACGACGAAATATTTATGGAACACATAATAAACTTAGTCAAACAGAGGAAACGAACGTTGTGACTGCCACTTCCTGAATTACTTCGATCAAATAAAATAAATGTTGTATTATGTATGTGCCGGACGGGCGAAACTCGGGAGTAAATGTTGTCGAAGATACTCCGCGAGTCGCTCACGTCCTACACCTATAGGTTCCGGTGGATACTTCTACTGCCGTCTTTGTGGGTGCAGCTGGGGTACTGTGGACTGACGTCCAATCAAAATTCACGAACTGTAGAATACAAATGGCAAGGCAGTGGCCAGCGGTTCGACTGACAACTGTTCGGCGGAAATCTTCTGACTATTGGTTATCGACCACGTTTGTTGAATATGGTTGTTCAACTACGGTTGTTCTATATCGGTTGTTCACTGTCGGTTGGTTACTATGTTGTACAACTAGCTATTACTATCACTTGTGTAGTTGCTATTATCAGCTACTATGTTGCTAGCTACTATTCACTATGTTCTGTGTTCTGCTAATACTTAGTTCTCCTACTAGTCACTTCAGCTACTACTTGGTTCTGCTACCAGTTACTTCAGCTACTACAATACGATACGATACATTGTCGTCTGCATGTGTGCTATTTAGCACACAGCAGGTCTCGGGCCTCGGGCATATCCCCTTTACCCGGAATCTCCTCGCGGTGCATCACTATGCACCGGTCGTGGGAGCCGTTATGGCGTTGTTAGTCCATTTTTCAAAAGTTCGGGGTTCGGTTCCCCGGTCACTTTTGTTCGAAAAAATTTTTTCCAGTTTTGTGTTGGTCTTCTTGTATGGCCTACATAGAAGCTGTGTAGGCCGATACGGGTGGTTTAATCTGCCTATTCAGGCGGTTGGGTCAGTTTATAGGCTGAATTGTCCTATGGGTGTCTGAGTTGGCCTGTCTGCGGCATTGTGGGTTATTACTCGACTCTCTAATCGCTATAGAGAGGAGTTCTCTTGGTAGAGGTCGCCCGTCCGGTGGCCGAGCATGTAGGGTGCAAAATTTTGTAGTTTCATGTGGCCCGTTATCGGCGCGGTCAAACATTCCGCGCTAATCGCCACAAATTGCTCGATGGTCTCCATCTTCAAGTCGGCCGCAATGACGTCGTTCCGGACGTAGCGACCTGCACCGACGATGGTCCGTAATGTTGTGTTCTGCTGGACCTGTAATCGCCGCTTGACGATCGCTCAGAGCGCGTACCAGGCCGGCGCAGCGTATGAGTCTTGATCTTATATATCTTGTACAGTTTCAGCTTGGTTTTCAGCGGTAGCTTGATGCCAGGACGGGACGGAGCGCCGCCCGCGCACATCTGGCGTTGCGGACGACGATATCGACGTGCGCGGTCATGCGCAGCATCCGATCTATCCGGCATCCGGTAGGTTGCGGCCTTCTCATATTAATTTCCTGGCCCTGAGCGTCAATGGTGGTGGGAAGTTCCTGAAGCGGCGAGTGAGCAGAGCGGTCGTCTTGCCAACATTGACGGCCATCCTCCACTCATCCAGCCATGGTGGCAGCAGGTCCAGCAGGCGCTGCATCCTGGCAGTGGCTATGGGCTCTGAGACGATGTGAAGGCACTATCGTCCGCGTATAAGCGCCAGTTCAACATCGTCTTCCCATTCGCGCAGGTGGTCTGCCAGGGTAGGGATGTCATTGGTGTAAGCCGCGTACAGGATCGGCGATAGACAGCTGCCCTGTGGTACGCCGGCTCTAATTGGTCTCGCTGCGGACTCGGCGTCCTCTACACAGACGTAGAACTTCCTATCTCTAAGGAATGACGCCACTAGCCGCAACATAGCAGGAGGGGTACTTGTTTGAGTTTCTAATTTATAAAGTAATCCAGAGTGCCACACTCTGTCGAACGCCTTCTCTATGTCGAGAAAGACGCCCAACGATGTGCGGCCACGGTTGTACTCGGCCGCAAGGTAGTGCAGCACCCTGGTCAGCTGTGTTGCTGTGGAGTGGCCCCTCCTGAATCCGTGCTGTTCCGCCCGAAGTTGTACGCACGGGCGGAAGCTTCTTAGCAACAATCTTTCGCACAGTTTAGCTAAGTGCGGTAGTAGCGTGATCGGCCTATAGCTGGCTGCTCTACGCCTGTCCTTCCCGGGTTTCGGTAGTACGATAACTTTACCGATTTTCCAGTCCTCCGGGAAGTGGGATGTCCGCAGTATACCGTTGTAGAGTCGACCTAACTCTACAAGTATTCTGTTGGGCAGCTGTCGGAGTGCTGCGTTGGTTATGTCGTGCCCCGGCGCCTTCCTAGGTTGCAGGCGGGCTGTCCTCCGCCAGCGGGGATATATACCACTCTCCTGCAAGCGGTGGCGCGGGCGTCGACAGAAAATTCCTGTACGCGGCTCCTTCCGGTATGAAGTTCCATGAACTCCGCACTTGCTGGGTTCGGCATAAACTCCTCGAAGTGCTCTGCTAGGATATCCGCTACCTTTGGCCTCGTAACAACGTTCGCCCGCGTTGTTGGTCAGCGGGCAAACGGGGTCTGGTTTTGTTAACTGTCGGTTCAGTTTGTAGAGCGACGCGTCTTCCTCCTCTGCTTCTGATATGCGCCCAGCCCAGGCCTCTCTGTGGGCCCGGACTGCAACCGACAGTTCATCCGTTAGGTGTTCAATTTTGTTTTAATCTAGGGCAGCAGTACGCGCCCAGAGCTTTCTCAGCGCTTTTGCGCTTGGCTGCACGCATATCTCGCGGCAGCTCTTCCCTCCTTCCTGTTGCTGGGACGATCGTAGAGGCCGCTTGTAGAGCTTCTTGTATCAAATTTGTGATTTTCTTTGCAGCGGACTCTACGTCGTCCGCTGTGTTGATAGGTATATATTGGAGTCTCTCCATTAGGTGTTTCTGGTAGAGCCTCAATTGATCTTCCTTCTCAGAGCTCTGGGCGGCGTAGTCACCGCCTTGAGGCCAAGGGTAATTAGAATCGGGAGGTGCTGTGAGTTCAGGTCGTACAGCACCTCTACCACTATTGGCAGTTGACGTTCCTAGAGCACGATATCTAATACATCCGGATTATTTCGTGGATCTGTAGGGACGTGCGTTAATTCCTCGGGACCTAAAACGTCGTAGCTGTTTCTTTCAGCGTCTTCATAGAGTGCACGACCCGGCGGGTGATCACTCTGGACCCCCCGCCGGTGTTTTTCGCGTTTAGGTCCCCGCAACGATGGTGGTGTTACGCCTTCCATTACCGTCCGGATGTCTGAGGAGCAGAGTGGAGTCCCTGGCGGGCGGTATGCTGCGTAGATCCCAGTTCCTCGCCCGCCGCTCCATTTTTATGCCGATAGAGCGCATCGTTTCATATGGTGGTAAATCCAGTTGTTGGTGGACGATGTCTCTCCTCACTAGTACCGCTGTGCTCTCTGTAGGCGGTCCCGTGAGGATTGACCTCGTCCTTCTGTAGATATGGTAGTTGGGCAGCTTAAGATGCGTTGATGGATTTAATTTTGTCTCTCCCAGCAATATCACCTGTATGTCCTGTTGCTGGGTGACTGTGCGGAGTTCATGGATCTTATGTTGTATCCCGTCTGGATTCCAATATAATAGGCGCAGGTTACTAGCCTCCGTAATGCCGAGCCAGTAGTTGCGCCAATGCCCTCATGGTGGCGTTATTGGGTCGGTCCCGGCTCGGATGTCTGCGGACCTGTGTGCCGACTTCAATCGCTATACCGACCAATCTATGTATAGCGTCGGCCTCTCTGTATTTGTTGATGGTGGTATTCTTGATGTATTATATGGCTCTGGTCTCGGCTGGGCTTGGGTCTCTCTACGTATTGTTGTAGAGCGCGCTCTAATTAGAGCGGGCTCTATGTTCAGGTAGAGCCCTTTCTGGTGCTCTACCTGCGGTGGTTTCTGTTCCTTTACTGTAACCTGCGCCTTGGGCTATCGTGACCGCTGGCGTAGGGGTAGAGGTGACGGTTTGAGGAGGTTGTTGAGTTTTACTCTTCTTCCTACGCCCCCGCTTTTTCTTTTTGGTGCTATCCGCTCTGTAGCGTCATTAGCGGGGGGCTGGAGAGTCGCTCTAGTGGTCGCTCTAGTGCCGACTTCACGACATCCATTTGTTGTTGTGGTTGCGGTTGCGGTTGCGGTTGCGGGGGCGGTGGGGCTGTCTGCCTCCCTCCCTCTTATGGTTGTCCACCCCTCTTCGTTTACGACGGTCCTCGGGCGACTCTCTTGGGTCCGCTTCGGAGCCTCTGGAAGCAGACCCGGAAGTGTAATTCCTTGTTTCTGGGCAATCCTCCTCAAAACCGGACATCGGCGGTCGTTGGCGGTATGGCTTTTCGCACAGTTTGCGCATGTAGGTGTTTCGTCCCTACCCCTCGGGCATTGACTTGCGGCGTGTTCCCCCGCGCAACGGACGCATTTTATTGGCCTGAAACAATTGTATGAGGCGTGTCCGAAAGCCTGGCAGCGGTGGCATTGGGCTGGGCCACTCGTCCTTGCCAGGCTACCGCTCCTTTCATGTAAAGGGCTCGGTTATATTGTATAGTTCTTGTAGCCTTTCTTGGCTTAGGTGGTCTAGTTGCGCGAAGTATAGGCACCCCGGCCTGCCTCTGCGGGGGGGGATTGCCTTCACGTAGCGGATAGGGAATCCCAATGCCTGGATAGCCTCCCCTATTTCCTTGGTGTCCGTATCTACTGGCAGCCCCCTAATGCCCACTTTTGTGGGCTTCTCCTCTTCGGGGGTGTAGCAGTACCAGGACATGGCTGGTATCTCTTTGGTAATCTCGACTAAATATTTTTGTATGGCCCGGAATTCTTCCGGGCTCTGGGGGGAGAAGCGCACCCCCTTCCCGAACGGACGAGCATTCGGAGGATGTCCCAACTTCTTGTTGAGCACCTCGAAGTGCTTCGTCCAGTTCAGGAGGCACTCTGCTACTATAGGTGGGTATCTGCCCTTTTCGGCCTCCTCAGTTGGTTTGGGCACTTCAGCCACCTTCCTGGGTACTGCTGGGGCTGCTGCCAGTTGCGCGTAGCTTGTGGATGGTCGTTGGCCATCATCCAGTGGTAATCCAGACGGGTTTAGTAGTGCTGGTTGTCCGTCCGAGGAGGCTAGGGTAGCATACGTGGTGCTATCCCAGCCATATAATTCCTCCCCTCCCTGCTCATCAACGGCCGCGTTGCTACGTCGGTCCGGTGAGATAGGAGGGGTTGGTTTTCTCGGCGATGGCGATTTCGGTGGCGAATTGTGGCTTCTAATTGCCACCGATGGAAGTAATTCTTCTTCGTCCGAAGATGATGGTAGTGACGAGTCGGACGAGACAACGCACTGTCTTTTCTCGTAAATTGATGCTTCAGTTTCAGGTGGTGTATGCCTCCTGGCCGATTTCTTCGCCCGCTGCGGTAAGGGCGACGGTTCGCGTTCGCTCGTGCACTCAGGCGCGGTGAGCGCGAGCGCGGCGCGCGGTGCGGGCTCCTTAGGCGGCGATGAAGGCTTCCTGGTAGTTTTTGGGATCTGGCTGAACGAGCTTACGATCCTTGATCGTTCAGGGTTCGCGAGGTCCCTAACCATTAGTGGCCTGTCCAATATCCCCGGACGATCCGGGGGTTTCCTAACGCGAGGGGGTGGGGGGGGCTCCCCCTTCCCCTTGCCGGTCATTATAGTTTACGTTGGTTACTATTTGTTGTGAGTGTGTCCGTCTATGACCCTACCTAACGTAGCTAATAGCGTAGTACGCGACGTACGACGTTCGGTTCGGGTGGGAGCGAATATAATGGTCGCAACACTTGGGGCACTGCCTACCCCTTTCTTTATGAAAGGGTTGGGGGAAGTGCTTGAGAGCACTCGCGCACGCGACTGACACACAAGGCACGGAACGCGCTTGAGTGCCAAGAATCTGCCTAAGGGCCGGTGACCTCGACGCCTCGCGGAGTATACGGACTCGACGCTTAGCGGAGTATGTCGTACCGGCGGCTGTTTGGGACCACTGCTAATCCACAAACAACACACACTTAGGAGATCCTTAGCTACTACAATGTTACTGGGCCCCGAGGCCATAAGGTAGAGCGTTACTTTAAAGTGTTTTGCCTCTTTATTGTATAACATTTTCACTGTACAATTGTCTTAAATCATAATTTTTATATACACGATTAATTCTTACGCTAATGTACTATAAATTGTTAAATCGGTAATTCAGTTGTCTATTAGCACACCATAAATGTTTATAAATATATTAACAATGTAAAAAGTTATTAACCAAAATATCCCAAATTTTCACAATATTTGGGTACATTAATTCTTTAATTTTACTATAAGTAGGAAATAAGTTTCATCACGCTAAATATTCTTTTATTTCCTTAATCTATAAACCTTAATCTAATTAAATACCATGCTTACAATTCTTCTAGAGCATAAATTTTTTTTCTATCATTTTCGGGATTAAATATTACGCAGTTAATTAATAATGCCTAGAATGTTCTATAACGTGTCGCGCTCTGATTGGTCGACTTTTTGTTTCTACAAATAAGAGTTATTTTCTTAGCTATTACCAAACGATGCTCTATACTGTAATACTAAATTTGTAAACATGTTGTAAAATTACACTATTGTACTTTTAATATTGTTTTTTAATCACTATGTCTTTAAACACATTTAGCCGTCGCGAACATCTCTCCCGCCGTGCAGCGTCGCGACGATCTTCTTTCTGCGGCGCTGCATCCATTTCGGTGAGCCACGTTGCGTCTACTTCGGCAGCGGCACAGTGCGGATCTGTCCGTCCGCGCCGGGGTATACAGCTTCCACCCTTCCTCGTGGCCAGGTGTTACGAGGTAACTGGCCGTCGGCTATTAGGACTGGATCGCCCACCTGGAGATTGGGGCCTCGTCTATGAGGCTCCCGCCGGTTTTGAAGTTCCGGTAGATATTCTCGGACAAAACGCTGCCAGAACATGTCAGCGCGTATCTGGGAGTGTCGTCAGTGCTTTTTGCTGTCTATTTCCTTCTGATTAAACACTCCAGGCGGTCTCGCAGATCCCCCAAAAAGGAAGTGATTGGGAGTGATGGCCTCGTTGTAGTCGCTGTCTACAGAGATGTGAGTCAATGGTCTGCTATTTACTGTGTACTCCACCTCGCAGAGCAGCGTGGCTAAGACTTCTTCATGTGGATGTCTCTCATGAAGGACGGTGTATAATGCGGTCTTCACGCATTTTTCAAAGAGTAGCCAAATTTTATAATTAAGTTCAAATTTATAAATAATGATATTACAGTTTTTGAAAATACGGGTAAATGAGGCTTCTAATTTTATTTGAAATTATTCCAAATTGAATGTGATTTATGGGCAATAACAATACGTACCTACGTACATTTCTGTTTCTGTTTCTGTACGCGCGCTTCTGTGTGTGCGATTCAATTCACGTTTTCATTTCTCAAGTTTTTGCCTACTGTTTACTTTCTTAGTAACACAATTACTACTAATGCTTAATGATGCGTTTGCAAAATTGATAGGTATAGAATCGAACTATTACATTGACACGGATCACACACACAAGTGTACGCACGGTTAGCTGCGGGTGTGGGAATCGTAATCAAGTAAAAACATTTTGATAATTTGAAAGATTGATTTTTTTTCTCATTTCTTATACCTACAAAAATATATTACATACGAAATACGAATAGCTGCTCCAGAGACTGCTAGGCACTAGAAGCCCACTGCTAGCAGTGAGATGGTGGCTGTGGACTTTGGGCAGGATTTGTTAGTCATGATAAGACTTTAGCTTCGGACTTGGTGAAGTGACTTGAAGGTATACTTCGGTGACAGCTACTGAAACTCCTCGACGAGTAGTACTAGGTGTGCCGAGTTTGGGCTCGTTTTGTTAGTTATTATGATACCTAACCTCCAGGCTTGATGGAGAGACTTGATGGTGTACTTAGGTGCTTACTGCTGGAACTCCTGGACGATTAGAACTAGGTGTGCTGAGTTTGGGCTCGTTTTGTTAGTTATGATTAGACCTAACCTCCGGGCTTGATGGAGAGACCTGATGGTGTACTTCGGTGACAGCTACTGGAACTCCTCGACGAGTAGTACTAGGTCCATCAAGTCCGGATGTAAAGTCTCATCATAACTAACAAAACGAGCCCAAACTCGGCACATCTAGTTCTACTCGTCTAGGAGTTCCAATAGCAGTCACCGATGTACACTTTCAGATCACTCCATAAAGTCCAAGATGAATAGGCATTTATATATATATATCTATATATATAAATCCCACTTACTTTCAGCGAAACAAAATATTATAACAAAAATGTGTGATTATAAAAAATAATATTATTTTGTCTTGTCAAGTATTATAGACCTATGTATCAAATTCGAATATTTTATGTATGTACAGCGATCTTTTTCAGCTGCTGCAATCAGGCAGCCGATACAGTATCCACTCACGACGGCGGCCGAGCGCGGACTGTGGTTTCATCGAAATTTAAGTACAACAAATCAAAACAGGCACCAAAAATAAAATAACCCTTATTGCAATCCATTATGATTCATCCGTATTAGCAAAATATGTGAAAAAATAAGCATCAGTTTTTATTTTTTTTTATGACTATTTGTGACATTTTGATAAAAAGTAAACACCACTATTTTTTATTGAATATGTCTGCCTACTTATTGTATTTTTAGAAATCTTAATATATGTTGATAATAGAACAAAAATGTACCTAAACATGAGCCGGTATCGTTAATTTTGTAGAAAAGGGAAGATAGTTTTTACAATATAAAAAACGATAATTTTCAACAAAAAAGTTACCACCATTTGAAGATGAAGGACCATTCTATACGTGGTAGCAATTAGCTATGTTTGATTTGGTTTAGTTTTGTCACAAAATGTACCGAAAAACAGCATAATTTCCTTCGATTTGCAAACGCACCCTTAAGTTAATAACTACATGACGCAAGTTAATAACTACACGACGCGAATTATGACTACAATTTTCCTTTCACACTTTTAACGGGCTTAGGATCGAAATAAATAAAATAAAAAAAATATATTTTTGCTTATCAACGACGTAAATGACAGCTATCATTATTATGGCGCTTTCAAAAAAATTTAATAAAATATTTACAACTAAATTACGCAAGTAGTCCCAATAACTAATTTTGGTACCTTAAAATGGAATCCGTACTCTCTCTATGCATATACGAGCACGTTTTCTTAAATTATTTTTTACACTTATTACCTGTGCACAAACTAATAAGAAGTGCTAGTGCATTACCTGTGCTTGAGCACTTTTTACTTCCGTGAAAACAGCAATAATTTTACTGCGGTGGTCTTCATAACTTTGGGCCAACGTAAACGCGACTCTTTATTTCACCCCACAAATAAAAGTCTAACGGTGAAAGTTCTGGCAAGTTGCAGGCCATAGTTTGCAGGCATAGCAATCCACCTACTACTATCTATTATCTTCATATTCACAATTTAAATTATCGCTCAGTGCACTTGAATAGTTTGATTAGCTGTCAATTATTCTTCGATTGGTAGGTACATGTACGTTAATTTCTTGCCACGGTAAATACTCACTTTCGTATAATCTTTGCGCACCACGTACACTTTCAATGCTTAAAATGTAATACCGCACGATTTCATAGTTTGATAGTATTCGCGGTTTGAATATTTTCGTTCCGTCATTGGTAACAAAGGAATACTACTAATTACGAATATTTAAAAATAGCACACTTGTATGTAATGAGTTCATGGTCAACGCAGTCAGCTGTCGGCCGGCCGGGTGGACGTTGTTACCTAGCGTTGTAACGGTTAACGGAAGGGAAGGGCGCGGGAAGACGCGTGACACGGTACCTAAATTTTGTAACCGAGCGAACCTTACGAATGTGTACTTTCGTAATTAAATAGTAGGCGTTAGATATTTATGAATGACAACGAGTTAAAATAATGCATTACCACGCATTCTGAACTTAAAAGTTAAAAAGGACAGGATGTTTGAGATTTTTTTAAATAAATTTTTCTTCACCATTTGCTTATATTACTTATTCTGAACCTTCTCTGCAAATTTGGCCGTATATTGCAAAATAACCTTGTATAACCAAGTCATGGTTTTGAAGACAACTACGTTGACATTAAATGTGCTTCCGAGAGTCTGATGAAGGTGCCGAAAACATGTGCTTAGTTTTTTTTAAGACATCTAAAACTTAGGATTTCTATGATGAATCTGGAATCTACTTATGTTAGATTAGGAGTACAACGATTGATCGATCGTGTAGTGCCAACTTTGCAGTTTACCTCTTTTAAAAAAGGCTCTTTTGAAAAGCTTGCATAAGAAGAGCATTTCGCGAGTTGATAATAATAATCATGAAGAAAACTTCTATTTTTTTCAAGCCGAAAAATAATTAATAAAGAATCATTGCAAATTATTTGAATTCGTCACTATAATATTGCCTATATATTACTATGAATTAAATGGTAAATAAATTATATATTCAGGGTGTACTTATATAACAGAATTTTAATCGACAGCGGATTGATCATTGATTAAAAAACACTCAATCAAAAACAAACGTCAGATTTCAATAAATGTCGTGGCAAAATTGCAATAATTACCTATTAGATATTTATGACAAAGTCATACAAAATCTATACCGTATTTAATTTTAATATTTATTACTGTGTTCAACATAAAATTAATTTCACACTGTTTGAGATAGGCACATTTTGGTTATAGATTCAGCAAGATATATCTTTATAAATCCTGTCAATTCGTAATGAATCTTTATAGTATAATATTAATTTAATTGAATCCTTACTTTATCGCAAGCGGATTAATGCATCAAATGATGGTTTGTTGCTTTTTGTTAATTATTAAATCTGTGTACCTATCTCTCAAGTGTAGGTTCCCAACTCCAAAGAGACCAATATCCAGTAGTAGAGATTTTATACGAATACGTCTAAATAATGTCTACTGCTACTATTGTTACTACAGCCTATCACAATTCCTACTATGTGATGATATTATATTGAGAAGTTATATTTTCTTAATCTGATATTGGTTTTATTTTCAGTCGGAATTCCATCAATCTTTTGGCGGCGATACGTTATACAGTGACTTACAGTCGTCAACTGTGGCAAATAAGCAAAAAAATGAAGGTAAGCATGTATTTGCTAAATATTTTCATACAGAATGAACCTCCAAGTATCTTACGTTAAAATTATGTATACATATATATATATAACATCACACCAATGAAGAAGGAAAGACGGGGCGCAACGCTGCATAAGTACATTTCGAGTGACGCAAAAACCAAGCCAAAATTATGCGCAACTTATTGTAAGAACACGCAGTCACGTACACTTAAGCATCTAAAATCATTTGTGTGCGTCCAGCAGTAAAATTTTACTGGCTCGTAAGGAAAAAAAGAAAAAAATTGGATTTAAGCACCCAGGTCATTTTTTAATTATCCTCTCGACCAATATCGACCACAGAAACCTTTATCCAATCATCATCATAATTATACATGAATCTGCAGTGGTAGAGTCACCTCGTCACTGCGCACTGCGTCAATGTTATTTAAAATCGTATCCTTGCCTCCAAACTGCCAAGCTTGGCAACTGTGGCAAATACCCCCCTATGAGGCAATCTATGGGGGAGGCTTATGTTCAGCAGTGGACTTTTGAAAGGCTGTAATGGATGGATTCACTTTTTAATTAAAGTGAACCCTTTTATAATATATGGTATAATATTCAACGTATATTTTATCTTATTTACCTATATATTTTTTATACATTTATATGCTTTTATATTATATCCCAACCTAACCTTCCACCAAATTTCGGTGGCTTTTTTTATATAGAGAATGCCTACGCATACCCGCCTCGTGGGGGCAAGGACGGGTTATATCGGACTCGCACCCACTAAAAACCCATGGTGTTACCTTTGTCGCGGCTTCTAACTCCACCAGTGCACTGCTGATCATGTAGTCCCGGGGTCGGGCCAGAAATTGGGTTTTCCTGTCAATTAGGTAGTACAACCTGGAGTCAGGATGTTGGCGGTGTTTTACCCCCCGTGCTCGGAAATCACGTAAAGCCGTCGGTCCTGCGCCTGCTCCCTCTCCGGTCGTGTCGGGCTATTGTCCCATCGGACTACGAAAGTGAAGGAATATAGAGTGCACCTGTGCTTGTACAACATAAACCTGCACGGCTAACATGGGCTGGGGACAAAAAAATTATCCCCCGATTATATCCACTGACAAGAGATAAAATTATCGTGTCCTTATGCCAAAGCACGGCAACGGGGAGAAGTATATCCCCGTTTGGCATAACGAGTAGACATATTATATCCCCCGTCCGTAGCATGGAGCCAAATGAAAGATAAAAAATTATACTTTTTTGACATTTGAAAGGGACAATTTTATCCTAGTTCATTGGACGTTGGTTTAAGTTAATATTCATACAAAAAATCTATCTAAGTCTAAGTCTATCTCCCATTTTATCTACTGTTGATATTATATCCACCGGTGTGCCCATGCTCGAAGGGTGGATAAAACTAAGTGAGGGGATAAACATATTCTCCTTTCCCCGGGGAAAAAATTGTCTCCTGCCCATGCTAGCCCTGCAGGGGCACTATAATCTTGCCCCACGCCTCACGCAGATGGTTATAGTCTCTGTTGAGACTGGCCGCCGTGGTCGAAATTCGGTCTGAAGAACATTATTATTATTATTATTATATATCATGGCCGCGGCGCAGCCCTTTGCGTTGGCCCTCTGTGGATATATTATGCGCAACGACGGCACTATTTCAAATTTTGTGTCATCCGCTTCACACGAGGTCAATGCGTTGATTACAGTTGTATTGGCGGATCGTTGAGGACCTATTACGCGCGCGGCGATCATATGCATCTGAACAAGAATAGTCAAATAATCGACCTAATTTAGACTTGTGATAGACACGGAGGTTCGCACTCGTTTGTGCTTACCACATTTACTGCAGGGCTAGCAGGGCAGGAGACAATTTTATCCCCGGGGAAAGGAGATAATGTTTATCCCCTCGCTTAGTTTTATCCACCCTTCGAGCATGGGTACACTGGTGGATATAATATCCATAGTAGATAAAATGGGAGATAAACTTAGACTTCGATAGATTTTTTGTATGAATATAAACTTAAACCCACGTCCAATGAACTAAGATAAAATTGTCCCTTTCAAATGTCAAAAAGCATAATTTTTTATCTTTCATTTGGCTCCATGCTACGGACGGGGATTTATGTCTACACGTTATGTCAAACGGGGATATACTTGTCCCAGTTGCTGTGCTTTGGCATAAGGCCAAGATAATTTTATCTCTTGTCAGTGGATATAATCGGGGGATAAATTTTTTTCCCCAGCCCATGCTAGCCGTACAGTAGTGCGATGGTGTAATTGTTGGGATTTGGGATGGTGGGAATTGTTTGACGGCAGGAATCATTCCGCAACTACGTTGTTTTTTTTATAACGATAATATTTTGTTACCTATAACCTAAAACGGAAACAATATTTATATAAAAAGACATCGGCTTATAATCAGTACTGATACAATCACACAATTTGTACCGTGTAGAAGCGGTGTAAGAATATCCACTACCCCATATCATCCCGTGGGTGTCTTAAGAGGCGACAGAGGGAAACAAATCAGGAGATAGACAGCAGCGACTTTCTACTAACGACTAAAAATAAAAAACTGCGGTTGCCAACCCGTTTGCCAAGCGTGACGACTATGGCAAATATCCCCCCTATGAGGCAATATATTGGGAAGGCCTATGTTCAGCAGTGGACATTAATAGACTGTAACGGTAACGGTAACAATTACACAATACAACGAAACTAATGGCCAAATACTCAAACGCCACTCAATTTTAAGATATCGTTAAGTTTCATGATGTCGCAGTCACTTTGACTAAAATGATAGAGACAGCACGAGACTTAACAGCGTCTTAAAATTGAGTAGCGTTTGAGTATTTGGGCATAAACGTCGTAAAAACGCAAAAATCGTAAAAATGAAACCACAATTCCCAACAGTTACACAATTGCACTAAAGGTTCGCCATGAATTGAAGCATGATCTAAATCGAGTGCAAAATTTTTTGTAACGCTCAGACATGATCACAATTTTTAATACCTACCACAAAGAAACAGGTTAAAATTTAATTTAAAACCAACGATTAAATTTAATTAAACTTATTTCTTTACACAAAAGGAAACTCATCTGAACAGCACATTAAAGAAGACATGAGTAAAATGTCAATGCTAATGCAAAGTTATGATAGCAAACTGTATGGCGAAGATGATACGTCCCAGCCCACTTCCCGCACGGCGCCAATTATACCATTAGAAACGACAAAAAAGAAAAAGAAAAGAAAAAGGTAACATTAATTTAATAAAGTCTTTAACTTTAACACTAAAGTGAAATTCAGTTTATTTTTAGACAAATTTAGTACAATATAAAATATTATCGTGAATAAATATGAAATGTGAAATATTTGTTTCTTCTTTTAATAGATCTCAAATAACAATTTGCCTTACAAACTGTCGTTACGAGTCGATCCGTAAAGTAGCCAGTGCGTTTGGCATGCGAGAAGTGTCAGAAGAAGAAGCATGGAACTTCTACTGGACAGACATGAGCGTCTCAGTCGAAAGAGCGAAGGAGATGAAGAGATTCCAGCGCATAAACCATTTTCCGGGAATGTTAGAGATTTGCAGGTATCATGGTGCACTTCAGGCTTCTTCCACCACGCCATTCTTTTCAAGTTGTACATGCGCGGACGATGAGCGGTAAAAGAAAATCATCACCTCATGTCGATCGTATTTGAGCAATAAGTGGTTAATAAAGACATGGGGATGGTTAACGACTTATATTTTCTACAGGTTACTTTTATAATATATATCTACTGCTTACCCACCCATCAAACGTGTTAGTTAGAAGTTAAGACCATGTACTCGTACTTAAAAGAAATCTGTAGGACAATATTAAATATTAAATTAATTTTCAACCCATTGCTCTATCCAATCATATGTTTTAGGAAAGATTTACTGGCGAGAAACTTGAACAGAATGCAAAAAATATATCCAAAGGAATATAATTTCTTTCCGAAGACGTGGTGTCTGCCTGCAGAGTGAGTCTAACCACTGCAAACTGTTCATTGTATATGGTTGAGCAAGATTCATGTCAATAGTTTCATTATTTTAGTTTTGGTGAAGCTTTGAACTATAGCAAAACTCACAAAAACAAGACGTTCATAATAAAACCGGAGTGTGGCAGTCAGGGTCGCGGTATTTATTTGACAAAATCACTTAAAGAAGTTAAGCCTACTGATAAACTGATTTGTCAGGTATTTATAATAAGATTATACATATATTTTATAATGAGTTTTATTATCATTATCTCCTTCTTCTTTAAAAAAATGATTCCATCGCTTCGCCGATGATTTTCTGTCTATGTCAAAGTTGAGAGGCACAAGAGAAAGTAAAAATTAAAACAAATTAAGTGTCTATCCTTAGAGGTGGTGACCTTGGGAATATAAGCTGTTGTATAATCTGCAAGCCAGTTAAATAGCTTAAAAGAGGAAACAACATCTATTAGTATGAACACTACTGGTCACAGTGATTAAAAAATAGTAACAGAAATGACCTCTCAAACAATTGCAAAAACAGTAAATATATTTTTTTATAAATCTAAAGTGTCAAACGAACTTACAGTCAACCTGATGGTATGTGGCTATTGCGGTCCATGAACACCTGCCAACTTCAAGCAAAGAAAGGCTTCTCGTTGTTACCTCTAAGGACTTAAGTAGATATTCATACTTTAATGTAGTTGTTTCTAAGGAATTTTGGGATTATTAATTAAGTAAGGAACATTTACTGGACGTAAGACATCTGGGCGTGCGACCAGCTTGTCTCGTATAATCGTCAGTATACCTACTCATTACCTTTATTGACAAAATGGCTAGGAATCTAAGCCAATGTTACTTCTATGCCCAAATAATAGCATTATAGTTATGGAGTGTAATTAGTTACTTAGTTAGAGCCTCTCTTATTTATAGTGTCGTAAAAATAATCTTTAGCAGGCAAAGGGAATATACGAGTAAGTATATCCCGTAAATAGCTGCGAGAATCCATTAGAATTAGGCATATAGGCTTATGCGATTCTACAAAAGAGACTGCTTCTAAGGGAGCAGCTGACTCTCCAGAAAAAAATGGAATATGAGGAGCATTTCAGACTCAGACTCAAAATAATCCTGAACTTAGGTATGTAGACTGCAGCACTTACTCCATTGCCATCCTTCGAGGCATCGGTGAACATTGTAAGCTAGACGGGCCAGACTTTTTGTATAATTTTATTGTGCTGATAGCACAACAAGAGTGCAAGAGTCCTTATTAATACCCATGTGTGGACCCATGGATATTTATTAAACTGTGAAATAAGGTCGGAAAGAGATTGAAAGTTATTATAACTTTTAAGAAGAGTATGAATGGGAAACTTTGGGAGCCAATAATAATCAGATGTATTTAATTATACGAAGAAGACGATGCAAAACGCGTAAAAGAGGATGGGAAGAACGTTGCATTTTGTTGCGTAAGAATCTAGCATAAATAAATTGTGTAGGTACATAAAAACAAAGGCGGCTCCAAGTATTCTACTTACTTGGAGCGCGCTTATTGGGGATAACTTCATAGCACCAGTAATTATGCGGAAGCACTTTGAAAGGATTCTATCCAATTTAGAAAGAGCTAACTTATTGCAAGGTTCAAGTGGCTCCGAACAATTGCATTGTATCATTTTTGGTGTGAATGAATGGGCAAACTAACAAGCAAAACGAGGTATTCCATCTTAGTCCTTGGGGGGACAACGCATATGCCACAGCATCCACTTACCATCAGGTGAACTGTATACTCGTTTGTCACCCTTATTCTATGAAAAAAAGAGGATTGAATACCGATCCCTGTGTCAGTCCTTTATAGATAGTGTAAGCCAATCTCACTGGAATGCACAAATTGAGCATTTTCTGCCTAAATAATAAGGTATAGCAAGCTGGACATTATCATAAGCAGAAGAAATATCTAGAAAGCCCCTTTAATAAAATTCTCATTGTTTGAGAACGCAAGACGTATCTCTGAAATTAGCATGCTCAGACTATCCAACATGCCTAAACCACGTCTAAACTCAAATTGTTTTTTTAGAGTAAATCTTTATTTTACAAGATCGAATCTCAATTACCTATTACGACGAGGTACATTAATTTGATATAATTTTTGACAAAGTAATTACAATTTTTTACCAAACGCAAGGAAAAATTTATTAAATCGACTGTCACATTTACATATTCTACGGTTTATTCGTATGATGTAGTTCCATTCCTGGTCACCTTATACCACAGATTTATCAAATAATTTTGCTATTGTTTAAAAATAATTACTTTAATACAACTCTATTGAATTCTACAATAATTTTTCTTTGTTAAACGTTGCAGGTGTATTTATCAAAACCCTATCTTATTGATGGTTTCAAATTCGATATCAGAGTGTATACGCTAATAACATCGTGTGATCCTCTCAGAATCTTTGTTTTTAATGAAGGCCTTGTAAGGTGAGCCTACTAATTACTTGTAAAAGGAATTGGCCTTATACCCGTTTGTGTCGTAAGAGGCCACTCATATACATGCAGATCTCTTCTTTCCTGATTTACTGTGTCATCTATATTTCAATTTCTAATATTACTAAAACAAAAAACCCGACTGCAGAATCATGGCTAATCAGCCAGTCTCAACGGAAACCATAGCGATCTCCGCAGGACAGAATTATAGTGCACGAGCGTGTGTGCAAGCACAGATGCACTCTATTCTCTCACTCTCATAGTCCGATGGGACAGCAATCCGACAAGATTGCAGACAGACTCTCCGAGCAAAAGCGAAACACCTCCAACTTCCTGACATCGGGCAGCTACTGAGAATTTCTGAATACCCAATAATTGATTTTCACATGATCAACATTTGCTCTTACAACCACGACACCAACGGGGAAGGTAGCCCAGCTTCAGTAAACTAATATATTACTGCAGTCAAAATTCTTTAGATGCACATCTTTGCTTTGCAAGCGTCGTATTGGTCATCACTCATAGGATGAAGATAAATCTAACAACACCTCACATATCAAAATCTAGAGGTTTTTAGGGTACAGGAAGTCACAAAGGAATTAACAACCTTACCTACATAGTCGTACATGCATAACTCTCCTTCTGGAACTATTTGGTAAAAAAGGAATTTGTTTTAAAGGTTTGCGACAAGTCGATACGCAGATCCAAATGCAAATAATACGACGAACGTTTTTATGCACTTAACGAATTATGCACTAAACAAACACAGCCGCACGTATGTATACGACTCTGAAGCTGGAAGTAAACGGTAAGTTTAAAAGATCATTGCCATTGCCATTTTATACGTGGTAGAGCCATGCCATATTAATAGTATAGTTGTAGCATGAATGAGTCGGCTCGACCGGGAAGGACCACGCTCTCACAGAATACCACCTAGACAGTAGAGCTTCTTTTCTACAGGTCTTTTTGGTTTATGTTTTTATTATTCGGTCCGAAAATTAATAAACTACTAACAATGTGACTGACTACGGCAGCAAGAACCAGGTGAACAGTGCCTTACCTGAGAGAAAGCCCGGGGAATCGGATCAGCCCCATTACCTGCACTGTCCCCCAAGCAAGCGGACAGATGTAGAAGAATGGATAGTTTTTATTATTATTTTGTTCTGACAACATGTTCCGCTAAAACAGCGCATCCACTGAAGTTTTCCGCGTGAAAAGTTAAAGTGATCTATCATAACGACAGCCTATGAGGCGTTTCATATAATCTTCAAATGTAAATAACCATAAAGGATTTTTTTTTTCACTTTGATTTGTTATGTTTACGCGAAAATTAGACATTGAATGAAGCTAGGTTTTATAGGGTCCGCCCATGACCAGGGTTGCTGTAAAGTACTCGAAACGTCGAGAATATAAAATAAGTTAATAAAACGATAAAGTCCGTAAAAACTAGTTTCATTTAATTTTTTCTCTTTTTTGGATTTGACTACAGCCATCCAAATCTATAGGCTATATTAGCCACTATAACTATAGGGATGGACTATAATATGCTCATTCACTCTGATAAGATAAATAGGGATATCTAAGGCTACGTCACGGGAGAAAATCTTCGACAGAATAGAGCCTATAGAGGACACGAAAGGGAACAGCAGGGCGAAGGGACGGATGGTGGTCACAAACTTGAGGATTATCTGGCATTCGATGAGTTCGCCGAGGATCAATCTGTGTAGTTGCTTGTAAACGCAGCTCCCCAGGTATATTTCGCGATAACCAGATTCGTTGACCAGATAGAAATGAGGTTTCGTAGGAAGACGCGCCTTGTGTTCTGACGCGCCTTACTAGAGAAATAATGGGAGTTGTCCTCTCTAGAGTAGGGACCGATTATTGCATAAATTATTTAGAGGCATACGAAAACTTTGCTAGAAGTGGTTTAGATTTATACCTTGTTTAACGATACTTCAATATAGAAAGAATTAGAATAATGTTTATTTCCCCTATTTACAAGGTGTGGCACAAGAGGTGAGAGACCACTACCCTAAATCATCTCGTGTCGCCTCTTTGTCAGAGGAAAATGAAACAGGAGATGGGCAGCAGCATTATCCCGATACCAACTCTAAATAATAACTACGGTTGCTAACCCGCCTGCCAAGCGTGGCAACTATGGCAAATATCCCCCCTATGAGGCAATCTTCCTGTGTACACTCCTTTTTGTATAATTTGATCAAGAACTGTAGAAATTATGATGTTGTAGCGCACAGGGCTGCGTTACCACCAGAGATGCTAGGCCGCTGAGCGGTGCGACGATGTGTAGCGGGCTTGTTTCAGATGCGAACGGGGTGAGGTGTGGCGCACCACTGCCCGCTGCTTCTTGCGTCCTTCCCTAGCACACATCCCTCGCACACATCTTTCCCTTGTTTTGTATATGAAAAAACCTCGCTCCGCTGAGCCTTTTCCACCAGAGCTGCGCTGAGCGAGGCTAGGTAAATGAAGTGATTCTATTGATTCTTAACAAACACATCCCTCGCTACACATCCTCGCACATTTCTGGTGGAAACGCAGCCTAAAGCATACGGAGAAAATCGACGGAATACTTTATATACAAGTTTATATATACAGGGTTATTTTGCAATAACCGGCCAAGTTTGCAGAGAAGGTTCAGAATAAGTAATATAGCCAAATGGTAAAGAAAAAATTATTTAAATAAATCTCAAACATTCTGTCCTTTTTATCTTTCAAATTCAAAATGCGTGCTAATGCATTATTTTAACAGATTGTCATTCATTCTAACGCCTACGCACGTACGCATTCGTGAGGTTCTATCGGTCGGCAAAAACGCGAATTGTATCGCACATAGAAGAGCGCGCGTACGCGTAGTTGATGCCCATAAATCACATTCAATTTGGGATACTTTCAAATAAAAGTAGAAGCCATATTTACTCGTATTTTCAAAAACTGCAATAACGGTACATCATTATTTATGTATTTCAACATAAGTTTAAAATTTGGCTACTCTTTGAAAAATAACCCTGTCTTTACCCCGGCAAATTACAATGACTTTTTTTTTGTTAGAAAGGTTATAGGCACAGAAATTTAAATAATAAAGCACTTATTATTTAGATTTTTGTCACAATTATTATTTAAATTTCTGTAGTTATAGGTGATAGGATCTGTGACTATATTCTTTATAGTACTTTGAAGTCGGTTTTACCTATTTTAAAGTTTAATTATTGTTTCTTTATTAATATACGATTAATCTGCAATGCCTACCAGAAATATTTAAAAAATATTTCTTGTTGTCAGTAAGATATCTACGTTGAACAAGATCCTGTTGTCGCAAGGTGTCGACTTGGGCCGGTTGTGGCACTCCATAGACCAGGTCATAGTGAAGACGATCATATCCGCGTGGCCGATACTAAAGCACAGCTATCACGCGTGCTTCCCATCGCATGATACGGTTCTCTTCTTTACTTATTTTTAACATATTGCAATTTACTCATGTGTGACTAAAATTTTGAGTAAAGTATAATAAATTCGCAGGTTCACGCGTGTTTTGAAATTCTCGGCTTCGACATTCTTTTGGATCAAAAACTTCATCCCTATATTTTAGAAGTACGTTGCATTTTTTTTTTTGCATTTAACTCTTGAATGATGAACTTATTAGTTAATCATCATCCAAGAGCTAAATGCATTATTAAATATTATTAGCAATATTTAGTTATTAATCACGAGATATAGGTGAATAATATGAAAGTTTAATACTAATTTATAAAAGTATTTAAACTTAATTTTCTTATATTTACACGAACACCACTCATTAAATAAAACTACTTTTACATGTTTTATCGCGTTTGATTTAACTTATTTAAGCTCGCGACTTTTCGAGTGCTTTAGAGCATTCATGGCTACGGAGGAGACTTTCTTTGGTCATTGGGGGGACTACTCAAGTACTCTTCTTGGTCTGTGGGACTGGAATGTTTAACGTCCCGATATCAGAATTAAATTAGAATACCTTCAGCTTTTATTTATACATTTTGGTCCGAAGTCTTGCAGTGATATGCTTGGGTAACTTGGGTTTGGATTTAATTTTATTAATTACAAGATCCTAAGCAGGTGGTAGTAACCAGCCACCTTCTCTATTGAAATTAGGATGTTTTTTAATTTCAATAGCTTCACGTATCGTCCTTGGCAGAAACCGACGTTCTTTCGCGGGGATTTGTGATCTATCAAATCTGGTGTAATAGCGGGGGCCTTTTAGGTTCTAAAATATGAACACAGAGTGCAGATTTCCTGCAGCGTTGGTGTTTCACGTCTGCTATAAGTTATTTTACGCGGGTTTTTATATATCACGCTTATATACATAACAAACTAAAAAGTCAATAAAAACCCGCGTCGTTAATGTCGGGAGTAAATTAACCGCGAGAAAATCAGTAAAAGTAGTTTTACCTAATATTGCTTAATTAATTGCAATGAATACAGATGTGCATGTTTATTCTCTAATATAAATTATTTTCTTTTATACTTATTCATAAATGTGTACCTAAAGCCGAAATAAAAAAGAGAATTTACAGTGGAATAAAATAAGCCATATTTTTTTACAGTTTACAAACAGGTATGTTACAATTAAAATGTAATTTCTCCTAACAGGTGAACCATTCGCCGAGCTTCCACACAGATACTCAATTGGACCGAGAAGTTAAGGAAAACCTTCTCACCGATACTTTCACAATGCTGAATATCTGGCAGTGTGATAAAAAACGTGTCCTAGAGGAAGATCGGAAAAGAATACGAGAAAGACTTCTGCAGACAAACAAGTAAATATTTTACTTGTATGTTCTGCCGGGCGCTTGTGATTAGACTGCAATACTAATGATAATGATAATTTTGTTAGTACCAAACAGACATATTGAAATAGATTCTAAGCATGCCAGGCCTTTTCATATTCACATTACAAAACTTTGCACTGCAATTATCAATTCCAATTATGTCTAAGTGTGATTGTGACCGCGAGGATCGAGCTAGGATTGCTCGTTATAAAATTATAGGCCACCGACCGGGACCGTCGTAGACCGTACACGGGCTCTTGGGCACCCAAAGTTTGAGGAATTTTAGAAAGTCTAAATACTAAGATATAAATGAAAGCAGCTCAATATGTTTTTATTTAATAGTGAATTTTTGTAATGATTAATTTTTTTTAATAGGATAAGGGTGACAAACGAGCACACAGTCCACATGATGGTAAGTGGTTGCTGTGGCCCATAGACATCTGCATCTATCCTCAATTACGAATCAAAATGCAGATGCGTTGTCACCCGTGAGGACTAAGATGGAATGCCTCGTTTCCAGTAAAAAGGATCTCCGGTTCTCTACACTCACCATACGAAACACAGCAGCATTAAGCTGCTATTTTACGCTGGTATTCTGTGAGAGCATGGTCCTTCCCCGGTCGAGCCAACCCATTCCTGCTACAACTATTCCAGTAATATAGCTGCAGCATGGCTTAATTGTTGTCAATAATTGTTATCGTAGTTTTCGTTTCCTAAGCTTTTTATTACCCCATAGATTACCACAAAGTACGGTCCTGAGTCCCTGCATCCTTCGCCACATGCGTGTTTAATCAGGTCGTCACTCCATCTAGTGGGGGGTCGCCCAACACTGCGCTTGCCAGTACGAGGCAGCCACTCTAGAACCTTTCTTCCCCATCGGTTATCGGTTCTTCGAGCTATATGACCGGTCTAGTGCCATTTTAGCTTACTAATCCGCTGGGCTCGTTACGGATTTTGTTCCGGAGACAAATTCCATTGCACGCTTAGTGAGTTTTTAGACATGTGTCAATCGTGAATGATTCGTTCATTTGACCCGGGTCGCATCAAAGTATTAATGACTGCAATTACATTTTTTGAACGTTCCCGATCAAACGTTTGACAGGACCTACGACCAAAGAGTATAGTAATTTCCGACGATTGACATTATCGAGCGGGTCTCTCAGATCACAGAGTACTGAAACTCGAAATGATCCATTTGAAAATTTGAATAATCAACCTGAATGACCCGGTTCGTAAGACGAATCAATACTTGAATGATCAGGTCACTAAAATGAATGAATGACACATGTCTATGAGTTTTCTCTAACAGTCAGCAGTGAGGAACCACGTTTCGGCTCGTGTAAGTCATCACTGGTACAACGCACTGGTTGTACACTTTCGTCTTAAGGTTATGAGGAATACTGGATAAGAAATTTTAGCGAAAGCAGCTCAGCCGAGTTGGATTCGTCAATTGACCTCTTGGTCGAAGTCAGACTAACATAATTGGACATTTTGTCCCAAGTACACATACTCGGCAACAACTTCGAGCGTTTTTCGCTAACACCCGGTAAATTGGTGAAACATGAACGTTACTTTCTAACAGAATAAAACTAACTCACTTTTACACCACGTCAATATTACGAAAACCTAGTGTGCATAAATTTATAAAAACACAATTTATATCTTTAATAAAAATATTATATATATCTTTATAAAATTCATCCTTTAGCACTGTCAGGGGGCTACGCAAATTTTATGTGCCCATTTACCCCGCCTCTGAAATTAGTCACACCTATAGCTAACGGAGATTTTGTTCAATATAGTAATATTGAACAAAATCTGTGTTAATCTTCCTCTTGTAATTAATATATTATTTAAACCATGATCCTCATTGCAGCTATTTCGCCTCAAGCAGGCGCTACATTAGGTTTTGGTTTTTGCGAGCGCCTCCTATGTTAGTCACGCTGCAGCTTCGCTGTTGGTCTTGTATATTGCATGCCGTAAGCGCTAGCGCGCAGGTATGCTCTACTAGGGCCTAAAAATTAAGATTCCAACGTTTTGTTGCATGAAATCGTATCTAGCAATCATATTGTACATATAAGTGATATAAAAAGCACATTGTCAGAAAGATAAATGATTGTTGAACTTATTTTTTTTTTTTAAATCGATTAATTGCTATTTTTTAGAGGTGTAAAAGAAACGAAAAAAAGCGTACCCGTATGTATTCGTTACTATAACAATTAGTACTCGTTACTATCGTATCGTTACGTTACTCGTTACTTCTGATACCTCATAACATGCTATGTTATGTTAGAGCATCGAATCAAGTCGTATTGCGTACGCGTACAGTTTGACGTCGCGGCGTCGCAACATTCATAATTTGTAGAAAACATACTTATATTACATTAACAAAACTTTGTCTACACACACAATACCTTTAATAAACAGTAAACAACTTAGACGACGAATTTCCAAATTATACTTTGCTTAATAAACAAACATCACTCTTTGTAACGTATGTTTTTAAATTCATTTAATAAGCGTGCGCATGCGTAAAACATACGATCAGCAAATTTTTACACGCATCAACCCATACTACGAAAAATGCGAGTAACGAAAGGCATTCGTTTGTAACGTTTCGTTACTCGGTACTAGATGGCGTACCCGTTACTCGGTACCGAATACATACGGCTTGCTACAGCTTTACTATTTTTACATATAAAAAGGGGTTTTAGTGGCTTATGGTGTGTATTTATCAAGGCCGCATGGCTTCGTAAACACGATAACTTTTGAAAATATCAATTGTTCAACTCAATCTATTTTTAAAACTCTTCATCTATCATGTGGGAAGCCATTGAATGTAAATGGCAGTTTCATTTTGATTAGTTTAGTTATAATTATTTTTTTTCGGCTGCGAAATGACGATATATTCGGTGTTTTAGCAGCCTTGTGAAAAATTTATTTTTTACTAAATAGAGACTGCGTCATTCACTCAGTTAGTTCGGCGTATACAGTAATCTATGGTTCGGCGTCAATCGCCGTCGTGAGTGGACACTGTATCGGTTGTTTTTAGCGGCTCAAAAATATCGCTGTACAAATACACAATATTCGAAAAACCAAATTACTTACATACTTGATTATAATAATAATAAGAGATTTTTATTACAATATTTTAAAAGCATAGAATAAATTATAGTAGTACGTACTAAAAGTAAGTAGGATGTAATTTATACTTAAATACCTACGTCTTGGACTTTATGAAGTGACCTGAATGATGATAATATGATAATCGTATGAGCATTATGAGTCGTGCACTTTTGGATTTTCCAAACTTTTTTTTAAATTGAATTTTGACATAAAATTATCGGAAAATTGGAAGTATAATAAGGTTATTAGTGAAAACTTGTGTGTATTTAATCTACTTTAAAAAATTCCGTACAGTCATGTTATACGTAATTTTTTTAATGTGCTTAGGGCATGCCCAATTGGATTTACCAATATATTTAAAATGTAAAGCATTCATTTTATGACAACTATAACTGGAAAGAAAAATTACCAATTTATTGCAGCATATTATTGGCCGACATAAACGATCACTTATACTCTATGACTCTCGATCCAGGTTCTCCGAAAGTCTCAATGCAGAAGACAAAGAGCCTGAAAAAAGTCCATGGCAAACTCAAATACAGTGGGAGGAAACGCATTTGGGTAATTTTAGGTAATGAACAAATTTTTTTTACACGTAAACTGTACATCAGTACAAATTATTTAGATATTAATTTTAACTTACCTATAATAATACTTACAATACCACCTGGTGGTAAGTACGTGGTGTTGAAGCTCTAGATGGTAAATCGTACAGTCTCAGCGTAAGAAAATCCTATTTACTCTTGCTTTGCAGACACTTAGATTGTAATCGGACGGGAAGACAGACCCATTCCTTTGCATTAACCTTAATTATCTTTTTCTAATAGTATCATTACCTAATTCCTGCGCAGACATAATCCAGGCATCTTTCTGATAACAACTCAAATTAATACAAAATCTACCAAACGTGGCAACTATGGCAAATATCCCCCCTATGAGGCAAACTATGAGGTAGACCCATGTTCATCAGTTGACTTTCCATAGGCTTAATGAATCATGAATTTAGGAAATATATTATACGGGCAAAATGGTCTCTACCTTTTACTTTTTGACTAACGTGTTCGACCATCTTTTTATTTCCTAAAATCTTTTTTAGAGAGAGAAACATTTTATTTTGGTTTTCACAGGCGCGTATACCCAGAGGGTGATCAATACGCGGCGCTGTTCCAGCAGCCGGCGGGCTCGCTGTACACTGGTACGGCGGCGTCACGCGCCCGCGGTGACTGCGCTCGTATACAGCGCGAGCAATTTGAGGTAAAGCTAGACTTTAAAATCTCCAAGGATCGGGAACAGATTGAGAGCCAGAGAAGGGAGAAGTCTAAAGCAGAGACCACGGTTGCTCTAGTGTGACTGTGGAAATCATTTCTCCACGAACTAATGCTGTCATTAAAATAAGGAAAATGACACACAACTAAAATACTTTAAATGAATATAGCATGTTTTGAATTAACATCATCACTCTTAAAATGATAAAGAGACAAAGTAAAATGCCCCAATATACTTTACTACTGTAAAAATGATATGTCCAGCAATTAATGCAAAGTTAAATTTATATTTTAAACTAGCTGTCCCCCGCGAATTCATCCGCGTGGAATTTATTACGATTGGATTTCGTGGGTTTTAATTTTTTTGCGCGGAACCCTAATTATTTTTCTAAATTAAACGTAGCCTAAGTTACTCCTTATAATATTAGCTCTCTGCCAGTGAAAGTCCCGTCAAAATCGGTCCAGCCGTTTCGAAGATTAGCCGGAACAAACAGACAGACAGACAAAAATATTAGAAATAGTTTTTTGTTATTAGTACCGTATATACTTTCATATGCATTTAGTAAAAAGCTGTTATATTGACATTACAAACAGACACTTCAATTTTATTTATTTGTATAGATACTACTCCTATTTACTACCCAAATATGATTCTCCGTTACTTGCATACCTGCCTACTTAGATTTAGTGTAGACTTACGTGTTACTTGTAAACTTATTTTAATAATAAATAAATAAAATAACTTTTAAATATTATGCCAATCACCAATGGTCTAAGAGCCAGTGAGCGGCAGTCTTACGGTATCTCAACGAGCTTCACGTTTTTTTTTCAGTTAGTCCCCTATACCTGAGGTACATGAAATGGGGACTCTTTAGTTTGACCGGCGGTTGATATATGTAGAGTCGCTCAGGTGTGAAAGGTGTAAAAAATTGACCGAAAAAAACGTGAAAGTAATAAAGCTGCCGCTTTTTGACATCTTGAAATAATCAATAAAAGTTACCAAAAAATAACATTGGCAGACATCTATGACAGTTTCAAGGTCATGGCAAATAGGTTGAAGTACAATTTTTTTTTAATAATTTACGTTATTTCAATAAAGTTGCAATTGATATATGTTGTTGATAATAGTAATTAGTCATATATTGTGGTTCTATCACCCAGGCAGACAAAGAACTTGAGTGGCGTCCATAAGCTCGTACTATAGCACTCGCTCTAATCCAGTCTTTTTTCTATTTTTATTTAGTGGAAGGGTCCATGTCAGATATTTATTTTACTCATAAAAAAGAACATCTGTCCTCGGTAACGGTTATATCAAATATTTTTAGTGTATTTTTGTACTTTAGTAGACAATAATCTCATAATTGAATTTCCTAGCAAGTAAAAGCAAAGGCAGAAGCTCTGAAAAAGCCGTCCCAATTGAAACCCATTAAGGAAAGCGAGAAAAGAGAAGATGAGACTACAGCTGCAGCCGCAGACATTATTACAGAGAAGCCTAAAGTAAAGACGCGTGCAGATAAGGAACAGAAACGGAAAGACAACGAAGAAAAGGACAAGATAAAGACACCTTTACAATCACAACAAGCTGTTAGTGTTCTCTTTACTTTGGCGAACAATTATTTTTATGTGTTTTAAATTAGTAATAATGATATTTAAAACACAATTTATGTTAATACCTTATTTTAATTTTATTCAGAGAGTTAACATATATGCATAAGCTGTAAGTAGAACTGCATTTTACCTTTTATCAGGAAGCTCAGCGTTTCAGCGGGCTTTGGAGCTAAGCTTGGGCCATCCGCGTCATAAAATGTATTCAAGAATACACGCAGTCAACCAAAGTATTTCACATAGCGCAACGTATCTGAAGGCTAAAATGGCAATGGGACAGCAATAGTGCTCGAAGAACTGACAGCTGACCGGTGACTGATTGTATTTTTATAGCAGAGGGGCAACCGAGCAGGCGGCTCACCTGATGGCAAGTGTCGCCCACGAAGAATTGCAACACCAGGGAACTGCAGGTGCGTTCCTGGCCTTTTGATAAGGAGTAAGCTCGTTTCTTATTGTCACTAAGTCGTATCGGTACGGAAAAATCGCCGGTGGTAGACGATTCCACAAAGGAGTCGTGCGAAGAAGAAAACTAAATCGTACAGTGATGGACCGCCAACAGTGGATTTTTATCTTTAAGGCAAACTAGGCACTTGCCTAGGGGCGCAAGGTTAAAAAGGGGCGCGCGCAGAAGTTTCAAAAC
Source organism: Parnassius orleans (assembly GCA_029286625.1). Classification (NCBI taxonomy): domain Eukaryota; kingdom Metazoa; phylum Arthropoda; class Insecta; order Lepidoptera; family Papilionidae; genus Parnassius; species Parnassius orleans. The sequence continues at coordinate 448,598 of JAGSMP010000147.1, forward strand.
GAAAAAAAATCGTCTATTTGATTACTCCTACATCGCCCTCACCCTGTCATCACATTTTTCAGTCACGCCCACCTATTAAGGGTACTCGTGTCCTAATTATTTTGCAACTATAAACTATATTATAAATAATAATTTATTTGCAAAATGGGTGGTTATAATTTATAATATATGGCCGCTAGAAGGGCGCCGATGAGGGGCTAGCTTAGGGCGCTGTCGATATTTAATCTGCTTCTGACCGCCAAGCACTCAGATGGTGTGGATGGTATCGTGAGTTTTGTCGCGATAGGCGATGATAGTATTTTACAGCTGGAATTAATTCGAACAATACCTCTGGGCGCTCCCAGTAGTAAATGCTAAGGGTTGCAACATATTTTCGCAACGCCACTCAATCGAGCCTTTGCTGTTCTTATCACTGTATGCAGTCAAGTGGAAAGAGCTGGTACTGGCGTGCTCCGGCCAGAATGAGAATAGTACTCCATATGGCCTTCTCTAATTTTTAAGGTCTTCTCTCATTTATAAAGCAAGGAAATTTCGACGCGCTCCTCGAAAGTGTGTTGTCAGATTTCACACGTTCTCGAAATATATTAATTTCTCAGATATGCAAGCTCACGATGTATGTATTTGTTTTTCTTCAGCGCCGAGCACTTAATAAATCAGCACTGAAAATTGCAATTAACCATTCATCGGTGTCGATGGGGATGGAATTTCATTTACTTGTGTACTATGAAATTGTAAGACGGCTGTTTATCTCCTAAGCTATTACGAGGCTTTAATTGGATAATAAAATCTTATAAAGCTGTAGGTATTAATGGCACTTTGTTTAAAAGTAAAATAATTATATCCAGGCTGTGGAAAAAGAAATAAAACCTACGCACGTATTATGCTCTTTTGAACCGGACCCCATAGTCGAAAAGGAGGAGCGTGAACGTGTTAATCTTTTGGCTCAACGAGATTTCCTCATTAGAAGTTACGGCATGCTGGAACAAGTGAGTATATATTTTTGTTCTGTTATTTTTTATTTCGTGTGAAAATTACCAAAATAGAATATTAATGGTATCATAGACGCGATTTAACTTTTTTAGGGAAACACTACTGTCTGCTTATAACTAACTGAATAGATCCTTCAGAAAAATCTATAAAACATTTATGAACATTGGAAAGCAGATGTAGATAGATTTTAAAATTATGATAGTGAGATACTACTAATAACTTTCACCGTCATTAATATGAAAAAGCGTCACTCTTGCAGATATATCTGGCGATGAAGAAAATGGGGACATTGAGACCGGAAGATGAACGCAAATATGGTGTCTACGGACGTCTAACCGCTATCTCCAATCCATCTAAGGTAAATAAAGCGTAACAAAACCATCGCTGATGCTGGCCACAGATGGATTGTAAAAAAATAATTTCCACACAATTTAGCACCGACTTCCGACTTCCGAAGCTATGGAAGTCGGAAGTCGGTGCTAAGACTAAGACAAGTCTTCAGAAGCTTTTATCTGGAAATTATTTATCCAGTTCTTTTAGCTGATTTGAAGCCGGCTTTTAATTTATAAATAGTTTAATTTATTAACCCTTTTGAGTGGACTACAGAAACTACAAGCGTAAGGTAACAAAAAACTAGATTGCCTTCTAAGTAGTCACCTACATTAAAAACCTCCTACTCTTAGAGACGGATTTTAAGGCCATCCCTGAAGTATAATCTATTTTATAAGAAAAGAGTAATTGAATCGGTTCACAATTGGCGAATATATTGCACCTTATCTACAAAAAAAGATAAACATACATGTCTGGAAGAAATCACTTTTAGTGATATAAGACCTTTGGGGGCGTCCACTAATTATTAGTGATTTTGATGATTTTCTGAGATTGGTTGAGATTCGGCTCGCCCCTCCCCCCTCTAAACAGCTCACGAATTTAATGGATGTCCCCTTTCAACATTTTGTATTTTATTTTTTCTCTGCTATTGTGTGTTTTGGATGCGCAATAAAGAATTACTATCTGTAAAGAAATACTTACATATACATATCTACCTATCGTAATAATATTTACCTAATTATACAGTCGAATTGGGAACCTCCTCCTTTTTGAAGTCGGTTAAAACATTGTTTAACCCAAACCATCAGTAAATCAGCTATAACTAAAATAACGTAATTTGTCTTTGCAACAGTTGCATTTATATTAATTTTTTTTTATATATTTCACTTGCAGAAAGTGTAAAGCTAGTGCAACAATGGGACTGTACAAATTTCAGTGTTAAGGAGCCAAAATTAGAAAAAAAAGAAGAACTAGGCAACAATGTAAACTAATCAAATCAACGTAAGTTTGATTTAACTTTAATTTTTGTCGAAAAATTTGTGTGTACAGTTAAGTGAATTTCGAAAAGAAGGATGGAAGGATGGATTATCTTTTTGCATTTCCTGTATAATATGTAACATTTTTTTCACTTTCATATTTTTATAACATAAACATTTACTAGTTTACGCTTAAGCTTCTCTTTGTAATAAAGTGTGCCGTTTAGTAGCCTAGAAGAGAAAACAACGCCTATTTGTATGAAAACTACAAGTCTACAAACTACATTTAACTATATTATCTAAAATGGCAACACAAACAATTACAAAAATAGTAAATACATTTTTTTTATATAAAACTGAAATGACAAACAAAATTACAGTCCACCTGATTGTAAGTGGCTACTGCAGTCCATGAGCACCTGCAGCCAACTTGAAACAAAGAAGGCTAGAGATGCGTTGTCAGCCCTGAGTACTAAGATGGTATACCTCACAGCCTTTAATTATACTGGCTCTCTTTACCCTGCAGACTGGAACATAGCAGTGCACGCACTGCTATTTGGCGGCAGAAATAGACCTGCAGTCATCAGCCCTTATAAAGTTCTCTTCTGAACATAGGCCTCCGCTCTCACATAATAAGGAGTATTTGCTTTCATCGTCACGCTTGGCAGGCAGATTAACGATCGCTGTAATAGACGTTCCGCACTCTTGACGCTGCTATCCGTCCATATCCAGAGGCGTAGCGTGGACTAATGTAGACGTGGGCGAAGTAACATCAGCGAGGCCCCTTTTCTTTCGTTCTCAAAATCTATCCCATAGATCTATCCTATCAAATATGCTTTGACACGACATACCTACTCATAACTATTAATTCCTGACAAGTCTCGTATTTCGTCAATCTAACGGCCGCGGTCTTTGAGGGTAGTTAAAACGGCCTCGCAGTCGCACTATAGAGAGGCTTCTTGCGAGGCCCCAAACAAACACGCTTTTAAATTTTTAAAATTATCAAATTAATTAGACATCTGTGGTAAAGTCTGTGGGCATCGCATTTAAAGGGGCCTCGCGAGGCCCCTTTAAGTGCGAGGCCGTGGGCCGAGAGCCCACTTCGCCCACGCCTAGCTACGCCACTGTCCATATCATATCCCTTAGTTGCTTCTTACGATTTCAACGGGAGGAAATGGCAAGCCCTTCCATAATAACATAACAAAATCTTTCTTTAACAGAGTTTCACGTGGTATGTCGTGATGCATCTCTTAAGCCCTCGTTTTTATTGTAAAATATGAAATAATGAATGTGAATAAACCATGTGAAAAGAATATTGGTAAGATTTACCTACTTTAAAATATATAATATATTGTTATACAGGGTTATTTATCAATAGTAGCCAAACTTAAGTTCAAATATATAAATAATGATATACTGTCATTTCAGTTTTCGTAAATACGAGTAAATAAGGCTTCTACTTTTATTTGAAATTATCCCAAATTGAATGTAATATATGCGCAACAACGTTTTTGCCTACCGATCGACCTTTACGAATGTTTGCTTGCGCAGTAAAATCAATTAAAATAATTCATTACGACGCATTTTGAATTTAAAAGATAAATAGGACAAAATGTTTGAGATTTTTTTTATTAATTTTTGTTCACCATTTATTGCTGTATTGCTTATTCTGAAGCTCCTCTGCAAAGGTGAACGGCAGATTTTGTACCGCATACTTTTTTGTTGTTCTGTTACAGAATTTGTACCACATATTAAGGCAACTAAGCCGTTTATTTTCATGTTAGTGTACTATTTTTAGAACTTCGGATTAATCAATAATATCAATAAAAGGATTTTAATAAATAAACGTAATATAATCGTAAACTAAACGCAGCTAGGTATGTTTTTAGAAGTTGCCATATGTAAAATAACACAAATATCGAAATGATAATTAAATTTAAAAATAGAAATAGCACTACCTATATATAGTTAAACACATAGGTATATTATACCTAAGATTTCATAATTGTTGCATAAAATCATAACGGTTAACGATTTAATTATAGGAATGATTTTCGTCATCAATAATTTTTTGTTCATAGATATGACATTTATTGACAGGTAAAGAAAATCTGTCTTTCAGTTCATTTCAGTTATTTGCTGTTGTTTTGTATTGTGGTTTGTGACTACAATTACAAAAACAAAGTATTGTTTTATTTACCTACACTGAAAACCCCATCAGAACTTCATCATTATCAAACTGTTGCAGTCTGAGCTGCTGGCTGAGTAGGTACGATCCTCATCTCAATCTACCTACTTAATGGCAAGTAAAACTGTAAAACACTACTAAAATAGCGACAAGCAATCTAGAACATTTACTTTATCACCAAAACAATGTTTATGTGCCTATACGTAAAAATCTACATTGGTACACTAGTCTAGTACATTGGTACACTAGTAGTTAAAAAATAAAACTGGTTATAACTTTTACGTCCCAAGTTTTAAAAATCCAAGAATTTAAAAAGGGCTTGTCTATCCTACTAACTACCAATTAAAACAAAAATATCCCAAAACATGAAATTTTATTAGCTGTACGAAATTCCCATACAAGCCAGCCGTTCGCCTTTGGCCGGTTATTGCAAAATAACCCTGTATATTATGACAAATATGTCGTCGCCATCAGCAGATTTCAGCAGTTAAATTATTTTATTTTTTTTATAGAAGAGGGGCAAACAAGCCGCATGCTCACCTGATGGTAAGTGTCCACGAACAACTGCAACACCAGGGGAATCACAGGTGCGTTGCCAGCCTTTTAAAAAGGAGTAGGCCCTTTTCTTGAAGGTCCCTAAGTCGTATCGATCCGGAAAAATTGCTGGTGGTAGTCGATTGCACAAGGAAGTTGTGCGAGGAAGAAAACTTCTTGTAAATCGCACAGCGGTGGACCGCCAATCATCCAGATGGTATGGATGGTATGGATGGTATCGCGAGTTTCGTCACGATGTGCGATGGTGAAATTGAGCGGCTGGAATTAGTCCGAACAATTCTTCCGAGCACTCCCCGTTGTAGATGCGATAAAATACATGCAACATATCATATAAAAGAGATGCAACATATCTTCGCAGTGCCAGTGAGTCAAGCCGATCAGAAAGAGCTCGGTCGGCGCCGATTCGAACCACTCTGCGCTGGATGCAATCAAATGGAAGGAGCTGGCACTGGGGAGCCCCGGCCCAGAGATGGGAACAGTATTCCATGTGAGGCCGAACCTGCGCCTTGTAAAGTTGCAGGCGGTGTGCTGGCATCAAATACTGTCCTGCTCTGATGAGCATGCTAAGCTTTTTGCGTGTTTTTCCCGAGAAATATTTTAGGTTTTCGACGCACTCTGAAGCGGACTGTCACACACGCTTGTTTGATTAATCTTTCCATCTCCTCATTAAGTATATCGGAAGCTATCACCGGAAGTACATATTATAGTGCTGTAAAAGCGCAAACATAGAGGAACACACTGTCAGTGTCATGAGGTAAGCCGCATCAACATCCCGACCTCGCAATGACCAATGCCGAAAAAAAAACACCAAATATTTAAACCCGGCTGAGCTTTGAGCTTACAGAACTTTACAGAAGTGTATTCTCGATGTTACAGTAGTTATTTAAATAAATATTACAACTATTTTGTGCATATTGTTTCAGAATAACACTGGCGCCAGTTCTGAAAATAAGTCATTAATTTCTCAAGCTAATACTGTCATTAACTGTCCCATGGTTTCATATTTTCACTTACCTAAATATTAAATGACAATTGACATTCTTAATCAGGTGTATTGTAAACTTTTAGAACATGTTTTATTGTGTTATTTAATTCCAATAAATATACCGTAATCATACCCTATTTTTTTTTTCGTTTCTAGTGTACAATTATATCGCATAAAATTATTAAAACTCTTCAAATGAGGTGCACCATCGTTGCGAGTTCGAGCTATGGCATAAGTAGTACGTACGGGCATTGGTAGGTTAGGAACATTGCGTGCCTCAACATTAACGTGTGGCGATATTTCATGCACCATTGATAAGTCTGCGATTATTCGGAAGTGAGATGATCAGTAACTGTTGCGCTTATCATCAAATGTGTGCTGCCCCACCGATACCGTGGCATAGCTCATTTGGAAGTTCTAGACTAGATTTGTTTTTTAGCAATTCTTGACTACTTTCTAGATATTATACCTTAGTATTCTACAACTCTACAAGGGCTTTTATACGGGTTAATTGAAATTGCATCCTTGCTAAAAACTACAGCTCAACACTATTGCCAGCGATACTATTTCTGCAATGTTATTGTGTAAACCTTGCAAACGATATGTTAGCATTGTTCCTGCAACTGTTACCGTTACAGCCTATTAAAGTCCACTGCTGAACATAGGCCTCCCCCATAGATTGCCTCATATTTGCCATAGTTGCTACGCTTGGCAACCGCAGTTTTTATTTTTAGTCCTGCAGCTGTATCGCCAAGCAATTGAGCTTATACACGTGAAGCAACATTGAGGCTATAGAACTGAACACAGTAAGATTAAATGGCGGTCACCAAGTGATGTATTATTATATAAACACAACTAAAAACAGAAGACGAAGAGATATTAGCTTCCACATCCCATAATCCAGGACGCATGTGGAATTCGTATATAAAGTTTATAATAATATTTTCATTTGACCACGGGTCATAACGAACTAACAAAACGAATAATAATTATATATAACAAAATGAATGGAATACAGTGGCGTCGGAGCGTCAAAGGCACGGATGGAAAGGGATGAACTTATATAACTGAGGAAACCTACATGACTTCGACAATAAATATATTTCTAAGACCTTACCTTATAACCCCTCAGAAATGAGATAAAGTCTATGCCTAGCCCTACTGCGCTAACGTTGGTATGTATATATAGGTGACGTATAGGTATAATAGGGTATTTTACACCATGTAAAAAAAATCAAAAAATATATATTTATGATAGATTTTGTAAAAAGTAAACGGGAAATATTAATTTCTATTTATAAAAATGCATTATAAATTTTATATTTCAATTTTAAGAATATTTTTTTTATATGTGCCTCAAACCTGCAAAACGCTGTCCGCCATATTAGATACCGTCGTGACGTCACTGTCACTGGTGAAGAGAACTAGCTAATTTGCTGTGTTATTTCGAAATTTTTAAAGTTATCATTACGATTGTTGAGTTTTATTCCGAATTTTATTGAAAAGGCATCATGGAAGACGGATTCGTAAAAGCAGAAAGTACTAATCTTTATTCTATTAATTCGAATTCGTTTAACAGAACCCATAATCTTATATTGTGTCTAATTTTCCCATGTCATTTTCCAGCTAAAACATGCAATAATCTTTATGACATTTGAAATCAAAGCGAGTTCTTACTTCGCTTTTAGCACTAATGTTATAGATATTATAATATAAGCTTAGGTGAGAAAAACTTTTTGTTATATTTTTTTGTACAAACCATGTCATTATTCGCATATAATAGAAGAAAACACGAATTAAGTAAAACACTGCACTGCACTTGCAAGGGCTGTCAAAATGGCCCACAAAGGGCGGGACAGACGAGCGATTAACCTAATCTATTACAAAATTTGACTTGCAATATCATGTCATGCACCTATCATGTCATGATGTTTTGTTTTGTATAAACGATAGTTAAATATAAGTCATACTTACATCAAAGTGATCTTCACAGAAGTATAGTTTAGATTTTGTAGATTGTCTACAAAAAGAAGCCTTCGGGTCTCTTCTTGCCAGTTTTAACCAAGTATTTCTCATAATTAAATCAGTTGGCACTTGAATCCATAACTTCCCCGGCAATCATATGCTCGTATTTTTGCATTCAGGCACAACACAACAATGATATAGATGATAACTCATTATTAATCATCCAAAAGTATCTTATTCCTTTGCAAAATAGGCAAAATTCTAGGACAGTGACGTCACGAGTTGAACAGCATGGCGGCTATCGTTTTCACGCGAAAATTTAAAACGATAGATTAAAAGTAATTTTTATGGCACTATTCGGTTTTAAAAAATTTATATAAAGATTATAGTGGTTCATTATCACTCTAGGATTCATTTAAAACACTTTTTGAAAATGGGTGTAATACCCTATTTATGAACAGCCGCAAAACTGTTTAAGAGCTATCAATGATGATGAAAATAAAATAACGTTTCGACGTACAAGGAGAGGGAAGCCGGGAATTTAATTGGTGGTGCGTTTTGTTGTTGTAATATCCTGCACAATCAGTAAGGGTGCTTTTATCTATCATCATATGATTTTGTTCGTGTAATTCTTTTCAGGGGATAAATAAAAAAAAACCCAAACAAAAACAAAATTTTATTAAGTGGAGGTTTCGGCGAGAACTCGACTTCCGGCAAACTGCTGCTAGTTTTATCGCTTTTTGCTAGTAATACCGCTAAAACGTAGTGATTTCAACTCTTGCAATATCGTCACACGTTCAAAGATACCGTCGCCCTTAGAGCATATCATGCTTTTTTTTTATGGAAGAGGAGGCAAACGAGCATGCGGTTCACCTTATGGTAAGTGATCACCTTCGCCCATGAACATCTGCAACACCAGGGGAATCGTAGGTGCGTTGCCGGCCGGTAGGTAAGTTGTATCGGTCCGGAAAAACCGCTGGCGGCAGTAAATTCCACAGTTTGGTCGTGCCAGACAGAAAATTCCGCGTAAATGCACAGTAGTGGACTGTCATGATAAGGATGGAATTTCAAATTCTGTCGCAGTGTACGATGGTGAAATTCAGCAGCTGGAATTAGTTCGAGCAATTCCTCTGAACAATCCCCGTAGTATATGCGGTACAAGTAACCACTGGATCACGTTAATTCATCAATCAGTGGATCATTTCGAAAACTCCTGAGATTTCTCATAAAATCGGAAGAAAATACAGAATAACAGTAAAAAAACAACATAGTATTTTCAAATCGATAGATACCTCTGACCTCTATATATGGACTGGCTATACACCGTGACATAATGAGGCGATTTGATTTTCGCCATTTTGGCGCTGACAGCAGAAGTGAACGTCCAAGGAACTAATAATAGAGATAAGACAGTGTGACCAAATATATCGATAACAATTCTATACCCAGGCCTACCCGTAACGTCCATTCTATTTATGTATCATATTACTATAATGCCATACAATAAATAAATGTATCAATTAATACCTAGGCCTTAGACGCAAGCTTTATACCTTATATAAAACCAAGATCGACGTTGCGTTGGTCTATCTATGTTTTTATTCGTAACTACAGAACGGATTTTGTTCCGGGTTTCAAATGAGGAAATGCCTACGCATACCCGCTTCGTTGGGGCAAGAACGGAATATGTCGGACTCGCACCTACTAAAACCCCATGGTGTTCCACTTTCGCTACACATTGGCAGGGCCACGAAAACGTTTTCAAACACATCCGCGGTCCCACCAGCGAGGACCCCTCCTTAGTTGAGGACTTCTCTTCCCCCTTTTTCTTCTCAGATAAGGCGCACTAGGAACACTAGGTGCACTGCCCTTCGCGGCCTCTTACTCCACCTGCACAATTGACTCCCCGAGCCCGATATGTGGAGGCCATTGAGCCAGGAAAAAATGAGCACTCGGAAGCACCAAGTGGTACAGCACCGCCAAAGTAGCGGAGGATAGTTGAGTGGCACATCGCCATACCAACAATCCTCTTCCCTTGCAACTCCACCTCGGCTGCAGCGATATAGAGAGTGGACTCTCCTCTAGCCGCAGCCCACTAACACACATCCAAGCCCACTCAGAACGGCCACCTTGGGCCGGCCATTCACCTCGGGCCAGCCATGTGAGTCAAGACACGGCTACTAACCCCCTAAACTTGATTGAAAATTGGTCACATTTAAACAGATTTAACAAATTTACGTCTTAAAGTTGGTAAATATTACCTTGCGTACATCCGCTCGATAAAATAAAATGATGTGTCTTACCTAGTTTGAAGAGCACCTCCCGCCCTCCCTCAATTGCGTGCACTATCCCCGAACAAAAATAATAATCATTTTGTTTCGGACGCCAATTCATTTTTATACTTTTTAGCCGTAATTTTAGTCTAGGTTGAGTTGGAAACCTGTTAATTAACAAACATTTGATAATTATCTGTTGTAGGCGACTTTGGTTGTTAGATATAGGTAGAAAAGAACATCGATAAGTATTATAGACAAGGAACTCGACAACCCTATTGAATTTTATTGTTTATAAAAACTCATCATTTAAAGCCAAACATGTTGGTAATTACGATATTAAAATTAGTAACAAATTTTGAAGTACCTATATTATTAAATAGTTTTAATTTGTTTAATATTAGCTGTAAATTCACTTACTTGTGGATTGTTATCCCACTTTCCTTTTGATAACGAGTTTTACATATTAAAAGCACACTCATTATTACTAAAAATTATTCTTATTATGTAACTAAAATCAAACATAATCAAACCACATAAAACGCTTTAATTTTTTAGTTTAAAAGTTCAAAATACAGCGATACGATTTAAATAACACAACAGACTTTGGCATATTAAGTCAATTTTAGTTCCCGGTACGGACGGATGAGGGCGCTTCAAATCGGCATAAGCATTTTGTATCGTATAGCCAGTCCAGCGTACTTGTATATATATAGAGGTCAGTGATAGATACAAAATCTATAACTAACCTATTTTAGAGGTTTTCAAATAACTTGGCAACTTTAAGGTAGAAATCTGGTAAAACAAATCTCACAAATGAAATAATTCTGTAACAGCGGCATCTAAAAGGTTTGTCAAGTACTACATCAACCTGCGAAGCCGACTTAGTTCACGCCGTTCTTAATGCCGCATAGGCCTTGACTGAACTAAACCCGACGCGTAATGTCGTCATTTGAAGTAAATTATTTTAATTTATAGAAACGTAATTTAGTAACGAGACTAATTCTAATAAAATTTTTAGGATTTTAGTTGTAAAATTCTTATAAATAATAACATTTAAAAAGGAATTGTTCTGAGGGGTCTACAAAGGTGGCATGTACCTGATGTGGACCTCTGGGACTATACAGATTAATATTGATTGTCGTTACGGTACTTATGTGGCCCTTTCGGAAGGGACAGGGTTTTGTGTAAGTGTTAAGTAGTGAGTGTCATATACTCTTTGGTTCATACATTACTACGGTGATACAAATCATCTACCACAACACTAAATAGAATTTTAACGTCTGCTTTTTCAAGCCAATTTATAGCCACAAGACTTTATATAGCCAGTTTATCAGTGAGTCTTCGCGATACTTATAATATACTTATTGGAGTGTTTTTATATTGTGGGGACCAATGGTACGACTGAATAATTGAAATAAAAGCTATTTTGTTTATCAAATATATATTTATCTTATTTATACATTTCTTAAAATAAAATCTACAGTTTGTTTCAGCTCAAATTGAAAAGTCCTGCTTCGCGTACATCAATTTTGTCAAAAATTAAAAAAGGGTATTTAAGACACGAAGCTAACAAATGCATTATTTTTGCTTAACTAACAATTGCACTTGTTTAACACTCTGATTTGATAACGATTGTCGTACTTTAAAACTGCAGCCTTTTAGCAAGAGAACCGCCATCAATATTATCCAGTAGTTTTCTTTTGAGCGATGGTTTTTCAGTTTCAATTTTAGATATATTTGATGGCATAGGGAGTTTCGAACCCACGCTCGGCGCTGGCTTATTGCTGCAAAATAAATCATTTTTATTATTTATATCCCCGCTTGACAGTTTGGTCAGCACGTTAATTGCATAACTACATGAAGTATAGTTAAGACGCTGCGCAAACGTCTACACTTTTTATTACGGACACGGCACACCATCACAGGAAACCGTAGTTGCTGTGTCCGGTAGCGACAATCGGACACAGTCGCCGGTAGCTACTTCTGGACACTAATTCATTGCTTGTTTTCCGTCAATTTCACCTTGGATGTCGATGGAAGAACATTACCTTTGCTTGTTGTGTTGATTACACGTTGACGTAGACGTCGTCACCGTCAATATTTACAGGCAAATCAACCACGTCAATGTCAGCGCCGTACAATTGTAAGGAAATTTGCTTTGTGTTGCTTGTGTCTTCAACTGACGACTTAAAGTTTCCAGTTACCTACACCGAACACTTTTTGATTGGCGGTCGGTATGTGTCAAGTAAAAGCAACTGGACACAAAAAGTGTCTGCGTCTGCGCAAGGAATGGCTGATTTCATATTGATAATCAACATGAAAATAAAATATTCATTGGTAGCTTGTATCCCACACAAGACACAAAAGTGTCTAGGTTTGCGCAGCGCCTTAAACGCACAAAGTGTAACAAAAGGGTTGGCCAATTTATAGTCATTTGGTTAAACGAAAGTATAACTGTTTCAGTTGACTCTTTATAAATTTTAGCAAAGGTTTTTTTTCTATATTGCAAAGTTTGACTTGTAGGCAAATCTATATTTTGTGTCGTTAAAACTTTCACAAGATACCATTTGAATTAGTAAAATTACCCTGCCAATTGAAGTCATCTTGTGAATTAAGTAGCAATTTCTTTTAATTTTTTTTTCCGGAATATAACTAAACGACTAGATGTTAGATTAACTGACTGAATAAACTATCATACTGCAACATATGTAACAACATCCACCTTAAGCAATGTGATGCTATTATACGTGGTTTTATTACACATACAATAAATGTAATAAAGGTTTTTAAATGCAACTTCTTTATTGCTAAATATTGCTGATATTTCTTGTGACCAACAATAATATTTCCCTAAGTAACAGGAGACGAATAACTAGTGTTTCGCACAAATATTGTTTTTTCCTGGCTCCATGGCCTCCACATATCGGGCTCGGGGAGTCCGTTGTGCAGGTGGAGTAAGAGGCAGCGAAGGGCTAAAACTGTTATTATTTTGGGAACTTAAAAGAAATTAAAACGAAAACAAAGTCGTCGTAAATTTAAAATCAAGCCTCCCTACAACGGAGGAGGCCTGATTTTACAGGCTGATGAAGAATAAGAAAAAGAAATTTGTGAACAAGTCTTCAAGAACTAGTAGTTTGATACAGAGACACACACAAACAATTGTCATCAATCTACATAATTTATACAATACCTGAAGTAGGGCATCTGCAATGCTTGTGTGCAATCACAGCGGTTAGGCGGATAAAGTGCAAGCAGACTTTCCAGCAGTTGAAGTAGATCATCGGAAGCCGCGCTGAATATATGACGTAACTGTTGCGGCGGGAACAGCTTGAACTGCACGTAGTCTGTTAGACCTTTCATGCCCTGGAAGTCATCAAGAAATATATTATACATATCTGAAACCCAAATCAATCTTATTTTAGTGAGCTATGACTGGGTAGTGTAATAAGCTAAACATTTGGCTATAATGCTTGGATCGATTCCTGGATGTAATAAATATTGTTAATTATAGGTCAACTACAACAAAAATTGTGCTAGGTCTGAATACATAATATAGAAGCCATTAGCTTATATAATAATATAAGTATATCCAATACTTTTCTTTTAGAAAATAAAATAAATCTATTGCTCTTTTATCTTTTTCATTCATTAATTCATTACAGTCCTTCACAAGTCCACTGCTGAACATACGCCTCTTACTACTTTTAGCTACATGATTCACTGTTTAAGACAATGTCAATAACAAAAGATCTTTAAGGACGATTTTTTCAAAAAATAAAAAACCACAAATACCTACCTATTCCTATATACCATTATTCAAGTGTGGTAATGACTGACAACTTTTGTAAATTAGGAAAAACCACTGACCTCTATATATACAAGTACGCGGAAAAACACATTTCCAAGTCATGTAGTGACAGCGTAGAATCTGAATGATTTTACTTAATAAAATAATTCAGGAGAAATGTTAAGATAATCTGGTGGCTCAAAACGCACGATGGAATAAGAATCTAATTAATACACAGGCGAAAATGTCTAGACCAATGGCAAAGAGTAGTGGTTCAGAGGAGAATGATCAGGTACTAGAATCGTCAAGCAAATTATCAATACCCAACAAGTTACTGCCATGTTCTATTTACTACTCACCGGCCAATTCTCTTCAGTTGGTGTTCCAAACACCTGGAAGATGCGTGAAAGCTGATCTAAGTCTGATTCTCCCGGTAAAAATGGAACCCTAAGTAATAATTCTGCTAGTATACATCCTACAGCCCACATGTCTACTCCAGTTCCATATTGTCTTGCGCCAAACAATAACTCGGGAGATCTGCAAAGACATAATATTTTTAATTCTAAGAAACAAAGTTGAATAATAACCGATTTCTGAATGTGTATTAATTATCGCTTAGTAATCGAAATAAATTTTTCTAATATTAAATGACTTATTTTATGAGACAACCTATGTGGGCAATAATAATAATAATAATTGGCTTATTAACTAATGCGGCTCATTTTAATTTATAAATTATTATGTTGTCTATTCACCACAAAAAAAAGCCCGCCCACCAAACTCCTCCTTTCTGGTATGAATCTTTGGAGTACATTTCGAGTACACTGACCATTGTAAGGAGTCGACATTTCTTCAAACCTATGAAAATTTGGTTGTCTTCAAGGCAAGAGGCCATCATCATTTACCATCTTCGGTTAGAACAACAGTTACAAATAGGTGGAATAGTAGTCGGGCTTATAAGTTAAAACAAATAAGTGATGCATTTTATGTAATGAATGTCTGAACAATCAAGGGAATAAAAATAAATGCTCGAATAATAATAAAAACCTCAATATGTTTTATTCAATTTGATGCTTTGGTTATTACTATAATTGACTCTTCCGAGTTAATCTGCTGTTAAGCATATTGTAAAGAATTTTGTAAGTATTTGCATTGAAAATATTTCAAAAAATAATGGAACTTTTTGACATGGTTTTTAACAGTAGGGTAGAAGTGCGTGACTATGAATGAATCCTTTCAAATTATTTCATATATACATAGGGTTACAACATAATGGCATGCTGTAGTGCCAGATTTCACAAAGACATTAATTTTCGTAAGATTCACGCGACAAAGTAGCACCGTGCGTTAATTATGTGGTAACCTGGCGCATAGTGCCGCGGCTTGTATCGTAACGCTACGGATTCATCATCTTTAGCAAATCCAGAAATTGTATACTGGATAAATACCACGCAATATTAAAAACGAAGAAGTGGCAAAACTCATAATTTGTATAGGGACCACTGTTGCCAAACTCATTAGTAAGAAAGGAAAGTGTACCGGCAGTTGCACAAAGTTTCAATAATTTTCACGTGATTGGCTGTTAAGAAATAATAGAGAAAACCTTTATGTTTATTGGCTATCAACTTGAGTACGAACTGTAAGCAGCGGCGGCCTTAAGGTGTGGCGAACAGCGCAATCGCCCGGGGCCTCGCCCTTGCAGGGGCCAAGGGGCCAAACCCAAGCAAATTTTAAAAATATAGATTTTTTTAACTATTTTTTTA
This sequence comes from Parnassius orleans, assembly GCA_029286625.1. Classification (NCBI taxonomy): domain Eukaryota; kingdom Metazoa; phylum Arthropoda; class Insecta; order Lepidoptera; family Papilionidae; genus Parnassius; species Parnassius orleans. Next base: position 464,414 of record JAGSMP010000147.1, read on the forward strand.
ATTTAAAACTTTTGATTTTGATCCTTAATTACTTATTAAGGTTATAACATAACGGTGAATTAAAATAAAGTTATTTAACAAATTCATTAATTCAAAATATAACTGAAAAATTCATTATGTAGTACTTGAATATCGTGCCTCGAAACACTTGACGAACGGTTTTTTAATCGCATAGCACTCAGGTCAGCTCGGGAGTCGGGACATAATGTTCTGCTCCTCTATCGCTCGGGGAATCCCCGTGTTTCATTTCGTTCGTCAACTCTTGTCACCTTGGAATTATTTTGCTTGCAGTATGAGTTACAAAATCGTTAGTGTACCGTACATATCTTTCAATTTTATTGAATATTACGTTCTTATAGTATTTAAAGTATTGAGTGAGCTGGAAAAGTGTAAATTATAGTATTTGAAGTATTGAGTAAGCTGAAAAACTGTAAAAAAACTGTGTGATACTTAAAAATTATTTCTGACTGTGTGTGCGAAACAAAACAAGATTTACGAAATGAGTTCGCGTGATCGTGATGCCGGTAGAAAATTTGAGTCAGGTAGTTCAAAAAGGAAACGAGCTATCAAAAGAAAGCAGGTAAAGAAAATCTACGTGGATCTTTATACAAATATATAAAAAGTGATGATCAAGAAACCTCTACAAAACATTTATTGACTGAAAGTGACTCTAATCCTGATCCAGCTGAAAACATTCCTCCCACATCATAATAAAAACAGCGAGGATGATGATGAATTAACTACATCGTTGTCTCTTAGGTCACCGGTGCCGCAGTCAACGCTATCCAGTCAAGAACACGACGTCTCTGCAGGGCAGTATGACAATTTTTATTTTATCAGACATAATGGCAGAAATGATCCTAAACAAAAATGGTCAAAGTACCCGCCATCAAGTGCTGTAAGAACACGAGGCCATAATATAATTTTACACTAACCAAATGTCAAGTCAGCAGCGAAATCAGCAAAGACTGCTTAGGAATGTTTTAGTTTGTTCTTTTCTGATGACATTTTGAACTAGTAACATGTACAAATCAATACATCGGGGAAGTCAGAATCAAAGAATACAGATACAGATATTGAAGAAATAAAAGCATTGTTGGGCTTGTTGATTATGTCTGGAATGTTGAGAACCTCACATCTCAATTTCATAGATCTCTGGGCCACCGATGGAACTGATGTAGAGGTGTTTCGCCTGACAATGACTTATCAACGTTTTCTATTTTTACTGAGATGTCTTAGATTTGACGATAGAACCACCAAAGCTAAACGTTTGCAAATTGATAACTTAGCAGCTATACGTGAGATTTGCGACATGTTACAAGCAAAATTTCAAGAAGCCTATTCACCGGGCGAAAATGTAACGATAGATGAGCAATTGATTGGTTTCCGTGGCCGTTTCAAAGGCAAAGTTTACATGCCAAGCAAACCAAATAAATACGGCATAAAAAACCAGGCATTAGTAGACTCAAAAACATTTTATTTGCTGGCTTTTGAGGTTTATTCTGGCAAACAGCCTGCGGGTCCTTACCAAGTCTCAAACAGCCCTAATGACATAGTAAAACGTCTTGTAGAGCCGATAAAAGGAAGTAAGCGTAATGTTACCACAGATAATTGGTATACGAGTGTGAAACTTGCAAATGAATTATTGGATCCACCCTACAAGCTCACCTTAGTTGGAACACTCAAGAAAAACAAACCAGATATACCTCAGGATTTTTTGCCAAACAAAACTAGAACTCAATTCAGCTCTCTTTTCGGTTTCCAAAAAAACAATGACCTGTGAAATGAATGTGTTGTTATCTTCCATGCATCATGCAGCTAATATCGACCCAACTTCAGGTGATCAACGGAAGCCAGAAATAATAATGTATTACAATGGCACCAAAGGAGGAGTGGACACCAATGATCACTTGTGTGGTACATACAACGTAGGAAGGCGACCAAAACGATGGCCGTTAGCCATTTTCTTCCATCTTATAAATGCTTCAGGCATAAATGCACTCGTTTTACATCGTGCAAATACCGAAAAATTACGTACTCACGTGAGGCGTAATTTCTTGCGGCAATTGTCTGTTGAACTTGTTCAAAATCACCAGAAACGACGACTTGAAGTCATTACAACTCCCAAGGTTGTAAAAAAACGTCTTATGGAAGTTCATGAGTTGGAAAACCGCGTCCCACCAACCACTGTAAAGCGTGGGCGTTGCAGCAACTGCCCGCGGAAAAGTGATCGTAAAATATCGACAAAATGCAAAAAATGCACAAAATTTGTGTGTAATGATGACTCAGAAATATACTGCCAACAGTGTAATAAAAGTGATCCGGAGAGTTCCTAAAAATATTTATATAATTTAACTTTGATCTCAGCATAAGTACAAATTTTTTATTTTTGATAATTATTTTAATTATGTTTGTTTTTCTTTACTAATATATTAATTCATGTTATTTCTTATAAATATTATAGAAATAATAAAGCACTTTAATATTAAAGAAGTTTTATTTACTTATATATTTAATATATATTAAAAACAATTCCTGCAATTTGGGGTCACATGCGAGCAGTTATGTAATGTTCTTCGTGCGAGTAATTAAGGGGTTAAGTAACAACACTGTACAAAGACGTATTGATGAAATGAGCTCTGATATAGAAAGCTTCTTGTGTAATTATCTGCAAACCACTCATTTTTCTATTCAATTGGACGAGTCTACTTTGCCTGGTAATGAAACATTATTATTGGCATATGTTCGATTTGTTATGGACGAAGAAATCCATGAAGAGCTGCTATAATCTTTGAAGTCGGACACTAAAGGCGAATCGATATTTAATGTCCTGAGTAATTTTTTACAGAAAAATCTATTCCATTTACAAACATTATTTCGTTGGCAGCAGATGGAGCTCCTGCCATGTTCGGGCGATATCGTGGGTTTATAAGTCATCTTAAAAGAATAATACCAGGACTAATTGCAATTCACTGTGTCATCCACCGACAACACCTTGTAGCGAAAAATTTGAGTGATAGATTGCACAAATCGCTTCAATTTGTGATTAACGCAGTTAATAAAATAAGAAGCAATGCTTTGAATACCCGTTTATTTGCACTATTGTGCGATGAAAATGATGAAGATTTCCAACGACTGCTCTTACACACTGAAGTAGGCTGGTTGTCGAAAGGTGCATGCTTATACAGATTTTATTCACTTTTCGAATCAGTGATAGAGTTTCTGGAAACTAAAGCACCAGATTTAAAAGAAAATCTGATCAAATATAAAGCGGACATTGCGTACTTAACAGATTCGTTCAAAAAATTCAATAACGTTAACTTGCAGTTACAAGGGGACATCCTTAATTTAATAAAAACAAAGGGTGTAATTTCGGCTTTTCTTGGTAAATTGAAATTAATGAAGCAAAATATTAGTCGGCGCGAATTCTCCAGAGTCAAAAGTAGATTTGAAGATATTCTGACGATGGAAATACCACCATGGATCATAACCCCATTTAATGAACCGGAAGAGACAAATGTGGTATTACAAGAGGAGCTACTTGAGCTCAGCACCAACGGGGAACTGAAGGTGAAATTTAAAAAAGGCTATCAAACATTTTGGCTGCAGGCTGAAATCCCCGAAAAATATCCTGGGCTGTGGGAAATTGCGAGAAAATTTTTGATAGCGTTTCCCTCGTCATATCTTGTCGAAAGAAGTTTTAGTGCCATTACCAACCTGTTAACAAAAAAAAGGAGCAGATTGAACATCACAGAACGGGGAGGTTTGAGATTACTTCTTACAAAACTGAAGCCAAATATTGATAATTTGCTGTCAATTCATCAAGTACATCCGTCTCATTAAAAATATGACTATTTTTTATTGTTGGTTTACATTTCAGAGTTCATTGTTGATTTTTTGTCAATTGTTGATTGTTTGTAATAATAAATGTTTATAATTTTGTATAACCACAAGTATTATTTTAATAAATAGGACACAAGAAAATGTGCTACTTTTTTTTCTTCTTAACACCCCCAATTTAGGGTGATATTTTTTAGGATTTTTGGGAATACAGTAGAAATGTAGCAGCAGGGGGTCTACCGAAAATAGTAAAACTTTGAAAGTGGTCCACGAGAAAAAAAGTTTGGGAAATAATGGTTTAGATCATCCAGGGACCTCTTAAAAAAATTCATCAAAATCGGTCAAGCTGTTTTCGAGTTTTATGAGTCTAACGGACAACGCAATTGATTTATATATATATATATATATATATATATATATATATATATATATATATATATATGTAGGCGAAAGAGGATCATCCCAGATGCACTCATGATGGATGGCGCAAATATGCGTGCGTTACAACATAAAGGACAAGAAAATATAATAAACAGATTGTTAGCAATTCGTCGCAAATATATTGTACGCTTTTCCGATGACGTTAATTTCAAAAATCCTATATAACAACAACGGTTGCCACAATACCACAGATACGACCCTTTGCTAGAGTAAAACCTTACTCTCGATTCGGCCAGTATTTTATAGTCATGCCTACATATAGATTGTATTAACATACTACTAATATCCCTGTAATTCATATAAATTTATTGTTGTATTCCAAATTAGCATAATACGGCATATTTGCACAGACATCTAATATGCAACGATTACATCAACTTGCGACGATGTAAGCTTCCAACTGGCTGACGGTCTCCACCTATTGGTGGCATGCGTGCCCGCTCACTTTATGCTTCCTTTTGTTTTCAATATTTCATAGAAAATATTTACAAAAACTTTTTTTACAGTCTTTGCCAGATATTGCTTAACAGGTAGACAAATTCAATCTTGATAAAAAATAAATAAATAGAAATGAAAGAATGAATGCTTTCATTTTTATTTATTTATTATAAGCCACTGCTTGACTAAAATCCCAACTGGTGGTAAGTGGTAAAGAAGTCCTAGATAGTAAATTGCACTGTTTAGTGTAACAAAAGCCTCTTACCATTCACCTTTGCCATACATTCCTGACATGAGATTTGTTTGACTTAGAGTCTTAACGGTCTTGACATTGGCAGAATTCATTACAATGAGATTGCCTTAAGTAAAAAGAAGATGCCTCGCTACTGGTTTTAAAACTACTTAGTGATATAGTACAGCACCAGCCCATATGTGACAGCAGTACTCCATGTTCACTTAGTAACTAAACAGGTTAATGTTACCGATTGTATGTAAAAATTGAAAAGTAAATACCTGTACCATCTCGTTACTACTTGATGTGTGTTTATTCTGGTTGGTGATCCAAACGCTTTTGCCAGACCAAAATCACCAATTTTCAATATTCCTTCCCGATTTATAAGTAAATTGTTAGGTTTCAAATCTCTGTGCAGAATCCAATTTTGATGCAAGTATTCCAGTCCTTTTACAGAAATCACATACTTAATTATTTTTATAATGTCAAAAATCAATCACAGAGCTGAATCAAGTTTCATTTTCATTTATCTTTCAATAAGCTTTATAAATTGAATAAAATTCCAAAAGCTTCAAGAGAACCCTGAGGCCAGTATTCAGATACAATTTTAAGTTTAAACTCAAACTTTGCAATGTCAAAATTTAATTCTACATCATATTATGCTACACAAATATAAATATTGCAAAAACTTTGGAAATTCAAACAAGAAATTATCTCTAAATATGGGCCTAAGATTGTACGACTTGGCCAAAACAAAAGTTGGACAAAAGTTTCGTCGAACGCACCCTGCCTCTATCCCCATGCTTCCCCTTGTGACCAATCACCGTTCAGGAGTTCCCTCCCTAATTCTAATAACGTCTTAGCTATCATGCGCCTAATTGTTTTGGTCTTTTTTAAATTTTGCTATATCAATATTATGACAATTTTTACCTTTCAAGGTCATAATCATATAGGCCTTAACATTAGCTGGAGTAAGTACAATATTGCTGTCCTTCACTATTATTTCTAAATCAGTATCCATAAAGTCAAACACCAAGGAAACATTTGATTTTTGTCCGAACACATCTGAAAATTTGATATTTTCATGAAATATATTTCAAATATACTTGCCTACTGCTAATACTAGGATTATTAAATTATTAATAATATTAAATGACATTATAAAAAATTAAACTTAATAAAAAGTAAAAACCAACTTCAAAAAACTAAAAAGTATTAAATAATTTTTTAATCCTGAAATTGAATTGGTGCTAAGACATAGTGTATAGAAGAATTAAAACCTTTTTGAGTGGACCGAAGAATATCACAAACTCAATCTAGAAATATCATTTACACATAATAGTTACATTAACAAATTCATTGCCTATTTTGCCACCCTTAGGGATAGAATTTTGTCTCCCAAATCAATATGGGACCCCCCTAAAGTACAGCTTATTTAATTAAAGGAGAATCATCAAAATCTGTATGAAACTAACAAAGGTATTGCATAACACACATAATAAAAAAAAAAATTATCTTTGTACACTACATAGAGTCGGGAAGGGACATCCTAGATGAAGGTTTATCAACCAAATTGGCGATATATTGAAAATGGGCCAGATTAGAAGTACCCTTAACCGACGAGCGCGTATGCGTAGATATATGGATGTAAAGGAGGCGAGAGAAGTGTCAGGATCGTGCCAAATGGAAGTCCGTAGTCTCTGCCTACCCCTCTGGGTGACAGACGTGAGTGTTTATGTATGTATTATGTCGTATACTACATAAAACAATTTTCATATTTTTATTGAGTATGATTTAGCCATTCATTATTTTGGCTGAATGTTTTTTTTTTATTAAGGACAACAAACAGTTGTATAATAAAAATTACAATTCAAATCTTATATAAACAGATTAACTAATTACACAACCAACACCGTTATCCACAAAAATACAAATTGTTGGTGGCAAGAAAGTAGAATAATCCAGTCCAGTTGATATTTATCTATTTCTCTAACATCAGACATCACATAATCATCGAGGCTCTCCTCTGTGTCACTACAATATTTTTTTATAGTATAAGGGTGACAAATAAGCACACAGTCCATAGATATCTACATTTATGCTCGATTAAGAATCAAAATGCAGATGCGTTGTCACCTCTGAGAACTAAGATAGAATGCCTCATTTCCAGTAAAAAGGGTCCCCAGTTTTCTACACTCACCATACAAAACACAACAGCATTAAGCTGCTATTTTACACTGGTATTCTGTGAGATACAATAACTCATCATATTGAATCTTTATCTAATGTTAACTTTATGTGAAAAGACAGCAGACAATAAGGGAGAAAAATTGCTCCAGGCAGGATTTTAATCCAAATCGACTCAACAGTTGGATACTTCAATAACATCATATTATCTATAACATGTAAATCACACATTTAAAAGTATTAGATGATAACACATTTTAAAGACTTGTTTACAATTTGATGTTATAATAATATTCCATAACAATTTATGTTCCTCTTTCTTCAATTTGATTTAAAATACCAATATTTCGGTTATATTATCTTTTCAAAGGTACAAGGGCTTAAGTTTGCGGCCTAAAATACTTTTATTAACTTATCACTTCCATACTGATAGTACTAGTTATGTGACTCAGTGGTCAGCGTCATTCTATAATGAAATCCATTGTTAAAAAGGAAATAAACCGAAAGAAATTTTGGAGATGTCATTGGTTCTTTAAAATCCTGGGCTTTCATATACAATGGTAAAAATTGGGCTCACTTATTTCAACAAGGAAGAGAGACCAGTGAAGACAGCCTCCGCCTGGGGCAACCAATGCAGATAGGCAAATATAGAATTAAACCAAAAAATGAATTGTAGAAATTTTAAATGACATTTTTAAATGACAACAATGACTGGTAAGTTTAATCATGATTTTTTTTAATTGTGTGAGATTTTTATGAAATTTGTAACCAGATAGAAACCGTAGATGAAATCTGGATTCATCAATATGATTCTGACTTTAAATTAAAATCAATGCAAAGGGTGAAAAAGAAGGAAAGCTATGTAAGAAATTTAAAGTGGAAAAATTGGCATCTAGGATCATGCCAATAATTTTATGGGACAGCGAGGGAATTTTATTAATTGATTATTTACCTAAAGGGACTACAAGGAATGAACAACAATATGCAAATTTATTGGATTAGACACCTGAAGGAGTCGTACAGAAAATACGTGGTAAATGTAGCACAGTGTGCTGTTGCTGCAAGAAAACTCACCAGTCTATGCCACTAGAGTTGCAAGACAGACTAAAAGACACAGGTTTTGTAGAAACTGACCACACAATGTATAGTCCAGTGGCTTCCCAGTGACATCTTCCTTTTTTAGAAAATTTAAAGAGGAGTCAAGTGGCAGGCTCCTATTCGAGGTAGGTGTGCAGAGACCTTCCAATTCCTTCAGTGAGATGAAGGTGGCCATAGAACATTTCAAAGACCAAATTAAATAATATTTTTTCAATGGCTTAAAGGCATAATATTAACAGTATGAAAAAAGCATCTCACTTGATGGAGATTATATTGATAATATAATAAAAATTAATCTTATAATACTTTCATTAAGTACCTTAGGCCGCGTACTTAGCAACCCTTCGTATGTTATAATAACTCTGATTTAATAAATTACATGAAACAACCTAGTAATCCTATGAGATTAATATGCTCCAACTCTTGTAAAAGTTTGATCTCTCTTAGAGCAGTCCGATTAATTCCATCCTGGGCTTCAAGGCGAGATCCAATTTTTATTTTTTTAACTGCAACAATTTTATCAGTTTTGACATCTCTAGCCTTATAAACCGTAGCAAACTGTAAAAAAAAAAGGTTTTTGGTAGGTATATTCTTATCTGATTCTAGAATATATCTATACATTTGATTTAAACGAAAAACTAAAATATTAATAAATTTACCTGTCCCTCTCCCAGAAAGTCAATCTTCTCATAACGTAAAGTTGGTTCATTCATGATTTACTATTTAAGATGCGTTTAAAGATGTGAAATCATCCTATTCCTATTCAAATGATAAATCCATGTTTTTAATAAGGGTGTTGCGTTTCAAAATAATGGATTTAATAATTAAAATTGCATCTTTCTTTAAAAGTACACGATGATACACGACAACACAACACAAACTGATTAAAAATTTAAAATTTGACATATAATTTTTTTATATCCTATTAAGATTTTTGGTTTGGATGCTTGTTTTTTAAGCCATATCTTCATTTCATTCGGGATCTTAGTTTTCATAGATCTTCAGTATCAAGTGACAATAATCCGTTATAGTAAACTGCTTCACAATATGTTGATGCGTTAGTTTAGTTATAGTTTTAGTTCTGTGAGATTTTGACGGCAACTTGACAGTTGGCGATAGTATCTCGGGGCGCCTAAGCAGACAGACACCTTATCTTAAGATTCACATTACCAGCGGAGCACTTGTATCACAGTTTCCACTAATAGTTCACATGCGCAGACATTTAATACACAAAATTGCACCACTTTTACATATTAAAATCCACTCCAAACCATTACTTAAACAATAATACAGGAGCAGCAATCCGCCGCTACGAGGGTGACACTGAAAGTTCTTAGAAAATCAAAAACTGAACAAACTAGCAAGTTATTAGTTTTATTACATCGCTGCATCCGATGGAACCACTGAGAAAAGCACTTTGTCCACTCGTTCTTAGGGGTCTCTTCAACGGCATTTTGAAACCATTGCAGGCAGGATGGTAGGCTCTTGTATACGAAGAATGGTGGACATGGCGCGGAACAGCTCACACTCGAACTGTCTGCCTCTGTCGGTAGTGATCTTGCGAGGACAGCCGAAGCGGGATACCCATCCAGCGATGAAGGCGCGGGCACAGGTCTCCGCAGTTATGTCAGCCAAGGGATATGCCTCAGGCCAACGAGTGAAGCGATCGATGACTGTGAGGCAGTATCTGTAACCACAAGAAATTGGTAAAGGCCCTACTATGTCCATATGGACATGGGAAAAGCGTTCAGAAGGAACTGGGAATGGAGAGATGGGTGATTGGGTATGTCGGTAAACTTTGCTTTTCTGGCAATCTATGCATTCTCTAGCCCATTGCCGGCAATCCTTCTTTGCACCAGGCCAGATAAATCTCTCTGTCACTAATTTCACAGTTGCCTTGGCACCTGGATGACTCAACCAATATAGTGCATTGAAAATTGGTCTTCTGAAGGCGGCTGTGACAAATGGACGTGGATGCACTGTAGAAATGTCACAGTATATGTCCGTGTTGCAATCGGGAGTTTTTATCCTTCTGAGTTTTAGAGCGGTACCTTTTTCCAATAGTTCTTTCAGTTCAGGATCAACATCTTGAGAATGAGCAAGAGCTTGGTAATCGATGGGCTTCGATAATTCCTCGATACCCGAGAGAGCATCTGCGACAACGTTATCCTGGCCTTTTGCCACTTATACAAAGTTCCATTCGCCTAAACCAACTCTGAAAACACTTTTGCCAGTCTTGATCTGACAGGTCGGAAATCGCTTCTTCGTAGGCAGCCACGGCTTCTTCGGCGCTTGAAAAAAACTTGCCTTTTATTTTTTCTTCGACTCTTGGAAACAAAAAGAATTCACAAGGAGTTAAGTCAGGGCTGTAGGGTGGGTGACTTAGAGTTTCAACACCAGATTCCTCAATAAATGTTTTTGTTCTAAGGGAGGTGTGTGAAGAGGCGTTATCGTGATGCAGCATGATTCCCCGAAGCCCGGTCTTTGGTCTTCTCTCCCGCACAGCTTGAAAAGCTTTAGGGAATGCAACTGTAGTATATTATTCAGAGTTGACTGACCTACAATTTTCCAGCATTGACGTTGACAAATGTCCGCTCCGCGAAGAAAAACTAGCCACCATTTTTTTGCCGACGTTGCGAGGCTTTGCAGTTTTGTCGGTAACTGTCGTTCTGAGTAGACCCATACCGATGATTGCCTTTTATTTTCCGGATCATATTGATAGATCCATGTCTCGTCACCAGTAACGATTTCTGAAACACGCCTAGATGCCCCGTTTTCAAAACGTAGACGCATTTCATGGCACCAATCCACACGAGTCTGTTTTTTGCTTTCGGAGAGCAAACGAGGGATCCATCGACAACAAAGCTTCCTCACTCCAAGATGTTGATGGGATGGTATGAATGCTCCATGAACTAATGCCTACAATCTTTTCGATGTCCGTATATGTGATTCGTGGGTCTTCTCACCAACATTTCAGTAGTCCATACATTTTCTGCCGTTACTGCTGTTTGCGGGCCCAGTTCTTTAGTCATCTTTAAGATTAATTTAACCCTTTGAATTCAGCAAACCACCTAAAATTGTTGCGTGATGGAGCTGAGTCCCTAATGCTGATTGTAACGGTGTAAACTTAATTGTTCGGTTAAACCAAATTTAAAATCATAATATATCATAGCGCGCAAATGTTCACGGTTAAGATCTATAGTTTTAAATGAAAAGCGCGGGAAACGTTGCAGGAAAATTAATAGAACTTTGTTTTTTTTTTTAATCTTAAGCAATTGGCTTATGGAGTTCTATTTTTAAATAAATTTGCTTTTTAGAAACATATAACGCGGGTGCGTTCCATTTTTAAATTTCTAGCATCTCAAAAGTGATTGAGTGACCTACGTAGCATAAAGATCTTCTGTTGGGAATCTTTTTGGTTTAAAATGCATAATTTTTAACAAATTTCTCTTTAACAAATTTCTCTGTGCCCTTTCAACTTCTAAAAACTTAGTTTTAGTAACACCACCCCATACAGGAATACAATATGAGCCAAAGCAATATATATATTTGATAAAGTAAATTTTTCGTAGTTATATTATTCGTAATATTTTTATGAAAATCCGAATCACGATTGGCGCGTACATTTATTGTGCGATCTTCCGCAGTCGTAGCAGCGACCTATTCAATTAGTTTGCGATGATGCTAAAGCAGATGGCTGAATATAACCTTCGGGAATATCTAAAAATTGTTAAAATTTGAATGTCGATCTTCGTGATAATGACTTTTGTTTTAATCTTTTGTGTGCTGTAGGTTTCATCCATGCCAAGAAAAGGGAAATAAAAAAGTGGCGGCGAATTATCTTTTCAAATTTTTTGTTTGCTGTGTATAATAATGTGATCGCTAGTGTTTCCGTTATTCGTTGGTACTAAATAAATTGGTCATAAATAAATGCACGTGTATGTGCTGCACTGAGCACGTCTTCCTACTATTCAACTTTTGATCATATTATCGAGTCGTGAAGGTTGTAATATCAAACATTCGAGATATAGACAACCGCACATCTGCTCCACGCCTCCGGTGTAGTGCTACCATGGAAGACAGAATTAAAGAGCCTCTGAAGGACTTCGGTTTTCCACCCGCTTTCACAAGCTCCGCTCTAATTCCATACTCGCCTGGGGCCTTGCCGTTTTAAGATGCTGGAGAGCCATTCTAATCTCGCTCAGACTGACCTCCGGAATATCATCAGAATAATGTCGGATAAGACTTGCTCTCCGTGTAGTGGCGGGTAAGAATACGCACTACCCCATATCTTCCGTGGGTTTCGTAAAGGCAACAGAGGGAAACTGAGGCAGAAGATGGGCAGCAGCATCTTTCTGATAACAGCAAAACAACAATAAAAACTACGGTTGCCAACCCGCTCGCCAAGCGTGGCAACTATGGCAATATTACCCCCATGATGAGAGTTACGAAGAGACGGCCCCAGTCCCCGGCGGCTCCGCTACTCCTGGCTACGGTGGCGACACATGGTAACGGCGGGGCGGGGGTGCTAAGAATCTCCGGTGGAGGTTCGGTTGCCACCTAAGACGACTCGACCTGACAATATATATCGCACGCACCCTGAGGATTGACGTGAAGATCCTGGAGCTGGAAGAAGAGATAGACAAGTTGCGCTGGAATATTATAGGATTATCCAATGTCTGAAGAGAGGGGAGGACATGGTAAATCTCGAATCCGGCAACTTGTTCTATCACCGGGAGGGCGACCATCTGTCCCAAAGAGGGACTAAAGTCGGATTTATCGTTCACAAGTCTCTCGTTAACAACGTTGTATAGATTGAGAGTGTGTCGACGAGGGTTGCGTACATTATACTCAGAATCACCAAACGGTATTCGCTGAAGGTCATACAGGTTTACGCACAAACCTCGGCACATCCCGACGAAGAGGTGAAGGAAATGTATGAGGATATATCTAGAGCCATGCATTCCTCTAAAACCCATTATACGGTGTTAATGGGAGACTTCAACGCAAAACTAGGCACAACAGAGAACGGTGAGCTGAAGGTAGGGAAATTTGGAATAGGGCAACGAAACCCAAGGGGCCGAAGGCCGAAGCAGCTGGCCGACTTCATGGAGAAAGATGAACTCTTTATGATGAACTCTTTCTTCCAGAAGCGGCCCCACAGGAAGTGAACCTGGTCGAGCCCCGACGGTTCGACAAAAATTGAGATTGACTTCATTATGACGACCAGACGACAACTGTTCAGTGATGTCTCAGTGATCACGAGGGTGAAAACTGGTAGTGATCACCGAATGGTTAGAGTACACTGAATCTAAACGCTAAGTTGGAAGGTCTCGTCTAATGAAGTCAACGCTCCGTCCCCTCGTGCTCTATTCCAAAGTCCGAAACCTTTCAGCTCGAGTTACAAAACCGTTTTCAGTGCCTAGAAGACTGCAATGGAGTGGACGATATGAATGATAAGCTCGTGAAACTGTCCATGCGGTCGGAGCTAAGTTCTGCAAGACCCGCCGCAGAAGAACACAAAAACTCTCCGATCACTCTTAATCTCATGGCTGTTAGATGGGAAATGAAGCTGCAGTCTTCAACAAATTTGACAGCATACAGGCAACTGAACAGACAGATCTCCAAATGCATGCGGCGGGACTTGCAACTTCAATACAGCTCGTATTGAAGAAGCGATCGAGCGGAACCAGGGCTCCAAAGTCTTCGCTAGAGATCTGTCTGCCAGACAGAGCCAACTGTCGAAGCTGAAGACCGAGTGTGGCAGCGTCGTTACCGGGACGCCTGAGATTTTGAGTGACATTGAGAGGTTCTACGGGCAGCTGTACACATCATCGTCGGAGCCACATAAAAGTGTGAGTAACGATCCAAGAGCAAGTCTTCATCATCATCATCATTACAGCCCTTCACAAGTCCACTGCTGAACATAGGCCTCCCCCAAGGAATGCCACAAAGCACGGTTCTGAGCCACCTGCATCCATCGACTCGGAGAGTTTTATGTTCTTCTGCGGCGGGTCTTGAAAATCTTAGCTCCGACCGCATGGACAGTTTCCACGAGCTTGTCATTCATATCGTCCACTGCATTGCAATCCTCTAGGCATTGGAAACGGTTTTGTAGCTCGAGTTGAAAGGTTTCGGGATTTTGATTAGAGCACGAGGGGACGGAGCGTTGACTTCATTAGACGTGACCTCTCTAACTTAACGTTTAGGTTCAGTGTGCCTCTCACCATTCGGTGATCGCTGCCGGTTTTCACTCGCGATCACTGAGACTGAACAGTTGTCGTCTGGTCGTCATAATGAAGTCAATCTCATTTTTGTTGAACCGTCGGGGCTCGACCAGGTCCACTTTCTGTGGGGCCGCTTCTGGAAGAAAGAGTTCATCATAAGGTGTCCTCTTTCTCCATGAAGTCGGCCAGCTGCTGGCCCCTTGGGTTTCGTTGCCCTATTCCAAATTTCCTACCTTCAGCTCACCGTTCTCTCTGTGCCTAGTTTTGCGTTGAAGTCTCCTATTAACACCGTATAATGGGTTTTGGAGGAATGCATGGCTCTAGATATATCCTCATACATTTAGTCCACTTCCTCGTCGGGATGTGCCGAGGTTGGTACGTAAACCTGTATGACCTTCAGCGAATACCGTTTGGTGATTCTGAGTATAATGTACGCAACCCTCGTCGACACACTCTCAATCTATACAACGTTGTTAACGAGAGACTTGTGAACGATAAATCCGACTTTAGTCCCTCTTTGGGACAGATGGTCGCCCTCCCGGTGATAGAACAAGTTGCCGGATTCGAGGATTACCATGTCCTCCCCTCTTCGGACCTCGGATAATCCTATAATATTCTAGCGCAACTTGTCTACCTCTTCATCTAGCTTCAGGATCTTCTCGTCAGTCCTCAGGGTGCGTGCGTTATATGTTGCCAGGTCGAATCGTCTAAGTTGGCAACCAGATCTCCACCGGAGATTCTTAGCACCCTGCCCGCCGTTACCATGGTCGCCACCGTAGCCAGGAATAGCGAAGCCACCGGGGACTGGGGCCGTCTCTTTGTAACTATCATGGGGGTATATTGCCATAGTTGCCACGCTTGGCGAGCGGGTTGGCAACCGCAGTTTTCTATTGTTGTTTTGCTGTTATCAGAAAGATGCTGCTGCCCATCTTCTGCCTCAGTTTCTCTCTGTCGCCTCTTGACACTCACGAGTAGATATGGGGTAGTGGGTACTTTTAAATATCAAAATTTATAACTAAACTAAATACTCAGTACCAAAAATATAAACGAGCTAGTTAATTAACAAAGTTAAAAAATCTGTCTAAAAGAACCATAATTGAACAAATGGGTGAAGATATAACTAAAAAGAAGGAATTAGTAAAGAAGGCCCCTTTTCGGCGAAATTATTAAAATACAATTAGAAGAAAACTAAACTAAAATAAAGACTCATGAAGAAAAAAAATGTATCTGTAGCAGACAATTACGAACTATGGAGATTTAAATGAATAGTTATTGTTAATAGTTACATAAGTATTTTAATATTTAAAAGATTTTTATATTATGTTATGTTATTATACGTGCCATTATCAGATTCAAAGAAATTGGCTCAAAGTGTTAATAAATTTCCTATATTTCATATGAAATTGTGTATTTAATCATTACTATGTAACCCTCGTCAGGCAGTTAAATTTATAAAATCGAAATATCTCAAAATCTACTTAAAAAGTGACTGGCCGATTTAGATCAATATGTTCATTACATTATCTATCTTAAATACCCAAATTTAAAGAAATTTGATTTGAAAAGTATGATAAACAAAATATCCCAGAAAGTTACCCAACTTTTGTAAATTCACCCATAACTAAACAAAACGTGTATATCGTACGTCCATTGTTACTAACATTGAGAACGCAATCACTATAGATTAAAGACTTGTCTTGTAAAGTAATGTCACATATATTACTACTACAACAGGAATGTCATTTTTCTAGTAAATCAGAAGATACGAGTGTACTAACTCTCGTATTTGGCATAATATAAAGAGACCAAAGATGACCACTTGACATTTCAATTTCCACGCATGAATTACTCGCAACATCTTTCAATAGATTTGTCTCTTTTGCCTTATTTGAAAATAAAATTAGGAATAGCGAGACAAGTATATTGACTCAATTTATGTAAAATTGTAGGTTCTCTCTATGCACACGTATGGATGTATGTACACGTATGCTATGTAGCCATGGACGTACTATACAAACATAGATATATATCAATATTATCTATGGGTAATACTATTTCTATCTGTGGTCAGGCAGGCGCTTATCGTCAAATTATAGTTAATAAAGTGCTACATAATTTTGCTGTTCTTCTAAAGTACATAGTCATCGATATCAGTTAAAATGGCAGAAGGCCAAGAAGAACCGAAAAGATAACAATTACAGTAAAACTCCTAAGGAGAAACAACAAGTAGAAATTGAGGAAGATGCTGACATCAAAAAGTATGTTCGACTCTTATAAACCTTTAATAAATGGCGTAATAACATAGATATTGCACACGCAATCAGTGATGACAGTTGTTTTAATCATTATAAGATAGTGAATTTTGTTTCGATTATTTTTGTAGCTCAAAGATGTGCTGTCTCCAAAGTTTAACGCCGAACCTGAACAGTTATGTCTAATTTTTGCTGGAAAATTATGAATGATAGCGATACTTTGAAGCAACATAATATTAAGGATGGCTTGACCATACATCTAGTTATCAAGACACCACAAGACCAGAACCTGAAGGAGGCACGGCGTCCACCAGGTAAGTTTTCAGTAGTTCCTCAATATCACTCATATTATTTTGATTTAATTATAATCTTTCAGTTCTTAGAATGTACTAGAAAAGCAATTATTAATGTATTAAAGGCTCAGTTGCTTTAACTAAATGAGATATCCAGATATTATTGTGTATTACTGGAAGAACTTTTAAAATTAAGTAGTCCTAGACTTGCATTGAAATTTATAAGGAACCATTGTAAAAGTATACTTGAATATTAAAAGCAGCTAAATTGGTTATCTTACCTTGGGAACATCGTAATACATATTATACAAAAATACAGTTGAATTGTTAACTGCTGTTTTATAAATAGTCTCTTTTTCTTTGAATAGTACAGTACAGATTTTTAACTTGACCAACCTAAATACAGGCTCTCTAAACTTGTCTAAGTCAGTATTGCCATATGGCAAAAATAAACTCACTTGATCAATTTCCAAAAGTCACCAGGTTGAGCTAAAGGAGACAATTTCTTTTGTATGGAGAATGGGCCCACTACAAATTTTAGGGATACTTAATGAAATGTATGTCGATTTATTCCTTATAATCTATAGATTGCAAAATTAATATTAGTTTTATCGCATCTAAAGGAATTCAGAGAAATTAAAATATGAATATCACAATAACCTAAAAGAAACTAAACGCTATTTTTTTAAATCTGGCTTTACGGCTCTGGGTTCTAGCCCTTCTGAGCCTAAACTAAAAGTTGTTTTCTATTAGTATTGTGAGTTAGAATAGTGTATATAGAATAGAATAGGACAGCTAAATAATTAATAGCATAAAACAAAGTTGCAGGTACATTTAACATTTATAGGTACTTTTAGACTGATGGAAAATCCTTTAGTAGTTCCGGCAAAAATAGTACACTGACCAAGAAACATGGCGTGAGGCTATTTTTACATGTATTGATTGATTAGTGAATATACATCACAAACACCATTACAGTAATTAAATAAATATGATTAAAGCCAAAATGAATAAAAGATAATATGTTCATTTATAATATTACCTTTACATGCTATATAGTAAGAAAGATGTTTTAATCTGGTTGTAAAGGATAAAAACACAAAGTAAAATACCACTGTACTTATTACTTTAATCATTTCAAAAGTAGTCTATTAATAGTGGAACAGACAGACAGGCGCGGTGTTAAGACTTTGTTTTGATATATCTTTGTTGGTTAGTAAAGGTGCAGTGTGTAAACTTTGCTTTAAAATATATTAACTGATTAGTTATTATACCCCAAACACCATTAAAGCCAAAATGACTAGGTAATATCATGTTTATTTATGTTGATAAACATGAAGTGAGATGTTTTAACTAGTTGTGTAAGGATTACAAAACACATGTATAATTTAATTGTATTTATTATTGTCAGTCATTATCATTCCAAAAGATATTTTCAAAATAACTTGATAATAACATGTCCATTTATGAAATTGTTAGAATCATAAGGATATTTTATGTGATATAAGACTGTTGTCTTCAATATCCATATACTTTTTTGTCTCTGCTTACGAGCAGCTCGGCAAGATTTCAGCCTACAAGACATACACATTTATTCTAAGCAACCCACCTGAAAAAGTTAATGAATATTGAAACAAGCACACATGTACTTATTTATCTAATATCATTTGCAACCAGTAACACGTTTTTAGGTGCACGGTGCGCCCAACAGTGAACTATTAAGGGGTGTTTAGCGAGTTTTACCTCTACAGCGATTGAGAAAATAAATAGCACGTAAGATGTTTTGAACTGGTCGTGTAAGGATAAAAAAAAACTCTGTATTGTCACTGTATTTGTTATTGTAAAATCATCACATTCTTAAAGCAGTATTAAAAGTGACACATGCCACCAGGTGCAGTGTCAGGACATTGTTATTAATTTGTATTGATTGAATAACATGTTTACATTCCAAGCACCATTAAAACCAAATGACTGGATAGTAACATATCCGATTTTTACGATATTAACCACGAAAATTAAATAGCATGTAAGGTGTTTTGAACTATTTGTGTTAGGATAAAAAGAAACACTGTATTGTCACTGCATTTTTATTGTTTATTATTGTAAAATCATCATATTCTTAAAGCAGTCTATTATAAGTATCACAGGCCGAGGTGCAGTGCCAGGACATTCTTTTAATATGTGTTCATTGATTAGCATGTTTACATCCAACTGCAATTAAAGCTAAAATGTAAAATTCTCGAGTAGCAGTCTCGCACCGTAAGCTCAGTGTGGGACGGCTACCCCAGTTGGAGTGACGACCTGGTAAGATATTCAAAAAGTCTATGGATGCAGGTGGCTCAGGACCGTGCTTTGTATAATTCTTTGGGAGGTTTATGTTCAGCAGTGGACTTGTCCACTGCTGAACATAGGCCTGGCTATAGGCTGTAATGATGAACTTATTATCATTTTAGCTGCATGAATTTTAAAAACATAATGATCTTAACACAATAAAGTGCACTAAGTGTCTGAAGATACAGATGCACTCTCTATTCTCTCAATCTCGGTATGTTAAGAAAATGGTCACTCATTCATGGACTGACTGCGGCAAGTGCAACTTAATTTCGCAGATCTATTGATCTGAACTACTTAACCACGAGTTCCTCTTCTCTACGACTAACGCTGCAGGGGATGAACTACGCTATTTAAGCCCTCGCGACAATGTCGTCGGCCATCAAGCATGAATCGGGCATTGACCGTTGTGAGTATCAAATACTATGAAATTTATACTATTACGCCTCATGCGCGGTCGTCTAGTAGCGCTTGAAGAGCATTACTAAATATCTATACCTAACTACGCTAAAAGTTTTATCGTTATGATTTGGGAATATAATCCGAAGTTCCGAAGCTCCGCTCAACCCCTTGGGGAAAATAGCATGATGCTATGAATATTGTACTAGTGTGACCGTGAGGCTGTGCGGTTGGTTAAGCAAGGTTATACATTTATTTTGGTTGATAAATAGATACTTAGTTGGGTTCATAATGGCATAAAGAGGATAATCTCAAGATTTTTTTGTCTTTAATGTACTACAGTTTTATAATGTATGAAAATCTGTCTCTATATATATCTAAAGTTTTGAAAGTTATATTTTTGAAGTCTCATTATAACAATATTTTACTTACTGGTACAAATAATGTAGAAATGACTCCTTTTAATAAAATTGTTTTTATTCTACTTTTTCTTTTATACTTCTCAAGAAAATATTTGCTGCAAATTGTTGAGTTCTTCTCTGCATTCCAACCAACCCGTCCAATGAACCTTAACCACGTTTTCTAATTATAGAATCCGGATT
This sequence comes from Parnassius orleans, assembly GCA_029286625.1. Taxonomy (NCBI): domain Eukaryota; kingdom Metazoa; phylum Arthropoda; class Insecta; order Lepidoptera; family Papilionidae; genus Parnassius; species Parnassius orleans. The sequence goes on from JAGSMP010000147.1 coordinate 484,754, forward strand.
TGAAAAACGGCAAAATAAAATTACGTTTTAGAACGCAAACCGAGGATTTATTTTCTTGTTGTGTAGGCAAGTCTGTCGATTCATTATAAACATTCAAGATAAATATCGACATTAATTTTGATATAGTTGAGTCAATTCCTAGCGTACATGTAAAATATTTTGTATAAAAATGTATTTACCAAATTCATGCAAATTATCAACAACGTGACTTTTTTCTTTGCAAAATATCAAAATTTTCAAAATAATTGAATATATTCTATATTTTAAACAGTATGTATCATAAATTTTAACCAAAAATAAACGCGTCATAACATTGACGACGTCTTGAGAATTTACCTGTGATATGTGAAATTATCAGGATTATTTCTAATATTAACAGCACAGTCATTCACGGAACAATTAACCATTTTGGAAAAAAAATACTTACTAAAAATAACCACTATTATACTTTAAAAAATTACAAAATATCTCGGAGCTATTTTGTGCGTGCCGAATTGTGCCGACCTGTCATTCAAAATCGGTTACGGAGTCATGAGATTTGGTATCCTTTTCTATCTTGCATTTTTGCCATAAGGAATTTTCTTCTCCCTTGCACACTATGTACGTCTATACGCCAGTATATTCTAAGTCTACGCGAGTGTCTTACTCTCGTATTTGGCATAGTATAAAGAGACCAAAGATGACCACTTGACATTTCAATTTCCACGCATGAATTACTCGCAACATCTTTCAATAGATTTGTACCTTTTGCCTTATTTGAAAATAAAATTAGGAATAGCGAGACAAGTATATTGACTCAATTTATGTAAAATTGTAGGTTCTCTCTATGCACACGTATGTTTGTATGTACACGTATTTAGCCATGGACGTACAATACAAATATAGATATATTACAACATTATCTATGGGTAATACTATTTTTATCTGTGGTCAGGCAGGCGCTTATCGTCAAATTATAGTTAATAAAGTGCTACATAATTTTGCCGTTCTTCTAAAGTACATAGTCATCGATATCAGTTAAAATGGCAGAAGGCCAAGAAGAACCGAAAAAGATAACAATTACAGTAAAAACTCCTAAAGAGAAACAACAAGTAGAAATTGAGGAAGATGCTGACATCAAAAAAGTATGTTCGACTCTTATAAACCCTTAATAAATGGCGTAATAACATAGATATTGCACACGCAATCAGTGATGACAGTTGTTTTAATCATTATAAGATAGTGAATTTTTGTTTCGATTATTTTTGTAGCTCAAAGATGTGCTGTCTCCAAAGTTTAACGCCGAACCTGAACAGTTATGTCTAATTTTTGCTGGGAAAATTATGAATGATAGCGATACTTTGAAGCAACATAACATTAAGGATGGCTTGACCATACATCTAGTTATCAAGACGCCACCAAGACCAGAGCCTGAAGGAGGCACACGGCGTCCACCAGGTAAGTTTTCAGTAGTTCCTCAATATCACTCATATTATTTTTGATTCAACTATAATCTTTCAGTTCTTAGAATGTACTAGAAAACCAATTATTAATGTATAAAAGGCTCAGTTGCTTTAACTAAATGAGATATCCAGATATTATTATGTATTACTGGAAGAGCTTTTTAAAATTAAGTAGTCCTAGACTTGCATTGAAATTTATAAGGAACCATTGTAAAAGTATACTTGAATATTAAAAGCAGCTAAATTGGTTATCTTACCTTGGGAACATCGTAATACATATTATACAAAAATACAGTTGAATTGTTAACCTACTGCTGTTTTATAAATAGTCTCTTTTTTTCTTTGAAGAGTACAGTACAGATGTTTTAACTTGACCAACCTAAATACAGGCTCTCTAAACTTGTCTAAGTCAGTATTGCCAAATGGCAAAAAATAAACTCACTTGATCAATTTCCAAAAGTCACCAGGTAGAGCTAAAATTTGTCAAGCTAAATAACAATTAATTTATTTAGATTTATTTTCGGTATTTGTTTGACATCCATTTGAAAAAGAATATAGCAAGAACCACCACATACATAGTAATTTTTTGCAATTGCACTGCAAAAAAGCCCATGTTGGAAATACATTGATGTTGAAGAAACAGAACTTCATAGATTTAATAGGTAGTAATTTACACAAAGGTTTTTTAAATTCTTAATATAAAACTTCATTCTATCATATTTCTAAGACAAAAAAGCTGTTTTGTGAATAGCGATGAGACCAATAAAATAAATACATAGATCCACATGGTATGTTCAAATATAATAATTATTTATGAAAATAATTTTTAAAAAGCTAACACTTTGTTTATAGTTCTCTGATGAACAAATACATAAACTATATGCTGAAATTATATAAGTTAGCAATATAAGCTTTTGTATTTAAAAAAATTAAGCTTTCATTGGTTTCAGTCAAATTCACTTAAAAAATAATCAACCACTAAATAATGCAAATATATTGCCAAAGAATTTCCGAAAATTCCCAAAAGATCTAGAAATAGAGTTGTCCTACAACATGTTTCTAATAATTTTTTATTGTAATTCAGTGTAATGAAGATTAAATTAGAATAAATTAAAAATTTAATCTTCATTAAATAAAATTTAAGTTAAATGAAATTTCATTAAATTAAATAATATCTCATTATCATTTGTGTGTTTATGTTCTCACAACACTATTTGTTTGTTATTGATCATTTTAATTTAAGATATTATTATAATGTTTTAAAAATGTTAGGCTAATAGATCATATTATGTATTTAATACATGATCATTACTTGGTATTGCAGTGCCGGATTAAGCAAGCGCGGGGCCCATAGCAAATTCTATTGGGGCCCTTGTTCTATTGTGTTCTTAAGTATAAAGTGGTAAAAAACAATGTGTTTGGTTTAGAATCAAGTCGCCTGAATTTCTAAAAATATTCATAAATCACTAATTAATACCTGAAACGGAACTTTTGACATTGACAGTAATCAGTAACAGATATACTCGACCAAAGAGAATATAATCACTACGTTTATACTCGACTTCGCGACTCGCGTCATTAGCTTCATTCTGTTGCTTCCGAGTTTACGTGAATGTGCTCCTTATTGTTATTAACTGCCTCCTGTTTTTCGACGACTTCACTACCCCTCTGGAGACCGATTGCTTGCTATTTTACGACGTTTTTGGAAATGGTGGAAGTAATAAAATATGTTTATTTATGAAAGTAATTATAAAAGTTGCACTTTCTTGCACCAAATAAAACATTTTGATGTTTTATTTGGTGCAAGAGCGAGCGAAGCGAGCTCGGAACTTGGGGCACCCCAACTCGTACAGGTCAGGTTAGAAGGGGATGGCGGTCGAGTGAGCGAGCGAAGCGAGCGAACGGACCCCCCCATCCCCTTCGTGGTTATTTTTTTATTAACCATCCAGAAATAGGAGCCCCGAAAAGCGGGGCTGCGTCGACCGAGCTTCCCTCGGCTGCGCCACGTTAAGTGGCGTTGGGCTACCCTCTCCCAACTCTCTCCCCCTACAAATCAGGTTTATATTTTCAAAAACATTACGAAAACATAACCTCAAAATGAGATTTTTAAAAATTTATAAAAAAAAACTAAGCACGTCCGGCAGGAAATGGAAATGGGTGGTAACTCTTCAACTCCCCTCCCCCTCACCCCACACTCCCAAATTCAGGCGACTTGATTCTAAACCTTACCCAAAACAATTACTAAATACTCAATGGGTTTATTTGCCATCTATAGGTTACAAATTTGTTGGTGTATAATAGTACAGTATATTACTATAGACCTCATAGATTTAGTAACTAACTAACTTTAGAAATAGGCCCTGTTAGACTCTGACAAGTACAAAATGTCAGAGGTGAAGAAACTAACAATTTAAAAGTGACGATACCACACAATGAGGGCTAATGAGGGCTGAGGTCACATGAGTGAAGAAACTGTACAGAGACAAAACTTCTAGAGCTGTTAAAATTTTTACCTTATTTGGTAGAGTTGGCACAGGAGGATAAAATTAAATAAATAAAACGTTTATCAGCATTTTATTAGACACATAACATATAATAATATTTTTTTACAAACTATGTATTCTAAATATTTTACTTTTATAATTATTGTTCTTCAACAATTTGTTATGGCTTTTAATTAAATAGTAAAATCTAAATCTAATGTAAAGTTTTTTTTAAATAATGTATAGGAAAGCACTCGCATTTCATAACATATGTAAATTATTGCACAAGTTATAATATTTCATTACCAATATTTACAATGTTTCTTTCGAGGTCTAATTATTCGCGAAATTTTTGCTCAAATAATTCAACAAACGCGATAAAATTGTCAGGAAGTATTATAAAAAAAACCCGATTGAACACTATCTTTATTAAAATCCTTGTAATGGCTAAATGTCTGGTAAATCAAATAGATAATCAAAATCAAAAATCGTTTATTGCGTTTCAAAAGGTAGTAACAAACCCTTGTACTGGGTTGGTAAAACCTGTGTTAAGGGGTACCCCGCTCTTCTAACAGACAAATTTTAACAATTTGAAACATAGGAAAATACATATTATATTAGTGCTTTAACAATCCTTTAGACATGAATTGATTAAATTTTTGATACTTAAGAAAGAGTGAAAGTGTGTGTGTGTGTGTGTTTGTGTGTTGTGTGTGTGGGCGCGCGTGCGTGCGCGCGTGCGCGCGTGTGTGTGTGTGTGCGTGTGTGTGTGCGCGCCCGCGCGCGCGTGTATGTGTGTTTAGCGAAGCAGTGCAGTGCTTAGAAAAGCTCTTTTATATTTATTAGGAGATCGTAGTGTACTTGAGTGTAAGAAATCAAACAAATTATTAATTTTATTTACATAAGATACTATGCCATCACATTGGTTTAAGGTATTTTTGTAGAGTGTGTGTTATAGTTATCATTTAGGTTAGGAATACTTTTTATTTTTGAGAGGTGACATTCAGTCATAACTAGTACGTCACAATCGGTTTTAGTTGAGTGGACCATAGCTTGAAAAATATCAAGACTTTGTATATACTCCTTATGTTTTGGGTAAGAATGGTTAGGTGACTTTTGTTGAGATGTGTAATAACACTCTTCAGGCGTGCAAGTGACGGCCTGAGCTATACTAATATTGTCTATATCATTATACGGATGGGACAAATTATCCATAAAAAATTAGGAAGCATTTTGTGTGTAGTAAATTTGCCTAATAGGTATTAATTTAAAATCATTTGTATAAAGGAGTTGTAGATAGCTGATTACCACGAAAGAATAAAAGTGAAAAATAATATTCCTACATAGGTTATTCCAGACTCTCAGATCAAAGTTAATTATTACAATCAATCTACAGTGTGAATGCAAGGTATTATGTTTAGCTAGCGAAAACAGAACTTTAATAAAGAGGTGTGTGTGTGTGCAATATGTGTTTGTGTATTGGAGTAAGTATTAAGGTAAATATGTGACAAGAAAAGTGTGTAAGTTAGGAATGTGTTACTGGCATAAACAGAGTTAACAGAACATAGGTGCAACATACAACTAAAAAAGTTATGTATATAACCTATATTAATTGCTTGAATACTTAGTAAGACATGGATCCACTTGAAACTAAGTACACAGTTCATGCATAGTCATTTGTTGGCCTCATAAATGCCTTTTATTTGTGCTTCATTCATAATCAGTTCAGTTCTACTGTTAACATAGGGCAGTAACATCATCAGGTTGCGGTGATGTTGTATTAAAATACGACAATCGTCTGGTTTCATATGTAACATATCGAAATCGTATTCACAATTAGTATTTTGGGGTTTCCCAAGATATTGGTTATAAACATCTTATGGAAGGCAATACTAACTAGTCGACATGTTGGTTCCTGGCAGTTACCACCCGCCTGTCTGACTTTTCCAAAGAAATTTTCGAGACAATCTCGTAAATATAAATTAATTTAATTTCTTCTGATTTTAATTCTTCATAAAGTTTTATTACAGATTTTATAGACACTTGGAATCCGTGAAAGAAATTCATGCTATTTGTAACGTCTTTCTGCCTATCACTTGTTATTGATTTTAGGTTCCTGAAAAATGTTAGCATTTCTTCTAAAACTCAATTTGATAACTATCGCACCGAAAAGCTCTTTTATATTTATTAGGAGATCGTAGTGTACTTGAGTGTAAGAAATCAAACAAATTATTAATTTTATTTACAAAATCAGCGTTATCTCTTGCGGCAACCTCGATAAGATTTAGATCTACGTAGGTATTAATAAACCATATTTACACTTATTTATATTTCATTTGATATGAATTATTCTTTTAAACAAAATTTGACACTAATTATTTTTTATACAACCCTGAGTTTGAGCACTGGCCGAGCCGGTTTAAAGCAGTTTCTCTCTGTACGTGACGAGCCGCCAGTGCTCACGCACACACGCGCCTCAAGTTTGTAGTAGTGTACCTATCACAGCGCGGTTGTATGAACCTTTGCCTCTGTACACTACGGTTTCTTTATTCATGTGCTGAGGTGAAGTTTTTGTTACACAATGTCATTTAATTGATAAGTTAGTTTTAAATAAAAGTTTATCAGTTTCTAGAGTGTTATAATATTAATACACAAAACAATACCTCAGTGGTTTGCTCTTTAATTTATTGCACATTTTTTTAAGTCCTTTTTTAATTTTTTTAACTTTTATGAATATCTGTGGTTTGGTTTATTTATTTTAATCTAATTAATATAAAATATAACTAATAATATACAGAAAGGAACATTAGCTTTTACATTTTTTGAACAAATTTATCTCTCCGCTATGAAATCTGTCAAATATTACACCTCATTTTTAAGTGGCGCTGCCCTGGTTCGTCTCGTGTGTTCATTAATAGCAAAATCTTTTTAGTACGTATTTCAAAATTTCTATTTATTACAAAGTAGGTATATTATATTTATAGGAATAACTAATGTTATATTTTATGAGTGGTGTAAATTATATAAATACATATTTTATATTTATTTATCGGTTTATTTTATTACTTTTTTTACTTTTACAAAGTAACTTTTCTAGATTTCATGTGTCCAAATTTAGAAATAATACCATCCGTGTCGATTTCTCTAAGCAAATCATATTCTCTATTCATCAGTGAGATATTTCAGGCGTTCTTGCCTCATAGTGTTCCTTAATTTATTTTTTATACGAGTCAATGTCGGAAATGAACGTTTACCACTGCAGTTATTGATCATGAGACAATAAATGCACAAAGCATTTTCTAAATTTAATCCCAATTTAATTTTGAATTACCCATTAGAAGTTTATTATATTCAATTTCCACAAACTCGTTTTTCGTACTGTCAATTGCACCAGCCACATCCGTTTTGAGCAGCTCGGCATACTGCACTAATTCGCCGTCTATGCTGACTTCCAAACCATTTGCATAAGCACAGACCATAATTGGATTTTCTTCCAAAATCTGTTCTGATTTTAATCGTCGAAATATTCCAAAAACACTGGTTAGATTTTGGTATGCTTTCATGTGTTTATCTAAAGCAGATAGTAAGTTATTAATAATGACAACAAACATCTTAATTTCAAACTGTTTACCGCTAAAATGGTGTTACTTTGTGTTTCGCTTGCATCGTCTTGAAGTCTGTTGCTGTTGATACCTGCCAGATTTTTGGCTTTTTGGCTTCAATATCTCAAGATGTGGATCGCACTGTTTGGACATATCCATATAATGATTCATAATGGGTGTATCCCGTATTAAGATCTATATTAGACTATTGCAGCAACGCACTAGTCGGTTGCATATGTTCTAGTATTCCATTCCGTTTCATGCATTTGATGCATTACTTACTTGCTTACGACAAAGGGCTTCTTATTTGTGGTAAACGCGCAAACATGTGTCTTTAGGGGATTAAACTGGACTAGATTTAGTCGACCTCAATCCGATAATTTGTTCAACAAAGACTCGACTTCAGACACAAGTTTGTTCTGGCACTCGAAGACGTGTTCCCGAGAAATATTAGCACGACCGGTGTACAAAGCATGGCCAGTGCTATCGTCTGTATAACAATGAATGTTACTAGTTTGCAACATATCATTGATAAGCAGAAGGAACAGGGTAGGCAATAACACGCAGCCCTGTGGAAAACCAGCATTTACAGGATTGTGTCGGAGCATACACCGTTGACTAATACCTTAATATTCCGATCTGTAAGAAAACTGGTGACCCAATTGCGTAATTTCTCGGAAAGCTCACAAGGGGGAAGCTTCGAAAGAAGCCCTTTGTGCCAAACCCGATCGAAGGCCTTCGCTGTGTCCAAACTAACCGCCAGAGTCTCCCCCTTGATCTCGACTGCCTCCGCCCAACGGTGAGTCAGGTAGACAAGAAGACCACCAACTGAGCGACCTCGACGGAAACCGTATTGACGGTCACTAATCAGCTAATAATCTTTAGGCTACCGTATGAGCTGGTAGTTAATAATGGATTCCATTATTTCCATTTTTTTGGAGAAGAAGGTGGTTAAGGCGATAGGCTTGTAGTTGGACGGGTTCGAGCGGTCACCTTTTTTAGGGATCGGGTGCACTAAGGCTGTCTTCCATGAGCCTGTAACGACGCCTGAAGAGTAAGAGAACCGGAAAAGACGCCTAAGAACCGGTGCCAACTCTGGAGCACACGTCTTCAGCACAATTGGGGATTCCATCAGGCCGACTCGACTTTTACGTCTAGGGACAGGAATGCTTTGCAGCAAGCACTGTGTAAACAGCACATCTGGCATGGAGCACTCACACGTATGTTTGTTATTGGTATGTTCCCCGATGTCCAGAGTCGAGTTGAATGCAAAAGAGAACCTAAAAGATTGGCTTTATCCTTTGGGGCGTGGGCCAGCGAGTCATCCTCCTGCGCAAAGATGATAATGATGGCTTTCAGAAATTTCCTTGGGCAGCCTTGGCGAGGATCAGAACGCACGAGTTTCCGAAAGAAGGCGGACTACATTCTGGCCAATTCTCCCAATGTGCTCCGACTGCCCTATCGATAACTCTTTTGAAGGACCTGGAGGCAGAGTTGTACTTCCTTTTGAGTGCGCTGGTGTTTGCATCCCGGGACGCCGATGCATCAGCCCAGTCCTTGTAACACTCCTGCTTTTGCCGCGCCGCAATTTTGCAGGAGCGTCCAAATCAATTTATTTTACTAAATAGACTGCCTCACTCATTCACTTCGGCCTCAGCCGCCGTCGTGAGTGGATACTGTATTACTGTATCGGTTGTTTGCAGCGGCTCAAAAAGATCGCTGTACAAATACAAAATATTCGAAAAACCAAATTTGATACATACTTGATTATTATAATAATCACAGATTTTTATTACAATATTTTAAAAGCACAGAATAAATAATAGTACTACGTACTAAAAGTAAGTAGGATGTATATATTTAAGTATATTTATAACAACATAAACACTCACGCCTGTCACCCAGAGGGGTAGGCAGAGACTATGGACTTCCATTTGTGTTATATGTTATTTATACTTAAATACGTCTTGGACTTTATGCAGTGACCTGAATGATGATATGATGATCATATGAGCATTATGAGTCGTGCACTTTGGATTTTCCAAACATTTTTAAATTGAAGTTTGACATAAAATTATTGGAAAATTGGAAGTATTTATAATAATAAGGTTCTTAGTGAAAACTTATGTGTATTTAAACTACTTTAAAAAAATTACGTATAATCATGTTATACGTAATTTTTTTAATACGCTTAGGGCATGCACAATTGGATTTACCAATAGTTTTGTTATTTAGCTGAAAGGTAATATTTCATTTTATAGCCAGTAATTAGGAATTTTTGTAATGATATCAGACAAATAGTATAATGAAAACGGGCAACAATATATATGAGAATCATTAATGAAAGCTATTGTTTTTTTTACATTTTATTTTTAATGTTACTGTGTATTCAAACCCGCACCATTTGGTTTCTCAAGTGACTTACTGCCCCATTTTTCGGACAAAGTTTGGGAGATGATGGCCAAGTTAAAATTGCTGTACTGTAACTCCTTGTTATTAAGATGTTTGTAAATTTAATTAAAAAAAATATTTATATAAGGTAATGAAAGTATTAGCATCACATTTGTAGGTTTTTTGCAAGATACCTGCTTAATTAATGAATTTGATTGTTATAAAGGTTTGTAATAAACAAAACTCATTTTCAGCTGATATTAGCGCTACACCATTTGGATTAAATTCACTTGGCGGTCTTGCAGGCCTAGAAAGTCTTGGTCTAGGTCAGAGTACTTTTATGGACTTGCAGGTAATATTTTATAATATACTAGCGATCAGCCCCTTTTCTTGGATAAGATCTATTAATGTGGTGATATATAGTTTTAAGATAATCAAAAACCGTTTATTTTATCAACTTTCTTTTTTTTTAATTTTCCTAGTTTTTCGGATAAAATATAGCCTAGGTCACTCCTGGCATTGCTCTCTATTTGTTTGTGAAGTTTCATACAATTGGTTCAGCCATTCCAAAGATTAGCCTGCACAGATGGACATACAGACAGATGAAAATTTAAAAAAATCGTTATTCATGACTTAATGGCATGCAAATAATCTTCTTAACTAAATATAAGGCAGCGATTCCAATATTATAGAGAGACACTTCAATTTTATTTATATGTATAGATTATTTTGTCTTTATAATTAAAGGGTATAACTTTTCATGATTTATTATATTTATAAATGGGAACACTACACATTGAATACCAACTATAAACTATGTTTAAGGATTTTATCGCGTTTAATTTTAAATGAAAGATAGTTTTATATAACTTTTACTTTAACTTTTATAGAAATATTTGGCTTTCTCATATTCATTTTCATTAAAATGACTATGACTAAATGTCCACCAAGTTGCCAGCTATCCTTGGGGTCACTATGATGCTTTATAATGTGATGAATTATAATAATTTTTGTATATCTCCCATAATAAATTTTTCTCTATTTCAGGCAAGAATGCAGCAGGAACTCCTATCAAATCCTGACATGCTAAGGCAAGTTTTGGACAATCCACTAGTGCAACAAATGATGAATGACCCCGAGAATATGCGTTCACTTATTACATCTAATCCCCAAATGCAGGACTTGATGGCTGTGAGTAATATTAAGAGCTTTATTTTTCCTTTTGCAGTGTCAAATTTTGAATAAAATATTTGTCTTTGCCTTTCTGTAAGTCTGGCTATGCAAGAAAGCTCGATATTACTCGGGTACCACACGAGCTCACTGAAAGAAACGTAATGAAACCGAACCATTTTTGAAATGATTGATCACAGATGATGAAAAGTGGATCACCTACGACAGGAACGTGCGAAAAAGATCATGGTCAAAGGTAGTCAAGCTCCACAGACTGTAGCGAAACCCGGACGGATACACACACACACACACACGCACATACACACACAAACGCGCGCTGAATGTATTTAGTTCAGGGAGGGCGAGGACCTTCTACCACAAGTATCTTTATACTTAAAAGAAGTCCTCAAACTTGTACTAATTTAAGAATATGTTGGAAACAATAAACTTTCATTTCATTTCATTAACACGCAATAAAGTGCAAGTGAAGGGCATCGTTTATTATGAGCTTTTACCACCGGGCAAAACCATCGATTCGGATCTCTACTACCAACAACTAATGAGACTCAAGCAAGATATTGAAAAAAAAAAACGGCCGGAATTGATCAAAAGAAAAGGAGTGGTCTTTCATTATGATAATGCCAGACCACACACATCTTTGGCCACTCACCAAAAATGAAGAGAACTTGTTTGGGAAGTCTTAATGCATCCACCATATAGACCTGTTTCGGTCTCTTCAGAATTCTTTGGGTAGTAATGATTTCTTATATTTACGCGAACACTACACATTGAATAAAACTATTTTTACGGATTTTATCGCGTTTAATTTTACTATTTTGATTCCCGACGTTTCGGGTGCTTTACAGCAACCCATGGTCACGGGGAAGGGAACTGAGATTTTTGACATCCCGATGTCATAGTTAGCCCGGCTACCTTCAGTTTTTTAATATTAATATTTTAAATAATAAAAAAAAAATATTTCTTCTTTCTTTGGGTAGTGCTAGGTTAACATCAATAGAGGACTGTCAAAACTACTTGTCGCATTTTATTGATCAAAAATCCCAAGATTTCTACAGCAACGGGATTATTTCACTACCTACAAGATGGAAACAAGTTATCGAACAAAATGGCACATATATATTATAATTAAATGTAATTAAACTTTGAAAAAAAATCTTGAATTTGTATATAAAATACGAAAAAACTTTTTCTCCAACCTATTATATCAATGTTGCACTTATCATACAATATAAGTTGAATAAAGTAGTCTAAATTACTTAAATTTGTTCTCATGACAGAATCAATAAAAGGTAAATGTTCAAACGAAATAAATACAAGTACAAAAAAATTAAGGGTGCAAAAATAAAAGAAGAAAAAAAAGGCAAATAGAATCTTGAAGTTCTTTTTCTTTAGTAATGGACTCAAAGTTTTGATAGTGTGGTATCAATTAACAGTATTACCCTTCATAAAAATTTGTCCAAAAACTTTCCTACAATATGTTGATGCATGACATTGCGGAGTGTTTTGAACTTTCGGCGACAGCTTAAGAATGCGCTAGTCGGCGACTGAACTCGTTGGCGAGTGTGGTGAATATGCATGTTGCATGCTGTTGGTACCATAGTGTGAAAAAGGGATGGACTCGGTAAAGAGCAGTATCATCATTATTTGTGTTGATTTTGTTTGAAAAATGCCGTTCGCGTTGCGCCAGGCTGACGCTACAAGAGTTCACTTATTCTTTTTTTTATATTTACGCGAATACATCAAATATGAGTAAAAATACTGACTAAAACTAAATTTATAGATTTCATAAAAATGCTATCAAAAAATTAATAATCAATAATAATAAAATAAAATTTCAAAATGTTTGTCTATTTCAAATTAAGTATCACTCCAGACTTTAAGATTAATATAAAATTTATTAATAACTCGACCATAGCGCCACCTACCATAAACATTAACCTACATATTATATTGTGCTTAAGAGTAATTTTAGTCCATAAATATAAAATTTGTTAATAACTTGATTACAGCGCTATCTATCGGATCCTAGCATAGCTATGAACTAACCAAAATATTAGTGTGAATAAGACCTCAATGAAGGCTAATAATTTTCCTCTCACCAGTTGTCGCTAATTGGGAGTGAGGTGAAGTTTATTTGTTACACAAGGTCATTATAATTGAGAAATTGCGTTTTAATTAAAAGTCTATCAGTTTCTAGAGTGTGTAAATATACAAAGCAATGCCTCAGTGGTTGCTCTTTGAATTTTACTCTCTTTTTACTCTTTTTTTAATTTTTGTTCTTTTAGGAATATACATTGTTAGGTTTATCCATTTTTTATCTAATCAATATAAAATATAACTAATATTTCAGAAAATACATTAACTCTTACATTTTTCGAACAAAATAACTTTCCATGCAATAAAATCTGTCATATATTTCAACTCATTCCAAGTGTAGCTGCCCTGGTGGCAGAAAAAGTTGTGGATGCCCTCATTGGTCAAGTCCTTAAGAAGCTACGCAAACACAAACAGACTCACCAACGGTTATATAGATCATTTCTATATATTTTCATAAGATATGAAGATGAAGTTGTATTTCTATTGCAGAGAAATCCAGAGATAAGTCACATGCTGAACAATCCCGAGCTACTACGCCAGACTATGGAATTGGCTCGTAATCCTGCAATGCTTCAAGAACTGATGAGATCTCATGACCGGGCACTTTCAAATCTCGAAAGTATACCAGGTAATTGTGGCTGTAACACTGGCTATTCTTTTACAATTCAGTATAAAAGATGGGTGTAACCCATTCAGAGCTGGTCATACATGTTGTTCTATACTTTGTCTTTTATAACAAATTAATAGTTATGAAATACACAAACTTACATATCAATAAGTGATATAATATTCTGGCCCGCTCCGATCCTTTGATGTAACTAAAATTAAAAACCACTTGTTAACTCACCAAAGTTTTATTGTAATCGGGTGAATGGTGTAGGAACGCATTAAAGACAAACAAACAAATATTCTTTATTTCTGTCAGAAATCTTCGCGGGCGCGCACAAATCAACTAAATACTCACCAATCATCATTGTAATCGGATGAATGGTATAGGGGAAACAAAGATACATTCATATAAATAACACAATAAATTATAGAAATTTTCTATCACAAGAAATGTTAAATATTATTTCTAAGTAAATATTAAACATTATTTCTAATTTATGACCAAAACCATTTATCAAGTTACTGGTTTTTCAATTGTCAAACTTTCAAATACCAGGTTATACCTGACTAAATATAAAAGTGAAATAACTGAAATATTTTATTCTTCATTTTTTTTATCAGTTCTTAGTTTAATTTGATAATCTCTTTTTACAAGATGTTATTATTAAACTGGATTTAGTTCAATCCTGGTGGAATTTGGTTTAACAACATAAATTTTAGTGTATGAGAATCAAACTGATACATCCACATTTCAAATGAGGCACTTTTAATATTGATAGAAGTTTAATAATAAATAACTGCATTGCATTTGCCAGTAAACTCATAATACTCTATTTTCTTTCATATCCATATGCAAAGAGAATTTAAATAAGAAAATAGTTCTAAGCGTACTTAAATTTTTAAACTCTGCCTAGTTTTACTCTTGTGCTTGTTGACCGGTTGCATGTTTGCGGTCGGTCGATGTAGCCTTTTCATTACAGTCTTGCGTGCGCACTCGACCAAATTCATCGTGTACAGTCAAGGATACGAATATTAAAAAATTTATTCTGGGCTATATCATTACAATGTGCATTCGTAATCCGGTATTTGCAACTACGAGTATATGAAAATATGTTTTCAGACTGTCAATAAGCACATGACGAACTCATTTTTATGATCAAATTGAACAAAAACAATATATCTAATTACTTTCGCCTTGACAATACACAAGACATACATTATTGGTATTTGACCAATAGTGAAAGCTCTCACTGCAATCTTGGCATTATTCACTGCACAGTGAAACCTACGAAATTGCAAAATTTGGTAGATTAGACTAGATTTTGGGTTGCCCCTTGCGTTCTATTTTATTATTTAAAAATAAAGAAAATTACTTAATAAATGATAAATTATTGTTCAATTTAAAATTATTACAATTGTAACTTTATACTACCAATGGTTCATTACTAATTAGTCATAACGCACATAGAGGGAAAGAAAAACTGGGCTTTATAACATAGGATTTGGAACCGAGTCTTTTGTTTGTCTTCTTTGCTTTTTTTTTGGCAAAATTATTGTAATTTATTTTATTTAAAAAAATAATGGGACTTATTATAGTGCCGCAGTATTTATTTTTTGATACATTTCAATGTCTGTGAAATAGCTCTAAATGGTGTATAGTGTATTTATAAAGGCTTTTATTTGTTTACATATCTGCTTATTAGTGTTGGTTTAACTTAAAATAGTGCACTGATCTGAGATTATGCACTACCCACCCTGTATTTTAACTCTTTTTTTTTTAATGTTACAGGCGGATACAACGCACTGCAGCGCATGTATCGCGACATTCAAGAGCCAATGTTGAATGTGGCTAGCAGCATGGCGGGAAATCCATTCTCTGGTCTTGTGGACAATTCAGGTTCGCTTATAATATATATTCTAAGACAACTTTGCCTTACCCTTCTCGCACTCGTAACGCTGTCTCCCAGGATATCAGTTCTGTATTGACCACACACACACACGCACGCACGCACACACACACACGCACACACACACACACACACGCGCACACACACACACACACACGCGCGCGCGCGCACACAAACACACACACACATTTTTATCAATTCTTTTATCTATTTTTGTGACAATATTATTTACATTGTTTGTATTCTATAATTCAGTGTAAGTGGCAAGGTAAACAATACTATTTAATAAATGCAAATATAATTTATTGATATTTTTATTTGCTGCTGCTAGTTTTTTATTATTAATTAAAATCAAAATGTCTTCAAATATAAAACTACCTGTATGTACTGATCGTTGTTTCTTCAGATTTCAACTCATTTACATTATCATGTCATCAAACGTCGAAAATCAACAAAAAAAGCAAATTATAAGGTAACAAAATTATAAAAACATAATTTAAAATTTAAAATTTTGTACAACCGACTTCAATATAAATTATTAAGGATAACTCAAAAACTATTGATCAGACCTTGATCAAATTTATATGGAACCACATGAGAAGCACCAGCTTTCAAATAAAAAAGAATCATCGAAATTGGTTCGCCAGTTATGAAGTAATACACATAAAAAGAACATACAGTCGAATTGAGTACCTCCTCCATTTTGAAGTCTGTAGAAAATAAATTTGATCAAAATGAAACATGATAACTGAGAGAATGAAATACTAATCGCTCGCAGTCAGTATAAGTCAGCAATGTTACATTATTTACATCTTGTTAGCCGTCCCATGTATTTTATATCTCACGTAAATTGCTTATAGACGGTACAAATCCACAACAAGGTGCCGAAAACCGGCAGCCATTGCCGAATCCGTGGCAGCGCGGCGGTGGTGGTGGTGGCACTGGCACTGGCACTGGCACTGGTACTGGTGGAACTGGCCCTGGTCTCATCAACACACCTGGCATGCAGTCGCTCCTGCAACAGATGTCCGAGAATCCGCGTCTAGTGCAGTCCATGTTGTCCGCGCCCTACACCAACAACATGCTTCAGGCACTAGCCGCGGATCCTGATATGGCTTCACAACTTATCAATCAGGTATGTGGTATTTTTTAATTTAAGATGTTGTTGACCTCACCAACATGTACGATTTTTGAACCTAAAATGACAAAAAAGCTATTAGTCCAGGTTTGGACGCCTGTAACAAACTTTCAGGACTAAGAAAGAATACAATAATAAATATTATGTTCAATATGAACTGACAAAAACTTGTGACCTAATGAAATAATAAGCCTATGTATGTATTGCATGAAAGGTATTATTGAGTACATTTTAAATACATATTGTTTCTATATAAAATATTTAATCATCATTCATTCATACATTCATTACAGCTTATCTAAAGTCAACTGCTAAACATCCTCATGGGATATTTGACATAGTTGCCTAGTGGTGGTGTAAGAATATCCACTCAAGACATGTTCTTTTTTAAGAGGATTGTGAAGTGTCGATATGCAGTGCGAGTAGGTTTTTTCAAAAATGCTACGTTTCATACCGCTCGCTCCGTATCGCCGTATCGTGCGATAAAGAGAGTTGCAAGTCTTGGAAGCAATTGCCCAAATTTCCTTTATGAAATATTGTTTCGGGCGATAACGTATTCACGCCGCTAAACTGTTACCAAATGAGACAATTTTGGCCTCATTAAATTCAGTACACCTTAATCTAAGTCTGTATCTTTTTCTTTTTTAGTAATTCAGTTTAGTTTAATTTAAAAAAAAAACGCTCGAGGAAGTTTTTAAGTCAAAAAATATAGATATTTTTAGATGCTAATAACTTATATCGTACGCAATATTTATTTAAAATAAAACGTACGGATCTAGTTTTCATTATATCTATAACATTTCCAAAATTAATGAAAATTAGATTATGTATACGGGGGGAAAACATTATCACTTTTGTATGAAAATTTACAGCTTTACAGTCCCCTTAAAGTTACACAACAAAACAAAAAAGTATATATAAAAAATTTAAGCTAATGCACCACCACCACCACTCGGTGTGTACTTACATTTCATTAGTTTATACTATTCAATTATAATCAATGAACACAGCTGAGTTCTTTGTTTTGAATAAGAATTAACTTGTTATTGCTACATTGTTGTTTTGCAGAATCCGATGTTTGCAAACAATCCACAGTTGCAAGAACAAATTCGTACAATGATGCCCCAAATGCTGGCACAGTTACAGAACCCTGAAATGCAACAGATGATGTCCAATCCACAGGTATATAATTTTGCATATTTATATTAAGTAAGAATAGTAATATGTGAAGGAAAAATTTTGTACCCCTTTTTAAGCATATTGCGCTCACGGAAGTGTGAGATTTGGCATAATTAAGTTTATATGGAGAATACGTGCTCCCCTGGAAAAGCTAGAGTTTATACCTGAAAACCTAATATGAAAACACATATACATATATATAGGGTCCGCCAAATAACTTTTTTTAAAAAAAAAATGCTATTAAAAAAAACTACTAAATATTTTTTCAAATTTCTTTTTTTATTTGAAAGTACAATCCTTCCGGTTAATGATAGAAAATAATTTCATTCAAATGGCTGCCTCGGCTGGCCATGCAGTAGCCTACACGATCGGTCCAATTTTTGAGTACATTATCGATTGTGTGCAGCTGTATTTCACCAATGGCTTCACGAATATTGTCCTTTAAAGCGTCAATTGTCTCTGGCTTGTCGGCGTAACACTTATCTTTGACGGCACCCCACAAATAATAGTCCAACGGTGTCAAATCGCAGCTCCGAGGTGGCCAAACGACATCAGCTCTGCGGCTGATAATGCGATTAAAATCAGGGCGCAAAACATCAAGTGTAGCGTCGGCTGTGTGGCACGTTGCGCCGTCCTGTTGAAACCAAATGTTGCCAATATCCTCCTCTTCAATTTCTGTGAACAAAAATTCGTTCAACATGGCCCGATAACGATCGCCATTGACTGTAACGGCCACACCTTGCTCATTTTCGAAGAAAAATGGCCCAATTATGCCTCTGGACCAAAATCCGCACCAAACAGTGACTCGTTTTGGGTGCACCGGCTTTTCGATGAATGCGTGCGGGTTTTCTGTGCCCCAAATGCGACAATTCTGCTTGTTTACATACCCGCCAAGTTCGAAATGAGCTTCATCTGAAAAGATGATTTTTTTGGCAAAATCCGCATCTTCTGCAAGTCGATCGCAGGCCCACTTAGCGAAGCGAAAACGCATTGGATGGTCAGTTGGCTTCAACTCCTGAACCAATTGGATTTTGTACGGCGTCATACCAAGGTCTTTACGCAAAATTCGTCTCAAAGATGTCTCCGAAATGTCCAATTGTTGAGAACGACGGTGAACTGATGTTGATGGCGTTTCACGCACACTTTCGGCCACAGCAGCAATATTCTCGGGTGTACGCACTGTTTTTGGCTTTTCACGCGTTGGTTTATCGATGAGGATGCCAGTTTCTTTCACTTTTTTCACAAGGTAACGAACATACGGAGCTGACGGTGCTTCATTTCTTCCAAAATCCATACGCAATTTTCGCACACATTCTGCAACATTACCATGATTTTCAAAGTAATGTCGCAATATTTCCCAGCGTTGTTCAAGCGTATACACAACCATATTCGTTCAGCGGAAGGATAAAACTAATTATCTGTCAAATTAGACATTAGCTAAGTGTTGCCATTCACGAAATAAGCACTAGTTGAAAAAAAAAAGTTAGATGGCGGACCCTTTATAATATGTTTTACAAATACATTAAATAAAATAAAACATACATTGTTTACGTTCTACTTACTGCTAATGTCAAACACGTAATTGTTGCTTGGACATATTATGTTATTTGTTGACGTTCATACTGCCAATGTCTCAGAGTAAGTACAAGCATATGTATGTTGTTCAATGATTTCAAAAGGAAGGATACGCCCATCTAAACAACCTTCTTCATACAAGCAAAAGTAGCACTATCTGTCATAACACATACGAACTACAAGAGTAATTTATTACATATATACTCATGTTGGTGTTTCGCTCTTACCCTGGTGCTTAACATTTATATAATACTATGCCACTATACTACGCGAAAATTCAATAATTTTATCTTCCTAGGTCGACCGACTTGTATTATTGGTGGGTTCTCTTACTTTTAATATATTTACCCTACAATATCGAGAATTTCTGTATGTACCTACGGCAACACCAAATCAGGCAACGACAGGGTATTCTGATCTGATATTCTGTGACAGCGTGGTCCTTCCCCAGTACAGCCGACACATTCGTGCTGCAACCATAATACAGGGTTATTTTGCAATAACCGGCCAAATTTGCAGAGAAGGTTCAGAATAAGTAATATACGAGGGGTGATCCAAAAGTAATGATAATCGGTTACTTCAGGTCCGCATAAAAATCCAAAAAAAATATTTTTTGCTTGCTTATACAATGTGTCCGGTTACCGGTGTCGGAGCTTTTAATGCTATAAAATATAATCAATTGCATCGACAAATCATGTCTCAAATCTCATTTAGACCTAGCTGTATTTAAATGGCAGCCATTTAAATTTTTCAGTGTCACCACCTCGACCCCGCGCATTAAAATTACAATATTCACCGATGTAGAAGTCCTACATTCTTAAAAGATGTCTCATTGGGTAGATAAAGATACGCGTAATAAAATAAAAGCAAACTTTTAACTGCAAAATTGTATTTAGATCCTAAAAAGACTAAGAAAAGAAAAAAAATGTAAAAAAAATTCGGTAATTTTTTCACATTTTCGACTTTAATGAAAAAAGTTGGTCATTTACATTCGCTTGTTGTTGTTATTGTTAAAAAAAAAAACCGTTTTGTGGAACTTTTTAAGTTTGTGGTGAAGTTTCTAGTTATTTTTATATTTTCAAAAATGGCAGATGGTGAATACTCAAACCAGCATGTCGCTGATATCCACTTTGTGTATGGATTGTGCAACGGCAACGCAAACAGATGCAAGCAATGGTAAGGATGCAAACCTTCCTCTTTAAAACTTTCCACACTGACCATTTTGTTAAATTAAGCATATTGCTTATTCGTCTTACACTGAGTCTGGGATCTTGTGTAATTAAACGTAATATCTCTTCTTCCTACTCAGGTGCCACAAGCCGAAATCTTTCTTTAGCGGGTGTTATATACCCAATATACCCAATACCCAATGAGATATTTTTAAGAATGTAGGACTTCTACATCGGTGAATATTGTAATTTTAATGCGCGGGGTCGAGGTGGTGACACTGAAAAATTTAAATGGCTGCCATTTAAATACAGCTAGGTCTAAATGAGATTTGAGACATGATTTGTCGATGAAATTGATTATATTTTATAGCATTAAAAGCTCCGACACCGGTAACCGGACACATTGTATACTCACTACGTCAGCCTAAAAAAATCATATAAATAGATCACGATTTCCGGGAGATACATTCATTTGAATACGAACTGTCAAAGAGATAACATCAACATGGAGAAAAACGAAATTAGAGCTGTCATCAAGTACCTCTGTTTGAAAAAAAATGTCTTCAAAAGACATACACAGTGACTTAGTGGAAACATTGGGGGACTCTGCTCCTCCATATTCTACAGTTGCACGCTGGGCCAAGGAGTTTAAACTGGGCAGAACATCCACTGAAGATGAACATCGCGAAGGACGCCCATCCACGTCCTCACTGAAGACAACGTGAAAAAGTCGAAGATGTTGTGTTGGCAGATCGAAGAGTGACCATCAGGCATGTAGCTGAGGTCACAGGGATCTCATATGGCAGCGTTCAAAGAATCCTTGCGAACGAGTTGCATATGAAAAGGTCTCTGCGCGTTGGGTACCCAGAATGTTAACCGACGAGCAAAGAAAATCGAGTTGACATTTCGAGGTCAATCTCGAAAAGTTCCAAGCAGATCAAGAAAATTTTTGTTCCGTTTTGTGACTATGGACGAGACCTGGATCCACCATTTTGATCCTGAAACGAAACAACAATCGATGACTTGAAGCGAGCCTCCTCACCGACGCCAAAGAAATTCAAAGTTTCAAGTTCGGCGGGAAAGGTTATGGCATCTGTTTTTGGGACGCTCAAGGCATAATTATGGTGGAATATTTGGAAAAGGAGCCACTATTACGGGCTCTACTACGCAGACCAAATAAGAAGATTACGGGAGGCCATTAAGGAAAAAAGACGCGGTAAACTGCGAGCTGGAGTGCTGTTTCACCAAGACAACGCACCGGCTCACAAAGCCGCAGTTGCGATGGCTGCCTGCCATTCAAGAAACGTGATTCGAACTGCTCGAACACCCTCCCTATTCGCCAGATCTAGCTCCTAGTGATTTCTACCTCTTTCCTCGGCTCAAGGAACGCCTCCGAGGCAAGAAATTCGAAGACGATAGCGAAGTAATGGCCGCTGTTGAAGCGTTTTGGGAGGGTCAAGACAAAGAATTTTTTTCAAAGGGAATCCTGGGTTTAGAAAAAAGATGGACTAAATGTATTGATTTGTTAGGAGACTATGTAGATAAATAAATTATTATTTTAACTTTAATTACCGTGTTTTATTTTCATTATCATTACTTTTGGATCACCCCTCGTATTAGGTCCTTACATATGAAATTGGCGTTTTGTACGGGAGGAATATAAAGTCAATTTTTTTTGGAAAATATATTTAATTAATCAAAGTATGTACCGTTGTTATCTATGCACTTTTGCCATCTCATAGGTAGTTCATTGATCCCTTTACTAAAAAACCATGGGGGCGAGAATCGATAAACTCTTTGAAGGCGGTTTGGACTGCCGCATCGGAGTTGAATTTTTTTCCTTGTAAGAAGTTGTCCAAATTCCGGAAAAAATGGTAATCTGTTGGAGCAACGTCCGGGGAATACGGTGGATGTCGCAGACATTCCAATTGTAGCTCATCTAACTTAGTGGTTGTTTATTGTGCAGTGTGTGGTCTTGCGTTGTCGTGAAGCAGCAGTGGCCTAGAGCGATTGACCAATCTCGGTTGTTTAGCAGCTAGTTCTTCCTTCATGGTTTGCAGTTGCTGACAATAGATATCTGCCGTAATCGTTTGGCCAGATTTTAGAAAGCTGTAGTGAACGACACCGGCGCTAGTCCACCAAACACTCACAAGTAACTTTTTCTGAGTCAATTTTCGTTTAGGGCAGGATTTGGCTGGGTCTCCAGGGTTCAGCCATTGCGAAGAGCGCTTCCGATTATCGTACAGTATCCACTTTTCATCACAAGTAATGATTCGATTTAAAATCCCTTCATTATTTTGTCGGTTGAGCAAAGTAACACAGCAGTCGACGCGTGTTTGCAAGTTCGATTCACTCAATTCATGAGGTACCCATCGTTCAAGTTTTTACCTTCCCGATTTGCTTCAAGTGGATTAATACAGTTTTATCACTACCCCGAATCCTGCAGCTATCTCTGAAGTGCTTTGTGATGGATCCGCTTCCACAATAGCCTTTAATTCTTCATTTTCCACTTTGGTCTCCGGCCGTCCAGGGGTTGGTTCTGAAGGTCGAAATTTCCAGAACGAAAGCGTTGAAACCAAAAACGAACCGTGCTTTCTTTTGCGACACCAGCGCCGTACACATCATTAATCCTTCGAGCTGTTTCTGCAGCACTGGTGCCACGGTAGAACTCGTACTCGTAAATATACCGATATTTCATGTTTTCCATTGTGCGGTAATAAGTGACGCCAAAGAATAAAATAATGAGGAAAAAACAAATGAATGACTGTTTTCAAAACTCAAATGTACCAGCTAAATGAATTTATAAATTTGAATTTGGAATTCTTAACCAAAGAGGAGATATTTCAGATCAAAGTGGTGAGTACGACAAAACGCTAATTTCATATGTAAGGACCTAATAGTAAATTAAAAAAATCTCAAACATTCTGTCATTATTATCTTTTAAATTCAAAATGCATGGTAATGCATTATTTATATAAAAATATTATAAAATTAAAAAATATATATTTACACGTGGTAGAGCCATGCTGCAGCTATATTAATTATATAGTTGTAGCACGAATGGGTTGGCTCGACCGGGGAAGGACCATGCTCTCACAGAATACCAGCGTAAAATAGCAGCTTAATGCTGCTGTGTTTCGTATAATGAGTGTAGAGAACCGGATACCCTTTTTACTGGAAAAGAGGCATTCCATCTTAGTCCTCACGGCTAACAACGCATCTGCATTTTGATTCGCAAACGAGGATAGATGTAAATGTCTATGGGCCACAGCAACCACTTATCATCTGGAGGACTGTTTGCTTGCTTGTCACCCTTATCCTATAAAAATTTTTTACTGATTTTCGTTCATAAATATCTGACGCGCACTATTTTGCGCACTCACACATCTGTAAGGGTCGCTCGGTAAGGTTCCATGTACCGAGCGTCTTCCCGCGCCCATCTCTTCTATAAGTAGCGGCACGAAAGTCTAGCGGTGACCGTTATTGCACATAAGTCGCGCTGATTGGCTTATTGCGCATAAGTCGCGCTGATTGGCTCGTCGCATTCGTTTCGTTCAGCGCTAGACTTACGTGCCGCGACTTGTATGTCCGCTCGCCCGGCCGACAGCTGACAGTGTTAACCGTAACCTCATTACGTACGCTTCGTTACCAATGACGTAAATTATCGCAATGCGAAAATATTTAAACCACGGATACTATGAAACTATGAAATGGTGCGATATTACATTTTAAGCAATGAAAGTTTAGTCTTTACCGCGCCAATAAATTAACGTACGTGTCCTAATTAACCTACCAATCGAAGAACAATTGACAAATAATCAAACTATTCAAGTGCAGTGAGCGATAACTTAAATAGTGAATATGAAGATAGGTGGATTGTGCACGGAGGCCCTATACTATGGTCTGCAAACTCGCCGGAACTTTCATCGTTAGTCTTTTATCTGTGTATAAAGAGTAGTGTTTAAGTCAGAGAGCCAAAAGTTATGAAGAGGCCCAAAGTTATGAAGACCGCCACAGTAAAATTATAGCTGCGTTCACGGAAGTTAAAAGTGCTAAAGAACGGGTAATAAGTGTAAAAAATATTTTAAGAAAACGTGCTTATCTATGCATAAAAAAGTGGTAGCACGGCCCGGCCTGTTTGACCGTTCGGCAATCTTCGAAAGCCCTCGGCTGCGCGGGGGCAACCGGTTTGGTTTTTTCGCCTCGCCAGTCGATCCGATCGTCCGACGCCGTTAGGCGAACGAGCGCCCTGAGTCAGGCCGCTCGTTCGTGCTCTGATCTGCTACTTTGAGTTTACGTTGTGAGTAAACGGTTATTTAATATGTGGTGTGTTCGTTATTCACATCCCCATTAGAGAAACGGATTCCATTTTGAGATACCAATATTAGAAGATTGGGACTACCTGCGTAATTTAGTTGTAAATAGCTTATTCCAATTTTCTTAAATACGCCATATTAAGGACAGTCTTTGGTTACGTCGTTGATAAGCAAAAATATATTTTTAATTTTATTTATTATGACGATCCTAAGCCCGTTAAAAGTGTAAAAGGAAAATTAGCAGTAAGCGTGTCACTAAGAAAGTAAACAGTAGGCAAAAACTTGAGAAACGAAAAGGTGAATCTAACACACACAATCTGACTCTAATGCACATAGGATCGCGCATTAGAGTAGTTATTGGCTATAATAAAAGTAGAAACCTTATTTACTTAAATACTTATTTACTCGTAAATAAGTATTTTCAAAAATGTAATATCGGTACCTATATAATAATTTATTTATTTGAACTTCAATATAAAGTTTGGCTACGGTTCGAAAAATAACCCTGTATAGCTAGCGTGACTTTGCCACTTGTAAAACTGCCTTATTATATATAATTATAGCTAAAATATACCTACATAAATATTGAAATTTGAATTCTGTGTTTTCTACATTTTGTTTTAATTTAAATATCGGTTTTCAGATATTATACATGTCCATCCATGTGGTGGACTGTATGCTCTTTTTTAATCCTTTCTTCTATAAAAATACTAAAATGATATGGGAATACTCTAGGGTGACAGAAACGCTACACGTGTTTACCTTGTCGAATAAACTTGACCTTTAAGGGAGAAAAGGGCCACCTTTCTTCATGGTCCACGTCCACAGATATATAGTCACAAATGCACAATTATTACTTGGGCAGCTGCTCTTTGTTACCCAAAAGCACTTTTTGTAGAGAAAACTGAAGATTATCGTGAAATTGTTCCATTTGTGTTGCAGGCTCTGAATGCACTGCTGCAAATACAACAAGGCATCGAGCAGCTGCGCACCGCGGCGCCGAGCCTCGTGAACAACCTGGGGCTGGGCGCGGCGGCGGCCGGCGCGCAGCCCCCCGCGCCCCCCGCGCCCCCCGCCGCCCCCGCCGCGCCCGGCACCCCCGCCGCCCCCGCCGCGCAGAACAACGCCCCGCCCCGCCAGCAGCAGAACACTGAGCTCTTCACACAGGTTTGTGTCACAACAAAACCTCATGAAATAGGATATAAATAGATGCATAATATTATTATGTCCTTTCGTTCTTTAGGAAGTTCTATGTGGACTTGTGATTTGGTTTTAATGATGATGATAATGCTACACACAGTGTCAAAACAAAAGCTAACGAAATAGAAATAAATATGTCTATATTTATCATTATGTCCTTCAGACTCAATTTCGTTCTTTTGGAAGTTATATGTTTAGCAGTGGACTTGTGATGTGCTGTAATGATGATGATAACACTACCGTCGCCAGTCTGGGCATTTAACAATTATAATGTCGGATTTCAATCACGGAGGCCAGTCTTAAATCTCATTTATCTATTAATTTGCACAGGACAGCATTATAATCCATAAGCTTATACACAAGCACAGGTGCACTGTCTATTCCCTTTTGGCCCGATTTGGGATTCACTATTATTATCATGTAGTAATTTAATTATGATGAGGTCAACTACTCGATTGTCTTGTTTTTAACTACTACAAATAATATATACACTAATGGGTGTTTTTATTTGTTCAGTTCATGCAACGCATGATGTCAGCTATGGCAAACAACCAAAACAACTCAAACCAGCCACCAGAACAACGCTACTCGCAACAACTTGAACAGCTCGCGGCTATGGGTTTTCTCAACAGAGAGGCCAATTTACAAGGTGAGTTGAACAATTTAGGTTATGGAACTATCTCTTACACTAGCTGTTTCATCGATTTATCTCTAGGCAAGTGGTCAACGATATTACTCCAAAGATACAAGTTATAAATCCTAGTTGCTAATGAATAACTTAATCATTAATGTGCTTGTATTTCAACACGGCCGGCACACGTTTTGTACGTGGTATAGCCATGCTGCAGCTATATTAGTTGTATAGTTCTAGAACGAATGGGTCGGCTCGACCGGAGAAGGACCACGCTCTCACAGAATACCAGCGTAAAATAGCAGCTTAACACTGCTGTGTTCCGTATGGTGAGTGTAGAGAACCGGAGACCCTTTTTACTGGAAAAGAGGCATTCCATCTTAAACCTCACGGGTGACAACACATCTGCATTTTGATTCTTTATTGAGGATAGATGTAGATGTCTATGGGTCACAGCAACCACTTACCATCAGGTGGACTTTGTGCTTGTTTGTCACCCTATCCTATAAAAAAAACATGGCGACCGATATGTTGCAAATTGGGTTTTAACGCGTCAGCAATTTGCATACACAATATAACGTGTTGCCACAATCATGCACTAAAGGTTGGTTTGTAAAATTTTCCTATTTACCACTGCTTGAAAAGAAGAAAAAAAGTAGAAAAGGATCCATGTTTGCATAATTTTGACAAATATTTGCACAGAAAAAAAACAATGAATCTGTAATAATTTAATTGTAACTTAATATTCAAACCAGTAAGATCATTTTAGAATAGCATCCTGGGTGATGAACATTTTTTGCCAACTTGTATAGTTCGGTAGTTTATTCGCTATTTTATAATCTTCGTTCATTCATGACAGCCTTTCACAAATCAAACTGTTGAACATGTTGCCTCTCTTATAAATTGTTTTTATGGGACTTTTTTTTTTTTAATAATAATATGTGTTGCATGCAACACTTAAAGCATCAAAGTTATTCAATTACAAATTAAAATGAAACTTTTAATCACGTGTTAGTGCAGTATAAAAAATATAAATCCAATTTTAATGTGATGCCCAACTTCTCCGCTTCGCGTTCTATGTTACAATTATTTAGGATAAATATAATATTAATATAAAGTTTTCGCTTACAGCGCTGATTGCGACGTTCGGCGACATAAATGCGGCAGTGGAGAGGCTACTAGCCCTCGGACAATTATCTATGAGCTAACATCCTCGCGCGCACAGACGTCACTTGTCAGGCTTTTCTCACTTACAACACCATGTCTTTATTATCAGTTTTCATTCTCATCGGCTACTAATTTAATTCTGGATTATTGTTATTAAGCTACAGTTAGAAATTATAATGATTTCAGGTATATTTTGGTGATATTTCCTTCAATATGTAATTATTTATTATTATGAACGTATATATATTGGTGCTGCCGCCATTATGTTATAAATTATAATAATGCAGAGGTGTAGCAAGGCTTGCTGCCGCCTGGTACCGCTTGAGTTAAAAATGTCGGCCCCCCTTGCCCACTCATTTTCGCAGATATCGTTAATTTTTTTAAATTACTGGCATAATTTAAAGTTAAAAGCAGGGAGTTGACTTGTAACAAAATACTGCCCTCTGAAACATTCCTCTTGGGGCCATGGGTTTCGCCCCCCCCCCCCTTCCCCTCCTGCTACGCCACTGTACATTTGTATTACTAATTGACATTACTAAACTAATTGTGTACAAATGTTACAAACCCTGTTATAAATTTAAAATTACATTTGTAACAGGGATGTAACATTTTGGCTTAAGTGGTTAAAGCAGGTCCAATTATTTCGATCCTGAAAATGTCAATTCAATAGAATATATGTTTCAAAATGTATGGAATCTGGGCCTTATCTTTTTGTACTCCGTTAAAAATAGGCCATTTTTTAAATGGTTATGTTTGGTATTTGGTTCACTTCATTCTATGGTTCAACATCTTCTTTTCTAACTAAATTGGTGAGACGTCATACTGAAAATTAATTAAAATGGTTGATTTAAAAATCATTTTGAACTACTGAAGTATAAATTTATATTAATTATGTGTATATTTCGCTCGCGTATCTTTCTCAGTTTATGAGGTAGTGTACATAGAGACTTGGCTCATTTTGAAACATTTTTTTCATAAACAACAAGTACAAGTACAGGTACAGGTAGTCCTCGTATTTACGGGTTTACGGCTGAGTCGGTATTTAAAAAAGGGCAAATTCAAACCGACAATGATTTCGACTTAGGACCGATTTATCAATCCTCAGAAAGAAATTATTCATAGAATTAAGTATAACATAAACAAATTGAAAATTACAGTTGTATGAATAAAAGAAGTTGTTAAATTGTTATATGGTTATTTTTGAAAGAGTAGCCAAATTTAAACTTAAATTCAAATACATAAATAATGATATACCGTTTTTAAAAATACTAGTAAATAATTTAAAATTAAAAATTTTGTACAATCGGCTTCAATGTAAATTATTAAGAATAACTCAAAAACTATTAGTCAGACCTTGATCAAATTTATATGGGACCACATGTGAGGCATCAGCTTTCAAACAAAAAAAGAATTATCGAAATCGGTTCACCCAGTAAAAAATTATTAGGTAACACACATAAAAAAATTTAAAAAAAACATACAGTCGAATTGAATCGAATCTTGTTGAAGTCGGTAGAAAAGGCTTCTACTTTTATTTGAAATCATCCCAAATTGAATGTGATTTATGCGTAACAACTACGCGTACGCGCGCTCCTCTGTGTGCGATTAAATTCACAACGTTTTTGCCGACCGATCGACCATTACGAATATGTGCGTACGTAGTAACATAGTAGGCGTTAGATATTTATGAATGACAATCAGTTAAAATAATGCATTACCACGCATTTTGAATTTAAAAGATAGAAAGGACCGAATGTTTGAGATTTTTTTTTCATTAATTTTTCTTCACCACTTTCCTATATTACTTGTTCTAAAAATTCTCTGAAAATTTGGCCGGTTATTGCAAAATAACCCTGTATATATTTTGTCAGGTTATAATTTATTCAATGAATAACTGTTATCTGACGATTGAAAACTCGGCCCTTTATCATTACGAATGTTACTTTGCAAACATTTAATGAATCTTTTAGGCAAATGTAATTAAGAACATGAAATGTGCATATTGTTTGTCGATATTTTTTTGACATGACTATCTATACTGATGTTCTCTACATAACTTTCTAGTTGTCATTACTTGCTCAATTTTATCTTATTGCAAAGAAGATATTTTATTACAATGATTATGGCTCAGATAAATAGAGAAATTTAATATGAAAGAAATTACATATGTATTTAAACCCTTGCAGCTTGCAAATAACAATAATTCATCATTTTATATTTTTCACTTTTTGATTTTTAAATTAAAAAAAAACTATTAATTTAGATTGTTTACTATTAAAATTTATTGTAAATGATATATGTATTTTCTACGCTTCTAATTATGTATATAAACACAACTTGCGTAATTCTTTACATGTTTCTTAAATCTTCTTAGGTTATTCTTTAAGTGCCCTTTGAATACCCTTTTCTTGTAAAATTATAATTAAAACCTTTGGTGTAAGTAAGCATAATGCCGATGTACCAGCATTTTGAGAGTATTAGCCTACATCACTAGAAATCTTTGTTAGCCTGAAAAACTTGTAACTTTAGTAGGGATTTGTTAAATCTAGTAATTTAATTTCATTCCTCTATATGTCTAGGTATTTAATTTGTTTCTCTGGGGAAACAAACCTTCCCTGTAATGTTGGGCAGGGGTAAATATTTTTATTTAGCATATTATCTCAGTAAAGAATATAATTCCAATTTCGAATTGACATATTCTTTTTATATCAATGTCAAATTTATTTTACAGATAGACTAAATTACATTTATGAGTGTAGGTTTATGTAAATAGTTTTGTTTTCTTACAATAAATATAAACGTAAAAAAGTTATAATTATAACAAATTGTCATGTTGTTTATCTACCCACAGTTATTTGTGTGTATTATTATTCAGTGCTTATAAATGTTATTAGTTGCTTACAAAACGATATAAATGTTGTAGGCTGGTGACTGATATCTGATTTAGGATTGCAATATAAAGGCTATAAAATGGGTCTCATTCTTTATTCTTATCCAACCAAAACATACAATTTACTGTTGCACTCCAATACGTACAAAACATCTAATAATAAATACGTAACAAATTTTAAGATTTCCATTTGTTCTGGAAACTGTAATTTATTAATTAAATTAAAAACAGATGACGGTCCTAATCTGATCCCATGATTCTTAGAATTTATGGCCAAATAAACTGGATTATTGGTAATGATGATCAGTTGTTTTCTTTTACATTTTAAATATACAGGTATAATGGTTAAATTATGAAATTGCCGTTTTTTATTGAAAAACTTAAACACTTCCTGCCTATATCCTGACGCTGCTCTAATACGGTTCAGTCATCGACGTTCCCAAACGAAACTGAGTTCTTCTAACACAAAAACATGTCGAATAGGATAACAAACAAGAGGATTGCATGTCTTTGTAAGTAGGTTTACTTAAGAGCCATTTCCCAAAATTTGAACGCTCTATTTCCGGTAAAAGACGGCAGCATTGTGTATGTGTGCGTAGCTATCCAAACACACAATGAAAGCCTTGTAGTGCGACGCGAGTGTTGAGACGGACTAAACAATATTGAGCTGTTATAATCGTAATGCACCTCTATTAAAGATTTATGAAAAAAGTAATTTAATTTATTCAGTAGAATTAATGTTTTTAGACTAACAAATAAAACATATTAGGTTCTTACATATGAAATTGGCGTTTTGTACGGGAGGAATATAAAGTAATTTTTTTTTTGTAAAATATATTTAATTAATCAAAGTATGCACCGTTGTTATCTATGCACTTTTGCCATCTCATAAGTAGTTCATTGATCCCTTTACTAAGAAAACCATGGGGGGCGAGAATCAATAAACTCTTTGAAGGCTGTTTGAACTGCCGCATCGGAGTTGAATTTTTTTCCTTGTAAGAAGTTGTCCAAATTCCGGAAAAAATGGTAATCTGTTGGAGTAAGGTCCGGGGAGTACGGTGGATGTCGCAGACATTCCAATTGTAGCTCATCTAACTTAGTGGTTGTTTGTTGTGCAGTATGTGGTCTTGCGTTGTCGTGAAGCAGCAGTGGCCTAGAGCGATATGACCAATCTCGGTTGTTTAGCAGCTAGTTCTTCCTTCATGGTTTGCAGTTACTGACATTAGATATCTGCCGTAATCGTTTGGCCAGATTTTAGAAAGCTTTAGTGAACGACACCGGCGCTAGTCCACCAAACACTCACAAGTAACTTTTTCTGAGTCAATTTTCGTTTAGGGCAGGATTTGGCTGGGTCTCCAGGGTTCAGCGATTGCGACGAGCGCTTCCGATTATCGTACAGTATCCACTTTTCATCAGAAGTAATGATTCGATTTAAAATCCCTTCATTATTGTGTCGGTTGAGCAAAGTAACACAGCAGTCGACGCGTGTTTGCAAGTTCGATTCACTCAATTCATGAGGTACCCATCGTTCAAGTTTTTTTACTTTCCCGATTTGCTTCAAGTGGATTAATACAGTTTTATCACTTACCCCGAATCCTGCAGCTATCTATGAAGTGCTTTGTGATGGATCCGCTTCCACAATAGCCTTTAATTCTTCATTTTCCACTTTGGTCTCCGGCCGTCTACGGGGTTGGTTCTGAAGGTCGAAATTTCCAGGACGAAAACATTGAAACCAAAAACGTACCGTGCTTACTTTTGCGACACCAGCGCCGTACACATCATTAATCCTTCGAGCTGTTTCTGCAGCACTGGTGCCACGGTAGAACTCGTACTCGTAAATATACCGATATTTCATGTTTTCCTTTGTGCGGTAATAAGCAACGCCAAAGAATAAAATAATGAGGAAAAAACAAATGAATGACTTTTCAAAACTCAAATGTACCAGCTAAATGAATTTATAAATTTGAATTTGGAATTCTTAACCAAAGAGGAGATATTTCAGATCAAAGTGGTCAGTACGACAAAACGCTAATTTCATATGTTAGGACCTAATGTATTTGTTATGTAAAGTATATTAAAAAAAACGTATACAAGTCAAAAGATAAATAATATTTCATTTGTAAATTGGTTAAAAATAACAGTATTACACGTTAATCTTTTATGTTAATTTAAACTCAAACTCGAAGCATATATTATTTTAATTACCGAATTTAACTTTCCACTTGTACCCGGCACAGCGTCTGTTCTAAAGTAGCTACCCTCCTCTACTCGATTAAGGCGATTTCACATTCTAACATGAAATATCATAGATGTTAAGTTTCGATATTTACAAAATAAGTTATTTTTACTCAATAATAATTAATCAAACAAAACATCAATAAAGAAGTAAGTATGGCAATCCTTAAAATTGTAATCATAGTGAGATTGGTCCATTTTTTTAACATGTAATAACAATTTCAGAGTATTACCTAAGATGTTAATTTAGGCTACTCAAATCTTTGAAGTTTGAGTGAAAACGTGAAATGGCTCTTAAATATTGTAAATTTCGGACATGCAAGGTTATATCTTTAATTTAGCCACACCGTAAGCGCCTCCACATTTTTATTTGCTTAGTGCAGCATAATATGATCAGTATATAAACAGTACCAGGTAGTGGCGGTGTCCACTAGCGATGGGCGATTATTACTAAAACTAATCGAATTAGTCGATAAAATTCGATAACAATCCATGTTAGTCGATTGTTATCGACTAACGGCGTGTGGCGGGCGGCAATGACTGATACGGTTACCGTGTCAACTTTAACTACTAATTTGTACTACTTATTTATTCGTACGTATAACGATACGTACTACTAAATAAGAAGTTACAAAAGATGGTGCGGCGGGCATGCGCTGCGCTAAGACTGCGCCACTACTTACGTTACGACTGTAGTTATTAATTAGTTATTCGATTCTCACGAATAGATTATTCAGTTGTCTGTTTTGTATTGTAATCAAACCATTGAATGAGGGAACATTCATTCAAGACATGATGTTAATGGTTAAATTTATTAATTTGTTAAAAGTTATTTGTAATTTTTTTAACAGATAAAATTAACAGTAAAAAATATTACTTACTTTTGTATTGAATTATTATTTTTAAATTGTTGATGTTAATTTTATTGCTTAAATTTTACGCATGAAATACAATAAACATTTCTTCATACTTTAATAGGTACATGACTCTCTAGTATTAAAAAGTCTTTCTTATTAAGCTAAGCGTATTTACAAATTTATTAATTCAATATTTAAATCATATTATGATTTTTAGGCATCTCATCAAGCCGGTTATTCATAACCCGCGCGTGACCTTTCTTTAAAAAAGTCAATATTCATTAACCAACTAAAGTAAACAAATTAAAATATGTATTATGTAATACTTAAAAACAATCGACGCATTCAACACTGTCCCGCACGCACCGCCCCGATGTGCGATATTCGTACAATTAGTAGTTTGTCGATTGTTATTCGAATAAACATGGTGAGGAACTACTAAATCGACAATCGAATGCGCAATAGTATAATTTTCGATTCAGTCGATTGTTTTTTTTTGCAACAATCGCCCATCGCTAGTGTCCACCACCCCATATCGTCCCGTGGATGTCGTAAGACAAAATCCCCCTTATGAGGTAATCTATGGGGAGACCTATGAACAGCAGTGGACTTTTATTGGCCGTAATGGATGGGTAGAAGAATGATAAACAGTATACCAGACGTGACAAACCTTGAAGCGGCTGTCTGTTGTCAATCCGAATTTTAAGTCTAGTGTAAGCATTCTTAATAGTTTGTGGGTGTATGCGGGACTAGCATCTATCGAAGGCCGTAAGATTTTCCCGGCACTTCCCATAGACGCTGATTTAATTATCTTACGCCGCCAACACACGACATTATTTTATTTATTATTTTGCATAATAAATACTTAATTTACAAAATGGTAGCAAATTTTCGGATATTTTTGGATTTTTACTGCCGTCTTTTCCAAAGTAGGCCTGTGGCCTGGGTAAAGAGCAGGTATTTCTATACTAGTAATTATTAAGTACGCTTATACACCTATTAGACTTTGT
Organism: Parnassius orleans; assembly: GCA_029286625.1. Taxonomy (NCBI): domain Eukaryota; kingdom Metazoa; phylum Arthropoda; class Insecta; order Lepidoptera; family Papilionidae; genus Parnassius; species Parnassius orleans. Next base: position 519,843 of record JAGSMP010000147.1, read on the forward strand.
AATTGTTCTCATTCAAATTACCCGAATAGGTTAATTTGAATTTTTTTATTAATGGGAAAATATTTAAAAAGAATTGTATACCCAAGTAGGTATATTAATTTTAAAATAACATTTTTAACTAGCGACCCGCTCTGGCTTCTGGGTGGGATCTATTAATGTGGCGTTATTTAGACTTAAGATAATCATTAAAGACCATTTATTTTATCTTATCTGAACGATACGTATCTTTCGTTGTAGACTTCTTCTGACCATAGGTTTACTTTTGGGAATTTAAATGAAAGACTACAAACAAGGCTGCTTTGTAGAGTGTTTCTGGCAGGGCAGCGTGACGTGGTAAGGAGATGACTGTTGAGCGAGTAATGCATAGAGGAAAGTAATACATCGGGAATAATGTCAGAGGTCGGCTACAGCACGTCTTTTATTTCGTGCTTTTAGTAGCACAAAATATTTGATATACCTAGTTCGACCTAGTTACAAAGGTACTCTGTGTTCTGTACCAAAGAGAATGGAGTTTTGGCGGGAACTTGACCGACGGCGGTTTGCTGCACCTGTATTATTGCTTAAATAATGGTTTGAAGTGGATTTTGATATGTAAAAGTGGTGCGATTTTGTGTATTAAGTGTCTGCGCATGTGAACTATTAGTGGAAACGGTGAAACAAGTGCTCTGATGGTGATGTGATTCTCAAGATAAGGTGTCTGTCTGCTTAGGCGCCTTGAGATACCATCACCAACTGTCAGCTGTCTGCTGGCTCAAGTTGCCGTCAAAATCTCCCAAGGGCTGCACAATGTGACGCATCAACATATTGTGAAGCAGTGTACTATGAAGGATAATTATAAATTGTAACTTCAGGCTCAGAAGGACTAGAACCCAGAGCCGTAAAGCCAGTTATTAAAAAAAATCGTTATGTCACTTGATATTGATATGCGCTAGCACTTCTTTGTTATTAGCATAGTTTGTGTTGTGATATTGAATATTGATAAATTTTAATCACAACATAGTAATTTTTGTGGAATCAGGCACGCTGAACTTGAATCACACAGTACTTTTTTAACCTGAATTGAATACCTTATAAGGAGGAGCCCTGTGCAAATGGACTAAATTGTCATATATTTATTTGTATATTATTTATAAATCCTTCCAACTTCATATAGTCAATATGACGTTGTTTATACAGCCAAATATCATTTACATCACACTACGTTAAATCTTCTAACTACAACATGAAACCACGTATATTTAGGTTTCAAGCAAATACCACATTTTATTGAAACAAAGTAAGTGAATAAATATTTAATAATTGGAACTGTTTTATACCGATAATGATTTTTTAAATGGTTATAAATTACCTGTTTCTGAATTTTTATTACAGTCAAAATGTATTCTCCGCGCCAAAAAGTTTTGTGGTTTGCTTTATGTACAAGAATTTCTGTAATTTTAATACAAGTGATATCGAACGCTTTAATACCTGATCACGAAGCAAATGTTTTTCTCAGTCCCGAAGATCCAACACTGCGAAAAACCACAGCAGACATCATCATTGATAAGTTATTAGGTGGTATGAAAAGATGGGATTCTCAATATTTTATTCACATAGCACAATATGGATATACTTATGAAAATTGTTTAGCTTTTTTTCCATTATTCCCTTTGATAGTGAGGTATATTGCATACATATTAAGCAGTGTTTTAGGATCAATTTTTAACTTTCATAGTATATTACTAATATCTGCAACAATTACTAATTTATTATTATTTTTAAAATCCGTTGATATACTGCACAGTTTGAGCCTACGAGTTTTAAGGAATGAATGTAATGCTTATAAGTCTGCCATATTATATTGTGTTAACCCCGCAAGCATATTTTTCACTGCTCCATATTCTGAAACATTGTTTGCTTTAATGTCTTTCTATACTATGTTTAAATGCACCGAAAGTGAGTCAATGAGATTTGCAAATATTGATATGACTAGTGCGCTACCTGCTGGATTCTCCATGATCACTCGATCAAATGGTTTGGTCAACCTGGGTTTCATATTTTATACAAGTTTTAAAAATGTGATAGAGAGAACTTTGCCTGAAATTGTTTATAAATATAAGACTCTAAAACAAAGGGTAATGCTTCCATTCTTGTTATTGCCATTATTTACATGTAGTGTGGCAATGTTTATAACCATTATTGTAGCTCTGATTCCTTTTATGCTTGTTCAATTATATAACTACTTTAAATTTTGTATTCGTAATGAACATAACTTGCCAGAGTTTTTATCCAATTATGAATACATCTTACCAGGTTCTGCTGCAAGTCCTTGGTGCAACAACTCAATTCCTCTGTCATATTCATATATACAAAGCCATTATTGGGATGTCGGGTTTTTTAAATATTATAGATTAAAGCAGATACCAAATTTTGTATTAGCTTCACCAATTTTATTTTTAATTCTGTATCATTGCTTATATTTCGTTAAAAACAATCTTAGGCTATGTTTAAGACTAGGAATAAAGGACAACATTTTTGTTTATGGATATTTAAATAAAATGCCTTATCGGCCAAAACAATATTCTAAGGGGTTTGGGGCCAATGATCCCAATATGTTTGTGTATATAATTCATGCAATGTTTCTTAGTATATTTTGTATTATTTTTGTGCATATTCAAGTTTCAACGAGGCTTCTAGCATCAAGCAGCCCTATCCTTTACTGGATATGTTCAAGTAGAATAAATGTTGGACCTACGCAAACTTCAGACCAGAATGCTATAAATGAACATTTCAGACGTGTTAGTACGGGCAAGAGAATACCAACTCACCATTTATCGATTGCTAACTTGGAAGGAGTGGAAAATATGTATAGTAAATGGAGAACATTTATAATATCAAAACAAATGCCTGACTTTCAGTCAAGATTTATACAGTGTTATTTTATTGGGTATTTGGTGGTAGGGACTGTCCTTTTTTCTAATTTTTACCCTTGGACTTGATTTTAAGTTTAACAGTATTGTAATCATACATATCACATTTTCTAATTTATGAATTTATACCACTATTAATAATACAACAGTCATATCATGCCTAAAAAGTTTATGGGTTTGGGCTGTGATTTTTGAATTTCTCTTTTATTTTTTTTCCATTTATAAAATTTTTTGTTTAAGTAGGTATATAATTTTTTTTTAAAGCTATTTATTGTATGAATTAAAGAGAATAATTTTGACCAACAGTCAATTTTATCAAATAAAATATGTAATGAAGTGTGGTGGACATGATATAAGAGAATTCATCGTTATCCATCTCATCTCATTTCTTGTTCATTCAAGTTTTAAAAGATAAGAAACAAGTCTAATAAAAATTGGGCGAAATATGTTGTGGTCTCTGATAATGACAGTAAAACCTTCTGTGTTCAATAATGTCTTCCAGACCGAATTTTGATGATGGCTGTTAGTCAATGGAGACTAGTTATCTGCAAAGGACATTAATATAGCACATAAGTGTGTGCAAGCAAAGGTGGACGTTATTTCCTCATTCTCATAGACCGATTTAGTGGATCCCTCTTCAGATAGACATCAGAGGGAGATCACATGCACACTGACCTGATACACAGGACCAACATGCTATTACGAGGCACGGGGGTGTACAAGGCACGGGGTTGAAACAACTCCAACATCCTGATTCAAGGCTGCTACTGAGATTTTCTTGATAGAAATACCCAACTGATTTTGGCCCAACCTGGGATTTAAAACGGGACCACGTGATCTGTAGTTGTGCTAACGACTACAACCAATGAGACAGATGCTATATTTCCGGGACACAAAGAAATGACAGTCATGCAATTGCCAACCTGCCTGCAAAGCATTGTGAAAAAATCAAATCCTGCCACATGTTTAACATTGGACAGTGAGTAGGTTGATAGAGGGATTATCGGAAAGTAATGTTAAAAAGGCTAGGAATATAAAATTATTTAAATCAGTAAAGAAATTGAAGACGCATCTTGATTATAGTATCTTATTACAAAATATGGTTTATTGATAGTCTCTGGTTTAAGGAAGAGATTGTCACGAAAGAGCGCGCCGCGGCGCCACAGTTTTCGCAAAATTTGACATTTGCTATCAAATTGCATACTTTCATTTTAGTTCGCATATTTACCACGGGACTTCTTATTGCAACAGACTAGTGTAAACCTGAGATTAAAATATAAACTACTTTTTGTAATACCATCGTATATATATATAATGGTCATTGACAATAGCACACTTGTTGATGTACCTAAATACTATCATTTTCGAATATTATAATGAAAAAGAGTATCAGCTATTAAGTATTTTCAGGGTAGTACAAGCGTAGTGTGCTTATATTGTAAACCATGGGGCCTTTACTGATATTAAATTATTTTAAGTATTTAAATATAATTAGCAAATTTTTTGTGTGAATATTAATATTGCTATATTTAAGCAATAGTCTTTTTATGTAAATTTTATAATTATTAGTACTTGCCATTTTGTATTTATAAGCACATTATTATTTGATCTTAGTTCAACAGATCAAATGATTTTTCAGGGATAATAATATCCCAAGAAATGAACAAATCAGAAACAAGACATGACAGGGTTAGCGAAGTGTTAGTGTGTGTAAAATTTCAATTTGTTGAACCTGCAGTACTTCTGTTCTATTCTATTATACTGTACTTACCAAAAACTAAAAAATATGTCTATTAGAGAATTATTTAGTGTTATCTGATCTCAGACATATAAGTTATTTTTAAAAGTAAAACAATCTAGTCCTTTTAATGCTTTAGAATATTCATCCTACGGTCCTGATTACAAATTAATTGTAAGTACTTTTAAAAATATATTGCTATAAAGAATGACCCGTTTCATAATTTTGTATTGGTATAAAATATGTTACGACTAAAAGCCGAAGTTTAACCAACTGAAATGTGGCTGCACCTGTTGTTGCCGGCTAACCCTAGTTGTATTCGCACTTCGGGTTTTTAGTCGCGTTTGTTCGGTATATTTTATACAGTGTAAATTAAAAAATATCAATATCTCGACCACAGCGCCACCTACCGGGTCCAGATTTAGAGATTTTCTTTTTTTGGCACTAAACTAACTTAATATGTCATGATTATGAGTCATTTTGGTCCTTAAATATAGTTAATAACCTTAAATATAGCTAATAACTTGATTAAAGCGCCATCTATTGTATCCTAGCATAGCTATGGACCGTTGCCTTAACAAAACAATATTTTTTGTGAATATGACCTCAATAAGTCAAGTCATTTAGTAGTTACACGATCACAATACCAATGATTAATATAAATAAAGATATATTAGTCGTTTATATAAAGATAAATTAGTCGTAATTTTTAAATTAATATTTTGTCCTTTTTAATTGTATACACAAGATTAATGTCACAAATTGCTTATACAGTACACGTAAATGAAAAAAAATCCTTACAGTTAACGATAGTAGCTTAATCGTTAAGGGTATGAAGTATGAACTGCAATATAAAAAGTTCTCGCCTACGAATCCGCTGTTTGACTACGTCAACGATCATTTTCAGCTTAGTTGGAAGAGGCTATCAGGAATTCTAGTAATGTTAAGTGATGTTAGTATTTTTTTTGGACCATCTTGTTTAAGTACGTATAAGTATTCACAGCCGCACTAGTGAAATTCCAAAAAATAAATTTTAGGAAAGAGTATTTACGTACAAATGATTACATACGTTCACGGCGTTCAAGTACACTGTCAAGCGGTTATAAAAAAAATGCCTTAAAAAGATTTTCAGTAAAATTTCCACATTCTTAACTACAATTTTATGAAAAAAAATTTAAAAAAAAAAGATTGCTTAGTCAACATCTATGCAGACAAGTAAATCGTGTGTATTTCTTGAAAGAGAACTAAGTGAACGCGAGAATGTCATGACCGCGCCCACGATTTGTACGCTAGGCCTTATTAGTCTATTTTTATCTCAATATAGAATATTGCACAATTGAAGGAAGACTGTATGCAACTGTCATTTGTAACAAAATTTCAATCAATGATGACACTTATTGAAACAGAAAAACAATTACAATAGAACAATTTAGCACAACCCTTCCCACCACAAAGAAAATTCTACATTTTAGTCAAAATTGTTATTAATAAAATTGTGGTTGTGAAATTTTATCTACTATAACATTAATATTAGTGCCCAACTAATGCTTGTAGTTTATAGTTATTATTTACTATTAAATAAAATAAAAACTAAGTAGAAAATAGTTTTATTATTAATGCACTCCCTTCAGTTCACTTTATGAAATACAAAAAACTTACAAACATATCCTGCAAGATTTTTACAAAACCTTTGTACGACCTCATAATTTGTTGAATAAATTAAAGTTTACAATATTTAATTCTTATTGAGTAGGAATATTGCTCCATCTTGATTAACATCAATCGACTGGATCATTTACTGTTGAATCCGGTTGCAAACCAAGTAAATCTTCTGTAGAATCTGGTATTTGTGGTTGTTCTGCATTAGGTTCAACCAGTGCGGCGGCGGAGGTCCCGGGAGACCTTTCCCCGTCGCTAGCGTATTCCTATGCGACAGTCAATGCTTCTCGTAGCCTCTGTCGAGCGCGCTTCACTCGGTCCTCTTGTCTTCTAACATCATCCTTAGTTATTGTCACGGCTGCAATTAGTGGCTGCTCGGGATTTAAAAAAACACCGGGGTTCTCCATTATTGTCTGTTTGGGTCCAGTTTGGCCTTAAAAAACAAATTCCAAGAAATAATTACATAATGCTTAAGTAGGTATTATCATTAGATAGTTATTGAATATACACGGTGTAACTTGAGGGGTGGATCATCGGTGACTGGGGAGTGGAGGACCTCAATACCTATCGATTTAACAATCCAAATCACATAGAGAGTATCGAAGTCCGATAAACAAGCTGAATTCAGAGGATGAAGTTAAAACACCGGATAGAAACGTAGCACAGGTAAGAACAGAGGGGCAGACGATAAACGACTAAGGAAGGAACTTACAATAGTTATACGCCTTTCTCAAAAAATAACAGGTGTTTCTAAGATAACAATGGCCATAAAAATATCAAACCACCTAATCAGCCAAGCACAGCAGTGCCAGAGCGAGACAATGTTTTTTTTAGCTATCCTCTTCTTAACTTAAACCAGATGTTACTTGATAAGAAGCGCGCAGGCACCTGCGCTTCTAACTTTTTCTCGTTTTTAAAATAGTTTTATGCTTTATAAAAATCAGGGATTTTTGGTAATTGGCTATTTAAGTACATTTTTCAACACGATGCACCAGCACTAACCAAATGAAATTTTCAGGGTTAATTCTTCATGAAAGCCAGTAGTTTTTAAGATAGGTTGTAGAAAAAAAATAATATGTGAAATATTTGTTTTAGAACCATAGAAAGTTAATGCAAGCATTAGATTTTGAAAAAAAATTACTATAATTTTTTATTTGGATTTTTATAAATCTAAGCCTCTGTATGGTGTAAAGGTACAAAAGACCCTCTGTTTATCTTGTTTAAAAAAAATCACGGTCGCAGACCTAATAGTTTGGCTGCAATTGCGAAGTTTAGGCTAAAATCAGATTTTGACAAAAAATTTACTGAAGTCAAAATAACTTTTGAACCACTGAATATCGCTTTACATACAGGGGATTAAATCGATAGGTATTGAGGTCCTCCACTCTCCAGCCACCGATGATCCACCCCTCAAGTTATACCGGGTAGTGTACTACTAATAATGTCCTCCAGACCGAATTTCGGTCACGGCGGCCAGCCTCAACGGAGACTAGCCATCGGCGCAGGACAGGATTATAGTGCCCAAGTGTATGCGCAAGCACAGGTGCACTCTCTATTCCCTCGCTCTCATAGTCCGATGGGAAGGTAAACCGACACGACCGGAGAGAGATCAGGCGCAGGACCAACGACTTTACGTGCTTTCCGAGGCACGGGGGTGAGACACCGCCAGCTTCCTGACTCCGGGCAGTGTACTACTACTACTATTTCGGTTTATTTGTTACGCAGTTTGCCAAACCTGCTATATTTCAATTTTGTTAATTAAAAACAATACCTGTAATAGGCTGCGAAGAAACATGCAGGGCAGTAGCAAGCGACTGAATGGTAGTAGCATCGGATGTAAATGGACCTAAAGGTTTAATATATTTCGGCAGCGTAGTAGTTCCTATAACTCCATTTGCATCACACGCAGTCAAGTTCTAAAATAATATAATTACTTTAATTAAAATTGTATAAATGAAAACTGAAATAAAAATACATATTATGTACGTCAATAATATACAGGGTTATTTTTCAAAAGTAGCCAAATTTTAAACTTAAGTTCAAATATATAAATAACCATATACCGTTATTGCAGTTTTCGAAAATACGAGTAAATAAGGCTTCTACTTTTATTTGAAATTATCCCAAATTGAATGTGATTTACCTACAACGTTTTTGCCTACCGATCGACGCTTACGAATGTATCCATGCGCAGTAAAATCAGTTAAAATAGTGCATTACCACGCATTTTGAGTTTAAAAGACAAAAAGGACAGAATGTTTGAGATTTTGTTTAATTAATTTTTCTTCGCCATGTATGACTTATTCTGAACCTTCTCTGCAAATTTGGCCGGTTTTTGCAAAATAACCTTGTATAATGTATGTATTTAAAAAAAATGGACTGCTATCAACTGCTTGGGACATAATATTATAGTAGCAAAGTGAAAGCCCTATGGGTATTACCCTGGACGTTAAATACCCTGACCGGTGACAGAGAGCTGTGCTACATGCGCAAGATGTCTGATGAAGTGATCGCCAATCCGCCTGAAGCGTGGCGTTAAGACAAGTTCTCCCTAAAATGGGGGTCCCATATCCAGTAGTGGACTCTTTTGGGCTCTTGTTGTTGATGATGATGTACTACACTTTTCGTTACCACCAGTTGGAGAATTAAACCCGTGCTTTGAAAAGAACCTGCAAGAAAACTGTTAGGGTTTTTTTACCGAAGTACAACTTTAATAACTTTATATTGAACATAACTGGCGGACTCTGACAGACATTTCATCAAATAATGTAGCAAAAACCCACTGCCAAAGTTTCCGTTTGAAGGGTAAGAAATCTATATAAATAAAATGATATAGGTTTGCGACTGTGCGCGCATCACGGAAAAACTACTGGAAAAATTTAAATTAGGTTTTCTAAGTTTTATTTCTTAGACACTTGGCCCTCATCTAAAAAAAATATTGCGATATCTTCTTGCAATATAAAGTTATTAAAGTTAAGAAACAACAAATTTTTATAAGCACTACGTGTTCAGTGATGTGTGTACGCAACGCGGACGAAGTCGCGGGTATCAGCTAGTAAAGTATAAAAACAGGCATGTCATTTTTTGTTTATAGGTTACCAACGCCCATAGCCTGCTGTAGACACTAGACAAGTACCGTCAGGTGAATTGATAGCTCGTTACTCGCTGTAATATTATAATAAAAATAATTTTCTAACTTAGATCGACTTGGGAGCTCCTACAAAAACTTCACTACAGATTTGGATTTAGGAAACTACGCAGCACTAAAAGAAATGATTGCCTTTGTATCTGTAAGATCTAATATTTATAAACTAAGTATAATCTTACGTTTTTGTTCATATGTGGTAGTTAAGTTTTATAAAAATTACTAAAATAAAAGAAGGTGGTAAGACTTTGTGGAGAAAATATCCACAGAAACAAATATTTTAAGCCGTTTATTAGTTTTGTGTTACGAGGTGAAAGGAGGAATATTGTTTGTTAATTGTGGAACATGCTGTTATTTAAAAAAAAAAAGTCCCGCTGGGTTTCTTGTTGGTTCTACCCAGGACAGAGGTTTTTTTTCGAACCAGTGGTAATTAAACAAAAGAGTGACTTTCAATAAGTATCATTTATAATCTATATTGAATTAAAACGTTTCTGTTTCTGTTTCTAACCTTTTCCGGTTTAAGATAATATAAAAACGAACTGTCACGCCTGAAAAAGGCAGAGGCAGCGACTACGGACTTCCATTTAGCGCGATCCTGACACTCACATTTTTCCATATATCTATGCATACATGCTTGTCGGTTAAGAGTACTCTTAATGTAGCTCATCTTCAATTTATCGTCAATTTGGTCGAACTTCTATCTAAGGCGTCTCTTGCCAATTCTTCCAGACTTTTGCAGCATACATTTGCTTTGCCATTCTTTCTTCATTATTCCTGTCTACACGTGCAAGCTACCAAAACATTTCTTTCTTAATCCTGGGCATAAAATTTTGCAAGTCCAAACATCCTGTCACATTTTGTTACCCCTAACATACCTCTTAATGACCGCATTTCTACAACATTAATTTTACTCACATGCTTCCTCTTCCGCACCTAACTTTCACTATACCATACATTAAGACACACAAGCACTGTCCTTATAAACAGATATTTAATGGCTCAACTCAAATAAGTTTGAGTTAAGCGTTTGCCATAAACCAATCCTGCCCGCTACGTCATGGGCCTTTTCCAAGTCTAAAAATGCACAGAAAACTTGCTAGCTTTTGGCTAAAAACTTTTTCATCATTAAGCGCAAAGAAAAGACCTGCCTGCCTGTACACCCCATTACCTTTCTAAATTCAGCTTGCGCATCCAAAATTTTCCGTCAGTTTCTTACAAAATGAAAACGAAGCAAAGAGGTTTCATTTTATGATTGTTGGTTTTCACCGGTTCAATCCATATTTTTTATAGGAGAGGGGGCAAACGAGTATGTGGCTAACCTGATGGCCGTACGTGAACAACTGCAGCTCCACGGGAATTTGGTATTTAAACTTTTTTTTAAAGTGTCGCGCTAGTGGCTGAAAAAGTCGTGAAATCATTGTCGTAGAAGAGCACGAACTCTGAATTAAAGACCTTTAGAATACAGCAAAATTGTGCTCACTTGAATCCCGAAAGGAGCTCAAACCTATGAAGATTTCGCCGCCCATAGAATAGCGGTCATTGTAGAAAACAGCTAAGTTCACGTGTGGCAATGAATGCCTAGAAAACTGAACTCCGCCATACACCCATATACCTAGTTTTATGACTGAACTTCGCCCTTATAAGAGCGTATGGTATTAGTTAACAGGGCATTCTATCTTAGTCGTCAGGGGCAAAAAGTCAGGGGTTACAACGCATCTTTTTGATTCTTAATCGAGAATAGTTGGATGCAGGTGTATATGGGCCACAGTATCCGCTTACCTTCAGGTGAACTGTGCGCTCGTTTGTCATTACCACTTCTGTATAAAAAAACGCGCTGCTTATTAATTTAATTCGATAAAACATGTGTCGGTAGAAAACAAGAATAATACGAGTCTACTTTGTTCGAGTGAAACTATCGCCACCACTTCAAGAAAATTTACCAGCAAAAGAATCTGAAAATGTTAATCGTTACTCAGAAGTACCTACTGCTCAAAGTTAAATTTCATACAAATATGCAAAACAAGACTAAGAATTTGGAATTCTTGGTTAAGAATTCCAAATTCAAAATTCTTTGGTTAAAGAGGAGATATTTCAGATCAAAGTGGTCAGTACGACAAAACGCTAATTTCATATGTAAGCACCTAATATTTTCATATGCATTTAGTAAAAAGCTGTTATTTTGACATTACAAACAGACATTTCAATTTTATTTATTTGTATAGATATAGTGGAAATCAATAAAAAAATCAAATAATATTTGCAAAATTATTTTAACATAAAATTGAGACATCAAGACACCTTTGGACAAACACACAAATTTGATAAGCGAAAAAGATACAAGGGCTCCATGTATTATCATTACACATTTTTTTAAATAAATTGGTGGCAATGTATGTGTAAATAAAAACATACCTCTAATCGCTTTTCCCAAAACAACTGCTTTGGTTTCTCTTGTGTTCCTTGTTTTAAATCTGTCTTAACTTTGCTTTCCTGAGTCTTATAAACAGTTACTGGTTGCTTGAAAATGGATGCAGTCTGTCGAATTGGTGGCACCAAGGAAGCATCAGAGCGGGCTCCTCTGTTAGTGAAAAATACATTAACATAAAAACTGCATCATTCATTCAACTTCTATTTTGATATTTTACATGTAACTAATAACTGTATCTAATTACCGAACACAAAATGTGTGTCTAATAAGTATTTACACTATTAATAATATAAAATTTTCTTTATTTTAAAATTTATACTCGATGTGCATTGGTATTTTATTAAATAATTATGACATTAATGAGTTAAATTTTAATTATACTTAAAATTATTTATTACAGAGAAATATTATTAAAAGTAAAATTTATTTTAAAATAAATTAGCGTCTACCCCGGACTAAAATTAAAACCAGTGAAGAATATCACTTCTCATGCTTAACATTAAAAACACATGCTTTAAATAATGTTTTTTGTTAATGACAAATTATAAGAAACAAAACAAGAATTAATACATTTTTATTGTGAAATTACCAGACCTTTTTAACAACAAAGTGAAAGCATGATTAGAATATTGCGTTGAGTAACCTTAACCTTGTCATAAAAATTTATATTATTTAAAACACCTTGATATATTGTATTATACATACATACTTACCAATATCTATTTATCTAAAGAAAATACTATTTCGACATTTTTTTTAATAGGTACCTACTCATATTGTTATGACAAGAATTATATTTTTTATATTAAATGAAATATGTGATTTGATTATATTGCTAAAGAAAAGCTCTTATGTAAAAGCTAAGCCATCTAAAAACAAAAGGAAGTAATAAAGCTGTGATAAATGTATATGGCTAAATGTTTGTATTGCTTCTTTCTATTATGCTTTTAGTCCAGTAAAAATAAAATCTGTTCGTATGGAGTAGATTGCATTAATTGTAGTTTGGATGATAATATAGTACAGTATAGTAGATAAATATTGAAATAATATTTATAAGCCCACAATTATTACCCCCTATTTATTATTAATTGAGTAATTATGCAGCCCAAAAGGAAAGAAATATAAAATATGAACAAAAAATGGTGATTCTCTACATGATTGCTTCTTTAATGACGTTCTAATTAGGATAATAATATTACCGTCAGGATCAGGACCGACGCATTGAGTAGATACTTTGTTTATACAAAATCTTGCTTGGAGTGAGACTATTTGTTTAAAGTTTTATAATATTTTAACAAAAGGACATTATATAAACACAATTCTTGTACGCTTAATTTTAAGGGAATCTCTTAAAAATCTGTTGAGCGTTTCTTTAATAAAATCTCTAAATAATCTTTAAATATAAAACTCGCAAGCGTATGGTTGTCGTTCTTGATACAGCGGGACATGTCCTGCTTTGAAGCGTTGTCCCTGGATCCCGGTTACTTTCGACCAATTTCCAAATTCAAATTACGATAGTTTAGTAATAAATCCTACTTCAATCTCAAATTTCCCCGTCGGAGTTTCAACGATTATAGCAGCTTCAAAGCGGAATGTGATGGGCGCGTAAGACGCGCAGATCCATCGCAATGTAGACGTTGCGGGCGGTTTCGTTATATTTACACGTATCTAACTAGCCCTACACTGAATTTACGAACCCAATTAGGATTCAGGAAAGGAAAAGGAAAGTGTAGAGAGGGCTTTCATTGTTATTCTAATTAGCTAGAATATTTTTGGTCGAGTTTTTCATAAAATTAATACAATATACATATACAATATACCTGTACCTACAAATTGTATTTTATATCGTGTCGACCGATGTTTCAGGTTAGCACTATATATTTAAAGATATTAATTCCAAATTACGATATGTAATTAATGAAAATTACTTATAAAGGCTAACATTACTTCATTTACTTTAAATAAATTAATTCAGTTTGATTTATTAGTATGCGTATGCGTATAGATGCGTCGCTGCGGGACGCGGGTTCGAATACTGCTAGAAAAATCTATGTTTGTAAGGACCATACATTTATTATTTGTCCGAGTGCAATCTTTGTTTTTAAAAGCTATCACGACACAGAAGTATAAACTATTTAAAATAAAAATATTAAAAACGGTTTACGAATGACGCAGACTTCCTCCTTTTTTGAAATTAGCTATATAAAAGGTGCGATTTTGTAATAAAACTTACACTTTCACTGCACGAAAATAAAATCGCTATGGAGTCTTGATATAAATCCAAATTTCACCCAAAGTGTATTTTTTATTAAGCTTAAACCCTCAACCGATAGATATTAATTCAAAACGAAATTCCAATGTTTCTTTAATGCAATCTCAACACTTATTTTGACTGGACTATGTAGGATTTTGCTTAAGCTACAAGGCCACAACACTGAAAACATTATACACACAAGGTTTTCTGGAGTACATAAATATGGGAATAGCACTATGGCTACTTGTTACATTGAAAGCTTCATCTGGGGATACAGCAATAAAGATATAGGTGTAAACACAAAGCACAACTGCACTAATGATCACAACACAAGTGAAAAAAATTATGACACTAATGGAACCTGTAATCGAACTGGGCTCGAGCTTTCTTGGCCTTGCACAGGAGCATTGTGTTTATCTGACCCTGTTGGAAGTCAAAACATGACAGGTCCATACTATCACCCAGATAACGAACTAGTTCTGGTTTACTGCGAAACTTTTTACCTGTAGGGCTATAGAAAATTTATTATCACTATAGACCATTTGGCAATGATAAGCTACTGTTACAGTTAGTGTTTGTGTTAACTAAAAGAACTAAAATAATAATTTCAGTACTTCAACTGGTGTATTTAATGTCATTTTAATCACAATTAATAACAGTTAAAATTACTGAGTTCAAAACTATTATTGAAAATATTTAATGAAATAATAGTAGTTACTAGGTGCTTTTAAAAACAAACAGGAGAATGATAATATAAAACACAATATTTAATATGAGTGTTGTATCACATTTCTCAAAAACAAACATGTTGATATTAGAACAGTAATGAGTATTCTGGATAAAAATGATTGGGTATTCTAATATTATTTGAACAAATATTTTATATTTTATTTTAAAGTTTGACATCTGAATATGCTTAAAATATTTTCAATTTATATCACAATTTACTGGATTATTAAAACACACAATTGCTGGCAATTTTTTTTTTACTTTTAACCTTTTAGGCTAAAATTCAAGCAAGATGCAGTAGCGGTCACATAATTAGAAACATCTAGTTACACATAGTAAATGTGTAAAGTGTGAACCATTTTTCTATTGTAATGTAACAGAGGTCAAAGAGTGTTTACTGCTACCAATGCAACAGAATGTGCAAGCATACATATCTAAAAAATAATATTTTTATTACCAATGAAAGATTTATCTTCAGTAATGGCCATATGAAAAACTAATTAGATAGAGTAGAGTTACTAAAACATAAGGAATTATGTCCCCATTAAAAACTACTTATGATGAATTTTAATTTTTAAAATGAGATAAAATAAATGGTGATACATAAATCATCATCATCTTCATCATCATTACAGCCCTTCACAAGTCCACTGCTGAAAATACAAAACACAAGCGTGTCTCTTCACTGCAAAAAGGAGCCAGCTCACCTTGGCTCCTTCTTTCCGAAATGTATCACTGGAATATACCGACCGCCTTCAGTTGTTAGGGTTTGAGATATCCTCAAATCTGAACTTCGGGCGGTTCATTGAGTCCCAAGGCCAAAGCAGCTGCAAGGAAGCTGGGAGTCCTTGCAAAGGTGCGGCGAAACTTCACGCCGGGACAGCTGCTTACTTTATATAAAGCGCAAGTCCGGTTGTGCATGGAGTATTGCTGCCATATATGGGCTGGTGCTGCAAAATGCCACCTAGCAGCTTTGGACTCAATGGAAAGGCGTGCTAAGAGGCTTATTGGTGACCCGAATTTGGTTAAAACCAATCTTACCAGCCTCAAACACAGGCGCAAAGTAGCCAGCCTTTTCGGTTTTCTACAGGATGCATTTCGGGAGAGTGTGCGCAGGAATTGCACAATTTAATTCCTCCCTCTCCCTTCCACCATCGGACAACCAGACGTTCGGCCAGTCTCCACCCTTTCGTTGTTGACTTACCACGCATTCGAACGAAACGGTTCGCTACGTCGTTCATCATGCGTACAGCAAAGGAGTGGAATAAGTTGCCAGCATCTGTCTTTCCATCCAATTACAGTGTGGGTGTCTTCAAGGCAAGAGTGAATAGGCTTTTGTTAAGTCAGTGCGCTTCACCATCTTAGGCTACATCACCACTTACCATCAGGTGGGATCGAGGACAAGCACTGGCTTAGTAGAATATAAAAAAAGAAATAGGCCTCCCCCGAGGAATGCCACAAAGCACGATTCTGAGCCACCTGCATCCATCGACTTCCTGCATGTCTTACCAGGTCGTCACTCCATCTAGTGGGGGGCCGATCTACACTTTGCCAGCCCATTGCCTCTTTAATTAACTACTCAGTTGGGCTATGTCGGTCACTCTGGTTCTACTGCAGATATCTCTCATTTCTAAGTTTATCACACAGAGAAACCCCTCTCTGTAGCTCGCTGAGCGACCTTGAGCTTCCTCATACAGCCAGCTGTGAAGGACCACATCTCAAATCCATAAGCCCATAAGACACATAAATAGAAAAATAATTTTAGTTCATTTGCATTCCAATCGAAATTGGACCTACAAAAGGACTGCCCATCATTTAAAGTGTTCAGTAGAGAAGATATTTAATGCTTTACATTGTAAACAATATGATATATCAGACAAAGTAACTAGACAAGTTTGCCTAAGAAAGATCACAGCTTGTGAGGACATGCTTATGAATACTTTTTTTTGTAAAACTGTAATTTGAATGGTATTTCATTATAATTCAATAATTCATTTACAAAGACGGGGCATTAAATAATACTGTATATTATTTTTAGGGATGTGAAGTCAGTGTCATGAAAAAGACACTAACTGACATTCACTTAAAGTGACCTGCAAATTTGTATCCAATAAAGAATTAGTGATGAAATATGAAAAAAATATTGCCCAATAAACATACTCCCAATATCAATTAACTTTATGACACATATGTAAAAGGTTGAAAATGTATTACTCGGGAATTGTAGGAAATATATATGTAATCAATTTAATTTTTTTTGGAGCTGTAATATGCAGCTAAAGTTACCCAATCAAATATTTATATAATTTATGGATAAATTATTTGTAGTGTCTAATGGTATAGCATTCGTTTTGTTAACACTGACAATGTTTAATACAAATGATTTTTCTGTTTCTCTTACACTGCCGTCAGTCATGTTTTGTATGAAATAGTCCATACAAAGTGACTGATATGGCAGCTAACGAATTAATAAAATATTTCAATAAGTAAAAAAATATTTTACTTAATGAAATATCATTATTAATACTTGCAAATTAAGCTCAGTGTTGATGATTTTAGATTGGTAGAAATAATGTGTGATGGTTGATAAGCGGAACATTAAATATAATCAAGTCAATTAGTACTAAAAATTAATTTGAGTGGTTCTAATTATATGACCACCACTTTATATCATTCAGCAGAACCTGTTCTGAAGTCTGGTAAGGGAGAAATCTTACCAGACCAAAAGCCCAGTTCTTCAGCTTGGTCAGTTGTCCTGTTAAATATTTATCCTGATGTACTGAAATAGTGTTCATTAATTCCCACTAACATTCATAATTAAATGTTGGTAGAATTTTATCCAAACTTGGCAAAACTTACAAATGGCTGTTGTTAAGTTGGTGTAAGGAGTTGCTCAAAAGCTTATAAGTTTTCTGCACATGTTCGGGCATTTCTGCTCAAGTACAGTCAAGTTGAAGTACAAAGGTACTGATGTAACGATAAAAGTATTGTTACCTCAGTAGGCGATGGGGTCATCACTTATATACAAAATACATATTATTATTATCATTATAAGCCAGTTTAAAAAAAATTGCAATCACTTCACCTATTTACGGGTTAACAACGTTTATGACGACTTTGGAGTATTTTAATAAAAAGGCACAATTTGTGTGATTTTAAAAGATTAGGGAACTTTTGAAGACTAAGATTATAAATGTAGAGCTAATATAACAAATAATAATAGAAAAGAGGAAAAATTTAACCGTATCATTAAGTCGGTGTTTGTAATACTTCTCTTAAAGCAGATAAAGCACCTGCAGGTCATATTACGGGTCGGCTTTAGTAATCTGCGGCACGATTTAAGTGTTCATTTTAGCTTTAGTTGACAGGCAATGATGCTATTGATTACCATCTAGCTGCTTTTTATGCCGGAAATCTTTAGTTTTCGAGATATCGATAATTATAATTTTGAGGTTATATCCATTTAAAATGATACGAAAACGGAACAACAATATAATTATTAGAAAGAGATAGAAATAGAGCATGGTCTGTATCTGTTTTAAAAAATAACACGCAACAACAATATAACAATTAGAAAGATCTTTTTATGGATTTAATTAAAGCAATTAAACATGTTTATAAATAAATGTTTTAATAATATTATATTTGGTCGTTTCTTTTGATCAAACCCTAGTACCAGAAGGTATAAATCACAAAACCGAATCTGTCAACCCGCCTTCCACGTGGTCTTTCCGCTCTTACCCTAGAGTGTATGAAAACCGGGCGGAGGAAAGCAGCCCTCGCCCGCTGTAACTAAGCGCAGGCAGCGTGACGAGCCGTGGCGGCTGAGGCTGGTCGCGAAGGCGACAAACAGCCAGGCGACAAACAAGGCTGCGCGGGTGAGCTAGGTGCCTGTGCTTAGTTACGCAAGGGCGAACGGGCTGCACTTCCCGCAGCGCTGGAGCAGAAGCAGAATCAAAATAGTGTTGATTCGCACGGTTTTTTCCCTCAAAATCAATTTTGCCTCAATAGGTCACAAAACTTTAAAAAATCATTTAAAAAAAAGGGGGGGTTTCCGGCACTTAACCCTTTTAGGGGGAGGTTCCCACCCCTCCCCCCCCCCCGCCCACTCGGCGACCATATATTCATGCCGCAGATTACTATTTGCCTCAATAGGTCACAAAACTTTAAAAAATCATTTAAAAAAAAGGGGGGGTTTCCGGCACTTAATTCTTTTAGGGGGATGTTCCCACCCCTCCTCCCCCCTCCCCCGCCCACTCGGCGACCATATATTCATGCCGCAGATTACTAAAGAAATACCCATATTACTTACATTTGACTTATTTGAAATATTTCAATATTGATATTTTTGGATAATTGACTATATATTATATATTTATTTTCTATATATTTCCTTGATAAGATAAATTGTAAACCGTAAGTTGCGTGCAATTTTTCACACACAAGAAATCTCACCTTCGGTTTCATAAAATTCCTAATTCTCCTACTTAATATATGAAATTAATGAATATCAAAGTAATACTTGTTGCACTGAGTCAGTATGTGAAAGAGGTTTAGGTTTTGTATTTCATCGGTCACGAAAGAGTTTATATTTAAAATATTTAATCAAACAAAATAAAAAACATGCTAACAAAATACCTGTAATAATAAACGTCAACTTTTCCCGCAGAGAGACCTGTTTTTCGTATTACCTCTTCTCTTTGCCACCCTTTTGGCAAAGCTGAACAGTCCGTTCTTTTTCTTTCTATGGAAATATTCATATTTAGCATTTAGTTGACGTTAATATTCAGCAATAATATCAATCGATATTTTATTATTATTTTTGTCTAATTCCGCTACAAATAGTCAAAGAGCATTTTTTAATCACTCTTATCCATAGATAAATAAATATTATATATATAAGCTACTCATAACTCTTATAAATCACAGATTACTGTATACATAGAGAATATGATCACTACGTTTAACGTTTAATACCAGTAAGGCCCGCCACATATATACGGAATTCCGTTTCGATATTCCGATTCGGAATTTCGAACGCAGCAAGTCCATATAAAATCTATGACTCGTGACACACGTACGGTATTTTTCCGTACGGAATTTTCTCCGATTCGACATTCCGTATGACCGCCTGTGCGTTCGGAATCCCGAACGGAAAAAAGCCGCTCCGAACGCAAGTCTTCCATAAATTTTGTACGAGTCGCAACACACATACGTAAATTCCGTACGGAACGCGCTCAGTGTTCGTCGCACGACAGAAGCGAGTAGGTGTGTTTATGTATGTTTTTACATTTAATCTTATAGGTGTATAGCTTTTCGTAACCTTTCATCTTATTTTATTTAATAATTCGTCGAAAGAGTTTACAGACATCCATGTTTAAAACATATCTCTGGATAGATAGATCTTTTTACATAATATTGACTATATTTCAAGCTTAGGGTGATAAGGGGATGCACCCAGTAACAATGATACAGCAACAATGGAATCGCAATCAGAAAATCGTCGTTATTATTCGCTGGCAGAATGTCTAGACTCAATGGCTAACCTCTCTCAACTGACCCTTGTTATTCCGAACGGAAATAAACGTATGTGTGTGATGTGTTCACGGAATTCCGTTTCGGGATTCCGTTTCGATATTCCGATTCGGAATTCCGTATGTATGTGGCTAGCCTAAATGACAGATTCTGAGTGACATTTGACAGTTTAATACAGACAGAATTTTAGTTTTAGGCATGTGCATCCGATTTTACAAAACGAATCTGAAATCGAATTCAGTCAGAAACCGTTTCGTATTCGTATTTTCACAAAACCGTATAATACGAAAAAAAAAACGACCTCATAACTCATACAAAAAACTTAAATTCGCTTCCGCTCTTTCTAATAAAGCAAGCGTTGAAGAGTGAAAGAGATGAAGCGAATTTTACAACATTTGAATTTACGAGCGAGTAGAATAATTTATTATGAAAATGTGATTCCTTATATACTAAAAATTAACAAAATGTACAAAGTTCTTGCCCAATCAAAATGTCTACATTAAAATATTTACAGTCTTACAATTACAACATCGAATAAGAATCTTATTATTAACTAACACGTGCTTGGTCATAAAAAATTTGCGAAAGGAATTTTTGTGTTGTTGATTTCCTGAAATTGAAGTGCGCGTGGACTCACATTCCAAGCGTACGGTAGAGGTATAAAAACGCCGTGAATTAATGCGAGACGTCACATTTCTTCTCATTGCTTGTGTCGGACGTATCTCCATTCCTGCTGCGTGTATTTAATAAATACGTAAAACAGTTTCTTATAGAACAATATCATGCTTCATGCTGATAATAGCTCTTTTCAAAAATTGACTTTTCTATATTTCACGAGATGTCGAGTGTAGCTACAGTAACAGTAATCCCCTTCAAGTGAAACGTACCGCCAACTTGACATTTTTGGTTGTGAGGGTCGGTGCGCTGGTTTTCGTCCTTTTAGTGGAGTTGTCAACTTAAAGGTCCTAGAAAAAATTATTACCATTTTGATGGCCTAGTGCTGTTAATATTAGTTTATAGCCAACATAACGTAGTTTTCATTTTTATAACTCATTGATGGTACCAAAGAAAACTCTTTTTTTATAATAATTTTTGATGTGAAAACTATGTAAATTGCTAGTTTTCGGCCCCAAATTTAGAAAATTTCGGCCCACAAGAATTGTAGTTTTCGGCCACTGCATTAGACAGGATTTTATATTTGACTGTGCTCTATCAAATCTGATGTAGTGACGGGGCCGATATCTGATTCCCGGAGCGTCGATTGTTCAAAATACTGACATCTGAGGTGCCAGAGCGTAAAGAATTTTTCCCATTTGCTAGCACAACCCGCTACACCCAAGTGACATATGGGATTTGTGTCCATTTACCAGTAACTGAATGGATTTTTGAATTTTATTACTCACCACCCAATTATAAAATTATTAAATAAAATTAAAACATTTTATATAAATATAAAATGTTTTTGGTGGGCGAAAATATGGAAAATTATCAGTGGTGGACATACTTGTGCGTTAGCATTAACTGTTACCAAACAGTTAAATTATCTTTTTCACTGCCACTTTTAATTTGGTATAGATTGCGATACCCCCGAGGACCAAGGATCTTTCCTGTTTTGGGGTAAAGGGCGAACCCACTCTCATCTCCATTGAATAGCGTTCTGGATATTCCAATATATCACGATTATTTGATTCTTCCAGAAACGCTTCAAGTTAACGAAACAAGCACTGATTGACTCCTCACTTACCCTTGCTCTTACCTTATTTATTACTTCAACGGATCTTTGTAAAATTTCTGGACGCATTTTCAAGAAGTTTATAAATAAAAAAATATTTGATTTTTTTATAGGAAAACCACACATGTCAATTAGCCTGTCTACGATTTTTTTTCGACTTCATTGGCTAGTATAGGATGAGGACCTCGCGTCTTAATCGAACCACTACTTCTTCCAGATATTCGATCTTGTACAGTTGTGCTAGAATTTCCATTATTTCGAAAAACTTCTCAAATGAAAAGTTTTTTCTCGCGGATGTCTCTAAGTGCCTTTTTTCACTCCTCTAAGCCTGGCCTCTATCACTCTTGCTACCTGCTAGAACGCAGTCGGGGCTAGCGCGTTCTAGACGATTGAATGTTAAAGTTTTTTAGCGCTATTTACGTAAATATTTTTTTGTAAATACTTGTTGAAATACTCGTCGAAATAGTTTTTGTTTAGTGTTTAGTATATTTAATTGTAGGATTAAATAGTTGAATTTTTAATGTTATTTAAGAATAATATAAATGTATATTACCTATCTATTTCATAAACTATAATGGAAAAACATCGTTCCTACTATAATTGTTGTGGGGATGGATGCTTAATGAGCAAACAAAAGGATTCAGATATATCATGGTGAATTTATTTCATTTTTTTGTTAAATAGGTACTTATAGCGAAAAAATAATTAAGTAATAATTTAACTACAGAATTAATACCTAAGTACTTTATTAAAAAACTTAGTTGAAATTTACTTCACTACCCAAGTACCTACTTATATACCTATACTTGTCTTTTGTAATTAAAATATTTAAAGTTATAATAAGACAAAATACTGAAATTAAAACTTTGTTTAGAAGATTTTTAACTAAGTAGAATACGATCACATTTCTGATAAAAGGAATCGTATTTCGGGTTTATTTGTTGTTTACACTATCTACCTATTTCTTACGAGCCAAGCATCGCGATTCCCGACGAACGGCCTTGCAAGTTGCATGCGTTGGGCATCACAAATCTCACATAGTAGCGGAAATATGGTCGATCATAGTTAGAATAGGTATTTTACCTAAGTAACTAACCATTTCGCAATGTATTTTTTTACTATTTATTAACAGCCCTTAGTAACCACAGAAAGTCCGTTGTGACGTAGGAAGGAGAAAAGATGCAAAGTAATACGGACACTCGCGCGCAGCGATAAAGTTTTATTTAGCTTGCGTGTGTGATTTATCTGATTAATAATAATTATGTAGGCTATTAAAACGTCGGTAAACAGTCTACATCAAAGGAGTGCATAGAATAGAATAGAATAGAATAATTTTTTATTCAATATAGATCACATGTGTAATTCTTATTGAAAGTCATTTTTTACTTTACCACTGGTTCGAAAAAACCCTCTGTCCTGGGAAGAACCAGCAAGAAACCCAGCGGGACTTTTTTTAAAGTAAATTTTACATTAATGGTTGTACAAACTATTTACAAAATTTATTTTAGAAACTGCTTGGGAGCGACAACCTTATTCCCAGGGGTTATTATCAACCACGTATTCATTTATATTATAATAACCCTTTTTATACAGCTTCAGCTTAACAAAACATTTAAACTTAGTAATAGAGAGAGCAATTTCTGTACGTAATACTATTATTTATTCTGTGCTCTAAGTTAATTTTTTCTTTTATTATTTATTTTTTACTTTGGAGACCGTAAAGACCGTAAACTGAAGCAGCATTCGATTTTCGGCCGCCCTATTCTTTCATACAATTTTAAGTTGGCCGAAAACTAAATAATAATTATAGACTCAATCCAGTTTTCGGCCACAACCGAAATGGGTATTTTAGTCCTTCACTAACTGTTCAAATTGCAGTAGGTACTTGGTGGCCGAAAACTGAAAGTTTGTGTGTTCGCAAAGATACGATTTAATATAAATAAGAAAAAAACTAGTAGCACGTAACCAAATAAATGAAAGAGACAAAGTATTTAGGCTAAACTCGTGCTTCTTTCCGGCCGCTTGGCCGACAATCAAATAATAGAACAATTTAGAGTGTGTTTCGATATACACTGTGACCACTGACGTCAATTCAGTATACTGTGAAGCCGTTCCTTTTAAGTTTGCTATACTGGTTACTGTTTAAAACGGAATGCAGTCCAGTATACTGTCATCCCCATTTTTCGACACTGTTTTCAAATGAAAATATTTATCACTAGCATGAAGTCGCGGGTAGAAAATATTTATACCCGCGACTTCGTCCGCGTTGCTTGATATATTAACAAAATTTTCGATATATATAAATACGACTGTAAGAAAAATAAATATATGAAAATAAGTTATTTAACGATGAAAAATTACTGAGAAAACTATATGAAACTACGGGAGGCAACGACTTCGGGGAAAAGACTTCCCCTCTCCTACGCATGCGTGTCACAACGCTTGCCCCACTTCTCCGCGGCAAGAAAATACACATCGCTGAACACTTAGTGCTTTTAAAAATCGTTGTTTCTTAAAACTTTAATAACTTTATATTTAATGAAGATATCGCAATATTTTTTTTTAGATAAGGGCCAAGTGTCTAAGAAATAAAACTTAGAAAACTTAATTGAAATCTATCCAGTAGTTTTTCCGTAATGCGCGCACAACTGCAAATCTCTATCATTTTATTTATATAGATGTACTCGTTTTCTGTTCAACAAGAAAAAATATTATTTGTATGTTGTTGCTTTTAAAACTTAATGTCCGAGCTTATTTAAATAACAATATTAATTAATAATAATAACAATCTAATATTTTTCTCAATTAATTTTTTTTCTTCTAAATATTTGCATTATTTTCTATTCTGTTAATGCTGGTAGGTAATAGATGTAATTAAAAGTAAATTTTTGTAGTTTATAATTTTTATCTGTTTATAGGTATTAGAATTTTTTTAAATAGTTTATAGTTATTTGTATTTTTTTTCTTGTTGTAAAAGATAACATGTCTTTTGGTGAAAGTGATCATAATCAAAGCTCTTCTTCTTTCATTTCTGCATCCGATGTACTAAGTACTGACGACAGTTTTGAGAGCATTCATCCATTAAAGTATACTCCTGGCTCCTATTTTTCTCAAGCTCTAAAAAACTTCAATATAGTTCACATAAATGCTCAGAGTATTCCAGCTCATTATCCAGATATATTAGCTAGTTTTGTAAGTGATAACGTTCATGCAATTCTCGTTTTGGAGTCACGGTTAAAGCCATGTCTTCCATCCATATCCTATTCCATTCCAGGATTCCAGTTAATAAGCAAACGACCGAACTGCGCGGGGTGGTGTTGGTGTTGCCATTTGCCTTCGTGCACATACACCTTTTTCTGTTGTTCGTTTATCATCTCAATTTCTAGCCGAAAACGAAGCGGAATACATATTTATTGAAGTACTTCTTTCGCACAACAAATTACTTCTTGGAGTTTTTTATAGTCCCTCTTCCACAGTTGACTATTTTACTACATTGGATAAACTTCTTGAAGAGCTAACTCCATTATATACACATACAGTGCTAATGGGCGATTTTAGTACTTGCCTTCTTACGAATGATGCCCGATCGATTCGGCTTAAGTCCCTTATAGAAGCTGCCAATTTAAATATTCTTCCTCTTTTTGAAACTCATTTTCTTCCTAACTGTATCCCATCCCTCCTTGACTTGGTTATCGTTTCTTCTGTCGACCATGTTGATAAATTTGGTCAATGTGCTGCCAACGCCTTTTCCTATCATGACCTCCTGTTTCTATCTCATAAAATAAGACCACCGAAAGCCAAATCAAGGATACTTCTGCAGCGTAACTTTGAGGAAATGGATTTGGAAAAGCTACAAAAAGACGCTGCTCATATGGACTGGAGTGTTATAACAAAGGCTTGTTCTGTTGACGAACAGGTAGCATTGTTTAATAAACTTCTTGTTCAACTTTATAATACACGTGCTCCTGTCCGTCCAGTGCGAATACGTAATCCTCCAGCCCCGTGGTTGACTGAAGATCTTAAAAGATTGATAGTTAGGAAGAATAACGCAAAGTCGAGTTACAGGCCAGATTCAAAGAATGACAGAATTCGGGAACAGAAATCTGGCTTTAGATCTGGTCATAGTACGACTACGGCGTTATTGAAAATCACGGACGACATTCGCCACGGCATGGAAAATCATCAAGTCACATTATTGGTGTTGCTGGATTTCAGCAATGCCTTCTATATTGTTGATCATGACATCCTGTTAGGGATTTTGCTTTCTCTTAACATATCTCCAACTGCAATTTCCTGGTTTCATAGTTATTTGTATGGGCGCCGGCAACGTATTCGTGTCCAAGATAGACTTTCTTCGTGGCTTTATTCAGTAGCTGGCGTTCCACAAGGTGGCATCATATCTCCTCTTTTATTCGCAATCTTTTTTAATACGATTACATCGCAAATATCTTCTTTCTACCACTTGTATGCAGATGATCTCCAAATATACTTACAAACAACCATTGAAGATCTTCCCAAAGCAGTGGAATGTATCAATAAGGATCTGGCATGTATTCTCGACTGGAGTCGTTCTTATGGGTTGACGGCGAACCCTTTTAAATCCCAAGCCATAATTATTGAGAGTTCAAGAATGATTTTCAAAATAAAAAAATGTCAACTACAACCCATAAAATAATAAATATTATTTTATAGGTTGTATAATAAATATTATTTTATGGGTTGTATATATCCAATATATCCAACTCCATTAAATACATATTTAATGGAGTTCCTATCCCTTATAATGACGTTGTCAAAAATTTAGGTATCCTTTTAGATTCCATTCTTTTTTGGACTCCCCAAATTAATGCAGTGAGCCGTATAATGTTTGCAGCATATGCTTCACTCCGGAGGCTTAACTATTTTTTACCCACTTCACCAAAATTACGCTTGCACAATCTCTACTACTCCCTATTCTCGACTATGCTGACATTTGTTACCTTGATATCACCGAGGAGCAACTTAACAAACTTGAGCGACTCGAAATCTCTGTATACGGTTCATATTTGGGCTTCGTAAATATGACCATGTCTCAGAATACCGCACTAAGCTCAAGTGGCTCCCAAACCGTCTTCGTCGGAATACTCATATAGTTTCTGCTCTCTACTGCGTCTTATTTAATATCTCAAGTCCTTCCTATCTAAAAAAACGTTTTAAATTGCTCAGCTCCTGTCATAATTTTTCCTTACGATCCAAAGAAAATCTTTGAAACAGAAACAGAAACTTTTTTATTCAATATAGATTATAAATAATACTTATTGAAAGTCACTCTTTTGTTTAATTACCACTGGTTCGAAAAAAAACCTCTGTCCTGGGAAGAACCAGCAAGAAACCCAGCGGGACTTTTTTTTAAATAACAGCTTACAATCATGTATGTTACACAATTAACCACACAAAACAAATTAGAAATAGCTTGGTAGCGAACACCTCATTCCCAGGGGTTCTTATCATCCATAAATTCCTTAATATTATAATAACCCTTTTTATACAAACTATGTTTAATAAAGTTTTTGAATTTTGAGCAGGTCGAATTTTGTATATTTTCTGGGATTTTGTTGTAAAAGCGTATACATCGTCCCAAGAATGAATTACTGACTCGGTGGAGTCGAGTAACTGGTACTACTAGCTTGTGTTTGTTCCTAGTATTTACAGAATGAATATCACTTATTTTTGTATAACTACTTTTATTTTTGTGTACGTACATTACATTTTCATAAATGTATTGAGAGGCCAAAGTTAATATATTAATTTTCTTAAATTTTTGTCTGAGCGACTCTTTAGGTTTTAAATCATAGATTGCTCTTATGGCCCTCTTCTGTAAAACAAATATAATTTCAGTGTCAGTTGCGTGTCCCCATAACAAAATACCATACGACATTATGCTATGGAAATAGCTAAAGTAAACAAGTCTAGCTGTTTCCACACTGGTAAGATTTCTAATCTTTTTTACAGCATATGCTGCAGAACTAAGTCTGCTTGCTAACTTTGATATATGGGGGCTCCATTGAAGCTTCGCGTCTAGTGTTATTCCAAGAAAATGGTGGTATCGACAAGACTCAGTTCCTCCCCATTTAAAATTACATTAGCATTTAATTGTCTGACATTTGGAGTCATGAACTTCATACATTTCGTTTTAGTGCTATTTAAATGCAAGTTATTAACATTAAACCAATTTACTAATTTAGATATAGCATTATTTACTTCGTCATATTTTAATAATTGTCGTTTTAATTTGAAAATTAATGAAGTGTCATCAGCAAATAATACTATATTATGGTTATCCCTACTATGTAAGGTAAGTCATTAATATATACAAGAAACAGAAAGGGCCGAGAATTGAGCCTTGAGGCACGCCCATTTGTACTATCGACCCGGAAGAGCTCATACTATTAATGACAACTTTTTGAGTTCTGTTACTTAAATATGAAACAATTAATTTAAGAGCATTACTTCTTACACCGTAGTGTTGTAGTTTCTGATTAATGTTTCATGGTGAACACAATCGAAGGCTTTGGATAGGTCACAGAATATACCCAAAGCATCCTGTGAATTCTCCCATGCATTGAAAATATATTTAATCAGCTCAACACCAGCATCAGTTGTCGAGCGACCCTTGTGAAACCGAATTGATTTTATGAAGTAAATTATTAACATTAAAAAATTAACATTTGATCAAGAATAATTTTTCAAAATTTTACTTAGTGTTGGCAGTACAGAAATGGGTCTAAAATTGGCGGGGTCTAATGTACTACCAGATTTAAATAAAGGTATTACTTTACTATGCTTCATCAAATCAGGAAACACACCATATTCGATACTAGTATTAAAAATAATAGCTAGTTGAGGCGCGATTATATCGATTATAGACGCAATAACTTTAACGGAAATGCCCCACAGATCCGCAGTTTTCTTAACATCAATAGTTTTAAAATATTTTACAATAGTTTTAAAATATTTTACAATATCTTTTGATGATATTTTATGAAATTTCCCTTCAATGTCCTGTGCACTCCTCGATTTATTATGACAAATCATTTTCTGTTCTTGGAGTAAGACTTTGGAACTCCTTACCCCAGTCAATTAAAAGTGCTCGATCTTTAAATGTGTTCCAGAAACAGGTTAAGGATTACTATTAGTCTCTCTAATCGCTCTCCCTTCCTCCGCTTAATTATGGTCATTGATCTACCTGAAGAATGTTGTCTTTTTAATGCATATGTTTGTGTCTTTTTTTAATTTTAATTTTTTATTTTAGTGCACCCTACCCATTGTTCTTTTTCTTATTTTTATTTATTTCTTCTTCTGGGTTGTCTGGAAGAGATTGCTATGTAGCAATAAGACCGCCCTTTGTATTTCCCTCAATAGTTGTTTAATTCTTCTTTTTGATATTTTTATCTTTTCTTGGTGTACAATAAAGAGTATTGCATTGTATTGTAATCATTCGTGGAAGCTGTTAAATCTCTAGGCGATGTTATGTTTTTTGATCATGTAATCAAAGTACTGAGAGCACCTTACCTCGAAAGCGCCAGTGCTCACAGTACAAAAATGGCGGCGATTTATGACGTCATATAGGGTACTGCGGCAGTATACTGGCAGTCCATAACGGAATGAATTTTTCAGCAGTGAGAGCACTGAGCAGTGCTCGCAGTGTATATCGGAACATAACCTCCAGCCACAGCCGCTACGGCTCGCACAGCTGTTTGCTACAGCGGGCGGGGGCTGCTCTCCTACACTTTAGGTGTTTGGCAGAAAAGACTACGTGGAGTCAGGGCGTGCTAATTTGTGTTTAGTAATTCGATTTCGATTATTGATATCTCGGAAACTTAGCGAGATATCGAAAAATTTTATTCTTACTTTTTGCGTATCTCGTCGAGATCCATGCAAATCCGCTTCAAATCGTGGCGCTGTAAGAACCCTGTCGTCGTGCTGCCTGCTGAGTTAAGCTTCTGCAAAAACTCTTCGCAATGTGACACAAAACATATTCTGAAAAGTTTTGTGAACAAAACAAAATTTGAAGAAGGCTGTATGGTTTAAGGCCTTTGCTTACGTATTGGGAAGTAACAATAATAGCTTTACTTCTACATATTTATTCTGTGTACATTAGGGATGGGCAAGTGAAAAAAAAATATTTATTTACATCGTATCGATAATTTAATCAGTATCGATATATATCGCGTGAAAAATATGGATATATCGATATATCGTCATTATTTGCTTGTACGGTATGATAGAGCGTTATCCATCACGACTAAGGAGTTCGGAGCAAATTGGGTATAAGTTTCTCTGAAAGCCATTTTATAAAATTGGTTCTGTTCATGTCGTCATGGTAGTCCCCTGATTTACTCTGTGATTTAAAATCAATTGAGCATTAGAATAAACCCTGTTTCTCCACCTGCATTAATAATTATCCACCGCGTTCCAACAGAATCACTTATTATTACTCCGTCCTCGTCATCTTTTACAACATTTTTCACTGCTACGATGCGAATGTATGTTTCATCTAAGAAAACTATTGGCCGACCATCTGCTCGATTTTGCCTCATAGTAACGATATACTTGCGTCTCCATGCAACTATGTCGTGCCTTTCCATTAAAATTTTCCGTTTCGAACCACACTTTTATACTGAAATCCAATTTGTTTTAAAATTTTCCACAAAGTCGTTCGACCTCCACCAAAGTTTATGTCATTCTTTAATTCTACAAGTAATTTATTTAAACTAGGAACAACTTTTCTTACAGTATACATTTCATGGATTTTGTTTTATTATGCATAAATCGAAATCATCAAGATCCACCGTTTTACGTCTTGACGGTGTTTTCCAGGAGACTTGAGTTTGAGATGTAGAGGCAGCAGCTTCACCTTCTTTAGATATTCTACTCACGGTTTTCTGACATGCCTGAAATAGACACCAAAGTACCATTTTATAAAATTACATATTTATAAAATACAAATACAGACATTATGATAAAAGTAAATTAAATTAACTGAGATACGTACTTTTTATTTTAATTCGTAATGTTAGTAATTTCTTATTATTACCCATACTAAAGGCATTTTGCATGAAGCTGGCATCCCTATTTTACTAACCTGTCATGGCGGCGACGCGAGTTCGCACTTGATTGAGTGGAATTAACAGGGCTTGATTTGCCTTTTCTCTCACAAAGGCACGCACCTTCAACACAACCTCTTGCACTGCTTCTAAATGGTTTCGGCATAATTAATTCGGAATATTTTAAATAATAACACAAAACGAGCGCAGCTAATCACAAACTGACAACAGATTGACAAGCAATAGTGCCAACATCACAGCAGGGGACATCTTACGGTGAACGGTCTGTACATATTTATTCTGTGTACATTAGGGATGGGCAAGTGAAAAAATATTTATTTACATCGTATCGATAATTTAATCAGTATCGATATATATCGCGTGAAAAATATGGATATATCGATATATCGTCATTATTTGCATGATGTACTAGGATTAGGCCCAAAATTTAATAAATGACGTTTGGACGACGAAAAAATGAGACATCCGCACATGAATGCATTTGTAGCTGCTTTTTGTTGCTTCATGTTTTGTCCATTAATACAAAATTTGAAAATATATCGAAGTTGATATGAATTCCATACTCTAAAATAAATATCGATATATCGCGATTAAAAATTTTAGGATATATATCTATATTCCGATATATTGATATTTTTTGCCCAAGCCTAGTGTACATATTTATTAAACTGTGTTTATGTGTTATACTTGTGTTGTGCATGTGAATGGTGTGTGTAGTATCGTAATCGCAAATTTGCAAATAAATTAAATGAAATAATTTAAGTGTTCTAAAAGTTTTGAATTATAAGCATTAGTTGTGTATCCGCTAACAGTAAGTATTGTTTAGTGATAAGTGTTTTAATTATTATTATGAATGTTCATAGTACGTACTTAGTTGTCAAAATTGAATATTATGTACTTTCACTTTTAATAAAATAGGTACACATTTTTTTTAACATAAACAAACTGTGTATGTAACCATTTAATAAAATATTTTTTTTAAATGTGTATGACATCAATGAACTTCCTGTGCAATCAATCTTTTATTTGCCTTTAAAGCTGTTGCATTGTCGGAATGACTTCTGTGAAGAGTTATATTGAGGATAGTGAGGGCTTTCTCGCTTAAGGTTGTTATTTGAATTTTATTACACTCCAAAAATATAATATCCCTCTTATGGAAAGTGTAATAAGACTGATGATAGTTTGGATCCTTATTGGCCAGTCGGGCAGGTTCCTGCGTTCCTAAAATGTGTATAGTTTATACTGAAATTAGGAACCTAATTAGGATTCAGGAAAGGAAAAGGAATGTGTGAAAATTAAACTTTTAAAAAGAAGTAACTGCAGACATCAAAGAACTAAAAAGAAGTATAAGAGTAAAAAGAAGTTGGTGTCAAGACCTAAAAGCTTATTTATTTGGCCAATTTTAGTGGTGTAAAGAATACCACCAGCCCTAAGTAACAAATATTGCAAGGGTAAAAATACAGTGTTTATAGATAAAATTATGGTGGTATAACTAAGTGTACATTGTACAAAATGTAAATTACTGTGTAACTTTTCGAAGAAAAAAAAACAACATGAACCAAATCAAGTCCAAATATTTAAGCTTTTAATTAATTACTAAGAAAATTTTAAAAAAACATGCAAAATTAAACTTAATATTATTCTGAATCTGATTCTCCTAGCATGATAATATCTTTTTCGTAAATGGATTTATTCATTTTGGTCAACATATTGTTAGAAGGCCTGAAATATAGATCAATAAATATGTAACAAGCTAGATTTTGCTATTTCTTTTGATTGATTGCTGGCTGAAAATATTTATTTTTATTGCACTGACCTCTAAATATACAGGTTTTATTGTTTTGGTTAAAAGTTTGTTTCTTTTTTCGTTTTTATATCATTGTATTTGCTGAAAATGTGCTCGCACTCTGCATTTGAATGCGGCAGCGAAAGCACACCCAGCATGTATTTCGCAAGTTCCTTAAATTTGTTATTCATGTCTATATCCTTGAGCTCAGAAAACTGAAAAAAAAAACACGGTAATGCCTTATTACCTTGACGGTAAATTAAGACCAAATTACGGTGCATCTATGGTAATTACCATGTACATGGAGACACTGATGGTCATCAAAATAGTTACATTAATAACTTCAAAAACTATTTTCTACCCGTATAGCAAGAACACACACGGCGAGCCTTATATACGGTCTGCCGCAACGGCACGCCGTATTCCGGCTAACCGTATCGTCTCGGTTCTATTGCAGTCCGCCGCAATTGTCAATGCTTCTAGAAATATTGGACATGATGGATGTCGAAGAAGTTGCTGCAGTTATTGTGTTTAATAATTAGCGCATTTGCCATCCCATATAGCAAATGCACTGATTATTCCTGTTCTTTGATTTCTGAAATTAACTTTTCTGTATTAAAATCATGGATTTTGATACAGAAAATTTTTGATTTAAAAAATTATTATAAATTACCTAATGGTAGTAGACCTGGAGTAATTACGGATTGTACTGGAGCATTTAAGGGCAATTAAATGGGATACAGTTTAATTTAAAAAAGTAGATATTTTATGTTTTATAGCAAAATTAAATTTTCGATAATCAAATTTAAAAAAAATTAATTATAAATTAACTAATAGTAATAGACCTGGAGCAATTACGGATTCTACTGGAGCATTTGAGGAGCAATTAAATGGGATGCAGTTTAATTTAAAAAAGTAGATTTTTTAAGTTTTTATAGCAAAATTAAATTTTCGATTATTCAATTTTAAAAAGTACTTGATTTAATAATGGAGACCGCAGATTAAAAATTAGAGAGATAGCCGAGATTATAGGCATCTCTTATGAACGAACTCAAAACATCATTGTCAACGAGTTGGGTTTCCACAAGGTGTTTGCGAGGTGGGTTCCGCGACTGCTTTCAGTTGAACAAAAAAGGACGCGATTGACTATTTCACGCGACTGTTTGGAGTTATTTGAAGCCGATGCAGATGATTTTTGAATCGTTTTGTTACTATGGACGAAACATGGGTTCATTACTGTACACCGGAAACAAAACAACAATCAAAACAGTGGAGAAGACCTGGTTCACCACCCCCTAAAAAGGCTAAGTCGATTTTGTCGGCAAATAAGGTGATGGCTTCAGTAATCTGGGACTCGAAAGGTGTGATTATGATTGATTATCTTGAAAGGGTCAGACTATAAACTCTGATTACTACTGCACCTTACTACGTCGTTTACGAGAGGAAATAAAAGAAAACGTCGAGGAATGCTCAGAAGAAAAGTCCTGTTTCATCAAGATAACGCCCGTGTCAGTCAAGGTAACGAACGACGTGACGTCAGTACAGTCAATGGCTGAAATTCACAACTGTGGCTTTGAACTGTTACCGCATCCGCCGTATTCACCTGATCTGGCACCATCAGACTTCTTTCTGTTCCCTAACCTAAAAAGCACTTGGGAGGTCAAAGATTTTCGACAAACGACGAGGTCAAAGCAGCTGTAGACGCATATTTTGACTCTAAGGAAGAATCATTTTTTTCAACGGTCTAAATGCTTGGAAGGGAGGTGGCAAAGTGTATTGAACTTGATGGTGATTATGTAGAAAAATAAAAATATTACTGATTTAGTATGTGTTTATTTTCTTGGTTAGGCCGAGTACTTTTCAATCCACCCTCGTACTAACGTGACGCGTGGTGATGCAATGCCCGCGTGACGAGAAAATAATAAATGTGTTCAAATTTAAATATTTAACCTACCTAATTGTTTTAACAATTAGGTAGGTTAAATATTTAAATCTTTTGCGGATCATATTTAAGCTCTTGCGGACCACTGCTCTGGATGGGTCATTTTGACATAAGATTTTTTAATATTTCTTGAAATATTTTCAAGATATAGTTTTATTTTGTAATGGATTAGTCCTACTGCTTGGCATTGGCACAAGCCGACCTTTATTTCTGAGATATAATAGCAATTAGTCCACTGCGATGGCGGTAGTGCAATTGGTTGGCGGACTTCACATCACATCCTCGAAATATTTTATTCTTCAGACATGCAGGTCGATAAGATCGTTACGACGGATTCCTTCCCCGCCGAGCACATGAGAAATCAGCACTTGTGCTGGCGGTAATTGAACTCAGGTTGCCCGCGTACGGTGGGCGCTTAGCCTCCGAGCCACATTTCAGTGGTAGTACCACTGTGGTAACAATAATATTATTAACAGATAGCCATAATATGGCTATATTATGTACTCAAAAATCTCTTCCTTTCGATATTCCCCGAACCTTTGACCCGCCATCGTATATAGTTATATCATCATTCATAGATATTCGACGGCTCTAATACTTAACGTTTCTTCTAAATTTTTACTAAACAATAGGTTTTATACATAGTTTTCTTGGAAAACTTTTAACATTAAAGCAATGTCATATTACGGCTGGCAAGACTCTCACGCGGTAGCCATAATTTGTCTGAATTATTTAACATATAATTAATGTCCTTTCTATAGAATCCTTGAACTGTTTCACAACCTTAAATATTTCAGTCTACCAGAATATTAAGCAATTTTATAGCCATAATGTGTATATAACTTTTAAAATGTTTTGCTCGACCTGTTCTCTGACTTTGGGTACGCCACTGACTAAAATTAGTTGCCACAGGGTAAATATCACAATGTTTAATTAAAACTGATTATATCATAAACCAGACTGCCAAGTGTGGCAACTATGGCAAATGTCCCCTATGAGGCAATCTATGAGGGAGGCTTAAAACTCGCGATACTATCCATACCATCTGGATGATTGGCGGTCCACCACTGTGCGATTTAGAAGATGTTTTCTTCCTCGCACAACTTCCTTGTGGAATCGATTAGCACCAGCGATTTTCCGGACCGATACGACTTAGGGACCTTCAAGAAAAGAGCCTACTCCTTTTTAAAAGGCCGGCAACGCACCTGCAGTTCCCTTGGTGTTGCAGTTGTTCATGGGCGGCGGTAGTCACTTACCATCAGGTGAGCCGCATGCTCATTTGCCCCCTCTTTTATATAAAAAAAAACATAAGTCAAAAGTATGCACTATTTTTACTGAATAGGTGCTGCTTGTAGGGTCTGGTCTGCTCGGGTTTGCAATACATTAGCTTTACGTTTTTCTGTATATTTTTTTTGTTTTGTTGCGTAAAATAAAAAACATGTCTTGAGTGGAAATTCTTACACCGCCACTTCAAGGTCGTACGATTTCCACCACCTCATATCATTCTGTGGGTGTCATAAGAGGCGTCAGAGGGAAGCTGAATCAGGAGGTGGTCAGCAGCATCTTCTTGATAACAGCTAAGTAAAAATAAAAAAAACTGCGGTTGCCAATCCGCTTGCCAAGCGTGGCAACTGTGGCAAATATCCCCCTTTGAGACCATCTATGGGGGGGCTCTATGTTTAGCAGTGGACTTTGGATAGGTTGGATTGGTAATGGATAGTCTTGATTACCTACAGTTCTATTCCTTCTCAAATTACATTGTTCTGCGTCCATACAATGTTCGCCTAAGAACCAATAGTGAAAATAAATACCTTTTTAAGTCCGAAATTATACATAATTGTATGTAAGAATAATAACTCCTGACGGACACTTCTGAAAACATAGATATTAGCAGTTATCATAGAGATTTTGAGGTTATGTTTTATTTTAATAAGCAACCCAGGTTCGATCCCCACCGACACCAACTAAATTGTTAATTGCAATTTTAAGTGCTGATTTACCATGTGTTTGGCGGTGATGGAAAACATCGTGAGGAAACCTGCATGTCTGAAAAATAATGAAAAAAATTTATTTCGAAGAAATGGGAAGTCTTCGAAATATTTTTAGGGAAATAACCCTGTAAAGTTAAGATGAGTCTGTAATTCAAAAGCATAAAGTCGTTGTCAAAGCGATATTTTTTTCTACTTGTTTAAATATTTATTGAGTTTATCTTGATGAGTTTTGTGATAATTTAGGGTTAACACATCACATAAAAACTTTTTAAGTCCGTTGTTGCTGGGAATAGGATTTTAAGAATGCGCTGCACAGACGGCAGATTAGTGATCATAGAGATGAAACGCTCACCTAAGTCTGTATTGCCAT
Source organism: Parnassius orleans (assembly GCA_029286625.1). NCBI lineage: Eukaryota > Metazoa > Arthropoda > Insecta > Lepidoptera > Papilionidae > Parnassius > Parnassius orleans. The sequence continues at coordinate 557,168 of JAGSMP010000147.1, forward strand.
TTCCTATATTGGATTGTTTTTATTTGAATCTGCATTCTTTTGGGTCTAGAAGTAGAAGTAATGGGTATAATTAGGACTTTTAGTGTTAGTGTAATTTTTGAGATCATCTACGTATGTAAAAATATTTTGAAGTCTGTTTTTATTTTTTATTAAAAGATTTTTTTCTTCTTTTGAGTGGACTAGGCAATATCACAAGCTCAAGGCAAGGTTACAACTAGTAACTCATTACAATAAAAACCCCTTCCTTATTTGTCCATTCTTAGGGATGGATTTTTTCTTCTAATTTATATAAGACCACCCTTGAGTTGGTCTATTTAATTAGAAAAATTTTAAGTCGGTTAGACGTTTGTAAGAAATCGATGAACATACATTAAAAAGATCGGCGTCGAATACCTCCTTTTTTGATATCGTTTAAAAGCTGTTTAAAATATGAAAGTAAAATCTTATTTCTGATAAAATTTTTCGCCATTATACACTTCCACTGCTTTGTCCCGCTTTTTTAGCCACGTCGGTGAATGCAATTTTGACGCAAATCTGTGTACTAAAGTTGGCAAGCCTAGTTGTAGTGTGAAGTAGGCATTTGGAGATCGAAGTTACACTTTGAATTGATTCATTTTGTAGTTTCTGTACAATTTAATAATTACCTTAAACTTATTCAAAGTGGTTACTATTTAAGAGGAAATTCGGGTGGTCTTTTCTCCATACAAATGCTCTCGCCTGTTTTCTTTCTTGAGACCACATTAACAATCAAGCTTGTACACTCCTGCATCTTGCAGAGGGACATTACACTTGACTGATGGTAAAAACTGACTAATCTTCTTCGGCGGCTTGAAGTATGTTTTAATGGAAGTACGCTTCAGGATGTAGCCAATCTTGTCAGTGACACCTCTGACATATGGCAGTACAGCAGGCACTCCCTAGACTGTGGCCGGCTTCACTCGTTCACTGTGACGTAGGCGCGGGACCCGAAGCTTATTGTCGTGCAAAACTTGCTTGACGTGTTGGAGCTCGGCGGCCAGGTGTTTACTGTCACAGATCCCTCGTGCTCTCTGAAACAAAAATTTACCCACGGAAGCTAACTGTGAAGGATGGTGATGAGAGTCACCGTTTAAATATCTATCTGTATGGGTCTTTTTTCTATACACAGTGTGGCTCAAGGTGTTATCAGGATTCCGAATTACTAACACATCTAGAAAAGCTAAAGAGTTGTTTGGCTCTAACTCCATTGTGAACTGAATTTTAGAATTTATGGAGTTAAGATGGTCTAAAAATGCAGTTACTTTATCTAAAGGTAGAATTGTGAAAGTGTCGTCTACGTACCGCTTGTAGAATCTTGGATTTACGGGAGAAGTAAGTAAGGCTTTCTCCTCAAAGTCTTCCATGAATATATCGGCGACAATGGGAGATACAGGTGAGCCCATCGCGACACCATCTACTTGCTTGTAGAACTCCTCCTTCCACAATAGGTAGCCAGATATAAGGCAATGTCTGAGTAATACTGCATATTCTATGGGCATGTTGTTTTCCTCCAGCCTTCTAGTTACAATCGAGATGCAGTCTTCAATAGGTAAGCATGTGAACAGAGACTGTACATCAAAACTGACCATAGTTTCATTATCTACCAGATGTAGGTCTTTGATCTCGCTAACAAAATAGTAGGAATCCTTTGTGTGTGCTCTTGTATGTAGCCAAATCGATTCACCAATTTACAGATTGGCTCAACACTTAGCGAAAATACTCTCACCGCTCAGGGGTGTCCGTAAGTCCCTAAGTTTTCCTTTTTGATGATTATAAGCACTAGAACCCTTACAAAATGCTCAAAATTGCCTATTTAGACCGCTGTCAACAGAGGCCTAGTGTTCAAATTTGATAACTAATACTGAAAAAAGAAAAACATAGGGACAGTGCATATCCTTCTTATTCAGTTTATGAAATATCTTTTAAATTGGTCCAATATTGGAGGAGGAAATGGTAGAGAGCCAAACCTCGAATTCTGCCTTTTTACTTAAGCTATTCAGTCGGATCTGCAGTTGTCCTTATCGGACGCCAAGCGCTCGCAGAGCGACAGCGATAGTTTCTTCAAATACCTAATTTTCAAAAGTCTCTCGGCCCGCATTTCCTCTTAACTCATGTTGGGATCTGGTTGGAAACTGGGAATTATTCGCTCTCAATATTTTCTTCATACTTAGAATACCTACGTAAAACTTTTATGTGATATTGTTATAAATACCACTATTATTACTTTTTTATTGATTGTGGAAGTAATACATAGGCTTTCCGATAAAATCAAATCGAATAGTTTAATTAGCAACCCTATAGAATAATAGTAACCACACAGTTCAATATGTTGTAAACATTAATTTATTTTTAACCCGTTCTATTTCATTAACATGTGGTAAAATTAAAAATTTTGTACAACCGACTCCAATATCAATTATTAAGGATAACTTAAAAACTACTGGTTAGACCTTGATCAAATTTATATGGGACCACCTGGGAAGTATACCGTTTAAAACAAAAAAATAATTTTCCAAATCGGTTCAGGCGTCTTTGAGTAACCGGTGAACATACATAAAAAAAGATTCTGACGAATTGAGAACCTCCTCCTTTTTGAAGTCGGTTCAAAATATAGAAAATCCATCTAAATGTTAAGCAATGCTTGTTGACAGTTCAAGAATGCTGGCAAAAGTTGACGTCACTAGCTTACCTTCCGTATTTTATAATGATAATCTGATACCGCTCTCTGACTGGGTAAAAAAATTTGGGTTTATACATGGATAAAAGTTGAACTGGGAAAAAGTCACTGAGGTCAGACGTAAAGTCACCTACCGTCTGAAAAACTTTCTCCCATACAAAACTAAGCGTATGCTTGTTCATACACTCGTCTTGCCTGTCGTTGATTTTGCAGATGTTTGTTACCCAGACTAACCAAAATCTCAATAAGCTTAAGAGCCTTCTTAATAACTGCATCAGGTTTATGTTCGGCTTTCGAAAATATGACCATATTATCTCTTAATTTCGTATTCGCCTTAAATGGTTTACTATCGGAGAAAGGCGCACTTCTAGAATATTGTCTACTCCATTTTAAATGATTTGTCCTCCCCTTCCTACCTTCAAGACAAATTTCAATACCTTTCCTCCAACCACGACAGGGTACTTCGCTCTTCAACTAATCGAAAGATTACAGTTCCACTCCATTTTTCGGCAATTCTTTTACTGTTCAGGCTACACTACTCTGGAACTCCTTACCTGAAGACATTAGGAGGGCATTTCTCTGTAAACTGGGCAATTCGTTCTAAGAAAGTTGTCTAGGCAACTTTGTTGCTTATATCTTTAAAAAATCTTATTCAGGGGACATATATCCACCAATTTAATAATAAACTGCAGATGAACCAAAAATATTTCCATTACTTTAGAAAATAATGAGAATTTTCTAAAAAAATAGATACAGGGGACTGTTGCTTATGTCAGAGGAGTGTGTATTTTAATGAAAAATAACACTTCAGTTCCAAAATTAAATCTTTTTTATTTTCTAAAAATTTTGGAGCTTAGGAATTAAGTATATAAACAATAAAGAAACAAAAAAACTATTCTTCTTTTCGTCCTTCTCTTCTTTTTATAATATTCTACTCATACTCAAATTCTAACTTTGAAATCTTAATATGTAATTAATTAAAGTAAAGTATTCAATTAAAATCACGTACATTGAAAAAATGTTTAAGTACTATGAATCTTGCACTTTACAATTAGTCTCATATAATTAAAGATAATTATTTATAACTTAAATATGGCACAAATTGGTAAATAAAAATAGATTTAAGAATTTGGTCTTACTGTTTTCCAAAAACATTTAAAGGTGAATAAAATTTGTAGAAGATTCTATTGCCTTTTTAAAACTATATTTTTAATAGGGAGTTTCTGTACCACCTGGTCCATGGTAACATCTGTCACATTGTCTTGTTCAAATCTGAATGTATGGTCTTAATTACCACAGAGCCTTAGGATTGTTACACGAATTTCGCCATCTTCTCCATCAACCTTGTCAATAATGCTAACATGTATGAAACATTGCATATTTCTGGCAAGCAATTTGTCGAGGATGTAATGTGTTTAATGCTTTTACTGTAGCAGAACTAGGTCCAGTTTCATTATCAGATTCTGAATCAGTGAACACATCTTCCACAATCAGTTTTGTCTTGTACTCATAAATTACTTTTCTGAAGCTAATAATTTCAAATGTATATTTGTGTGGTTAATGCACAAACAAGTATCGCGCTTATCAATTTTGGGCATGATAATCCAAAAAGGTTGCAGTCTACAAAAGGTTTGATAACTCAGTTTGAAATTGCTCTTCTGTTGCTGGAATTTCTTGTATAAGTCGAGTAACAAATCAAGCATGTACGAAAGCAAATACAAAGTCTAAAAATATACCAAACACTAAGTTGCAGAAAATGGCAGATACTCAAAGAAAAAAGACTTTTAGCAAAACTAGTTTCAGGAAAGATTGTTGACAAACATAAGTTAAAAAGTATTGCAGTATTTCAATACTTTAATTTTTAAGGACTCTAATTTCTTCATCTTTTTTCTTCTTTATTTTATATCTTAGCATCTATCATTTTCGAATAATTTCAGCAACTTCAGGTGTTGACATTTGAGATGAATTAGATACAACAGAATCTAGAGTATTTTCTCTCATACACGTGTTTGTAATACGTTTTTCTTATTGCGATACTTAGTGCAATGCTCTCTTTACTTTTTCTTTGCTTCCCGGTATCCTCGTGGAGTCATATTTTTAGCAAGCTTTCTAGTTCCATTTTCTTCTTACTCCCTATGTATGTTGTCCCTTTTCTGCTGGTCGTTTTTAATACGCTCATATCTGCTTCGCTCGGCTTCTCATTTTCTATGTAAAATATCCTCCTTAGAGAGTTATCTCCTCCTTGGCGCTATACTCATAACACATGTGTAAGTACCTGAAACAATGACAAAGATAATATAAAGACAGTCCCCTGGAGGCGGTAACAATCCCCTGTCCTATTGAGGGGAGGGACTGTTGCCAGGGGACTGTTTAATTTGATTTAATTGAAAGGTAGCACAAAATGTAATTGAATCATGTTATTTTGCTGTACATAGGGAATATTTATCAATTAAACAATATAAAGTTTCTAAGGTTTAAATATAGTACATTAAGAATAAATAAAAATAATTCTTACCAGAGGACTGTCGGCTGTCAGGTTAAGATGTGAGTTCCACGGAGTGACGTTCGTGCAGCACTAAAAAAAAACTTTTCCGAGCGCTAATAGCGACACCCGTGCAAACTTCAGATCGTTTGCGTTTTGTTACATGCAGCAATAGATTACGTGACGCGTAATTTAAAATATAGACAGGGGAACCTGTTCACAAAATGCGGAGACAAACTTTGATTTACTTTTTTAAATGAAACTAGTTTTACGGATTTTATCGCGTATATTAGCTTATTTTATATTCCCGACGTTTCGAGTACTTTACAGCACCCATGGTCACGGGGGGGGGGGGGGGACTGAGGTATTTGACGTCCCAATGTCATAGTTAACCACGGTTACCTCCACATTAAAAATTATTAATTTTTGTTCCGATCTACGCAGTATGAACTTACAGTATCTTGAAGTCTTGCAGTTGTATGCTTGGGTTGGGATTTAATTTTATTAATTATAGGATCCAAGCAGATGGTAGCACCCAGCCATCTTCTCTATTGAAATTAGGATGTTTTGATTTCAATAGCCTCGCGAATCATCCTGAAGGAATCGGTGTTCTTTAGCGAGATTTGTGGTCTATCAAATCTAATGTAGTGACGGGCGATCCTGTACATGTTCACAGACTGCAGACTTCCCGGAGCGTCGATTCTTCACATCAGCTATGTGTTCTTTAACGCGGTTTTTGTTGATCTTTAGTTTGTCCTATATAAGAGAGACCACATTCACAATCAAGCTTGTAAACTCCTGCATCTTGCAGAGGGACATTACACTTGACTGATGGTAAAAACTGACTAATCTTCTTCGGCGGCTTGAAGTATGTTTTAATGGAAGCACGCTTCAGGATGTAGCCAATCTTGTCAGTGACACCTCTGACATATGGCAGTACAGCAGGCACTCGCTCGACTGTGGCCGGCTTCACTCGTTCACTGTGACGTAGGCGCGGGACCCGAAGCTTATTGTCGTGCAAAACTTGCTTGACGTGTTGGAGCTCGGCGGCCAGGTGTTTACTGTCACAGATCCCTCGTACTCTCTGAAACAAAGATTTACCCACGGAAGCTAACTGTGAAGGATGGTGATGAGAGTCACCGTTTAAATATCTATCTGTATTAGTCTTTTTTCTATACACAGTGTGGCTCAAGGTGTTATCAGGATTCCGAATCACTAACACATCTAGAAAAGCTAAAGAGTTGTTTGGCTCTAACTCCATTGTGAACTGAATTTTAGAATTTATGGAGTTAAGATGGTCTAAAAATGCAGTTACTTTATCTAAAGGTAGAATTGTGAAAGTGTCGTCTATGTACCGCTTGTAGAATCTTGGATTTACGGGAGGGAGTAAGTAGGGCTATCTCCTCAAAGTCTTCCATGAATATATCGGCGACAATGGGAGATACAGGTGAGCCCATGGCGACACAATCTACTTGCTTGTAGAACTCTTCCTTCCACAATAGGTAGCCAGATGTAAGGCAGTGTCTGAGTAATACTGCATATTCTATAGGCATGTTGTTTTCCTCCAGCCTTCTAGTTACAATCGAGATGTAGTCTTCAACAGGAAAGCATGTGAACAGAGACTGCACATCAAAACCGATGTGCAGTCTCTGTTCAATGAGATCACTAGTTGTTTTAAGTGTGTTATTTGTTGGGTCGTACACACACTTAAAACAACTAGTGATCTCATAAAGAAACACTCCGAAAAATTAAATCTGGACGTAAAATCGATAATACCTACGTGTGCCAAACCACCGAAGTTGTATGGGTTACCTAAAATACACAAGCCCAATGCTCCACTACGTCCCATAGTTAGCAAAATCGATTCACCAACTTATAGATTGGCTCAACACTTAGCGAAAATACTCACACCGCTCAAGGGACATATAGGAGTACACACAAAGGATTCCTACCATTTTGCCAGCGAGATTAAAGACCTACATCTGGCAGACAATGAAACTATGGTCAGTTTTGATGTGCAGTCTCTGTTCACATGCTTACCTGTTGAAGACTGCATCTCGATTGTAACTAGAAGGCTGGAGGAAAACAACATGCCCATAGAATATGCAGTATTACTCAGACACTGCTTTACATCTGGCTACCTATTGTGGAAGGAAGAGTTGTACAAGCAAGTAGGCGGTGTGGCGATGGGCTCACCTGTATCTCCCATTGTCGCCGATATATTCATGGAAGACTTTGAGGAGAAAGCCCTACTTACTTCTCCCGTAAATCCAAGATTCTACAAGCGGTACGTAGACGACACTTTCACAATTCTACCTTTAGATAAAGTAACTGCATTTTTAGACCATCTTAATTCCATAAATTCTAAAATTCAGTTCACAATGGAGTTAGAGGCAAACAACTCTGTAGCTTTTCTAGATGTGTTAGTAATTCGGAATCCTGATAACACCTTGAGCCTAACTGTGTATAGAAAAAAGACCCATACATATTTAAACGGTGACTCTCATCACCATCCTTCACAGTTAGCTTCCGTGGGTAAATCTTTGTTTCAGAGAGTACGAGGGATCTGTGACAGTAAACACCTGGCCGCCGAGCTCCAACACGTCAAGCAAGTTTTGCACGACAATAAGCTTCGGGTCCCGCGCCTACGTCACAGTGAACGAGTGAAGCCGGCCACAGTCGAGCGAGTGCCTGCTGTACTGCCATATGTCAGAGGTGTCACTGACAAGATTGGCTACATCCTGAAGCGTGCTTCCATTAAAACATACTTCAAGCCGCCGAAGAAGATTAGTCAGTTTTTACCATCAGTCAAGTAATGTCCCTCTGCAAGATGCAGGAGTTTATGTTTGATTGTGAATGTGGTCTCTCTTATATAGGACAAACTAAAAGATCAACAAAACCCGCGTTAAAGAACACATAGCTGATGTGAAGAATCGACGCTCCGGGAAGTCTGCAGTCTGTGAACATGTACAGGATCGCCCCGTCACTACATTAGATTTGATAGACCACAAACTCGCTAAAGAACACCGATTCCTTCCAAGGATGATTCATGAGGCTATTGAAATCAAAAACATCCTAATTTCAATAGAGAAGATGGTTGGTGCTACCATCTGCTTGGGATCCTATAATTAATAAAATTAAATCCCAACCCAAGCATACAACTGCAAGACTTCAAGATACTGTAAGTTCATGCTGCGTAGATCGGAACAAAAATTAATAATTTTTAATGTGGAGGTAACCGTGGTTAACTATGACATTGGGACGTCAAATACCTCAGTCCCCCCCGTGACCATGGGTGCTGTAAAGTACTCGAAACGTCGGGAATATAAAATAAGCTAATATACGCGATAAAATCCGTAAAACTAGTTTTATTTAAATGTGTAGTGTTCGCGTAAATATAAGAAATCATTATTTGATTTACTTTTTTAGTTTTATAAAATAATATTTATAAAACAATAAGCATGTCCCATTACACACACACATTATTGTTTGAATAATCAAACGATTTGATTGATTCCTATAGTTATTGCCTTAATTAATTAGATCTGAAGTGACTATACTGCTATCGTGACACGTCAGGGGACTGTTTTTTGATACAATAAAGTTTAATTTTATAGATATTGCACCCTAAGCAGAGCTAGATTAGGCTATTATATTTTAAAATTATCTACAAAACATATAATAATCTGTACGTATTTATATAATATTGGCTTGAGATAACGAATTGCCCAGTTTACAGAGAAACGCCCAGGAAAGCACTAAATAAGATAGCCTTCAAAAGATTGGTTCGGGAACATCTTTCCAAAACAACGTCGTCATTATAATGCCAATTTAGTACGGCTACCGTTATCCATGTATGATATATTAAGGATAATTGTTATATATGGATTATTAGGTATTTGTGTAATTTACAAGCATTATTTTAATGTGTTATATTTATTTATATTTATTACTATCGATCCGCCCCGGCTTCGCACAGGTGATTTCTGGATCTCAACAACAGCGCCGGCTACCGGGTCCATTTGTGAATATAAACCATCCAGGGACCCACTTAAACACACACAAAAAATTTCGTCGAGTCGCCATGGGTTTACTGGTAGAGAATGTTAACTGGCATCAAGTCTGGCCTTTGTAACCTTTAATGGTTAGTACAATAAAGTTTATAAAAAAAAATTGAAACTAATTTTTACTATTTAAAATTGTTACTAGATGATTTCTGAACGGCTTTATCTTGGCTGAACAAAAACTTGCTGCTTGCATAAGTAGTTCCCTGCCAAATAAATAATTCGTTTGTTCAAAACACTTGATTGCTCTATTACTAGTAGATTAGACAATCCCTATATTTTTTTAATCATGATATTTTTGATGTTAAGGGTACATTGTTTCCCATAAATTATTTGAAAGGTGCAAAAGACTTTATAAAATTCTCCATAATATAGTATATCTTATTATAGTAATTGTGTTTTCTAACCTTTAAGTCGACATGAATTTTAATCATCAACGTAAAGTAGTAGTAGTAGTAGCACATCGAGATGATACGTGTTGATATATCGAGATGATACACTAAAATTTTATTGTAAAGTTGCGATATAGTAAATGGGAAAAAATGCGAAACTATGACATGTATAAAACCAGTTCAAAGACACTTGCGCGGCAAATGCCAAGGCAAGACAGCTTGCAAAATATTGTTCGAGTTTGCGTGGCATATGGTTGGGAAAAAAATAGATAATGTTTTTCAGTTATCAGTGGTGAAGTAAGGTAGGGCTATTGTTGCTTTAGCCAAAATGTCAGGAGTGGCATATGACGTCAGGCCGCGTTGAAATGGCGCGGCATTTCACGGTGCGCCAACCACACCCCCAGCCCACCCTAATCTCCGTTACGGTTTGTCCAAATCGTCCCTCGGGTCGTCCGCTGAGAATCGACCTAATTCTTTTTTACGTTGCTCGTTAATCTGACTATAAACATATTGTGACAATAGGGGTCAAGGGAGGTAAAGGGGTCGAGGCGATCCGAGGTTTATGTTTGGTTATTTGTCACGCACGTGATTACGATCGAATCATTTTTATTGACAACTTGCAAAGTTAACTTTTAACAAGTCACAGTTATACGATTGCTGCTGGCAATATTATATGATGTCATCAGCAAATGAATTGTAACTACGATATTAACTTGAAGCTAGCCTTATTTATACGGTCTTACTTAAGTATCACTTAGTTAAATGTTTTTGAATTTATGTGTAACTATTCGATTTTTGTTTAACAGGTACGCAATGGCTGCAGCTGGATTGGTTCTATTCGCCTTGCTGCAGTATTGTTTTTAGCTTCAGGTTAGTTAAGTTTTTATTTTTGTAAGAATAATGATATACATATTTTAGATCTAAAGAAAAATATATTGGAACTATATCGTACACCTATCCCTACAGTGACATACACTTAAAAGTCGCAAATTTGAAAATCTATACGGGGTTATTTTTGAAAGAGTATCTAAATTCTATATTTAAGTTAAACTAGTGGGATGCGAGAAGTAAAGACTGTGTAAGAACCTTCGAAGGAGGCGAAGTTATAGCCGAAATAAGATTTTTTTTGGTTTTTGGCCATTTTGACCCCCTAGGAGTGTAATGAGAACTTTTTGCCCCTATTCAACCATGACCCCATGACATCCTCTACATGATAGGCTATTCAAACTGACTAGGCCTAAAGTTCGAGTCACCTCCAATTCATTTTTAGTCTTTACTTCCAATTACTTCCAACTAGTGGGATGCGGGAAGTAAAGACTGTGTAAGAACCTCCGAAGGAGGCGGAGTTATAGCCGAAATAAGAATTTTTAATTTTTTGTCCATTTTGACCCCTAGAAGTGTAATGAGAACTTTTTGCCCCTATTCAACCATGACCCCCATGACATCCTCTACATGATAGGCTATTCAAACTGACTATGCCTAAAGTTCGAGCCACCCCCCAATTTTTTGGTTTTTGGCTATTTTGACCCCCTAGGAGTGTAATGAGAACTTTTTGCCCCTATTCAACCATTAGAATAGGCTCCAAATTCTTAGGACAGCCTAAATATTTTTTAATAATGATTAATAAAATATGGCAAATAATATTGCCAACATCTATATTCAGTGATTTAGACGAGCATTCGTTTGACAATTTTTTACTGGACGATCATAAAAACTTGTTAATAAAGTTGATCAGCAAGGAGTTTTTAAAGATTAGGATGTAGTGAACATTACCAAAAAGTTTTCTGCTCCTAAAGAAAAAATTAGGACATTTTTAAATAATATATATATAATTTATAAATATAATGCGTGGTAGAGCCATGTTGCAGCTATATTAGTAGTATAGTTGTAGAACGAATGGGTCGGCTCGACCGGGGAAGGACCACGCTCTTACAGAATACCAGCGTAAAATAGCAGCTTAACACTGCTGTGTTTCGTATGGTGAGTGTAGAGAACCGGAGACCCTTTTTACTGGAAGAGAGGCATTCCATCTTAGTCCTCACGGGTGACAACGCATCTGCATTTTGATTCGCAAACGAGGATAGATGTTGATGTCTATGGGCCACAGCAACCACTTACCACCAGGTGGACTGTGCGCTCGTTTGTCACCCTATCCTATAAAAAAAAAAACAATTATTTTTAAAGGAAAATAATTTATTTATTTATTTCTTATTATAATGTGTTGTACATAGAATTTGTGAGAAATAATTAAAAAAAATATTTTTTATATTTTATTGTTGTATTGATTAATCTCACTATTTCCAATTTGTATAAAAAGTACTCTGTGGTTTTTATTAAGGTTGCGGTGCCAACATTCACTAGCGCTCGATGTTTTTTCAGTAGTTTGGTTAAAAAAAAATTAAAACCTCGAACGCTACTGAAATTACGGCCCCGCCCGCCGCGCCGCCTTAATATAATGATGATAGTCATGTAGAGATATTAAACTCTGAAAATCACAGACGCACCATATCATAAATCTGATGCCAATGTCAAACCATAGTCAAACAGTAGCACAGAGCAAAGACTTTAAAGTCACTACGTTTAAGCACAGAGTAGAGCTTCTCGCCAAAGAAGATTTTATATTTTGTATACTATGTAGATATATAGACATAGAGAGAATGGACTGCGCGTTACGTATTCAGTTGTGCAGTGAATACAGACCAAAAAGTACGAGAGAGACAAAGCGAATGTGCGGCCAGTAGTTGTCTCTTTCTAGAACTCTGATTGGTCCACGTCACCTGGTGGTGGTGGTGGCTTGCAGGACGTTTACCTATCAGGCTTGCAGGAAAGAGACAGGTATTGGCCGCACAGTCGCTTTATCTCTTTCTAGAGAATAGTCACTTTTGTGAGGCAAACATTCAGTTCATTCTCTCTATGTCTATGATGAGACATCTGTGTTTTATATACAATATGTAACAAAAACCCTGTGGTTCCCGTTAAGTACATTATCAGAATCATTATTCCAACGTATAGAATAACTTTTTTAAACTCGATCAATAAATTTTTGTTTTATAATAAAAAAGGTATTTGCAAATTGCATGTGGTTTTATTACCTCTGCATTGTCCGGGGAGTAAGAGGATTGTAAAAATCTCGCTTTACTTTGCTTTAGCATTGGCTCGTGCCAGTAAGAGGTAATAAAACCACATACATTTTTTATATAAAATATTTTTTTATTTGTCGAGTTTTCTGAAGAAAAAATTTCTATACGTTTGAATACTGATTCTGATAACGCACTTAACGGGAACCACAGGGTTTTACATGTTGTATATTAATGTGCAGTTGTAAATGAAATACATCTTGCTTAAACACATACTTAAAAATTTAACGAACTACGGTGATTTAAGAAATTTTATGGAGTACGGCATTTAACAAAAAACATAATTTTAATTATTATTACTGAAATGCAAATCTATAAGTGTTTTAGATATTTCTTTTTTTGTTTAAAAAAAACACTGTTTTTAAAAATATATACAAAACAGAACATTTTTTAGAAGTAAGGGTGACGATTGAACATAAAGTCCGTTCACCTGATAGTAACAGAAGGCTGTGGCCCATAGACATCTATATCTACTCTCGATTAAAATCAATGTGTTGGTTCTCACCCCTGAGGATCAAGATAAAATGCGTCGATACCAGTCAAAATGATCTCGGTTCTCGGCACTCACAATTATGCTACCTTTTCGCGCTGGTATTCTGTGCGATCGTGGTCCTGCCCTGGTCAAGCAGAACCATACGTGCTGCAGCAATAACACAGCTGCAGCGTAGCTCTTCCGCGTACAAAAAATAAATAAAATAAAAAAGTCGTTGTCACTGCGACCGCGACTTATAGCTACGTCTCGTTATGATTTTCATTCATTCATTCATTACAGCCTTTCAAAGACTACTGTTGAACATAGGCTACTCCATAGATTGGCTTATATTTTTTTTTATAAGATAGGGTGACAAACGAGCACACAGTCCACCTGATGGTAAGTGGTTGCTGTGACCCATAGACATCTACATCTATCCTTCATTACGAATAAAATGCAGATGCGTGGTCACCCGTGATGACTAAGATGGAATGCCTCTTTTCCAGTAAAAAGGGTCTCCGGTTCTCTACACTCACCATACGAAACACAGCAGTGTTAAGCTGCTATTTTACGCTGGTATTCTGCGAGAATCTATAAGTATAAGTACAATACAAGTACAGCTATGGCATTTATAAGTATGCCATAGTTGCAACGCTGGCAGGCGGGTTGGCGACCGCAATTTTTTATTTTCTAGTTGTGATTGAGACGCTGCTGCCCATTTTGTGGTTTATTTCCCTCTTTCGCCGCTAACAAAAGCCACGGGGCGATATGGGGTAGTGGTTATTCTGAGACCGCCATTACTCGGTAAACATATGATTTAAAAAAATATACTCAGTATAACAGATACAACTACACACTACACACCAATCCCTAGATATTAACATACACAGGTTAATATCTAGGGATTGATGGATTTGAAATACTGACAATTTTCTTTGGCTCATCTAAACGGGCCATGTTTTCTGGCAATATGTGGAAAGCAACATTGCTAGCAATACCGGTCATACTATGCAATATTTTAAGTATAGCCCGGCCATTATAACCGCATATTTTTGATATATCAAAACATTTTCATATGTTGCCGGTGTGTGGCCGATAGATCGCCTCGCAATCTAAAATACTGCTATGTTGCTGGGCGATCTATATTGTTGTTTCTTTTTACGGTATATGCCTTTCTGCCTTTCAATGCGACGTGAAATACGCTGCGCATCACTTTCTGCGCGACGCGACGGTAAGTATGCTGCGAAATTCATCGCGTCGCGATAGTATATAGTCTATCTGTGTTGGACTTGGGGAAAATTGTTATTTTTAAATAACCGTGACTGTCGTTCCCAAACATGTTATAAAATATTTTTTATTTTTTAATATCTATAATTGTGTGTGTGGCTGGCCCATTTAGGAGTCAAAATCATTGGCCATACTGTTGCAGCCATATTGCAACAGGTAGCCTATCAATTGATTGCTCAGCGTATAAAGTGCAATAAAATGTTTTTGTGATGGCCGGGCAATGTTTGCCAATAATTGTAGCTACACATTGCCAGAAAATATGGCCCGTTTAGACAAGTCTTTAACTATTGTACTGACCGTACAAATACGCCCGTTTTTCGATTTATCAAAATAAGTGAGGAGCCGCATGGCTCACCTGATGGTGAGGTACGATCGCCGCCCATAGGCAACCGCAATACAGGAGGAATTTTAAGTTCATTACCAGCCTTTATAAAGGAGGCTCTTTTCTTGCAGTTCTTGAAATCATATCGTTCCGAAAAAACCGACGGAAACAATTTAACAAGTAATTTTTTTTAGCACGTTTCTTTATCGTATTCTTGCATTGTCATCCGAATTTGAGCTAAATTCGTAATTTCAAGTTTCCAGCTCGTCGGGAAGTTAGTTTCAAATCAATTACTAAATTCCATCCGGAACGACAGACAAACAAGAAAGTGACTTAATAAAAACGTGCTAAAAACTAAGCACAATGTGGTCGTGCGTGGCAAAAAAATCCTGGAGAAACCCCAGTTGGTGGATTACCAATAAGAGATGATGTGGGTGGAATGTGAAGGAACGTTAGCGAAGCTAATAATAAAGATTAAGGACTATTCAATTTTTAACTTCCCGCTTTGAAAATTAATAATTTTCAAGAGTAGGAAGTTATAGATTTCATCAGATCTCCACGGTTTGAGGTCCTAGGAAGCCGTTCCGACTATTCCTGCCTGGACGTCCGGCCGTGTGTGTGTGTGTATGTATATATGTATGTATGTAAATAAAATTTTGTCGTACGATATCTTTAGAACGAATCAACTGATCGAGATGGGCGACACGGCGTTCGAAAGTGTTCATTGAGACTTCGAGCTGATTCGATTTTCAAGCCAATCAATCGGTCAAGCCGTTTCAAAGATTTTCAATAAATAAAAACCAAAGGAACAAAATTAAATAGATTTTCGAGCGTTGCGTTCGAAAATAAGTGGGAAGTTCCAGGGATGGCCTGCAGGGTCAACCGTTTTTCAGATTTTTTTCTAGTGTATTTATTACACACATCCAACGTCTTATACCACATCTATATCTATACAAACAAATAAAATTGGAGTGTCTGTTTGTAATGTCAAAATAACAGCTTTTAACTAAATGCATATAAAAGTATAATACGGTGTTTATACAACAATAGTATAACAAAAAAACATTTTTTGAAATTTTTGTCTGTCTGTCTGTCTTTCTGACTGCCTGTCTGTCTGTCTGTCTGTTTGTTCCGACTGATCTCCGTAATGGCTTGGCCGATTTTAACGGGACTTTCTCTGACAGATAGCTGATGTTATAAAGAGTAACTTAGGCTACTGTTATTTTAGAAATAGAATTAGGTGAAACTAATTTTTACGGATTATATCAAATATTATTCTTAATTATTCAATTTTAACTTTTTAATTCCCGACGTTTCGGGTGCTTTACAGCACCCATGGTCACGGGGGACTGAGGTGTTTGACGTCCCGATGTCATAGTTAGCCCGGCTACCTTCAGTTTTTTAATATTAATTTTTGGTTCGATCTACGCAGAATGAGCTTACAGTATCTTGAAGTCTAGCAGTAGTATACTTGGGTTTGGATTTAATTTTATTAATTATAGGATCCCAAGCAGATGGCAGCACCCATCCATCTTCTCTATTGAAATTAGGATGTTTTTTAATTTCAATAGCCTCGCGAATCATCCTTGGTAGGAATCGGTGTTCTTTTGCGAGGATTTGTGGTCTATCAAATTTAATGTAATGGCGGGGACGATCTTGAACATGTTCACAAACAGCAGACTTCCCGATACATCGGTGCTTCAAGTCGATACGCGACTATACTACTATATACTAGAGACGCGATATAATCCGTAAAAATTTGTTTCATTTAATGTGTAGTCTTCGCGTAAATATAAGAAAACATTAATAGAATTAGGGTTCCACGCAAAAAAAATTAAAACCCATGAAATTGCAATTGTAATAAATTCACGCGGACGAAGTCGCGGGGAACAGCTAGCAAAATATAAATTTATTTCATAAACGATAGGTTTAATAAATAGGAAGTTGTTGAGGTCTATACTCTATACCAACCGCACATTTATTTTAAAGATAGCATTGCTTATATCAGTGACATGAGGGACCGCATGCCGCTCCTAACTCAATAACGTAGATTCGGACTTAAGCTTTTAACGTGCCTGAAAGTAGAACACGGCTCTTTAAAAAGAACGCAATGTACTCTAAGCTTTGCGAACTTGTATTAAAGTTAATAGTCGCTAACCACAGCCATTCGCAAGCCAATTTCTTAGCAAACGTCAAGGTTTGCTTTGTACTATTATGTAAGCGTTAACCGACTTCCAAGGTATAATTTTGGGTTTAAGTAAAACTATACGCGTGTTTTGAGAGATGTATGTATGGCGACTTGGTTATGTTTTTGTATATCGTATAATCTTAGGGACTTAGGGACCTTCAAGAAAAGAGCTTACTCTTTTTTAAAAGGCCGGCAACGCATCTGCAATTCCTCTGGTGTTGCAGTTGTTCATGGCCGGCGGTAGTCACTTACCATCAGGTGAGTCGCATTCTCGTTTGCCTAATACAAAAATCTAAATACAATCTAAATATTTTGTTTGAACACAACAAGTGAGCAGATTCCTTGATGTTTTTTGGAGCAGGATACATAGATCTTACACATTGATTTATCTTAGAGATAATCTATTGCATATAAGTCGAGATGCTGACTAATTTTGCGCCAAATCCTAATCTCAGTAATGTAAGCAGCTGTATGTGGTGCGGTAATTTATTTCTACCCAGCGTTAGACATAGCTTCCGCGAACTTAACGTCTTGATCGCATTCCGTGATCTCTGCTACACGCTGCGATATTAAAAATAATGATTCGGGCTTCATCTCGGAACCCTATTATGGCGTCCATAACGCAGTCAATATTTTTTCATCAGTAGGTTTGCCTTGTAAAGAAACCAGTGTCGTGTAATATTTTGTCAAATCCCGAGAACAATAGAACAGCTGATACGTCTGCCAAAGTATTAATGTATATCCTACATGAAGACTGTGCTGTGTGGTTGTACGCAACCTTGCATGCGCATTATTGACCATTGAACAAACATAAACAGATTATTTTCATATGTCGAGTAAAATTTAATTTTAGTAGCTTTAAAAATTCAGTAGTTTAAAAAAATATTTCTAATGTATTTACTCGTTATAATTGTTGTTATATAATGATTTCTTATATTGATATAAATACTAATTAAATATGACATCAGGACATGCACCTTAGTCCCCCCGTGATAGTAGGCGTCGTAAAATACTCAAATCGACGAGAATTAAAAATATGACAAGTTATAATCAAACGCAATAATTAAATTATCCATTATATTTTATTCCGGAAAGTTTAATCAAAAATTGACGGCTCTATTTGCGCAATAGAGCAGCTAAGTTTCGTTCGAAAATAGCTTTTGCATGGTCTATAAATATTTTTTCCGGTTCTGGTTGTTGGTCCATGTGCAATATCTGTATGTAAATCGGTTCCACGAATTTGACTAAATTCCCATTGCATAAAAATTTATTAGGAAAGGAAAATTATCTGATTTATTTTCTTGTTAATGGACATGACATATTAATTAAATTACAATTGTCTTGTTTAGTTTTCTGAAAATAATAATACTAATGAAATCACTAATGACGTATAAAGTAGCGTATACATGATAAATGTGTAAATCATCGATTGCTCAAATTGTTTCCTAGCACATGGTGCCGGAATGAAGTCATGCTCCCGGTAATGTTTATAGTAAATTATTGTTAGTTTGGTCTATAGTTTTAGTTCGACATTGCCAGGTGTAGTCCTGGCAATGTGGAACTAAAACTATAGACCAAACTATATTTACAAGATAAAATTTTGATGTTCGGCTATAAAGAGAAATATACTGTAAAGAAAACATGCGCTTGTTTGGCTGTCCCACCGTTCTGCTTTTCGGCTTTATGTTTTTTTTTAGGTGAAACGATTTTGATGATTCCATTTTTATTTGAAAGCTGGTGCTCCTCATGTGGTCCCATAAAAATTGATGATCAAGGTCTGATCAGTAGTTTTTTAGATATCCTTAATACGAAGTCGGTTGTACAACATTTTTAATTTTACCACTTGTTACATTGATATTCGAAAAAAATAGTAATAGTAAATAAAGTAGTAGCTTTGGCCAGCGCTTCATAAACAATATCGCACTTATCGCACAAATGTTTTACTCGTATTTCATACCATGTTTTCACTTATTGTGTTACGCTTATTTTTCCTACTTAGAGGCGGAATGCCCAGAAAACTTGAAGAGTAAACAGGCTAGCATAATTATACGCGGCCTTTCGGTTTTTGTTCTCTGTTCTCTTATAACAAAATACTGTAGTTATCGGAGAAGCCTTTTAAGGGTTGACAATTGCAGTGCCAGACAAATCGCACCTTTGGTGCTGCTCCCCGTCGCCATGTTGAGTATTTATAGCGTAAACAAAATGGTTATACCACCGTCTATCTGAAACCATAAGATTTTTATAAGTATTTCTCATAATCGCCTCTTATGATACTCAAGGGACGAAATGGAGTGATGGATTATCTTACGCTCCCAACACATGGCAAATCTATACAAATAAATAAAATTGAAGTGTCTGTTTGTAATGTCAAAATAACAGTTTTTTTTTTACTAAATGCATATGAAAGTATATATGCTACTTATAGCAAAAAAACAATTTTAATTTTTTTTGTTGTCTGTCTGTTTGTTCCGGTTAATCTCCGAAACGGCTGGACCGATTTTGAGGGGACTTTCACTGGCAGATAGCTAATGTCATAAGGAGTAACTTAGGCTAATTTGATTTTAGAAAAAAAATTAAACCCATAAAATCCAATCGTAATAAATTGCACGCGGACGAAGTCGCGGGGAACAGCTAGTATGTTCGTTATGTATTGCTAATTATTTTTAAGTGAAAATATTTTAATGTTATAATAATTAAATGCTGTGAAGTACTGTGTTGTTGCGCCATAAGAATAACCTCGAGCCCATATAATCCCGTGGGTGTCGGACGCAGGAAGTTGACGGATGCTGGTGGTTTAGTGACATTCCTTGCTGGAGGCCTGTGTTTTGCAGTAGACTTGTGAAAGTCTGTAATTGTTGTTGTTGATGATGATAATGATGACAATGATATAAGACAATTTATAAAATAATACGAAATACAAAATAGGCTGATACAGGGTCACAATTGGTGCGACCAGGAGTCAGTCTTGGCTAATGGTATCAAAAGTTTTTTATAGAATAAGGGTGACAAACGAGCACACAGTCCACCTGATGGTAAGTGGATGCTGTGGCCCATAGACATCTACATTTACCCTCGATTAACAATCAAAATGTAGATGCGTTGTCACCCCTGAGGATTAAGGTGGAATGCCTTCTTTCCAGTAAAACGGGTCTCCCGTTCTCTACACTCATCATACGAAACACAGCAGTATTAAGTTGCTATTTTACGCTGATATTCTGTGAGATTGTGGTCCTTCCCCGGTTGAGCCGACCCATTGGTGCTACAATCATAATATAGCTGCAGCGTGGCTCTACCACGTCAAAAGTTGTCATTCCTACTTGTCCTGCGTATCCTCTTGTAAATTTTCACGGCTGAGCTCATCAAAGTCTTTAAGTTCTTCATATCTACTGCGATTTTTGGAGGTTAAACTAGTTGCCTTCCAAATGGCTGAACAGATATGCCTACTCTGCATGATTCTCGCTTACCCTAGTCGGCGAATTAGGTTTCATTTTCCGAGATAATGTTTCTTTATTACGGTAACTTTGCATTTATGGTTGCAAATTTTATGTTATATCTGATGTTTTTAGCATTGGTTATTCCGTCACCAGTAGATTACTGGGCGATCGCAGCGCTTGACTACTATTGCGTTACACATGGGATGAAGTAGGCTGATGATTCTCTTGTCATTATATCTCATTACAAAGGCTGGTATTTGTATATTACAAATACAAAAACATCAATACAATTTTTATTTAAAAACTTGCGATCCGCCCCGGTTTCGAGTGATTTCTGGATCTCGACAACAGCGCCACCTACCGGGTCCAATTGTGAATCTAAACCATCCAGGGACCCACTCAAACACACACAAAAAATTCATTAATGTCGGTCCAGCCATTTTAGAGTTTTTGCGAGACTAACGGACAGCAATTGATTTTTATATAATAGAGATATAAATTTAGATGGAACTAAGCGCTCACCGTAGTAAATTTCATAGTAAGCGAGCAATTCGGGTACGATCGCCGCCGGCGGCGATTAAATTCT
Organism: Parnassius orleans; assembly: GCA_029286625.1. NCBI lineage: Eukaryota > Metazoa > Arthropoda > Insecta > Lepidoptera > Papilionidae > Parnassius > Parnassius orleans. The sequence continues at coordinate 578,227 of JAGSMP010000147.1, forward strand.
TAATTTCATTGCTTTGCGCCAAGAAACAGCACGGCGAATTAATTCTTCCAGAACCCTTCCAGAAATGAAAAGAGGTCGGTGCCCCGCAGCCTATATAGGTTGTAACTTTTCTTTTTAAATGTAAACTTCGTATTGGTTTTTGTTAGTTATTCTAAATAATAATGTCCTAGAAGGCAAGACTATTATTGTGATAAAAAGTATATAGTACGATCACTGTCCTTACAATCTCTTAATTCCTCGCTGATTGCGTTCAAAGTTCCTTTCACTTAATGTTTTTATACGGTTATAATGGCTAGAAGTTTATGGGAGGGATAGGTATGTTGTTGAAATAAATATTTAAAGTAGATACTAGCTGGCCCGGCTGACGCTCTGCCCTTTCCTGTAGTTGGCGTGATGATTTTCACTTTGAATTCACTCCGCAATTTCAACCTTGTTAATATAAAATTTATCAATTATTGACCACCGTGCATGACATTTTATTTTTTTTGGCACGAAACCAATCTAAATTGTGAATATGAGTAATTTTGGTCCATAATATAGAATTTGTTAATAGCTTAACTACAGTGTTACCTATCGAAATCGAATTAAAATAGAATACAAACCGTTATTTATATAAAAATTCAGCTATCACTACATTTTATCCCTTTGCCATTTAAGTTTCTGCCAATTAACTTAACACTCACTGTCCTGTTTTCAGACACCATAGTAAGACAATAGCAATGACCTATATGTAGTGCACGGGACAGCGAAAGGGTTAAACTTAATTTGCGACCTCTCGGTATCGGAGAGTATTAGTGTTCTGTGTTTGTGACACAGTCGCATCCTGCACAGATTATAGCGTTTTCGTTGGTAGATAAAAATAATCCCACCAAAAACACTTTCATGTAAAATGTTGCCAAGACGAGATCATATGGCTCACACTGTCAAAAAGTTATCAGATCTCATGTAAAGCCAAGCTCACTAACTCTACACGCCCTAACTCTACAAGCCCTAACTTGGCCAGATTTTTGACTAAGGTGATATTTTACTACTACTATTTACTACCAGATATTTTAGTAATTTGTATATGACATCTGTGATTGGTAGAATAATATATTTTGTTCCTAAACTCGTTTGCAGTTTAATTTTGCTATTTGACGATACATAGCGGTCGTTGATTTTAATGGTGTATTATTAATTCATATACGTGGACCACTTGAAATGTACGCAGCGCTCCGTCTATCGTTCTTTGTTGGTCTGGGAATGTAAAACGATATTTCAATTATTAACTTCGTAAAATAATGTCGAGCGAAATTTGAAACTGAAACAGAAACTTTTTTATTCAAATAAATTATAAATAATACTTATTGAAAGTCACTATTTTGTTTAATTTACCAATGGTTTAGAAAAATTGGTTGCAATTGGAACATTTGTACTTGTAAATAATCGTATTTTTAAAATAACTTCTAACTATTGCAAGTGTCTCATACAAAACAACTTGTTTTCGCAACACTTTCTGCGTGTACTGTCGTTTACAATATTATGTCTTTCAGAAAGGCTTGTTTACTAATACTTTTACTTTTTAATGTTTACGTATTCAGTATTTTACATATTATTACATAAATTTTAATCTTGCAACGTATAAACAGTTTCGAAATATAATGTGTAATATTGTGAAAGCAAAATTGTTGTGTTTAAGAGTTTTTAAATGTTCCTTTTTTTAAATCCTTGTTATGTATGGCTTATGTTAACTAATAACTATTATTAAGTAATGACAGGGTTTTAATGACATCAATTCTATTAACAAAAAAAAAAACAACAAAATGCTTAATTATTAAAATATCAATATACAATATAACACGTAAAAAATTTAGGAAAATTAATTTTAGTATGTTATAATATTATATATCGCGCCTAACAAGTAACACTGTATTAACTTAAAATTTTGCATATTTTAGTTAATTATGCAAAATTTTAATTTTGAAGATTTTTTTCCGACTGGTAAGACAGACGTATTTTTATCTCAAATACTTGCCAATATATAACGACAAAACCTATATTGAATGTTACGATCAGTCATTGGATTAACAAGTATTACCGTCGCATTTTAATATAAGTTGGTTTCCCCTGCTAGGTTGTCAGGTAAAGACAACAGTGTTTGTATCATTTCGAGTTACGCTATCGTAAATTATTTCATAGGGACAAATAAATGAAATGTATGCGATCAATATAGTGTTATCTTTTACTTAATACTCTGTTACCTGTGATTTTTTTTACGCAAAATAATATCATCTCAAAATGCTACATTGCCAATCAGTTTGAAATTATTTTTCATTTTAGGTCTTGGTTAAATGTAGTTGATACGTTATTACCGTAAACTTTTTTGAGATAATACTATATTAGAGGTTCGAAATTGCTGAATGATAACATTTCAATAATTTCAACTTAAAATATGGCTTTCGAAATATTTAGTATTTTATGCATGTTCTAGTATCATCTCGGCAATTTTGAACCGCAACAGAAGGACTTTGAGGATGCTTATCTCAGCAAAGTACAATGAAAGTAGTACTAGGAACAAAGACGACGATAATGGCTTACATAAAAATCCATTCAACCTTTTTTGCACATTGTTTATGGACGCTGCAGCATATTATGGCACAGCAGGAATGGATCGATTCTACCGGGGAAACGCACTAGCACATAAAACTGATGTTTCGTGTGGTACGTGTAAAGAACGGGAGATCCTTTTTACTGGTAGCTAGTCTTCGTCCTCAGGAGTGACAACGTCTCGACATTTTGATTCTTATTCGAAGATAAATGTAGGTGTAATTGCACCTCAGCATTCAACTACCAAAATTGACCTGTGTGTTCGTTTGTGACCCTTAATTCTATAAAACTCGTGACAAAATTAACGCTGACCCATAATTACTACAGACCAGAGAATCGTTAGACAGTCGGCAAACGTGTGAGTTTCTCTCATGTACTCTGTTGGCTTTTTAGAATGTAGTTAGTGTATCAGTTTTCATTATGGGTTCACTTTGATAAGTTCAAATTCAAAAGCACCGAATTTCATAGGAAAAAGATAGAGATACTTTGCAAAACAACCACATGAACAGCCATTCTATCATACGTCGACAGTGCTCCATAATTTGATGCCCGCAGATTAAACTTTGACTGATCCTAATGTTGATACAACATTAAGATTATATTTAACATTGCTTGATTGAAAAAAAGGTAATGGGATTTTTTTTATGGAATAAAGGCGACAAATGGGCACACAGTCCACCTGATGGATGGTAAGTGGATGCTGTGTCCCTAGACATTTACATCTATCCTCGATTAAGAATCAAAATGCAGATGTGTTTTCACCCCTGAGGACTACGATGGAATGCCGATTTACCAGTAAAAAGGGTCAGTTTGAAATACGTGAACTCAATGTTAAATATTACTTTGCGTTTTTCACTTTCACACATTTTGTAAGAACAACGATTGCTTCAGACACAAATTCTCTACAAAATAGTCACTTCAGCATATTCCAATGAATAAAGAAGTTGTAAGGAATGTGAAAAAATAGAAAAATATAAAAGAAAAAGGCCCGTAAAATTATTTTCTAACATAACTGGGATCTTGAAGATTATTGATAAATAAACAACGTGGTAGCACAGATGGTTAGCGCTCGCTGTAAGTTTCACAGTACGCGAACAACCCTGGTTCGATCCCCGCCGGCACCGATGAAATTGTTAATTGCAATTTTAAGTGCTGATTTACCACGTGCTCGGCGGTGAAGGAAAACATCGTGAGGAAACCTGCATGTCTGAGAAATCAAAAAATATTTCGAAGACATGTGAAGTTCGCCAACACGAATTGGGGCAGCGCGGCGGACATTTACTTGCCCTAAAACCCTCTCAGAAATGAGAGGAGGCATGTGCCCAGCAGTGGGACGTCATATAGGCTGTAACTTTACTTTAAACAACGTGATATTATAAAGGACCATAGTAATCAAATTGAACCTAAGTACAAATATTCCAATTAATCAAATCCTTTTATTAGAATCTTTATTCCAATAAAAGGGTTCGTGATTCTAAAATGCCTATTACTTTGAGTTTGACAAACAAGAATTAGAGTTTGTAAACAAGTTTTAATTTTATGGACATTAATGACGTAGAGATTTGATTAACTTTTATACAAAAGACAAATAGGTACCAGAATTTCTTAAGTTTTTCTTTAGTTTCGTAAGCACATTAATACACTAGAATTGGAATAAGAGTATGTTATGAGAGTAACATCACTGATGCAAATAGCAACAGTAAAACTTTACTACACACATGATAAAGGCAGCCGGGGGGAATACATGATTGGAGACTTTAACATGGTTTTAAAACTTTTTAAAAACTGTTAACAAACTATTTCATACTGGCTTAAATATTTCTTTTTTTATTCCTATGAAGGACAGCTGAAAACTTTGCTTTAGTTATGAAAACAGTAACTATAGTTTAGAGTTCAGAGTTTCAATAAACTTAAACAACAACATTAAACCATGAGCTATGATGATCCTTGTGAGAATACTAGGTCATGGTCATAAATTATTGTATGTATTATTATTGCTTCTTAATATATCTGTAAAATTTCAGATTATTCAGGCATCCGGAAGTAGGTAAAATATGAATCTTATGAAATGCCATCACATTCATACACATAACGTTGAACGTATAGTTCAAGTAAACAGTGTTAAAAAAGGCTTAATTAGAACCAAATTTTGATGATCATCATGTTGAAATAATTTCAGCAGAGCAGAGAAAAAGATTGATAAGAAGGAACAAAATCCTTCTTCAGGATCAACATCCTCGTTATATTGTAGCATATTATATTTATTTGCTTCTGATTGCTGATTCCCACTTCTTTGTTTCCACCACTTCTTCATTTGGCATGCAGGCCAAAGACAGAGAAGTTATAGAAACGTGAGTTTTGATAGTCACAAGAAACAGTGAATTCCGACTATTTGGAAATAATGGTTTATCCAGATAACTATTGTGCACAACAAAAAATGATGTAACTAACAAATAAGCATCTATTTATGCATCACTGTATTAATTTTACCCAATTACTTACCTAATTCAGTTTTTGAGTTTAAAAAAATACATAATTTGATTGTTCGATATAGTTTTGCTTTCTTTTACTACCCACTAATATTCAGTTACTGTAAAATAAAAAACCGGCAATAACGTATCAAAATCAATTTTATTAAATATTACGTAGGCAATATAGTCGTAACCATAGACTTAGAATATACTGGCGTATAGACCGACTTCTTTATGGCAAAAATGCAAGATAGAAAAGGATACCAAATCTCATGACTCTGTAACCGATTTTGACTGTCATTCAAAATCGGTTACAGAGTCGGCACGCAAGAAATAGTCCTAGATATTTTGTAATTTTTAGTTATTTTAGTTAATAACTTTTTGCAAAATGGTTACTTGTTCTGTGAGTGGTTGTGATGTAAATAATAGAAATAATCCTGGTAATTGCACATTTCACAGGTAAGTTCTCAAGACAGCGTCAATGTTATGACACTTTATTTTTGATTAAAATTTATGTTATATAATGTTTAAAATATAGAATGTTTTCAAATATTTTGTTAATTTTGAAATTTTGCAAAGCAAAAAGTCACGTTGTTGATAGTTTGCATGAATTTGGTAAATACATTTATATACAAAATATTTTACATGTACGCTAGGGATTGACTCAACTATATAAAAATTAATGTCGATATTTATCTTGAATGTTTATAATGAATCGATAGACTTGCCCACACAACAAGAAAATAAATCCTCGGTTTGCGTTCTAAAATGTAATTTTATTTTGCCGTTTAACAAACAGATGGATAGAATAAAAAAATGAATTAGGTTAATTGGGCGGGTTGGTTGGAATCCACAGAAAAACTATAATTTGCAGCAAAAATTTTCTTGAGAAATATAAAAGAAAAGGCAGAATAAAAACAATTTTATTAAAAGGAGCCATTCAGTAAGACTTCAAAAATTTTACTTCAAAAACTTTAGTTAAAAATAGAGATAGATTTTAATACATTATAAAACTGTAGTATATTAAAATTAAAAAAATTTGAGATTTATCAACCAAAAAAATGTATAATCTTACTTAACCACCAGCACCTCACGGTCACACTAGTACAATATTTATAGCATCACGCTATTTTCCCCAAGGGGGTGAGCGGAGCTTCGGATTATATTCCCAAGTCACAGTGATAAAACTTTTAGTGTAGTGAGGTATAGATATTTAGCAATGCTCCTGAAGCGCCGCTAGATGTCCCCGCATGAGACGCGCGGTTTAGTGTGCCATGATACTACATACTACTACATTCCATAGTATTTGATACTCACAACGCCCGATACCCGATCTATGCTTGATGCCCGACGACTGTGTGCCGAAGGCATGATAGCGTGGTTCATCGCCTGCGGCGTTAGTCGTAGAGAAGAGGAACTCGTGGTAAATTAACAGCTGCGGGGATCAATAGATCTGCAAGATTTAGCTGAACTTGTCGCAGTCAGTCCATTTCTTAACGTACTGAGATTGAGAGAATAGACAGTGTATCTGAATCCTCAGGAACCTGGTACACTTTAATAGCTCCTGCGTATTTGGCTAGTATGTGTAAGATCATAATGTTTTTAAATTCATGCATCTAAAATGATAATAAGTGTATTATTTTTCAGAGACAGATGAAGGTAGTAGCCGTATAAACATATTGACCTTTAAACAGATTAATCTTATTTAACTGATTCCTACAAGTTTTCTTAATTAAATTATTAAGTTTAGAGTCATATTTAAGTCGAATGTTAAAATAAACTTCTATAATGTATTTAATTATTAATTATTAAAAGTAATAGTTATATGAAAAATAAAGCAGTCATTATGTACTCCGTGTCCCCGTTTTTTAATTCAACAGCAAAACATTTTATAAAATATATAAAGCATAAATAGGTATATACTTTATTAAGTATCTACCAATTTATAGTTGATTAACGTAATAATGTTAAAAAATAAATTCCGGGGAAACTGTCCATGGCAGTAAAGTTTTCTCCAAAGGTCAAAGCCCGAAAATACAACTTTCCGATCTGATTCTTGGGGGAAATTATTTAAGTTTATCGGTAGACTCACCTCTTCAGAGATTATTTGGACTATGTACATTTTGAATTAAAATCCAACAAAAGGCAGGTAGGTACAGCTTATTCCCGGGAACATGTTATTTGAATATTTTTTAATTATTTTAGAACAATCATGTTAAAAATTCAGTAAAATTTGAAGTTATTCAGTTTCGTGCACTAAACCATTTTTTTAAATCTTTATAACGCTACCTTAACAATAATTTTTCGATAGTCCTTGTAAGTAGAATATACATCACTAGCTAACGCACACAATGACAAATCAAAATTGGTTGGTCAGGTCGTATAGTGGTAATTAGACAAAGAGTGACTTTCAATAAGTATTATTTATAATCTATATTGAATAAAAAGTTTCTGTTCTATACGCCAGGATATTCTATGTCTACGGTCGTAACTCTGAATGGTCCTAGCAAAATGAATGTAAAATGAAAAATATTGAGCATTATTGGCATATAATTGTCAAAACTTAAAAGCGATTAATGTAGTTTTATGTTGCTAAATTTATTTCTTGCTAAAAATGTATGATTTAAATGATATAAATGTTTAAAAATTTGGAACTCTATATCTCGATACAACGTTTTTTGAGTTAATACAGTGTTACGTATCAGGGGCGATATGTACCTACTATGGTGGTAACAGAACCAAATAGTCTTTTAAGTCGAATCGAACGCCATGTAGTTCCAAATTACAATATACTAACCTTACACAATGATAAAATTTACAACTTTACAGTTTTGTGTAACAATTTTCTACCTTTTAAGGGTAGATAGGGGCAGATTTTGTTAAGTTCTTAAATATGTACTACCCATTATTATCATAATTTATCTTTTTTTCAAGCAAACTTTGTACCCACGTCTTAAGACTTTTTGGTTACACTTTTGGAAAAAAAATACGTATTTCATTATTTTAATTCAAAAGTAATTGTACCAATTTTCAAGTTAAAAATTTATCTTTGTACGCCTCATAACGCAAGCGTTATTAGGTAGTGCTTACTCTCGACACGTCAAGTTTAAGTAATTTTGTGTTCTTAAAATGCCTCTAACATAACCATATTGCACTTATACGATAATATGAGTAGCCGTATATCAAGAAACACTCTAATTAATCTATCTTATATTTTCTAAAAAAAAAAAATTATAAATTCCTACTTTGAAAAGAAACGGTTTGAAAAAAAATTTACGTGGATGTCCGGATGTTGATTTTGTATGTGGTCACGATAATTCCCGAAAAAATTGACGTATCGAGATTCGAGACTGGTTTTTTTTATTAGCTTCAAAATTACATCAACTGGTTCCTATTTCATATTAATAGCGTAGTACGCGTAGTTTGTTAATAAAATGATTTTCAGTTTTTATAAGTTTTATATAAAAATTTAAAGGCACTTTCAAATTTTTAGCCCTTGATACACAAAGGTCAAATGTACCATACAGGCTATATCGATTTTATACTTTGTGTAATCGATTTATTTTGGTAAACATTATTAATTTTTTCCCTGTAGGTGATACTAACTGTTAAAATAATAGAGCGCTAAATTTAAAACACGTAAATAATATATTTTACAAGTCAGGAATACAATTTATTTTTTCCATCAATATTAAATGAAACGCTTATGAGGCGTGCACTTTTTGATTTTTCAAACTATTGTAATTTTTTTTCACACAGAAATAAAATCGCCCGTAAAATAAAAAGTGTCGTACAAACAGTAACCCCCTATTTCACCATCATCCTGTGTAGGTTTGAATTTTCCAGTCGTTTTATTGACCAAATTTCACGCTTCTACGTCCAGCGGTTTGGGATCTGCGACTTATATAATATTTTTCGTAAGGCTAACCAGGCTTTAAATTAAATAATAAAATATTATTTTTATAATGAATAATACTTCAAAATCTTTTCTTACTGAATCCAGTGATTTGAGAGACGCATACTCGTAGATCTTAATATAATATTTTTCATACAAAATTTGCACCCTCGTTCTAAAGTAGAGAACTGGAGACCCGTTTTAATGGAATATTTAAAACCTATTCCATCCTAGTCCTCAGGGTGTCTCCCCTGCATTTCGCAATCGCATTTTGATTCTTAATCGATAGTAGATGTAGATGTCTATGGGCCACAGCATCCACGTACCATCTGGTGAATGGCACTGTCTATAGTACCAAACTGTAGTACCCTCTTTGTTGTTTATATATTAGTTGTGTCTGTGTCATAAGAGGCAGCTACTTTCCAAATTTCACATTTCTAGGTCTAGTGGTTGTGCGTTGATAGATGAGTCAAGAACTCTAGAAATCTTCTTTTATATATATAGATAGATTGCTCGTTTATTAGTATAGGATAATTGTTATAACAGAATAAATGTACGTAAATCAAACATTAATAAAATTTATAATTTACTTTATGTATTACATAGTTTGTAATTCAAATATTAGGTTCGTTGCTCAAACATACTTTATATTACTTAGGCAGGGCAGGGGCTTAGGGCCCGTGCGGACAATTGAATGTCTTTAGTGTCTTTTAGTATAGTATATTATAAGTACCGCATACTAAAATTTGGCGTAGATACCTTAAGGGAGTATTTCCAAAAATACCACTTACGGGTCACTACAATACTTACAACTGAAGGTATAATAGTAATAGTTTGCGTTCATTTGTTTTTTCATTCGATTACAATGTAGATTTCATCAAATCAAGAGTGAATAGGCTTTTGTTAAGCTAGGTCAGTGTGATTTACCATCTTCAGCTGCACATACCATCATGTGGGACAGCAGTCAAGCACTGGCTTATAACAGTAAAAAAAAAAATATTTACCTCTCTGTATCTCAGCTTTCAATCCATGGCAAAAGCTTATCTACTCTTCGCGATATTTGATAGACAAAAGTTTTCCGTGAACTGCCATTTGGGCCTGACTTTATATTTTGTAGCGTAACGTTATAATCCAATAGTGACGTTTCTAATCGTTTACTCTAACTACATGATGACGCGTCGATGTCCGCAATACTGTCGCGTCCGTCCGGCGTGGTCCGGCTGTGTATATGTGTCGTGTCGTTTGCGCAAGAGTGTGACTGGCTGGCTATTTGTTAGTGCGTCGAGTGAGGTGCATGTGTCCGCATTTTGCACTAGGTTAACTTCAGCCGAAGTGCCTAACGTAAATGTTTGATGTTGTTACATCTGGAGCTACTTTGTAGTAATTTTAGGTATTAGAGTTTTAGCTATTAGAGCATTATATACAATTTGCACAACAGTACATGGAAGTTTGTTACGTGCCCTTTACCTTTAAAAGTATTTTATTTCAGTGAAACAACTAAATTGTGTTTCAAACGGAACCGACTGAACTAACCCATTAAAATAAGAATGTGTTTCAATCAAGCACCATAGTTGTATTGGTACTATTGGGATAAAATGTAACTTCTAAAGATCAAGATTAATCAAACAAAACTTGCACTTTTGAGAGAGAGAGAGAGAGAGAGAGAGACAGCTTCTTAGAGTCTGTAATATGTTTAGGTTTCGAATTCATATCTATTTTTGCTGACAGATATATAGAAACGTTCGTTCGTGTTTTCGTGTCAAGTTCAATCCTATTTGTATAATGCGTTTTGTGGCATAAGCATACCTTGTACGGGTGACAATTGTACCTAAGATAATTCAGAACATTTGTACTTGATCAACTTATTAGTCTGATTGCAGACAAGGGTTTTCATAATATCATCGTCATATACATATAATTAATAATATACCATTTGTTTCATTCTTGATTATCATCATCAACAGCCTGGAAAAATCTTCTACTGGATGAGTCTCTTCCATTTTAGGAAGGATTAGTCTTAATCGCCAAGATTGGAGGGCTAATATAGAGGGCGATAGAAAGAAAGAGAGAGAGAGAGAAAGAAAGACTAGTCTCAAACCTGTGTCGCTGCTCCCACGGCCTTTTTAAATGATAATTTGCATTTTTTTAATTTGGGAACCGGTTTATATTTGCTTATTTTATCAATGATCTACTGAAATTTACCTTTTTAAAATGAATAAATACCTCTAAAACTACTGATATCGTTACTGTTATTATATTATCCATCTTATATCTGTCGTATTCGTAATGTTACAATCGATTTGGGTCGCGTTTAGTTAGATTACATTTTATTAGGCCATTTATTATTGAATTAAAACTGTGTTCTAAATTTCATTGAATGTTTTTAACGTCGACAATACATCTTCAAGTCATTAATCATTATTTAAATTGTACAATTCGCAAATTTTACAAATCCTATTATACTAACAAATTAAAAATTCTTGGCTTACTTTGAGATTAGACTCTCTGGTAATGTTGTTAGCAACTTAATTAGGAATTAATTATGAATCTTCTGTGTTTATTATAATTTTTCAACTTCTGTTTTTGTAAATCAAACCTATTTTAAATAAAAGAAGTATAGTTTCATTGACCTCTGTACGGCGGTATTGGAGCTTTGGCAACACTTATGGAATGATTTGTTTGAAGGAGAACGGATAATGAAATTAGAAAGAACAATTATGTACTATAAGTTAAAGTATTGATTTATTTTTTTGGTCCACTTGGGTTAATTACCGAATTTTATAGAACAATTATTAAAGCAATTAACTACAAATGTAATGTATTATTAAAAGAATAAAGGTGAAATACAGATAGTATGCCGCGAAATCAGTAATGAAAGTGGGAATATGGCAGTTGGCAGCCGCTATATCAACTTCTACTCACCTTGAAGTTTGCTGTTACGTACTAGAACTAGTGCTACGTTAAAATATACTACGATATCAAAACAGTGCGTTTGGCTCGGCGTTCCGAGTTACACGTCCGCGTGATCAACATTGTTATTGGCGTCATAATAAGGAAACAAATTTTTACTTATATACTTGATATTACACTATATCCTAGTGTTTGTATGATTTTATTTATTTTAAATAAATTCTGTTAAGTGATTGTGACGTGCAAAAAATATGACGACTTAGCCACTTATTGGATTGTCTTAGATTCGTCTAGCTGTACTTTAAATTATGATGTAAGTTCAATTTAAAATTTGAGGTTGTCCGAAACGCTACTTTGCTATTTGTGTTTTGTTTTCATGATAATATTGTTATTTGTACGTTTTATAACGCTGCTTTCCACAATTTCGGACTTCAATGTGATAAAAGTTCGAAAGATATGATCAGTTTTGACGACGAAAATTGTAATACAGGTGTGGTGTGGTATTAGGCTTCCAAATTAGTATTATCAAAATTGAAAACAGTTGGTAAGATTCTTAACCATTTCACTGTCCCATGAGTCATATATGAACATTTCAATTGTTTAACTATTGTGTTTATTTCTCGGACAGGGAAGTTGTTAAAAATAGCATATTATATATTTATTGTATTTACGTCTATCATAACTAATATAAATGATAAAACTTTATTATCAGTTACTATCTAGTATTATATCTTCAATATAACTGATTAAAACATAAATCAAATATAAAATATTTTAGTCGATAACATTATAACATTATTTAATGTACATATAACGTATATCAATTTATTTAATGTTTTAATGTCAGAAAACAAGCAGCACAGTACCTATAGTTTTTTTTAACAAACTTTTATAAAATATTCCAGAAACGTTCTCTCTGATATTATTAAATCAAAGCTTACACAATTGAGTTATGCCATAAAGCAATTGTGTAAACAGTATGTACAAAATGCGTTATGGGATACAAGATAACGAATAAACGAGCACACATTCACCTGATGTTAAGTACTTAGTTGCTGTGGCCAATAGACACCTACATCTATAGAATACCTCGTTACCATTAAAAAGGATCCCCCTCACTTACTATACGAAACACAGTAGCGTAAAATATTTTGTGTACGATCTATTTCAAAATTATATTGTTTATACTGCGGATTTTAGACAACAGAGCAATAATCTAAATGAGATCTAATAAATTAATTATAAAGTAGAAATAAGTTATTCGGATTTTTAAAATTACCTTGTATTAAATACAAATACCAATATTTTATGTGCTTTTGCAATCATCTTTTTAGTACAGGACCTGAACAACAATTCGTTATTCAACTGTATCCCTGGATCTCTCACCTGGGTGACCCTGAAAATGTTTTATTGACAAATATAACTGTTTACTATTTTATTAGTCTTTCTAGCAAAAGATATGACCACAATACTTAATTTATCAATATTAAGATACAATTTATTTTTAACGCAGTAAGAGTACTAAGCATTAAAATAAACTAATCAAACTTTATAGTATTTATAAGCAAGAATCAAACCCTTTGTAGGATGTCACCCTCTTGACCAGATCGACGACTTTAATAAAAAAAGTCGGTGTCGTCTGAGTATAATAATGACAAAGAGTACTAAAAACATGTTAAAAAGCAGTGGTCCGAGATGGTAGCCTTGGGAACCCCAGATTTTATAGTAATAAACGTAAATGTATGATCCTTAACCGCAATTGCTTAACTCCTATTTTTGAAACGACAACTTAACCATCTCAAGAGGTCGCCGTGTATACCAACAAGTTCAAGCTTCTTTATGAGTAATGAATGAGAAATTTTAACAAATTCCTTAGAATACTCAGTACACAGTATCCTCCCCTTTATCCAATGAGTCAAGAACGGTTTCCATGTAGTCACATAAGTTACTTTCAGTAGAGCGCTTGTTTATGAAACTGTTGGTTGGGAATGATAGCAGGTCGAATAATGGGAAATAAAATGACATAAATATTTTTTTCAATTATTTTGGGATACATTTTTAACATTATGTGAATATCTCGACTTTTAAAAATAAGCTAAGTACTATCACCGAAACAAGTGATTTATTAAAAAAAGTAGCCACAGCCGTCGCGCTATTGAACTATCATATTGAACAAATAACAAGCAAAATCCACAAATATCCATGATATCTTGTTTTTTTGCGTTCCTCTAAATTTGTCCAGTTTCAATTAAAATAATAGCATTCTCAGTTTATTTGCTGTAACATAACCTAAATTTAAACTCAAATGCAAAAGTTGGCAATTTTTTTTAAGTTATAAAAAAATTAAAAATCAACCGGAAAGGGCAGAACAGCTAGTTAAACATATAATTTTTAACAAAAAAAAATCAGTCAAACAATGAAGTAAGTTGGTCTCGGATAGCACATTAGTCCAGCGCCTGGTTTTTCTCCGGTTGTGTCGGATTGCAGTCCCATCGGATTATGAGAGTAAGGAAATAAAGAGTGTACCTTGGTGTGGGCACACTCGCGCACAATAAATCCTGTTTTGCACAAGTGGCTAGTCTCCGTTGAAACTGGAAGCCGTGACCGAAATTCGGTCTCGAGAACATTATTATTATAATAACCATTTTATACAGTTTTTGTTTAATAAAAAATTGATCATGAAAGCTTTGATCATTTTAATGGAAGATTGTCGTAAAGTTTTACCGTAAATTACTTACAAATTATTTGGAGTCCAGTAACAGTCATTATATAAGCTTGTAATTGTTTCAATTATTTAAAGTACGTATCATTTTTCCCTTAGTAAAACTGTATATATTTTATGTTTATTTCTTACAGCCTAAATACTTCCCGCTGCTGGGCACAGGCCTCCTCTCGTTTCTGAAAGGGTTTTAGATTTTAGTTTATAACTTTAATCGTTAAGTTTCTTTTCACTGAGAACTTGGAGTTATAAAATGCTCTTAATTTAATGTTAGTTGCGTTATATAAAGGAAACAAAATAGTTAAAAACACCAACCTAGTTGTTTCAACACAAGTGAGGCTTCTAATGTTTCTTGCAGCATCTGCTGCAGAACCAAGTGTGCTTGCTAATTAAAATATATGGGGAGCTTTGTATCACTAGTTATTCCAAGAAAAACTAGTGGAAGTGAAATCCACTAGACTTAATTTCAAAACATTGATAAACAAAACAAAAATGTAAATTCTTGAGATAACAGTTCTTAAACCACAAATCAAAAAAATAACATTAATCTATACATATAAATAAAATTGAAGTGCCTGTCTGTAATATTTAAAGACCTGTTTTTATTATCTACCGACTTCGAAAAGAAGGAGATACTCAATTCGACTGCATGTTTTTTATATGTGTGTTACCTCATAACTTTTTGGAACGAAGTTCCTTATCGGACGGTACGAATTTGGCGGATGGGGGGCTAGGTGAAAAAAAGTGTAACATTTTTCTGTCACGACCCCTTCTGACGTAGTGTAGACGGGCTTGACGGCTATAAGGAAGCGAGATGGAATAATATCCATCTCCCTCGCACTTTTTCTTATCTTGCCATGAAAGAAATGTTATTTTATTTTAAATGACGCTTCACTTTAATAGACGC
Source organism: Parnassius orleans (assembly GCA_029286625.1). Taxonomy (NCBI): domain Eukaryota; kingdom Metazoa; phylum Arthropoda; class Insecta; order Lepidoptera; family Papilionidae; genus Parnassius; species Parnassius orleans. Next base: position 593,715 of record JAGSMP010000147.1, read on the forward strand.
TAGTTATTCATTTATTTGTATTTGTTAATCAATAATATAATACGCTTGTCAATAATAATATACTACGAAAGGAACTTCGTTCCAACCGAGTGTTCCACGACACTCACGCATGTTTTTTCTAGGTGAACCGATTTCGATGATTCTTTTTTTATTTGAAAGCTGGTGCTTCTCATGTCCCATATTGATTTTTCAAGTCTGTTCTGTTCAAATTTGATCAAGATCTGACCAATATTTTTTGAGTTATCCTTAATAATTTATATTGAAGTCGGTTGTACAATTTTTTTAATTTTACCACTTGTTGAGCTGAGTTGTACCTACGAGTATTAAGACATGATTAACCATTTTTAATATTTTTGTCTGTCTGTTTTGTCATTCCTATTTCTAGTCTATAAAATTACTGTATAAAAAACTTAATGTATAAAATTTGACGGCTCCGTGGCGCAGTGGCTTAGCAATGAGTTGCAGCGCTAAGGGCCGCGGGTTCGAATCACGGACGGAACAAGTATTTGTATGGCCTACAAATAATTGTTCTGTGTCTGGATCTTTGTCCTTGTGAAATCTATGTATGTAAACTGCCCCCGCGATACAGGAGAAATACTTAGTGTGGAGGTAACGTTTTTTCAGAAAAGAAAGAAAAAAAAAGAAATTTGCGACACCGAATGTTAAATATCTGAATACCAATCAAATTAAGAATTACTTGTAATCTATCGATACAAATAAATAAAATTGAAGTGTCTGTTTGTAATGTCAAAATAACAGTTTTTTACTAAATGCATATGAAATTATTTATGGTACATAATATAACAAAAACACAATTTTTTAAATTTTTGTCTGTCTGTCTGTCTGTTTGTTCCGGCTAATCTCCGAAATGGCTGGACCGATTTTGACGGGACTCACTGGTAAATAGATGATGTTATAAGTAGTAACTTAGGCTACTTTTATTTAAGAAAAAGAGTTAAGGTTCCACGCAAAAACAAACGCTAAATTACACGCGGCCGAAGTCGCGAGGAACAGCTAGTATTGAATAAAAAATTATTCTATTCTATTCTATTCGTCGGTTTATACCGCGATCAAGACGATTAAATCAAACCCTTTCTTCGTGTCTGTAACTGCTGCAAGTTGATAAACAAGAAAAGAAACAACACGGAAATTTCATAGGTAAGGACCTATTTTATCATCCACAAGAGTCTATATTTTACGTCAACATCACATGGGAAGGGAAAAGTAGTACCGTTAAATAACAAAATCAAGCTACGCACAAGCGGATTGAAATAAAATACTTTTGGAACGAAGTTCCTTATCGGACGGTACGAATTTGGCGGATGGAGGCTAGGCGAGAATAATTGTAAGATTTTCCCGTCACTACCCCTTTCTATAGTGCGAGCGAGATGGAATAATATCCATCTCCCTCACACGTTTTCTTATCTTGCCATGAAAGAAATATTATTTTAAATGACGCTTCATTTTAATAGACGCTAGTAATTCATTTATTTGTATTTGTTAATCAATAATATAAGACGTTTATCAATAATAATATACTACGAAAGGAACTTCGTTCCAACCGAGTGATCCACGACACTCACGCATGTTTTTTTTATACGTGATGCTATTCTAAGCGACATAATCATATTCTCAATAACACTTATCTTCTTACCTCACCTTGGACGGAAATATTGTGTACTAGCGATCCGCCCTGGCTTCGCCTGGATAGGATCTATTAATGTGGCGTTATTTAGATTTACGATAATCATAGGCAATTTTTTTTATATAGAATAAGGATGACAAACGAGCACACAGGATGGATGCTGTGGCCCATAGACATCTATACTTATCAAAATCTTATCACAATGCAGATGCGTTACCTCTAAGGACTAAGATGGAATGTCTCGTTTTCAGTAAAAGGGTCTCCGGTTCTCTACACTCTCCATACGATACACAGCAGCATTAAGCTGCTATTTCACGCTGGTATTCTGTGAGAGCGTGGTCCTAACCCGGTTGAGCCGAATCATTCGTGCTACAACCATAATATAGCTGTAGCGTGACTCTCATCATCATCATGATCTACTACTAGTCTCTACCAGGTATAAAAATGCTCTCTATCAGTTCGTGAATTTTCATTGCAATCGGTTTAGCCATTCCGAAGATTAGCCCGGACAGACAGACAGACAATTTCAAAAAATGGTTATTCATGCAAATAACCCCATCATCATCATCATCATTACAGCCCTTCACAAGTCCACTGCTGAACATAGGCCTCCCCCAAGGAATGCCACAAATGCAGTTGGATAGATGTCGTACTCTGGTTCTGTACTCGGATAGCCATGGTAGCACTACTGTACAAACATTTCAGCACTTCGATATACCGACAGTCAACTTGGCACCGCTGGAGGGACTGTAGCACCGCTCAAATCGTATGTGGACTATGAGAAAGCCTTTGATTCGACGGAATCAAAGGCTTTCTCATAGTCCACATACGCAAGGCAAAGTGGCAGATTGTACTCTTCTGTCTTCTGTACAATTTGCCGAAGGGTGTGTATGTGGTCCATGGTACTAAAGCCTCTTCGGAAACCGGCTTGTTCGGGGGGCTGGAAACCGTCTGCGTGCGAGACGATTCGTAATGACAGAAGGGAAATCGGTCTGTAGTTTTTCAAGAGAGCGTTGTCGCCTTTCTTGAAGAACAAGACCACCGCACTTCTGCTCCACGCCTCCGGAGTAGTGCCACCATGGAGGACGGAATTAAAGAGCTTCTGAAGGACTTCAAGTACCGGTTTTCCACCCGCTTTCAGAAGCTAGACTGTAATTCCATTCTCACCTGGGGCCTTGCCGTTTTTAAGGTGCTGGAGAGCCATTCTAATCTCGCTTAGACTGACGTCCGGGATATCATCGGAATAGTGTCGGATAAGACTCGCTCTTGGACTTCGCGAATCCAACGATTACGTGTACAGCTGCCCATAGAACCTCTTAATGTCACTCAAAATCTCAGGTGTCCCGGAAACGATGCTGCCACACTCGGTCTTCAGCTTTGACAGTTGGCTCTTTCTGGCAGACAGATCTCTTGCAAAGACTTTGGAGCCTTGTTTCCGCTCGATCGCTTCTTCAATACAAGCTGTATTGTAGTTGCGTAAGTCCCGCCGCATGCATTTGGAGATCTGTCTATTCAGTTGGCTGTATGCTGTCAAATCTACTGAAGACTGCAGCTTCATTTCCCGTCTAACAGCCATGAGATTAAGAGTGTGATCGGAGAGTTTTTGTGTTCTTCTACGGCGGCTCTTGCAGAACTTAGCTCCGATCGCATGGACAGTTTCCACGAGCTTATCATTTATATCGTCCACTTCATTGCAGTCTTCTAGGCACTGAAAATCGTTTTGTAACTCGAGCTGAAAGGTTTCGGGACTTTGGATTAGAGCACGAGGGGGACGGAACGTTGACTTCATTAGACGAGACCTCTCCAACTTAACGTTTAGGTTCAGTGTGCCTCTAACCATTCGGTGATCGCTACCAGTTTTCACCCTCGCGATCACTGAGACATCACTGAACAGTTGTCGTCTGGTCGTCATAATGAAGTCAATCTCATTTTTTGTCGAACCGTCGGGGCTCGACGTCGGTCCACTTCCTGTGGGGCCGCTTCTGGAAGAAAGAGTTCATCATAAAGAGTCCCTCTTTCTCCATGAAGTCGGCCAGCTGCTGGCCCCTTGGGTTCCGTTGCCCTATTCCAAATTTCCCTATTTCCAGCTCACCGTTCTCTCTTGTGCCTAGTTTTGCGTTGAAGTCTCCCATTAACACCGTATAGTGGGTTTTGGAAGAATGCGTGACTTTAGAGATATCCTCATACATTTCCTCCACCTTCTCAGCGGGATGTGCCGAGGTTGGTGCGTAAACCTGTATGACCTTCAACGAATACCGTTTGGTGATTCTGAGTATAAGGTACGCAACCCTCGTCGACACACTCACAATCTTTACAACGTTGTTAACGAGAGACTTGTGGACGATAAATCCGACACCTCCTTGGGACAGATGGTCGCTCTGCCGGTGGTAGAACAAGTTGCTGGATTCGAGGATTACCGTGTCCTCCCCCTCTCTTCGGATCTCGGATAATCTTATAATATGCCAGCGTAACTTGTCTATCTCTTCTTCCAGCTCCAGGATCTTCTCGTCAGTCCTCAGGGTGTGTGCGTTGTATGTTGCCAGGTCGAGTCGTCTTAGGTGGCAACCGAACCTCCACCGGAGATTCTTAGCACCCACTGCCCCGCCGTTACCATGGTCGCCACTGTAGCCAGGAATAGCGGGGCCACCGGGGACTGGGGGCCGTCTCTTCGTAAATCTCATCATGGGGGGATATTTGCCATAGTTGCCACGCTTGGCGAACGGGTTGGCAACCGCAGTTTTTTTATTTTAATATTGCTGTTATCAGAAAGATGCTGCTGCCCATCTCCTGCCTGTTTCCCATTGTCGCCTCTTACGATACCCACGGGAAGACACGGGGTAGTGAATATTCTTAACCGCCACTACACGGCTAATAGCCCCATCAGCTCAATATAAGGCAGTTATTTCGATATTACAGACAGACACTTCAATTTTATTTATATGTATAGATTAGACTTGCAACGAATATTCGGCTATTATTCGGTATCCGGCTACTTTTATCCTATTCCATCGAATACCGAATATCTAGGTACCATTCAGCCGAATACCGAATACTTAAGTAAGAGGTTTTATTGTAGTTAGATAATTGGTAAAATGAAAATTTATTTATTTATTTTATAAAAAAATCTTGTAATCATTGAAGTAGTCAAAGGTACATAATCAACTTCCATATTATAAAAATTAAAAAAATTATAAGATAAATGTCTATGCACTCGAATTATCGTAATTAAAGTGGAAGGTAGTAGTTTACTCCTTTTCTTCTCGTAGACAATCCCAGCTTCGGAGAATAGACGCTCTGAAGAATAAACGATTTATTCCGAGCGATCTATGTTATTACGACTGAGTGCCGTTGTGTCTATCCGGATATTATTTATGAAACTATATAATGCCCTTCGTAGTTGACAAATGTTTCCTGATAAGCAAAGAACTAAAATGATATCCTGCGTTTTAGGTTCTCTTGCCTCTTTAGTCAGAGAGGAAATATTCCTCGCACTGCTTTAGCGAAATATGGCAGGTTCCACTAACATAACTTTACATGCCCCCGACATTATATCTAGTTTCCCGGATTAACAGTATTCATCAGATATGAGCACATGGAATATTTGCAATTAAAAGTACGATTATTCTAAACATAAATTCACAGCCATGCTGTATCATAATGTCGCTAAAGCACGAGTGAGTCGGACGGCGCTTGCACGGAAATACAAGCGTGAAATAGCACCTTGATATCTGCTTTGCTACATTGGTAACGAAGCCTTTCACTTTGGTCCGCAGAGACGACAACGCATCTGCATATTAATTTTTTAAAGCAGCGTAGATCTAGGTGCCTACGGGGCCATAGCATCTATTTATCAACAGGTGGACTGAATGTATGCATGTTATCACCTTTCCGTAAATAACTTAAATAAAAAAATTACAAAACCCCGAATAAAAAAACTTTTAAAAAGTTTAAAAAAACACTCATTCATTCTTTCAATCACTTAACAAATCATACACTAGTTCGCCACAAACGACACTACATACTATACCGAAATTTTATATCGAGTGAAAGTAGCGGTTGAAGTAATATACACATTAACATTTTTGGAACGAAGTTCCTTATCGGACGGTACGAATTTGGCGGATGGGGGCTAGGCGAGAAAAAGTGTAAGATTTTTCCGTCACGACCCAGTCAGGACAAAAAATTTATCCCCCGATTATATCCACTGACAAGAGATAAAATTATCTTGTCCCTATGCGAAAGCACGGCAACGGGGAGAAGTATATCCCCGTTTGACATAACGAGTAGACATATATCCCCCGTCCGTAGCATGGAGCCAAATGAAAGATAAAAAATTATGCTTTTTTGACATTTGAAAGGGACAATTTTATCCTAGTTCATTAGACGTGTGTTTAAGTTTATATTCATACAAAAAATCTATCTAAGTCTAAGTCTATCTCCCATTTTATCCACGGTGGATATTATATCCACCGTTGTGCCCATGCTAGAAGGGTGGATAAAACTAAGCGAGGGGATAAACATTTTCTCCTTTCCCCGTGGATAAAATTGTCTCCTGCCCATGCTAGCCCTGCAGACATAGTGTAGACGGCGTCGGCGGCTATAAGGAAGCGAGATGGAATAATATCCATCTCCCTCGCACTTTTTCTTATCTTGCCATGAAATAAATATTATTTTATTTTAAAAACGCTTCAATTTAATAGACGCTAGTAATACATTTATTTGTATTTATTAATCAATAATATAATACGTTTATCAATAATAATATACTATGAAAGGAACTTCGTTCCAACCGAGTGTTCCACGACACTCACGCATGTTTTTAATTATTTTTCATTGTTTACTTATTTTTGGTTTATTTATATAGTTATATATAGTAATAATTACTAAAGTTACAGCCAATATGTACGTCCCACTGCTAGATGCCTGCTTCCCTCATTTCTGAAATGGTTTCATGAGGGTTTAAAGTATCCGCCGTGCTGTCCCAATGCGTGTAGGCCGACTTCACATGTCTTCGATTTCTTTTAATTTCTCAGACATGCATGTTTCTTCGCGGTGCTCTCACGCCGCTGAGCTCATAAAAAATTTCATTGGTGTCGGCGGGCGATCGATCGCGGGTTGCTTGCGTTTTTTTGAAATTTACCGCGAACGCATAGCCCCTTAAGTTACCTGGGATATTGAACTATTTAAAAATGGAATAGAAATAAATTTCATTATAATTTATTATGATGTCTGAAAATTGTCCAAAAGAAGATCTGAGTTAGTCTTTCAAGTCGCCTAAAGAATTTTTTTTTCACATCTAAACACCCCGGAAGAACCGCACGTGCCTCATTTATGGAATTTTAGTATTCTTTGTATATATGTCTTTGTGGCGGCGTATGAGGCGACAAAGGGAAATTAAACCAGGAGATTATTAAGGAAATTTTAATTAATACTTAAGAAATTTTTGAAAGAAGGCTTACCAACGGGTGTTATGTCGAAATCTCCGGAGGCTTATAATTCTTATTAATTACGATTGCTTATGCTATTTGTGGATATCGTAAGAGGCGACAAAAATAAAGCTATATAGGAGATGAGCAGCAGCATCTTCCTGATAACAGCTCAATAATAATGATGATAAATTGATGATGATTTGAAATGATGATTTTTTACGTGGTAGAGCCACGCTGCAGCTATGGTTGTAGCACGAATGGGTCGGCTCGACCGGGGTAGGACCACGCTCTCACAGAATACCAGCGTAAAATAGTAGCTTAATGCTGCTGTGTTTCGTATGATGAGTGTAGAGAACCGGAGACCCTTTTTACTGGAAACGAGGGATTCCATCTTAGTCCTCAGGGGTGACAACGCATCTGCATTTTGGTTCTTAACGTGTGCAAGTTTGTCACCCTATTCTATAAAAAAAAATCGGGTGAAAACCCGCTTGCCAAGCGTGGCAACTATGGCAATTGCTTCATATAGAAGCAATCTATAGCAGGAGCCTATGTTTAGCAGTAACATAAAAATGGCAATTTCGACAAAAAATATCCTTGCCTATGTCCGATCCATCAACACAATATCAGGATTATTCGCAAGACTAGTCCTGTCTGTGATGATGGCCAAATTCCAGTACAGCCCGACGTGGATATCTTTAAGCACGACTTCTGGCATATACTTAAAATAAGGCAGCGAGATCAAGTACGAGTCGTACACTGAGTCAAATACTCAGTGCAAAAAGTCAGAAATGAATGAATGATGTTATCTATAAATTTAATTACCTTAGTCTTACCACGAATCAAAGGAATTAATTTATTTTAAATTAATTGCTTTATGTAAGTAACATCGCGTATTTCTTTTTTCATTTAGTAAAGTAGGTCTTCTACACGCCTAAATGCAATTGACCTAAATGTACTCGCCATGTAAATTGAGAAATATAATGTAATTATGCGCATATTGTACTCATGGCCGCTGTGATGTCAGCGTTAATTCATAGGTTTGGTCTTGGACTTGTGTGCCATCATTTCGCCATTACCTTGCGGCTTAAATTGGCGAAGTCTTGCAAAATTATATAGACCTTTCTAGTGTTTGCATTTTCCACTGATACCTTAAAATCTGACTTTAAATGTTTTTATTTTTATAAGTCAAGCCGTGGTAGTGTGCCTTGCAATTTAAAAGACTAACACTGGAATTCATAGTCGAAGTGTAAATTGTTCCCTGAAGTCAATCATTCAACATTTACCTAGAGGTTGAATGTTGAAATAAACTGTTTTGTCTTTCTTAAACAATAATAACAATTACACTCTATCAAAAGTCTACTACCGAACATAGGCCCCCCTTTCCTTTAGATTATTTCATAGGAGGGATTTTTGCCATAGTTGACATGCCTGATAAGCGGGTTGGCAATCGCAGTTTTTTATTTTTGTACAGCTGTTATCAGAAACTACTCCTTGTTCAGTTTGCCTCTGACGTCTCTTACGATAGCTTTCATACTGAAGAATCACCTACCTGACTAAATTTTCATGTATTTAATTTTAAAAAAATTAATCATGAGAATTCTTCGTGGATGTCTTTTGACGGTTAATAAAGAATAGAAACAAATAAATGTAGGGTCAAAATTATGCTTCTAATAATTTCTCTGTATATTTTCACTATTATAAGTACTTTTATTATTATAGCTACTGAAACCTAATACAAAGTACATATAGTGCGTTATAACTAAGTTAAAAAAAATATGGATTTTATTTGTACGAATCATTTGGCCTCAGCAAAATAAAATTTGTTGTAGAAGAAAATCGGTTATTCAATCAGTGTCCCTGATAACCTAGCAATTCTAAAGCTGACTTTTTGTGGGTTTTTTTCCACAATTCTTCCTATACATGTTTCATAATATAAAATTATAAGCTAGGGCATTATTTCCCAAACTTTTTTTTCTCGTGGACCACTTTCAAAGTTTTACTATTTTCGGTAGACCCTCTGCTGCTACATTTCTACTGTATTCCCAAAACTCCTAAAAAATATCACCCTAAATTGGGGTGTTAAGAAGAAAAAAAAAGTAGCACATTTTCTTGTGTCCTATTTATTAAAATAATACTTGTGGTTATACAAAATTATAAACATTTATTATTACAAACAATCAACAATTGATAAAAAATCAACAATGAACTCTGAAATGTAAATAAAAAATAGTCATATTTTTAATGAGACCGATGTACTTGATGAATTGACAGCAAATTATCAATATTTGGCTTCAGTTTTGCAAGAAGTAATCTCAAATCTCCCCGTTCTGTGATGTTCAATCTGCTCTTGCTATTGTTAACAGGTTGGTAACGGCACTAAAACTTCTTTCGACAAGATATGACGAGGGAAACGCTATCAAAAATTTTCTCGCGATTTCCCACAGCTCAGGATATTTTTCGGGGATTTCTGCCTGCAGCCAAAATGTTTGATAGCCTTTTTTAAATTTCACCTTCAGTTCCTCGTTGGTGCTGAGCTCAAGTAGCTCCTCTTGTAATACCATTCGCCTCTTCCGGTTCATTAAATGGGGTTATGATTCATGGTGGTATTTCTATCGTCAGAATATCTTCAATTCTACTTTTGAAGTCATCATGCAGGGTATTTAAATGTTGAGCGTATGTCTGAATATCCTCATCAAGACATTCTATCTGTGACAAGTGCGGAAACTGGGAGAATTCGCGCCGACTAATATTTTGCTTCATTACACCCTTTGTTTTTATTAAATTAAGGCTCTGTCCCCTTGCAAGTTAACGTCATTGAATTTTTTGAACGAATCTGTTAAGTACGCAATGGCCGCTTTATATTTGATCAGATTTTCTTTTAAATCGGGTGCTTTAGTTTCCAGAAACTCTATCACTGATTCGAAAAGTGAGTAAAATCTCGATAAGCATGCACCTTTCGACAACCAGCGTACTTCAGTGTGTAAGAGCAGTCGTTGGAAATCTTCATCATTTTCATCGCACAATAGTGCAGATAAACGGGTATTCAAAGCATTGCTTCTTATTTTATTAACTGCGTTAATCACAAATTGAAGCGATTGGTGCAATCTATCACTCAAATTTTTCGCTACGAGGTGTTGTCGGTGGATGACACAGTGAATTGCAATTAGTCCTGGTATTATTCTTTTAAGATGGCTTATAAACCCACGATATCGCCCGAACATGGCAGGAGCTCCATCTGCTGCCACCGAAATAATGTTTGTAAATGGAATAGATTTTTCTGTAAAAAAATTACTCAGGACGTTAAATATCGATTCGCCTTTAGTGTCCGACTTCAAAGTTTTTGCGAATAGCAGCTCTTCATGGATTTCTTTGTCCATAACAAATCGAACATATGCCAATAATAATGCTTCATTACCAGGCAAAGTAGACTCTTCCAATTTAATAGAAAAATGAGTGGTTTGCAGATAATTACACAAGAAACTTTCTATATCAGAGCTCTTTTCATCAATACGTCTTTGTACAGTGTTGTTACTTAAAGGAATTCTTTTGAGTACGTCAAATGGAGGTTTGTGCAGAACAGTTTTTAAAACCTCTTCAATAGCGGGTAAAATTAACTCTTCTCCGATGACACCTTAGATGGTCTTCGAGCTTCGATGGTTTCATAGAGTCATTGCTCAGAACTTTGTTGCATAAAAGACACATAGGCAATCGTTTGTCTGCGGTTGATGGAAGAAAACCAAATTTCAAATAATCAACACTGTACTGTCGACATTTCTTCTTAGATTTAGCCATTTTCCGTATCAGTTGTGACCAGTAAAAAAATGTTTTTTTTTTAGGTGATTTGACCAAAATATGGCTATTATAACACATCAGTATAGAATTATTGCAATAAAAAAAATGCCCGCGGAAACACCGCTCTTTTTATGAATCGCCGTCGTCGCGTAAATAAATATTTTTAAACAAAAAAGTACCTAGGTACCTAAAGTTTAATCTCCCTTGGCTTTTTGTTCTTTTATAGAAGTTTTGAATAATCTCTATAAAATAACAAAAAGTAAAACAAATATAATATGATTGATAAATTACAATATACAATAAAAATATGTATAACAAATAGGCAGATACTTACTTTTTCCGGCACTGCAAACACTGACATCGATTCACTCACAGTCACACTTTTATGTTCAAAATCCCGGAAACAAATGAGTAACGTTTTTTTTTTGCGCCCAAAGCAAGGACTACCCTCCGGAAGCGGTGGAGGGAGGTGGTGAATGCTCATAGCATACCACGCAGCCGGCTGCGTGGTTATGTGGGACTCACTTTGAAGAAGTGCCTACCCACTAAACACCACCTGTGGGACTGGCTCTGGCCTGTATGGCCTCTTCGCCGCATCGGAGACGACCCCCCTTAGGGAAGGGGGGCGTGGGGCACAACCGTCCGGGGACGGAAGCGCGGGTCAACCAACACAGCCGCAAAGGGCGGCGGTGCTGGAGTGAAGGTGTGGGAGTCGCATGAGCGAGAATGCACTCACCGTACGGGGACGGCGAGCACGGTCTGCTAACGCAACCGCACGGGGGCGGCGGCGCTAGCGGAGGCGTGAAGGGATCTCCTATGGACCCCTGGGGGTCCACCTGGACCACTTTGGGAACCTACAAGCTAGGGGATTCCTTGGTTAACGAAATTCTAGTAGACAGTAAGCAATCGTCTGCGCCTGAATCATCAAATTTTTCTATTCTATTTTATATATAGTTCCAAAACGGCCGTAGTAGCTTAGGAGTTAAGCGACTGCCGTGAAACCCGGGTTCGATCTCCGTCATGACTAATGAAAGTTGTAATTGCAATTTTAAGTTCTGATTTGCCACGTGTTCAGTGGTAAAGGGAAACATTAAAATAAAATATGTTGAAGACTTGGAGTCCGCCAGGAAGTGTTGGATGAGCACAGCGGACTAATTGCTCCATAACCGTCCCAGAAATTGGGACAGCTGTGGAGCAATTTGTCCGCTGTGCTCATCCAATACTTGTTGGCGGACTCCAGCCGTGGGACATTACATGTACCGTTACGTAAGTACTCATATATATGTCTCACTTTACCTTTTTTACTTTTATAATGAATATATTTTTTTTATGTATAATTTTAATATGAATACGGCTCTGTAGCGCAGTGGCTAAGCGTTTGACACGATCGCGGGTTCTACGTTCGGACCCCGCATGGAACAAGTATTTCGTATGGCCTAGAAATAATTACTGGAAAAAATAATACAGGTAAAATTCATAGTGTGGGGTTACTACCCCACACGTACTAATCATATTAAAATTTACTTATTCAAAATGTATTATCCAATTGTGTAGGTAGTAGGTACGTACGCACCACCAACGCACAACCACGCTTTCCTCTTAGGTGATTAGTAGAGCGCTTTTGAAGAGAATTATTATTGTAATTATTTTTTAAATTGAAGTAGGCATTAAATTGAAGTTACAAACGAACTTACACTCCACCTCATTGTAGACGGCTACTCAAGCCTATGGGCACCTGCAACCAACATCAAATAAAGAAAGCTACGGATGCGTTGTCACTTCTGAGGGTTAAGATGGAATGCCTCACTGCTTGTAATTATACTGGCACTCTTTACTCTTAAGGCTGGAACACAGAAGCACGCACTGCTTTTGGCGCAAAGAAGGATAAAAGTAATGATGAGAATGGTAATGGTAATTGGCGGCTCCGTGGCGAATTCTGTTTGTTCCGTTCGAATCCCGCACGGAACAAGTATTTGTATGGTCTACAAATAATTGTTCCGGGTCTGGATGTTTGTCCTTGTGAAATTTGTGTATGTAAACACAAACGCCCCCACGATTCAGGAGAAAATCCTAGTGTACCTAAAAAAAGTAATATAATGTAATACTCATATTTGTAGCTTTCAAGAATTAATGTCTTTTGTAATCTCTAATCTCTATTCGTTATAAAATGACTATAATTTTCAACGCTACGACATCTATTATCAAAAAGAAAGAAAAGCTTACAGTGAATTACAGAATATAAGACATGAGTGATAATGATAAAGTTATTTATAATAATTAATCATTTATATTGCGTTGGACAAAATATTGTATTTTAACTCCCTCGAATTAATACTTCGTGAAATAGTGTTTTTGTTAGCACATACATGAAATAATCTATTAAATTCTCAATCAAATGGATTTTTAAAATACAAAAAATATAATAATTTAATCATCAGGGAAAAACTTGACGTTCGAGTTCTCGATTTTCTTAAGCAATAACCTTAGAATATTTTTCGATTTATTTCCTTATAATAAGTAAAAACGTTTTATATAAACTAGTTTATACACCAAATGTACGTCATGCTGGACACATCTTCGATTTTTCCGACTTAGGGACCAACAAAAAACAAGCTTACTCCTTTTATCACCTTCCTTAAACTTCTGGCAACGCACTCGCAATTCCCCTGATGTTGCAGTTGTTCATGGGTGGCGGTCGACACTTACCATCAGGTGAGCCGCATGCTCGTTTGCCCCTTGCATGAATATCTTTTATAAAAAAAATGCATGAAGCGGAGAAGCGAGCATTAAAAGCCTTTTAACGTCAGAAATCCTCGACTCAAATGCTACGAATATGATCATCGCTACAATCTTGTTTAGTCTTTTGCGTTATGCTTTTCTAAGAATCAGCAACATGATAACGGATTTGTTGTATTTTATGATTTCCTGACGTATAAGTTTTCTTTTTATCAAAGCCTCTTCTAGTTATATACTTGTAGTATCAATTATACACGCAAGTTAGTTTTAAGAAAATCAGTCCTGAATATGCATTTATTTAAAAAAAAACAATGTTATGTAATTTAAATATAAATTTTATATACGTGCTAGAGACGTACATACGTGGTAGAGCCATGCTGCAGCTATGTTGTGGTTGTAGCATAAATGGGTCGGCCCGACCGGGGAAGGACAATGCTTTCACAGAATACCAGCGTAAAATAGCAGCTTAATGCTACTGTGTTTCGTTTGGTGAGTGTAGAGAACCGAAGACCCTTTTGACTGGAAACGAGGCATTCCATCTTAGTCCTCAATAGTGACAACGCATCTGCATTTTAATTCTTAATCGTGGATATATGTAGCTGTCTATGAACCACAGCATCCACTTACCATCAGGCGGATTGCGTGCTCGTTTGCAACCCTGCTTTAAAAAAATATTATTGCCACAAAGTATTATTGTGGCATTACTTGGGGAAGGACTATGTTCAGCAGTGGACCTGTGATAGTTTGGTTTGTAATGATGATGAAGGTAATCTTCACTCCGACTTTAAAAAAAAGGAGGAGGTTCTCAATTGTGACTATATATTTTTGTATGTAACGCAGTATCTTCGTTAATTGTGAACCTATTATGACTTTTTATTTGTTATTAAATGGCCACCAATATTCCACCCCTAAGGTTGTAGAGAATGGAGTGGCCCATAGATATCTACATTTTAAAATGCAGATACTTTGTCACCCCTGAGATCTAAAATGGAATGCCTCGTTTCCAGTAAAAAGGGGTCTCCGGTTCTCAACACTCACCATACTAAACACAGCAGCATTAAGTTGCTATTTTACGCTGGTATTCTGAGAGAGCGTGATCCTACCCCGGTCGAGCGGACCCATTCGCGCTACAAACATAATAAAGCTGCATCGTGGCTCTACCACGTATAAAAGCGCGAAATAGAGGATGAAGTTTTAATGTAACTATTTTGACGACAGTGAGATTATGATATTCCTTAGTCCACACTAAAGGGTAAAAAATATATTTTGATGAAAAAGTAAAATCTACATAAAAGAACAAAAATAATGAAATAATTTCACATTGTGAAGTCGGGCCTTTAATTATTCCATACACTATGCCTTAGCACCGACATCAAAATGTGTTTGTTTTAATCGGTTTTAGTTCTTTGAAGTCGGATTTTACTTATTATTAAAAGTTTTTTTTTATATCATTGGCAAAGCTTTTTATACGTGGTAAAGCTATGCTGCCGCTTTATTAATTTTATAGCTGTAGCACGAATGGGTCGGCTCGACCGGGGAAGGACCACAATCTCACAGCATACCAGCGTAAAATGGTAGCTTAATGCTGCTATGTTTCGTATGGCGAGTGTAGAGAACCGGAGACCCTTTTTACTGGAAAAGAGGCATTCCATCTTAGTCCTCACTTCTGACAAGACATCTGCATTTTGATTCGCAAACGACCACTTACCATAAGGTGGACTGTGTGCTCCTTATCATATAAAAATAAATAAATAAAGCTTTTGTTCTTTATATCTACTGTTAGATATTTAAGGAATGTCAAATGATTTGAGTGGATCGATTGCCGTGGTATATAGTTGTATATCGGATTATCAGCTTCTATCAATAGACTTTAAAAAACTTATAATGTAATATTTAACTTTGTCGAACTCGACTTTTTCCCCATTAAAAAAAAATTAACATCACCTCATGAGTTGTTCTTGTGTTCTTGCATTTATAACGAGTATTTTGCCTTCCTTTTTATTTTAATTTAACATGCTAAGTTGACCTTTAAGTATGATGTATTATACTACTGTTACTACACTACTTATTCACCTTATTAAATAATAGTTTATAATTAAACTTTTTTATAAATTTACAGCTGTTTTGGAACGAAGTTCCCTATCGCACGGTACGGACTTGGCGGATGGGGGCTAGGCGAAAAAAAGTGTAAAGCCGCGTATCGACTATGCGCTCCATGAGGTCAAACATTGGCGCGCGTTCCAGCCGCGTGAAATGGATGCCGCCTTGGAACGCGCTCCAAATACCAAATTGTTCGTTGGAACGCTCAAACGTGGAGCGGGTCGTTCCATCTGGTGTCGGTTTTTTACCGCGTATCAAAGTAGTTAAGTTTAAGTTTTGGCGCGCGCGCCGGTTGGGACGGTTGTTTTCATAATTCGTGTGTTCGTTACGTTCCGAGCTATGTATAACCAAAGTTGCCGTAAATTAATAAAATTATATGGTTCAAAAAAACGGCTGTGGAATAGTAAAAGTCGTTTTTATCACCATAAAGCGCTCAGAGAAGATGCATGGAGAGAACTATGAAAGACACGACCGACGACATCCATGTTGAACGGTCAAAGACTGGAACGACTGCCGTGCGCGCCAGGCGCGCGTAATCGATACGCGGCTTAAGAGTTTTCCGTCACGACTCTTTCTATAGTGTAGACGGTCTTGGGGGCTATAAGTAAGAGGAGATGGAAAAATATCCATCTCCCTCGCACTTTTTCTTATCTTGCCATGAAAGAAATATTATTTTATTTTAAATGACGCTTCATTTTAATAGACGCTAGTAATTCATTTATTTGTATTTGTTAATCAATAATATAATACGTTTATCAATAATAATATACTACGAGAGGAACTTCGTTCCAATCGAGTGTTCCACGACACTCACGCATGTTTTTTATTTCTACAATGTCTGTTAATGTAACTATATAATAAAATAAAAACCACTCGCTTTTTATTACAATACAATAGTTTATAATTATTGGATTTGCACAAGACTCATGTAATGAAATTTAAATTCTTTACGTTGCTTCGCTTGAAAATAAAATTATGTTTTTAAGACTAAAAATCCTGTCCGCTAACTTTCTGTGATGTGTTTACGGTGACGAAGCCAATGGAAGTTATAAAACGTTACGGTTGGCACTAATCATATTATAGCTTTCCTTCAATTTCTGTATTTGATAGAATCCTTATATCATTACACAAATGATATATGATTCTATCAATGGGGAAACCTCGAATGTAGATCCTTTGAAATGCTACTTTGAGCTTCCTTCTAAAACAAGCGTTGACTCACGCACAGACTGTCTGTTAAGTTTTGTTTTTAAGAGGGAGTCCCGACAGTAAAATATGTAGTAACTTCCCTACTTCTGCCTATTCTTGACTATGCTGATATTAGCTATCTGCACGTTACCGAATCGCAGTTAAATAAACTTGAGCGAATTCATAATAATGCTTACGATTGATATTTGGACTCCATAAATATGATCACATTTCAGAATTTTGTAAACGTCTCAAGTGGCTGCCGATTCGCCTTCGCAGAAATACTCACATCATTTCTGCTTTATACTACGTACTGTTCAATCTCTACACTCAACGTTCCGAAAGACTGCTTTGAGTTCATCTCTTCCTCTCACGATCGTCATCTACGTTCCACTAACAATCTTTCGCTTCGTATTCCAGCTTATTCATCGTCCTTCTTCAATAAATTATTCTCGGTACGGCGTACAGCTACGCTTGTGGAACTCTTTGTTTTTATATTATATTCGACCTGCTCGGTCCCTTTTTTCCTTCAAAAATGTATTCAAAGCTTAATACTTGCAGCTCTTATATTTCCCATCATAATTCCCGTCCTTAATCTATCATACCTTGTAATATATTGTATTATATATTGTTTTCATATTTTTTTCCTTTTACTTAATTGTCTGTCTGGAAGAAATCGCTTCCAGAGCGATAAGGCCGCCTATTGTACCTTCTATATAATTTATTTAATTTTGTATTAATTTTAATGTGTATTGGTGATGGTGTACGAAAAAGAATATATTGATTGATTGATTGATTAACTTCCCGAATACAATACGCTGAATAACTTGACGTTTAATAAACACTTATCTCTATGTCATTTCAAATTTCTGATAGATCTATCAGAAACTATCTATTAGAAATTTATAATGACTTAGAGATACCTTTTGACACGTTAGGACAGACAGAACAAAAATTATAAGAGTTCTTTGTTCAACAGCAGAACTAGGACATAACAACTGGCCAAGTCCTTGTTGGAACACAAGTGGAATTCCGCTGTTTAGATATTTCTACTATTTCCTAAAGTTATCAAGGATGAAACCGGGACCCTGAAAATCGTAACCATAACAATACCATAACAAGCAAATTAATAGATTAGGAGGAAAACTTCAATCCATATTGCTAAAGCTCAATTCATCTTGGTATCGTTTGGACTTGCCGTAATGGTTCTAACAATAACTATGAATAAAATATTATTTGCAACTGTAAAATAAATAATAGTTATAAATTGCTTATAAAGTGGTTTAACGATTAATAATTGCTTATAAAGTGGTTTAACGATTATTAAAAGTAATAAGGACTTGAAACATAAGAATAACTCACCACCTAATGCTATATTTAAACTAATTGTTTTCTTATCTAACGTATCATCAGACTACAACCTCATCATTATTATTACAGCCTATCGAAGTCTACTGCTGAACGTAGGCCTCTCCTATAGATTGCGACCTTGAGGGGGAAGTTTGCCATAGTTGACACGCTAGGCGGGTTGGTTGGCAACCGCAGATTTTTATAATTTCGAGTTGTTATCAGGAAGATGCTGCTTGCTGCTCATCTCCTGTTTCAGTTTCCCTAAGTGCGACACCCACGGGATGATATGGATAGCAATGTATCTACATCATAATATGTAATATATAAAAAATAATTTTTGAGTGTTCGTATTTTATACGCTGCCGTTCATCAGATTGCGTTAAAACTTTGTAGACTTATTGCTTGCACTTGCGCGAAGGTTATAGGCATAGTACAATTAACTTACAGTAGGTGGCGCGCGTATCGTAATGACAAATTTATTTGAAAGTTAAATATCATTCAACTTCAATGAATGTTGAAGTTGAATGATATTTAACATTTCATAATTTCATAACTCATTTCATTCCTAATTAAAAAATATAACTCTTCCAAATTTAAAACGATATTTCCACAATTATTTCTTGCAGCAATGCGCCGGGTTATTTTCATATTACAACTAGCTGGTAGTTGTAATATGAAAATAACGTATGTCGTCGATATAGACAATCACATTGAACAGGCGCCTTAACACAGTCTTGAGTTGATAAGCGCTCATTGTCAACGTTCGGCTGGCACACGTATCAAGCACCGCATCTCAATTCCGCCAATCTATTTTAATTGTCTCATTAGAAGCTGTTTGTTCGACTGCTCTTTAATATAAAAAGTCTCGTGAAACTACCAAATGCTTAAAAAAATTGAATACAGATTATTATTTTATTTTACAGTTGCAAGTAATATTTTATTCACAGTTATTGTTGTAACTAATACGGCAAGACCAAACGTAACCAAGATGACTTGAGCTTTAGCAATATGGATTGAAGTTTTCCTCCTAATCTATTAATTTGCTTGTTATGGTCATGATTTTTAGGGTCCCGTTTCCATACTTGATAACTTTAGAAAATAGTAGAGATATCTAAACAACGGAATTCCACTTGTGTTCCAACAAGGACTTTTCCAGTTGTTATGTCCTAGTTCTGCTGTTGAACAAAGAACCCTTATAATTTTTGTTCTGTCTGTCCTAACGTGTCAAAATGTTGAAAACCTTTTTCGATAAAAATTTAGTATGCCAATGAATTTCTCTGATATAGAATATCACAATATGTATTATTTCTATGTACTTTTCTAATTAAACCAAAAGGAGCTTACTTAGGGGTTTTACCATTCATCTTCATTACAGCCCATCACGAGTTTACTGCTAAACATAGTTCTTCCCCATAGATTACCACAACGGCCTTGAGCCACCTACATCCATCGACACTAGAGGTTTACATTATGGTAATTTTTACAACAACTTTTTCGCCGTTTCATATTGTGTGAGTCAGCGTTCCATAGATTTTTACGATAATTATTAGGTTCCATTAAATAATTTTAGTATTTAACCCGTGACTTTAACTCAACTTCTAAGATCTTGTAAAATAAGCTTGCAACGTTGGTGCAAAAAACGAAATGTTTTTTAATAATACAAATAATATCAGGGATAAATATGTGGGGAAAATGTGTTAAATAGCTCTAACAAAAACACGATTATATACTTGATTTTTTATTGAATTGATTTACAATACCCCTTACGTTGGTGACGACATTGCTTTGCTACGAGAGACTGTTTTCCTAAAGCTTGGATTTTTTTATTATCAACCAGTTTGTGCGAGGCTACTTGTCAATTAATACACACAGTATACAACAGTTATTTACGCTACGGTAAAAATGCAGTTTTGCCCTTACTGTTATTTGATGGAATTCATCAACAAATCATAACAAAATTTACGTAAAACAATGTTTGTATTTGGGTTAAGTAAACAATAAACATGTTGTCATCTACATAAAATTTCAATTTATGAGTTGTTATTACATTTTCTATGCTTGACAAAGGTAGCGAACTCTTCAGATTCCTCCATGACGTTATCATTAGTAAAAGTTTGAAAGTTATTAAAAGTTAACTTACGTTTAGAATACAAAAACAATCAAAATGGGTATATAATTCAACTTTTTATTTTATTTTTTAATTATGTACTAGCGATCCGCCCCGGCTTCGCACGGTTGATTTCTGGATCTCTACAATAACGCTACCTACCGGGTCCAATTGTGAATCTAAACCATTCTCTAATCAACTTAATTACACACACAAATAATTTCATCAAAATCGGTCCAGCCGTTTAGGACGAGTTCAGTCACACACGAACATAAAATTATATAATATATAATATACATGTATTATACATATAAACCTTCCTCTTGAACCATTCTGTCTATTGATGAAAACCGCGAAAATACAGGCGAAGCCGGGGCGGCGCGGCGTTCGCTTGTTACATATTAAAGTTTAATATTATATCTTTTAATCCCACTCATCTTGAGATGTCTTTATAGATCACGTTTCTACACTGAATGAACTCTCAACCTCTGGTCGAATAAGAACATTAATTTTATATCGCAATTTATTTTCTGTATTCTTTACTTATTGACAAGACCATTGCTTACACTCTTGAGCTCAGAGAATTTATGATCCTAAGGCAATATTATGTCTATCTTTCTTTATCCCTCTTTTTTAACCATGGTCGCGTTGTATTGCATTGCATAGATGGATTTTGTGATAAAAAGTCTTTAAAATAATTAAAATGTAAGCGAAATACTAAATCACAATCAAAAATATTTTAATTTTCTTTAATTTCTTTATCATCTTGGAAAATATTTCAGTTTTCACAATGAGAGTAAGTGGAAGACTTTCTTGTCCGTCTGTCCGTCTGTCAAGGCTCTTTTTCAGGATCGGATAGGAACGGTCAGGAAGGTGGAATTTATGTAAATTACTAAGATCTACGGTCCCTTGGAGGTGTTAAAAATTCAAGAATCATAGTTAACGCATTCAAAAGATACGACCATTTATGTAACATATTTATACTCGCAAATTCACTCATCAAAACCTAAGTGGTACTGCCTGCTACGCTAGAATCATGAAATTTAGCAGGAAACAAGGTCTCACCACAAGTAAAGGGGAAAATCATGGCGGAATATTTTTCCATTACAAAGTTAAATTTGTCTTTTAATCCCTAGGCTTTTCCTTAGAGCAATGTTCGATACTTACATTAGCAATCAAAATTCTTCAGTCAATCTTACAGCCTACTAATCTAATTCAAGCGAATTGTGATGGTCACCGTTGCGATACCGGGAATGTCGGGATGCATAACTCCTCCCCCCTCAGTTTCAAAATTACCGGGTGAAGTTTTCTTAGTCCGATAATTTCGGCACAATCTTTTAAAAAACATTATAATTACTATTACTAAAATTACATATAAAATTAATGTCCCGATACGGATGTCTTTCACATTTAAGACACTTTCACTTTGATCACTTTTTACACTATCACTCAGACTTCTGGTTAACATGTGGTTCAGTTGCTGAAGAATGGTTAGGTCAACATCATCCAGGTTTACTGCGGCTGGTTTAAAAGATGTCGTTAATAGCAGCTGTGACATTTCTGGAAGATTTATTATTGATAGGGTAGGCAACGGATATTCCTGTATATATTCATGATGCCTTTTTAGACTAAATTTCTTAAATTTGTCTTCACAGTTGTCGTCAGTTGATATTGTGTTCCAAGTAAATTATAGTCGGATATTTCATTTCCACATTTCGTGTTAAGTAATATAGTAGTTTTTGAGTAAAACATCCATCGATCGGTTTGTATTCTTACTACCTTTACATCATACTACTCTACTACAGGGTCGGCATTGGGCGGCGTTAGCTGCAAAACTGACAACACAGTTATCTTTGACCCTTTCCCTGCCCTGTGACCCACATATGGGTCATTTTTATTGTGCCTGCAAATCGAACAGTGAAAGTGTTAATTAGCATGAGCGGGTAATCCTCCTTGCACAGGAGCAGAGAGTCATCATACAGTTTACATGGGTGAAGAAGTGACACTGTGACAGTCTGTTTGTTCTAATAACAAGGCAAAGGAATCTTGGCCTAAACAGCCCATATTGGAACTTTAAAATATTTATTGTAAAAATGTTAGTGTACGTAAATTATATGTATGTAAATTATACTGGATATAAATTATACTTTTGCATTAGAAGTAAACACGGAACGATTTAGCGGATGTTATTGATTAGCTATCTGGTTTTGTTTAGGAGTGTTATAGGTTGATAATGCCGATTATGTACTGATACAAATAATTATTTCCAGTAATTGTTTATACGTAATTATGTCAACAAAAAAATAATTTTGACGTTAATTTGGTAATTGTAACTGTTTCGAAAAAATATACTAGTTACTATAATACAAACATTTAATACTAGTTAAAAAAACAAATTATGCTTATCAACAAATATGGTGATTATTGTAAAACAGTATTATTTTTATTCCACAATGTCCCATACTTGTCTGACTTTTTTCGAAATCTGTCAAATATTAGAAACTAGCTGATACTCGCGACTTCGTCCGCGTTGCTTGATATATTTGCCCCACTTCTCCGCGGCAAGAAAACACACATCACTGAACACGTAGTGCTTATAAAAATCGTTGTTTCTTAAAACTTTAATATCTTTATATTAAACAATATATTTTTATTTAGATAAGAGCCGAGTGTCTAAGAAATAAATCTTGGAAAACATAATTGAGATCTATCCAGTACTTTTTCCGTGATGCGCGCACAACTGCAAACTTCTATCATTTTATTTATATAAATTTGTCAAATGTAGAATCTGTCAATAGTAGACTACGATGTCAAATGTAGAATCTGTCAAATGTCGACTAAACCATTGCTTTCAACCCTTTCATCAAAAGTTAAGGGTATTTAGATACGATAAGGAATGTTTGGTTCATGGAATTAGTGGTATACCTACCACTAATAGGGAGGGAGGATTCTGTAATATATATATGTATTGGAGTCAACTAGGGGTATATCTAGAATAAATGTTATTTGAGTTTGTTTTGCATATACTTTTAAATTTATACTCTGCTCTAATTTTAAAATGTTTTCAAATTTTACAAGAAATACAAGTTGGTTTCTTCGTTCAATTGTTTCTAACAATGACAAAAGTTTATCGATAATAGATTGATGCAATGTTACTAATTTACTAAAAGCTATCGCTGTTTCAATTTCATCCAGTTGGATAATATATAGTTTGAAAATTGCGTAGAAACAGGTTATATACATTAGATATTTTAAGTTCGGTTTGAGAGTTATTTGTAATGTTAATTTGTTTTCTCATTTCCCAAAGATTCTTATCCAGCTATATGAAATTGAATTTTGTAGTGTTTGTAATATTAAAAACGGTTTATATCATGTCGGCGACCAATGTCATTTTTTGTTTGCTTAACTGACCTTGACTTGATTTTACATCATTTATTAAAGCATCGTACCTTATGACATCGTCATTGTCCAAATTACCTGCTATAATTTTAATGAGACCCGATAGGATTTAGAACAGCGCTTTTAACCCTTTTAAATGGCAATAGTTGCTTTAACTTTTTGATTGTTATATATTTTGAATTTAAGTTGTTTGATTTTTTTTTATCTCAGAGTTAATTATCTTTTTCCCAAAATAGTGTGTCACATGTGTATTCAGGTTACCGTACCGATTCATATTAAATTCTAGATCCTCGTGTATTAAGCTTAAGTCTAATACTTATCTTAACTAAAGACCACTTATCGTTGCTAATGAGAGCTTGTCCCTCCTTTATTGGAATTATCCCAGAATTGCGGGCAATCGGTGTAAGTAAAAGGGCCGGGATCCTAGGGACTTGCAGCAGGGACAGAATGAACCTGTGGAGTACGTCCTTGATTGGAGCACTTATATTTTGACCGTGATACTTAACTGGTTCGACATTCCTAACTACATCTCCTAAGACCTCTGCCTTTTCGTATCGCGCTTTATCTTTACTTCTCCTTACATTTGTGCTTTTTATAAATATCGTGTCCTCTGTTTTAATATTAAACTCTTTTTCACCTCCTCTTTTTCCTTAATATTTTGTTTTCTGTTATTAGCTGTATTGGTTAAATATTCATATAAATAATGGGTTCGCCGTTTGTGTTCTTGTAATAATTTTTGTTAAATTCAACATCAAAAGTACTTGAGGTCAGTATGACCAAACACTACTTCGAAAGACGTAAGGCCTGTTAATGAGTGTATAGTTTGGTTGTATGACATAATGGCATATGTCATTACAGATGCGGTCTCTGTGATTTTCCGTTCATATTTCGCTAAGCGAGAAGAATGCAAGCGTTCGACAAGAAAAAAAAGACCGAAATTGATCAACAGAAAAGGAGTGGTCTTTCATCATGATAACGCCAGACCACACACATTTTTGCCCACTCAGCCAAAATTGAGAGAGCTTGGTTGGGAAGTGTTAATGCATCCACCATATAGTCCTGACCTTGCATCCTCAGATTTTTACCTGTTTCGGTCTCTTCAGAATTCTTTGAATAGTGTTAGGTTAAAATCAAGAGAGGCCTGTCAAAACTACTTGTCGCATTTTTTTGATCAAAAATCCCAAGATTTCTATAGCATTATCTAGCAAAAGGGCACATAAATATTATAATTAAATGTAAGTAAACTTAAAAAAAATGTCTTGAATTTGTATATAAAATACGAAGAAACTTTTCCCCGACCGATTATTATATATAGCTTCATTATGTTGGCTACGAGCGTGCTTACTTATAACCTCAAAAGGTTCATATAATTTGAAATCGGAAAAATATTGCTCTGGCTTAGCTGGACTTATAAAAGATCTCGTGTTTCCGGTGGCTATCATAAAACGAGTCTGGATTTCCGAAATGTCAATATGTTGGAGTTTTAAAATTGTGTCACAGTTTATTTGTATTATTTCGGGGGCGAATTGGAGGCTTGTATCTGAAATTTTTCATATTATTTGAAACTATGCCCTGACTGTATACTTCTGGAATTTCACTATACGTATCTACTTAGTATTGGGGCACTTTTAAATTATATGTGTAACTATTTTCGTCATAGTCGCTTATGTTCTAATGGTTATAATACTCAGCGGATGTTTCGGGTTCGTTAATATAGAAAGATAAGATGATTTATTTGTTAGAATATGGTACATTACAGTTGTTACAAAATAATTCGGATCCTAAATATTCTGCCGTTTACGGCGTACAAATATTTTCAAACAGATTATGTTAGGATATAATAGAAAATCAAGACATTATGTAATTATTATAGAATATAAAGATACTTGCAGCTATACTTAAGGAAACTAAATAGCATCTATATTAACACAAAAATATCAATCAATTAATCCATAATATTTTTTTGTTAAACTATGTCAATAAATTAAGTTGAGATCACGTTGGGATTAATTTCATTAATTACAATTCGAATCAAATTTATCATTTAAGAAGTCATTTATCGAGTAATAACATTTATTTAAAAGAAATTGAAATAATTTACTTTTAACGATCTTTCATCTTCATATTTTTGAAATAAACAGGCAATTTTTCGTGGATTCCGTGCAAGTGCAAGATTAAGTAACTAAGTAGTACGTAAGTTACCACACGAGGACTGCTTCGCGAATCTTCTTGTATGAGCAAGCTTTACGCACGAAATCCTACCGGCTGCTCCAGTCAAAATTCTGAATTTTCAAAAGACGTTTTTAAAAATACTTTTTATTTAATACTAAAGACTTATGTTCGATACATTAAATTATACGCGATGTATTTTATTTTACATGTCCGATACATGTGAGAACTTAACTAAGACTCCTAATTCTTACTCTAGAAACACTAAGCTAAAAGAACCGTTAATAAATCTTACAGCCTACGCTTGAATTGTGATATAATTTTGAATGTGCATATATTTGAATGATGAAAATATTTACATATGGATGAAAATGAAATGAAAGGATGAAAATATTTACATATGTAATTAAGTTTATACGGAAAGTTTTCCGTTCCTTTTACATTCGTCACAGTAATAGGAGTCTCCTTTTGACCGTACGCATGGCGGTAGAACATAATTTTATAATACTCGTAGCGTTTTTTCTTAATTTTTAATCGGTTACTTAACATAATTTATAACATTAATTAATTAAAATTTCTTCTAAAGTATAACAAAATGTTAGGCTATACAACACTTTACTCTAAGTCGCTAGATTTTTTTAGATCGCTAAAACATCAACCGTGAAAGTGAAACATAACGTCGTAGTTTCGAATACATAGACCACTTTTACCGAGACTTTTATTAGTAATAACAATTGTTAATGTCCTTTAAAATAATTGAGATGTAAAATTAAAAGGAGTGCCAGAGAGAATGTATAATTTAGGATAACGTAGGTATCATATGTTACGAACTTAATCACTTTTTATAATTTAGTAAAATAATGTTTTATATTTGTTGTAGGAAGGAGAAGTGCAGAGCGGGTCCGCAGGATGCCGATCGCACCGCGCGGCCCTCCGCCCATATTAATATCGCCCTACCGCCTGCGATTCCATAGGAGACCTATCTTGACCCTCAAGTGCCCTTAGATAGAATAGTGTAATTTTTTTACACCACTTTTACACCAACCTAATTAAATATAAGTAATTACATATAGTACACACAGTGCTAGTGTTAAGTATTCGCGCGCGAGTGTATATTATAAGTGTGTCGATGGTGTGTCCGACATGGGAAAGTCCTCGGCGAGAACACATGGTCAAGGTAAGTGAATTTTAAAATGTCTATTAAGCTAACTTTATATTCTAACATCTGTGTCGTGATCGATCGAACATTTTATAATTTAATCATTTTGTTGGCAACATTGCCTTACAAACATTAGATATGTGATTCTATAGTAAGTATAGGACTACTTTATGTCGCTAAGTTTTTGAGTTTAAATATCTCACGAAGTGTATACCTTAAAAATATGTATTTAAATACCTCGTCTAGAAAATTTGCTAAATTTTTGAGGATCTTTTGGTTTAGCGAGTTTAATATTCACTCGGGCACTTTACAGCGCTTATTACGTTTTGAATAGATCTTTGACTTCTTATGTGTGTATTTGCACGTTTACGCTTTTTTACGTTGAGAGTTTTTTTATCAGTCCATGCTCTTTTCTAAACGCCGAGCTTGCGCTTTGCGCCCAATACATGCAACATTAGGGAAATGTATATGGATATTCACATAACAGGTTTGCTCCGAGTACGTCAGTTGCACCAAATCTACCAATCATTCGTCTCGCAATGGCTATAATATATTCAATAACCTTTTAGAGGTTGTCTGGTCAATCTTATATTTGTATCTTGCAATGTTATTTCAACAATAGCCACTAATTCCTCAAACGTTTTCACTGTCATCCTAAACTAGCTAAAGAGTTTTACAGGGCATTGACTCAATTATTTAAAAAACGTAGAAATTGGTCTTTTAATAAGTCTGTATCGAGAAACGTATTACTAATTCGAGTATTTGTTTGAAACAGCGTGAGAGCAAAGCGCCAAAAATCTCTGAGCGCTTTTTACACAAATTGAATGCTTATACGAACGATGCGTTATTACTAATTTTCTTATTAGATAAGAAGTGATTGTTTTCATGGTTCTGTTCCTGCATTCAACCAGATTCGAATGTGATCGCATCTCAAAACTCGAATACAATAGGGAAGAACAAGTTGCCTTTGAACGCTAATACAAGTTTAAGACACTAATATTTAATTCATTACATTTTTTTTAAATAGAATAAGGGTGACAAACGAGCACACAGCCCACCTGATTTTAAGTAGTTGCTGTGGCCCATAGACATCTACATCTATCTTCGTTTTAATTTAAATGCAGATGCGTTGTCAGCCGTGAGGACTAAGATGGAATGCCTCTTTTCCAGTAAAAAGGGTCTCCGGTTCTCTACACTCACCATACGAAACACAGCAGCATTAAGTTGCTATTTTACGCTGGTAGCACTTCAAATTTAATCTTTGTTCTACATATCTAATTCTTATACGCTTCCATATTTTAATAAACATCTACCAAATTGTTACGTGACTTACGTGTAAGGGAAGTTGCATATTTATTATGGTTAAAAAAAGTCGATTTAACGTTTGATTAGATCGCTTTAATAAAATTATTGTTACTTTTTTATTTTTAAATATTGTTAAAAAAGATGAATGAAATTTTATCTCTTTATTATAAATTGCTGTGTAATGTAACCGCAGCAGTATAATAAGTCTATGAATGTAAATTTTTTATAACACAATAAACGCTAATGATAATGATTTGAAAACAAACTTTACTGATTGAGGTAGGATTATCTAACAGTATATTTAAAATAGTGATAAAGTTTTTTCGTAATCTTGAGTAATATGGTACCTATGCCTAGTAAGCGCATAGTATGTAAGTGCCTAACAAGGCTTAACAAAATTAAGTGAAGAAAATTTCTTTAACACTAACGTCATCTGTCGTCAGTGGTGTGAATCTTTTTGTTACATTGTACAGCATTGTAACATTGTAACTAGATAGCAGCACCTGTCCCTATCAATGAAATAATTTAAATACAACATTATACTTATTGAGAAAACAAGATGCAAAGTATTTAATTATTTTTATTCATATGAATTCTAACTTATTTTTAATACCATAACATTAATACTATTTGAAAGTTATTAAAAGTTAGAAAACATTTATGTTGTGACATTTATATGATACGGATTTTAAAGCACATACCTACTTAGGATATTATCTTTGTTTTTGACAACGGAGACTACATTTTTCATCAAAGAGGATAGCAATAATTTTCATTCAAAACTTGTTCGGCGTTTGTTTGCAAAGCTTAGACTTGACCAATATAAGTTTGTTCTACCGTTACCGTTACAGTTTCAGTATATCAAGAGTCTTTTGCTGAACATAGGCGCCCCCCATAAATTGTGGAATTTCTTATTTTGCTTATTTTTTTTTTGATTTTAGAAAGACTCAGCTGCCCATCTCCTGGTTCGTTTCCCTCTGTCGCCTCTTACGACACCCACGGTACGATATTAATAGTAGTAAATATTCTTATATCTCCACTACGCGATCAAACCCATGTAGGTAATATGAAATATTTTTGGAGTCTGCTCGATTGGAATCTGTAATTACTTGCATTTACCAAATCATTAACTCATTCTTTATCATCGTACTCAGTTATTGCAAATCTTACAGAAATGTACGTAAGAAATTAAATTAAGATATTATTTGAATGCGACGATGAGTAGGTAGGTCTTAGTTAAATAATTTTGCTTTTCTACTTTTGCCTTCATTTTATCAGTCACTTATTGATTTCATAATGTATATTATATGGAAGGTAGTTGATGAATACAATAGGATTTAATTAAATATAATATTTTTTTCTATATAGATTATAACAAAATTCTTAGTCACCAGTGGTAAACATAAAATATGTTTACCACTGGTTCAAAGCTTACATAATAATTTTTACTAGAGGCCACCTTCGACTGCAATACATTAATTTTTGGGTTTGTAAATTAAGCAAGCTGATTTTCGCTTTAATAATTAATAATTTCGCTTTAATAAATTCGCTTAAACAAATGCACATTAATATATAAAACGTTAGTATACATCATTTGTCCAAGCGACAATTATGTGTTTGACATTGGCAGGCAGTATGGACGTAAACAATGTATGTTTTATATAATTTAATTTAATGTATTTCTAACACATATTATAAATAGGTATATTTTAGCTTTCTGCGCTCCTCCGTATAAACTTTAACCACAGAATAAACTTTAACTATGACGAATCTCACACTGCTCCGTGCGCGCAATATGATTAAAAAGGGGTACAAAGTTTTCCCTTCACGTATTAATATGTAGATGAATTATAATTTTAATAGAAAGAGCTTGGTAGCGATCGCCACATTCCCAGGGGTTATTTGCACTCAAGTGTTCTTTAATATATTGTAATAACTCTTTTAACGAGGAGCGTTCAAAATAAGTAACCATGCCGTACAAACTCTTCGAAATTTAAAGTAAATACTAGCAAGTAAAGTTGGAATATATGTATGAAACCTTAAAAACTTATTTTATGTTTGTAAAAAATAGATCACTTGTTTGTGATTTGTTGTAGCGTGTTGGCGCCAACAAAGCCAGAAGAACCAGATTTTACCCGCGCGCCTCGTCCACCCCATGCTCTGCATTCGTACTACATATTTTTATTCTCTCCTGAAACTGAGCATGCATGTCGTTCGAGTCAGATTGAGATAGATGACCGTGTCTTTCATGAAACAAAAGTGAAGTCTGCTCTAAAATTATTTTATTAAAATATCTCGTAAAATATATCAAATTAAAAAAAATCTTTGGTGAAAGCACATAATCAGTTGTGAATCTAATTTTAGTTCCTAATCTAAATAATAATTTTGTAAAAATCCGCACCGTAATGAGAACAGCACTAATTGAGCACTAATTTATTATCTTATATCATTAGCCCACTCTGATGTCAATTTTTTCATTACATACTCTGCTAAAGATGTCAAATTAGCAGTTTATGATATTAAAAAAAAATCCCAATTTTTAGCACCAAATAGAAGCATCAATAATTTGAGCACTAAATTATTGATGCTTCTATTTGGTGCTGTATTAAGCGGTTATCGTTTTAATAGGTAGAACACTGCTAGCTTTATTAAAAGCTAGCAGTTTTCTAATTTTTGATCAAGCTATTTTGGCGTGAAATTTAAATTTGCAGCAGTAAATTAGCACTAAATGAGGACTAAATATTTAGCAAAAATTTTAGTGATTCTGCCCAATAGACCATTCCAGCTTTATAGACGTGATATATTAGGGACAAATGCTTACCCATATTCTACAGCTGCACGTATGCGCCTAATTTATAAGTGGAGTAGCATCCGCCAAAGATGAGTAATGATAAAAAAAAAATGTTTTAACATCTTCGTCTGTAACTGTACGATTTATTGCTCTAGAAACAAGGATTTCGACAGATAGTGAGTATAACATTTTACATGAACGCTTATGGATATGAAAAAAGTATCCGCGAGTTGGGTACCAGATTGCTTACCTATGCGCAGAAACATACCAGGCTGAATATTTCCCAAGGCTTTTTGGAACGGTTGCAACAAGATCATGATCGTTTTTTAGCTAGATTTATAACAATGGACAAAACGTGGCGGCAATATTATGGTCCTATAACTTCAAAGCGACTATCATCTCTAAGTACTGAGAAATTGAAGGCGAGTTCGTTCGCCGGTAGGGTCATGGTGTCTCTTTTCTGAGATCGTCAAGGGGTAGTAATTATTGAATATCTCAATCATGGAGCTACTGATACTGTTACGGGCACTTTTTACAAACTTGCAAAGATTGTCTTGTTTCACCAAAAAACAAATTTGTAGAACTAGAAAGCGCGCACAGATCCTCGGTTAAAGAAACTTATTTTATATCTCATAAGTTTCCAACCGACAGTCTTATTTACGAGAAAACTTTATATTCTAATGTGACTTTAAAACTCCATAAAAATCTCTCATATAACCCTAGTATAGTCAAAATAAAAGAAGAATTCTAAGTGTAGCACCAGTAGCCTACGTTAAAACTGCATATGCCAAAAGACAGTTTACAGTACAGTCAGCATATAATAAAATTCTTAACTTCAAAGCTTCGACGCTATATACATACCAGAATACATTACATTATTGCCTTCAAACTAAAAATTACAATGAAATAGAAAACCTTATTTACGGTAAGAAATATTAAATAAAAACACGTTCCTTCTCACACCGTACACACGCACCGCATAAACACACCCTTCACACCATACACAACATACAACACATCATGCTCCTACATACAACTCACAAAATACAACCATACAACACATCCTTAGGTTTAAATTACTTTTAGTATGCACCATCACACGAATAAACATAATGAACACTTAAACCTAGAATTTATTAAATTGTAGCACAAAATGTATATTTTGTAATCTTGAGAAAGATCGGGGTATCCTAACACTAGTACTATACTTAAAAGGAGACCAAAGCCATTTGCTATGTTATATGTTAAAAGATACCGAATAAAGATTTTTTCATTTTAATTTTTCACTAAGATCAACAAATAATGCCCCATCTCACAAGTCCGCCACCGCCGCTTGTTGCAATTCGAGATGCTGGCTTGGAAATACTTAAGCATCCTCCAAAGATAGAAGAGTTCTTTAGGAAGGGATTTTTATGTTTAGAAAAAATACATTCCAAGTGTACAGTTGACCCGCGGTAATCTGACAAACGTTTTGCAAGGCGGTGTCGTATTATAAAATGCCTGCCACAGGCCCCTTGGTAGTCCGGAACTTTTTTAAAAGAGTACCATGTAATCCGACCAATTACATATCAAATATAAAATAATAAAAAAGTCACGTGATGCACAATGAATATCTAAACAGTAAATAATGAATGTCCGCTAGGCCGCTACCATAGTCACATTTAAACTGAAACAAGCGTTAAGCTAGATTCGTGATGGAGCGAACTAATTGCAACCTAATAAATGAAAACTAAGTCCACGTATTCGCGACACCTCCCCCGTGGGGATTCATAACGCGATTCGATTGTACCTACATGTTAAAGGCATGTCGGATTATACAAGAGGGGCGGATTAGCCAGGAGACGGATTACCGGGGGTCCACTGTATTTCACTAAAAGGTGTAAATGTGGTACTTATTCTCCTCCCATATGGTAGATATCTCGTTCAGAAACGTTCTGTACTGCCGAGTCGTGTCATTTTGCTCGCTAGATTAGGATAGTGAGATGACTTATCTTTTATCTTATGTCATGACGTCTATGTAGAATGGATCATCCAATCTTGCCAGGAAATAAGTAACGGTACTTTAAAAGCCACGCCTCCATTATTATTCTAAAACAAAGCTTGCTTATGTATACTTATTCTAATTATTTTATAACGTCTAATTTCTCAATACCTGCCGTATTAACAGTGTTCTGTTCTGCCTGAAGCAGGAGGAACTATGCTTGTAATAAATTGGAATTACTATTGTTACGAGCTTGGGGTTCGAGACAATTAAAAACTGCCGAGTGAATTACTAAAATTGACACTTTAATTACACAACACTAATTACAGCTTTAAACCACACTAATAACAAAACACAATTTTACTACAGATCGCTTTAGTTCGCAGTTGTATCGCTTCGAAGTCTTTGCTTGTATCGCCAATTCAATACTGACTCGGTCGTGGTCTATACCGGCCTTATATAGCGCATCAGATACTTTCCAGAACCTTCTACTGTAGAAACATCTAGAATGTTCGAGTACATATCGGTCCCGAAATTTCTAGAAGGATCTTGACTCTCCTAGTTCTGCTACTCGATACTAGTTACAAAAATACTACTAGACTACTAGATACTAGTTACAAAATTTGCTAAAGCTGGTGTCACTGATGTACTTTCGTGAACAGCGCTTCGATATGACAACAAAAACGGTTGTATGGGCCTGTCCCAGTCTCGTTGCCGTTTTTCCACAACTTTTGCTAGGTCTAATGTCTGATTAAATCGTTCTACCATTCCATCAGATTGTGGGTGGTAAGAAGTTGCTCTTGTTTTATGAGTACCCATAACTCGGCAAGTTTCCTGGAATATTTGAGACTCAAAATTCCTTCCTTGATCGCTGTGAATCTCTAAAGGTACTCCAAAATGACAGAAGACTTCATGAACTAGTTTATCTGCAACTGTTGAAGCTTCTTGATTTGGAATGGCGAAGACTTCTGGCCACTTAGTGAAGTAATTTAGAAATACTTGTTACCACTTTCACTTTCCGGAAACGGCCCCGCAACGTCAATGGCTATCCTCTCCCATGGTGCACCAACATTGTACAATTTCAATGCACCTCTACTACGAGTTTGAGGTCCCTTTACAGCCGCACAACTTGTACATTTGCGACACCAGTCCTCGACATCGTCACGACAGTGGACCCAGTAAAACCGTTCTCGGATCTTCAGTAGAGTTCGTTTAACTCCCAGGTGGCCTCCTGAACAACCATTATGGTACAGCTGTAGAACATCCGGTACTTTAGCTTTAGGGACAACCATTTGCAAATGACAACTGTCTCCCCGACCATTTTCCATTTACGGCACAGGACTCCATCCTGAATCAGCAAGCTGTCCCATTGGGCCCAATAGCTTTTCGTGGTCGAACTCATCGCTGAAACGTCGCTCCACTTGAGCTTAGGAGCACTGGCCTTCATCCTTTCTAGAATCGGCTTGATATCCGAATCTTCCTGCTGTGCATGTCGTAGGCTGTCTTTCCACTCATTGTTGAGCTGGTCTGTCATAAGCATCCTCACAGATACCACTTCCTTACCCTCTTGTCTAGTACAATGCTTGTAATCTTCAGGGCCAGGTCTTCTTGACAATGCATCTGCGTTGCCATGAGATTTCCCGCTGCGATGTTCGATCACAAAGTCGTATTCCTGTAGTAGTTCAATCCATCTCCTGTCGAGAATGCAGTTTTCTCCTTGTCCTTAGGGTCAATTTCAAACTGCCAGTAGCCACTTTTCAGGTCCAGTGTGCTAAACCACTTTACGCCTGTAAGCATGTCCAGCGTGTCATCAATTCTTGGCAAGGGATAGCTGTCCTTCTTTGTAACGTCGTTCAGACGGCGGTAGTCAACACAAAACCGCATGCTGCCATCCTTCTTCTTTACCAGCACCACAGGTGAACACCAAGGACTAGATGAAGGTTCAATAACACCATCCTTCACCATTCCCTCAATCATGGTTTCCACTTCCTTTTCACGTGCTACCAGCAATCTTCTTGGGCGCTGACGGATAGGCAATTCTTCTCCTGTGTTTATTTTGTGTTGAACTAAGCCAGTCTTTCCTATGTCAGCATCGTTTGACGAGAAAACATCGGCGTACTTGAGTAACAACTTCTTCGCCTTGACCACTTAATTCGGGGAGAGAACGCTGCGACAGTCTTCTAAAAGTGTGGTCACCCTCGTTTGTGCATCCTTGCTGGGGGTCCCAGTCGATGGATATTGGCACCTACGCAACCAATCCACTTCCTCACAAGTACCAACCAGTGTGCCATTTTCCATAAGACTAACCGGCACAATCGTTTCCGATCTCGGCGGCAGAACAATCTTCTTAAGGCTGTACACATTCCCCGGTATCGCCCCTTCCACGAAAAGTTCCTCATGTCCACATTTCAAAACACCTTGCTTAACATCGATCTCACATCAATTCTTCCTCATGAAGTCTAGGCCCAGGATGCAGTCGTCCATTATATCAGCCACGATGACATTATGCAGGTAGATCATGTTGCCTAGCTTCAACTCCATCTCCTTCCCTCCACGGACGGGTATGCGCTGACCGGTGGCTGTTACCAAATTAATGCGCTCTCGGTTGTATGTGGAGTCCCCAAGGAACTGACTTATAAGTTGGGAACTGACAACCGTGCGAGAGGCTCCAGTGTCTATGGTCAGTTTACACGGCGTTCCGTTGACCTCGTCTTTGATGATTAGGCTGTTCCCATCATGGGTTTGTGAGATCGAAATCCTTGGGACTCTTTTAACATCAGCCAGCACCCGCCCCGCAGTCCTGGCTTTTACTCGTTTCCCTGCTGCTGCTGGGCGGTGCTGTTAGCCGCACTACCCTCTCGAGATCGATCACCTCCCCTTTCTACAGTTCGCTTAGGGCAGCTGGATCGAAGATGGCCCCTTTCCCCACAGCCGTAGCACTTGGGGCTGTATCCTTTATTGCCCTCCCTGACGCGATGGGATCGATGATCCTGCCGTACGGCTTCCACCTCCAGTGCATGGGCTAACGCGTCCTTAAGCGTCTCGTGGTGCCCGAGCCTCACAGCAGCTCTGACTTCAAGGTCGCGGATGCCGTCGATGAATGTCTGCACCAGGTTCCTTACAATGAGCGCAGGTACAGACTGGTATGCTTTTCGAACCAGCTTTTCCACCTCAAGGGCCCACTGATGCAGATTTTCGTTGCTGCGTTGCACGCGACCTTTGAGCTGCGCACGAAAGACGTGTTCCAGGTGAGCG
The DNA here is from genome assembly GCA_029286625.1 of Parnassius orleans. Classification (NCBI taxonomy): domain Eukaryota; kingdom Metazoa; phylum Arthropoda; class Insecta; order Lepidoptera; family Papilionidae; genus Parnassius; species Parnassius orleans. The sequence goes on from JAGSMP010000147.1 coordinate 630,121, forward strand.
TCGCCATATCTCGCCTCCAATGCCTCAAGGAGCTGCTCGTAAGTCACTTCCTTACCGAGGCTTCCAGAACAGTTAGGCCTGGTCGCGCAGGCCTAGGTGAAACAGTCATGGCCTGACTTATATTCAAGCCGTTCGCCTTCATGACAGCCTCGAACTGGATTTTGTAGGCCGACCAGGAAGAAGTCCCGTCGAACGGCGGTACTTTGATTCCACGTAGCGAAGGTGTTGTAGCTACCACGGGAGCTGTAATTCCATCCCCAATTTTTAGGTCGTCCAGCGTTTTCTTCACGTCAGCCATCACGTTGTCAACCCGATTGTTCACTTGGTTGATTCGGGTTTCAGCTTCCGACAGGCGGTTGTCATGTTGAGCAACCCTATCCTTCACCTCCCTTATCTCTTTCCCGAAGGTAGCGTGAAGGTCCTTCATGAGAAGCATCTGCTCCTCCTGTCCCCGCTGCAGCCGCTCTTCCAACCGACGGGCCTGTTCCTCCTGTCGGCGGGCCTGTTCCTCCTGTCGGCGGGCCTGCTCCTGCAGCATCATCATCAGAGCACCTAAGTCAGGTGCTGCAAATGCAGGAGCTGCTGACGGGCCGACCTCCGTGGTCGGCAGCTGACCCTCCGACGCTTGCGATGTTGTACCACGAAATCGTCTCTGGTCCGTCTCCTGTTGGCGTTGACTTCGCGTACGGATACCCTCCGTGTCATCTTTAGGTAAAATCGGCATGATTAAATCCCACTTCTGACACCAATTGTTACGAGCTTGGGGTTCGAGACAATTAAAAACTGCCGAGTGAATTACTAAAATTGACACTTTAATTACACAACACTAATTACAGCTTTAAACCACACTAATAACAAAACACAATTTTACTACAGATTGCTTTAGGTCGCAGTTGTATCGCTTCGAAGTCTTCGCTTGTATCGCCAATTCAATACTGACTCGGTCGTGGTCTATACCGGCCTTATATAGCGCCTCAGATACTTTCCAGAACCTTCTACTGTAGAAACATCTAGAATGTTCGAGTACATATCGGTCCCGAAATTTCTAGAAGGATCTTGACTCTCCTAGTTCTGCTATTCGATACTAGATGGCGCTAGTGGTAACTAGTGTTGCCATGTGCAAGACATTAATAGTGTAATTTAACACTATGTATCAAATCCTGGTCGTTTTTTAAATTGATTGCTTTAGTTTTAGTTATGAAGTAATTTGCTTCTTATATTATAATCCATCACTGGCATCACCCATGTAGTTTTATCCCTTGCGTATCGCAATATACTATTGGAAAAGCCAATAACGTAATATGTTTGCCTTCAATATATGAGGGTGCAAGCATCTCGTAAATTATTTAGATATCGGACAGGCAGCAGAGTCAAATGTGTGAAGTGTCTGGTGCTGTGATCGTGTACTAATCGTAGCGATTGTGGCAAATAGTCTTTACAATGAGATAAGCACATGTCCCATGTCTAGCAGTGGATATTTACACGCTGACAAAAACAACAACTATTTATATAGCAACTTTTATATATTGAGTTCATTTCACATAAACTGAGCAAGTGTAGTATAAAGCCTTTAGTTTTCCTCTAGAAATCACAATATGGGACTCAGTGCTTTATGTACTCGTATCAACTATTTAAATGATCAAACCGAGTGATACCAGGCTTCAACAGCTCTACTCATTTTAAGCGATTTTATTAGCTTTGCCTGTTTAAGTGTATGTTTAAATTTAATTGCTGTTAATTTTTCATCTATTTATAGACCTTCGATAAATTTAAAATTTTCCAAACGTATCGGGAATCTATGATAATCAAAAAAATTCATTGACTATGAACAGGTGCTGATGTTTTTTTGGTCTTTTCTATAGGCGTCTTACGCTACTTTTCGTCGCTGTATCTATTGTATTTATTAAATTGCTTGCATTTATTAAAATCACGACTTAGGTTTTAGGTCCTCTAATTTTAAGCATCCAAACAATTCTCCTACTGATCGAATTAGCTTTCTGTCGGGTAGGGAGACATCATCCTTATTCGTTCAATTTTATTATAAACTTTAGTATAATTACTATTATATATACTACTCTATACTGAATACTGTTCTAAAGGTAGTCTTTAGTAGTGTTCATCCATTACATCTACGTCTCGCATATTTAACGCTGCTTACCATTGCTCATCTGGATGTTTTCATAATCTGGTATGAATAGGAGACAGTTATACCGCCATTTTTCGGCTACAAAATTTAATGAGGATTTCTCTAATTCACCTCTATTACACGTGGTAGAGCCATGCTGCAGCTATATTAGTAGTGTAGTTGTAGCACGAATGGGTCGGCTCGACCGGGGAAGGACCACGCTCTCACAGAAGACCAGCTTAAAATAACAGCTTAACGCTGCCGTGTTTTGTATGGTGAGTGTAGAGAACCGGAGACCCCTTTTACTGGAAACGAGGCATTCCATCTTAGTCCTCACGGGTGATAACGCATCTGCATATTGATTTGTAGTCGTGGATATATGTAAATGTCTATGGGGCACAGCGACTACTTACCATCAGGTGGACTGCGTGCTCGTTTGTCACCCTTATCCTATAAAAAACCTCTTACGACACCTACGGGATGAAATAGAGTGGTGGATTATCTTTAGCTGCATGAAACGCATGGAAATTCTTCCGCATCATAGAGATGTTTTATATTTATAAATTTCAAATGGACGAACATCCAGTTTCGGAACTATTATTTGCTAGCCATGCAAATATATTTGTCCCATACGGGTCGAACCCGCGACCTAGAGTGCAGCAGCCGCTACGGAACCATTGTATTATAATCATGCTATTATATAATTATGATTTACTTAGCATTGTATTATGAATTCCTAAGTTATTACGGTCGGGTAAACGGATTATGCATAATTTACTCTCAACCAAGGATCTTATCATATTTTTCCAACTAGTGATTTTTATTATATTTTCTAAGTTGCGCTGAAAGGTAGCCAGCATGTTCATTGAACTGTTACAATATGACTAGCGTGCCACTGGATCTAGGTTATTCACGTTAAACTGACGAAGAAAGTATTTAGCTAGTAAGTTGTTTTACTTAGATCACTTTACTTATCTCAAAGACTTCTATAGATGCTTAAATTTTACGTTAACCTATTTCTCCACCATAGTTTCTACTTCGGTTGTTTTCCCTTGAGAGAAAATGTCTTATATTTTTGTGTAGTATTTACCCGACTCCCCCAGAAGAAGGGTGTATGTAAGTAATTGTACTTATGTATGTATTTATGTCTATTTCTTTGGTACACTCTGTAACCTAAACGACTAGATAGATTTTAACATATAGGATGTCATTAGATTCGTCTTAGGGTATACGTTTTTTCTCTTTTCAGTAAACTGTTTTACGCGTTCGGTTTTTTTAAATTATCGTTTTAACCATTAAAGGTATAATAATACATATAAGCTTTATTTATATTGCTTAAAGGGTCCACCAACCTTTGAACTTTGTAACAATCATGGAATACTAAATAAATAAATTTAAAAATATCGAAACATCATTTTATCATATACTTTTAGATAAGTGAGTTCAAACATTTATCAATAAAGCGCCTAATCATTCAATATATAATTTTATCATTCATTATACGGGCGCAACCCCAGTTACAGGTTGACTTAACAAATGGTAAAATTAAAAAATGTACATCCGACTTCAATATAAATAAAATGAGAACATCATCAATGTAGTCGAAGTCAATTAAATACGCATTATTAAGGATAACTCAAAAACTACTGGTCAGATGAGAAGCATCAGCTTTCAAATAAATAAAAATCATCAAAATCGGTTTACCTAGAAAAAAGTTCTGAGGTAACACATAAAAAAATACAGTCGAATTGAGAACCTCTTCCTTTTTGAAGTTGGTTGAAAATACTGAAGAGGAAGTTTCGAGAGGTCCAGAAGTGGGATCGCAATTCTATCAGCCAAACGTTATAATTATGGCAAATGTTTAAACTGACAGGAATTTGTGGCTCTAATTTTTATTTCCTCTTCCATATTAATTATAATATCATCATTAGTGAAACAGTCGTTAATTATATAATATATAACAGCGTTCGACCGTAAACAGACAAGTTTGGTGTCCGATAGTTTAAACCCGGCTCTAGTCACTCCGGATTTAGCTAAGCATTTTATATAACACAATAATCTAATAAATGGCGTACGTTTCCTATATAATGCAGTACAATATAACCTGACTCGTCACTATTAACTCCGCAAAACACTAGTTTAATGGAAGTCTTATGCACTTTTGTCAATTAACAGTTGATTAAAAATATTGTTTTTCATAATATACGAGTAAATTGATTTATAGAACATACCTTAGCGTATATAAAGCAAGGAAATCTGCTTAAACTATAATGGGCGAAATGGGAGATGTTTATAATGCTCAATTCCCTTTTTATTGCAATAATGTAAAAGCATGAAACTGTTTTAATATATATTTTAACTTATTATAAACCAGTGACTAACTGCAATCCTATCAGCGTTAAGTGGAGATGAACATCTGGATGGTAATAATACACACTGTTTAAGCGTAACAAAGCCTATTAATTTCACCTTGAGGACACCCACATTGTAATCTAATGGAAAGACAGACGCTCGCAAATTATTCCATTCTTTGCTGTACGCATAACGAAAGAAGCACGTAGCTCACTTTTTATCCTCCGTATTAACATCCCGTAGCCACCCATTGCTACGATGTTTACTCTAATTTCAATTTACACGTTGGCTTTTTCTGAAGTAGGAACGGCGTCAGCTCACGTGTCAAATAAAATAAATAATTAAAAAAATCCAAAACCCTACTGCAAAAAAGACAATTTAATAGTAATGCACTAAAAAGACCCAAACAAACTTGAGAATAGAAAACAAAATTAATTTTCTTTCGGTTTATAATTTGCAATTGGGTCCCGCCTGCTACTTAACTTAATGCGGGTATTTAACTTAGGTTTTCAGCTCATAATATAGTCTGTTAAACCGAAGTAGACTTTACTTTGTTTATAGTTTATTTTAATTTTGTTTTCTATTCTCAAACTTGTTTCGGTCTTTTTCGGCATTCGTTTTAAATTGTCTTTTTTGTAGTCGGGTTTTGATTTTTTAAATTATTTATTTTATTTTAGACTTTTTAGTGTCCTGACACACTCATATGAACTAAATTCCATATGATAGCACGAGGTCCGACACAAACATGGCCCATTTTTACGCTATCAAAAACTTTTTAAACCAAATTATGAGTTCTAATTAAATTTAAACATATAACTTACATATATTTTTGTAATCCCCTTCTAATTTCCTTTATTTTGATACCCTACTCGATAGGTTTGGTTATTTTTTTTTTTATTAACGTATTACTATTTCGCGTCATAAATCCACCATTTTGTTTATTTTTTTCAAAAAGCTATCTAAGAACACTTGGTATTTTGAAACGATTATAACGATACCTTAACTGTCGAAATCCATCCAGCCGCTTGGAAGATACGAGGTAATAAAGAAATTTACAAACATACATACAAGATACGCGCGAAAAACTTAACCCTTCCTTGGCATTCGGGTGAAAAACTTTTCATGACTCCTTAAGGGCCCCATATACGGAACGATCCGTCGTAACGATCAATCTGAAATGATATCGTAACGATAGATCGCTCAAAGCTTACTCATTGTTCATTGGTCATTGCGATCGATTTAGGTACTTGTTTGAAACGGAACGACAAAGACGTGCTATCACACACAAAAATCCGAATAATTGATTACAGCACCCTTGCAGGGTGCATGGTGTTGTAATGTGTCACACGAAACCACATGTAAATACAATAAATAAATACTCTAATATAGACTGGTAGAGAAATCCTTAGATATTAAAACAGCCTATATAAATTTCTTGTATCTTGTATATAAAGTTAAATAAATTAATATAACTGATTAGAAAAGTATGGCCAATAGTTCCAGATATGGTAAGCATTAGTACAATTTTCTCTCTAGATCTTAGATTCATCAATAAAATGACACCATGTTAAGGGCTAAACAATATATCATCATCACCATTACAGCTATCACAGTCCACTGCTGAACATAGGCCTCCCCCATAGATTTCCTCATACAGGGGATATTTGCTATAGTTGCCACGTTTGGCGGGCAGGCAAGCGCAGTTTATTTATTATTTTTAGTTGTTATGAAGAAGATGGTGCTGCTTACATCCTGGAGTAGTGAATTGTCTTACGCCGCCATTACACGACGACTTAATAATATATAAAAAGTCTTTAGAATAACATTTCAATACTACAGGATTAAAAAATCTGATTGGCCAAATCGCTCATAACACGAGCCTATACAAAATATATTTTTCCTTTCACTGTAATAATTTACTTTTTGTAATTGGAAAAAAAAGCAAAAGTATGCGACACGAAACGAAAAAAATTTGCATAGTTTTATTGTCACGATGTCAATGGTAAATTCATAAAAACCTTTCGCTTTATTAGGGTTCCTCTATGTCACAGCATCACAATTTGTAGTTTTTAACCGAATCATCTTATAATTGTGATTGTAATAAGAAATATATCCATAATTAATAGAATCAGGCGTTACTTTGCGGAAATCCATTATATTAAAGTTGGAAAAATTTACTTTGCCAATATCCGCTCAATAAAATAAAATAATGTGTCTTACCTAGTTCGAAGAGGACCTCCCGCCCTCCCTCAATTGGGTGCACTATCCCCGTCACCACTAATCCCAGCACCACTACTCCCACCACCACTACACTAGGAAAGACACACCACCGACGACAATACAACACGTGTTTCGCCTCTACACGAGGCATCTTCAGGTGAAGATGCCTCGTGTAGAGGCGAAACACACTGTAAACTAGCTCTTACTGAGTACTTTCGATAATTTTTTCTTTATTTAGGGCAACCAACATGTAACGATGTAAAGCTTAGAATAAAATAATACACAATAATTTAATATTAGTTCTGCCTAAATTAGGTCACCCCGACATGCGAATAAACATTAAAAGTGGACGCTTGATAAAGCTTTTAAGAAATATAATGAAACCTGTAGCATTAAAATTTATAAAATATTAAAGAAAACCTACTTTACGCCAGCAAACACGCACATGCCCAATTTTGTTATTCAGCGCGACGCGGCGCTCCGCACTCGAGATAATGTAATTGACAATATTACGGCCTCGCTCCTTCCATCCTATTCGGTAATTTCTATATTGACATATCGCGAATTTTAATTATCTCTTAAAATTACGCTTGAAAATGGAAATTACATTTTACTCAATACTTTCTTCCATTAACAATATATATAATTTCTTACATGGTAGAGCCACGCTGCAACTATATTATGGTTGAAGCGCGAATGGGTCGGCTCGACCGGGGTAGGACCACGCTCTCACAGAATACCAGCGTAAAATAGCAGCTTAATGCTGCTGTGTTTCGTATGGTAAGTGTAGAGAACCGGAGACCCTTTTTACTGGAAACGAGGCATTCCATCTTAGTCCTCAGGGGTGACAACGCATCTGCATTTTGATTCTTAATTGAAGATAAATGTAGATGTCTATGGGCCACAGTACCCACTTACCATCAGGTAGACTGTGTGCTCGTTTGTCACCCTATGCTATAAAAATATATATAGAAAGTTTTTTTTAAATGCTTATGTTAGTGCTTAATTGCAATTTGAAGATAAAAATCAATTTTAACTTGCTTAAATATGAACAAAACTACAGCTTAACAGTACGAGCTTATCAATAATATAAAAAAATTGCTATTTGTTGGGCAATATATTGCAATAAGCATTATAGGCAATTTGAAATTACGTTCTAAAACTAATCATGAATAAGAGCAAAAGAAAAAATTGGAACTTTTAATTTTGTCTTCTCTACATAATAGTATGTATGTACGCTACATACTTTCAGTTAACAAATGATTAGAAAACCTGAAAAAAAGCACATAATGTACAAACATTCAAAGTTTAACAACCAAATACCAAACCATATTATGTTTGATTTGTCATTACCTATTATCTATTTAAATATCCGAGTGCTATGCTATCAGTTCTAATACATAATTGCAACAACTGAGCTTTGCAAATGGCAAAGAAAAAGAGGCTACTTACTCTCTACATTACTACTAGACTACATACATTTTCAACACATTTTTGGGCTTGGATGTAACAACATGAAAGTAATTTTATTTGACAGTTAATCACTTGAGTTGGTATTAACTGATCAATCCAAAAAACCTGTAGGTACTCTGACGAGGTTTATTTGCTACACAGACGATACCGTAAAAAGTAAAGAATTGAGCATTGAAGCAATGATTCGATTCCTAAACATAAATCGGTCGCACTGATGTTTTATTTTACAAAGATAATATTAGGTCCTTACATATGAAATTGGCGTTTTGTACGGGAGGAATATAAAGTCAATTTTTTTTTTGTAAAATATATTTAATTAATCAAAGTATGCACCGTTGTTATCTATGCACTTTTGCCATCTCATAGGTAGTTCATTGATCCCCTTACTAAAAAAATCATGGGGGCGAGAATCAATAAACTCTTTGAAGGCGGTTTGGACTGCCGCGTCGGAGTTAAATTTTTTTCCTTGTAAGAAGTTGTCCAAATTCCGGAAAAAATGGTAATCTGTTGGAGCAAAGTCCGGGAGTACGGTGGATGTCGCAGACATTCCAATTGTAGCTCATCTAACTTAGTGGTTGTTTGTTGTGCAGTGTGTGGTCTTGCGTTGTCGTGAAGCAGCAGTGGCCTAGAGCGATTGACCAATCTCGGTTGTTTAGCAGCTAGTTCTTCCTTCATGGTTTGCAGTTGCTGACAATAGATATCTGCCGTAATCGTTTGGCCAGATTTTAGAAAGCTGTAGTGAACGACACCGGCGCTAGTCCACCAAACACTCACAAGTAACATTTTCTGAGTCAATTTTCGTTTAGGGCAGGATTTGGCTGGATCTCCAGGGTTCAGCCATTGCGACGAGCGCTTCCGATTATCGTACAGTATCCACTTTTCATAACAAGTAATGATTCGATTTAAAATCCCTTCATTATTGTGTATGTAATATTAATTATTTTTAAAAGCTTAAAAATATAAATTGATATGTAAAATGTATGTATTTTAACCGGGTTCATAAAACTAAAATGTTCTATATTTGATGCATAACATTTATGTTAAAATTATAAATATTTTATTTATTTCTCAAATAAATTTAAAGAAAAAATTCCAGTCCTGAGGGTGAAAAAATAGATGAAGATTTTAATGTGACTATTTAAATGACATGCTAGTTGTTACTGTGAAATTGTAATGTTCCTTACACGACTCAAAAAGCTAAAAAAACTTGAGAGAGAGAGAACGTGGTTCTTCCCCGATCCAGCTATCTCATTCGTGCACCAACCATAATATAGCTGTAGCGTGGCTCTACCACGCATAGAGTGTATTGAAGAATTACGGGTGAAGCTCCAACTTCAGAAGCTATTATGCGGAAATTATTTTATCTGAAACCGACAAGTATGAAATATTTTTCGGTTTTACTTTCTTATTAAAGTTTTAATTATTTGGCATTCGTTTCTAATGAAAAATTTATAATTATAGTCAAGTCTGGCAACTTTACCAATGAAAGGTAACTTTGCCATCAGGGGTATACTGGTACAAAATTACGATTAACACGGAAAACGTAACGTTTTTCGAGATAAGCCATTTTTGGTATGAAAATACAATAACTAATTGACAGCATTGCTTTCGATGTGGCAACATGAGAGTTAATTTTGGCATTTTATTTTAACGCGGAATTGTGCCGGCGAAATAACCTCTTTGTTCAGTGCTCCAGAACTTAAGTTTATTTTTGTTTGAAATACTGAATGTAGGAATCTGTATCTCTGTAGTAACGTAATATTAATGGTTATCAAATGTAATAAACCGTTTTTAACGTATTGGTCTTAATATTTATCTATAAAAGTAACTTAGCAAAGTTACCATACTAGTGATGCCACAATGTAACGGTTACTTTCCCATGTTTTGCTACAACCAAGGGTTGTCACTTTCAACATATAGTTTTAACCGATTACAATTATTTAAAAAAACTTGAGTTCTATGTATATATGTATGTTTGTATCGATGTTTCACCGTAGCAGCCCATTACTCCGATTTTACCAAATGAGTCGTCAATCAATTCATCTTTATCAAAAGTGAAGGAAAAGAAAAGAGAAATCTATATTATTTTTACTGCGTTGTTAGGCATTAATAATATTATTACTACTCAGTATTTTTCATAATTTTAAATTAGTGTATTGATTTTAAACAAAACATTGATTGTCATTTTTAATTATTATTAATGTTCTGCTATTGTGGGGAAGCAATATTTAGATTGATTACAATAATTTTGACCTGACATCATTTTATTACGGGTAATAAATGATGACTAATAAAACAACGAATACTTGTTAAAAATGATTGTGACAAGCTTTTTTTTATCTCTGTTATAATTGATTTAAGCTTTATTATTGCACCAATTTGATTTTTAATTTTAAACGAAAGTATTTTTGTTTGATATAATATTTTGGATTTACGCTTAAGAAATTATTGTGACAAGATTTAAATAAAAAAATTAAGTTAAGTACGTAATCAAGGATTTTTGACAACCCTGACACATATTTTCAAGTTTGTATGAAATATTGGAAATGGGAGGGCAACTTTGCCACAAGAGTAAATTTTGCTATTTTCAACACAATTAAAGGAGCAAATCATAACTCTAAGTGTTGTGTATTATGAGGTAAACTTACCTTCAACCTTTAAGTCAAATCCTATTAATTTCTTTATAAACCTTGATGGCAAAATGGTCACAAAGTGAGGTTAACTTTGCCATTTTCTATTTTTGAGTACCATTTTATATTTGATTTACAATGTATCTCACAAGTAATACATATTATATTAAATTAGATTGTTTAGTGCGATTGCCAAGTCAATCTATTTATTTAAAACATAAAAAAAATTTAACAACTTCCCTGTCCGAGAAATAGACACAATAGTTAAACAATTGAAATGTTCATATATGACTCATGGGACAGTGAAATGGTTAATATTGATTTGGTAACTATAAGATGTTGTTAGGTTAGCTAATTACGTAATAACTTAAGACAGAAGGACCCTTAAGTGGGGACTGAATAAATTAACCGACTTGGTATTACATGGATCTCACAACTTTTTACGGTAGAAGAACTGAGTTGCGAGACTTGTTTTTTTTTACAAGTTATGTTTTTGATGGCATACATTATGCTGATCTCACAAGGAATTTTGTAATTAGATAATGGTAAGGATAGGTAGATATCATAATAATTTATTCTAGTAAGTAATTATTATAACACATTAACTATATGGGTTTATAATAATTACTTACTATTATTATTGTGGGGTATTTATATAGTATTCTCATCTGGTTGGGCTGAATAAATATTTTAAAGGAAATAATAAATAAACATAAATATATATTTAATATACTAACATAAATAAATAAATAATACATAAATAAATAAATAATACATAAATAAATAAATAATACATAAACAAATAAATAATACATAAATAAATAAATAATACATAAATAAATAAAAACCCAACCAGATGGAAACCCTCGGCAGGGGAGACCAAACGGCCGAGGGTTAGGGGGAAAGGGAGAGAAACCGGCGGACGATGCGGGCGGTATCGAGGAGCACCGCCTTCTGCATTTGAGCTTGGAGCGGTCCGTCACGGAGTCCCAGTCGCCTCAGATGACCCGAGGCTGACTGGGATTAACCTGTTCGCAGAGACGACTACAGGTATAATTTCGGCCGGCAGTCCACCCCACATGTCGGTCACCCGTGAGCCAGGTCCAGATATTTTGTTCGCTTATCTGTTTCGGCTTTCACGAGGTTCTCGTCATATGGAATGGTGATGTCGACCAAAAATATCCTTGACTGTGCCCGGTCCATCAGCACAATATCAGGCTTATTCGCAAGAATAGTCCTGTCTGTGATGATGGCCCGGTCCCAGCAGAGCCTGGCGCGATCATTTTCGAGCACGGCTTCGGCAAGTACTTGTAATACGGCAATTTCCGGTCCACGAGATCGTATTTCAGAGCGAGCTCCTGGTGTAGAATTCTGGCTACTAAGTTGTGCCTGTGCAAGTACTCAGAGTTAGAAAGCGCCGAACAACCGGAGATGACATGCCCAGTGACTCACCGGGATGGCGACAAGCTCGACAGATGTCGACGGTGCCATCCCTTAGGATGTATCTCCGATAGTTGTTGGTCTTAATAACCTGATCCTGTATCGCAGACAAAACCCTCGGTTTCCAAAGAGGTCACCAAACGTAGCCAGTGGAGGGAGGCAACTGTGTCACGAAAGGCACATGTAGAGCCTTGTAGAACCTCCCGTGGAGCTCCTTCTCCTTCCATACGGTCTCCCGGTCGGAAATGCTCTGTACTGCCGGGTCTTGCCATTGCTCGTTGGCTAAGGATAGAGGGTAAGTCCTTTATCACAAGAAATGACGTCGCTATAGAATGGATCATCCGATCTCGTCAGAAAGTAATTACGGAGGCTGCACACTTCGCGATTATGCATGGTAAACGCGGCAAAAGCCACGCCCACCATGTTTCCGCGGCAAGTACAGCCTCATAATCGACGATCTCGGTGATGCATCCTATGGGACGTCATAGTAGTGCGGACTTTTCTATCCAGGGCGTTAAGTTCAGTTTGAGTCCACCTAAGTATGCCAAGGTATACATGAGAACAGGCATGACCCAACCGTTATATGCGTGTCTTATTCACACCGGACAAAAGGCTGTTAAGCACTTTGGTCAAGCGTGCATAAAACATATCGCAAACTGACTGCTTCATACCCGCCTCATCGATACCGATGCTCTGTGACATACCCAGGTATCGGTATGTTTCAGCCTCAGAAAGGTCATTATTACTATTATTATAATAGTAATAATAATAATAATAATAACTCAGAAAGGGTTACTATTACTATTATTATTATTATTATTATTACCTAATAGAAAAACATGTTCAATAAGTTCACTGCAAATCTCGATTTTTGGAAGTGTATGTTTTTAAAACACAAAGTGCTCGAATATGTCGTCACCCATTTGATAGATATTGTAGATACTTTTAACACACTTGAAACGTGTAAAAATGGATCTGGATCTTGTCTTCAAGGCTTAGTTATTAACGAGTTGGAGGAGTACCTAAGTAAACCCAGAGCCGCCAGCTCATAAGACATTTTAGAGTGGTGGAGAACGCATGAGACAGAATATCCGACTTTATCGAAAATGGCCCGTGATTTTCTTTCAATACCTGCAACTTCAGTACCTGCTGAGAGATTATTTTCTAAAGCATCATTAGTAATTAGAAAACACAGGTTAAGTGATGAGTCAGCCAGATGGTTACTTTGTATTAATGCTTGGTCAAAAGAATTAATATAAAGTAACAGTAATGTCAAAGCTCAAAGATATTGTGTACTGTGAAGTAATTTAATTTGTATCGTATTTTATTTTTTATTTAAATAAATGGTATATTGTATAACTCTTTTATTCCATTTCATATATGGTGAGGATCCATCAATCTCTTTCTAGACAGATAATGTTCTTTAAAATACAGTCAAGTTAATACCATTAATTTGTTTTTTTATATGTTTCAACAATGTTTTAACACATGTAAGCTTATTAAATGTAAACGTTTATTAAGAAACAGACTGATGGTAGACGGTAACAGTTGGTTAGAGCATCGGCACGGATCGCTTAGGTCGTGGGTTCAAACCCCACCCGGTGTCAGTTGATTTTTCGAATTTCTCATTAAATGTTTATATATTTATTAATTTGGTTGGTCTTTACTATGGCTATTATGTTAATTCAAGCTCAAAATATACCTGCTCTGTTAAGTTGTTCTAAGATCTAAAGTAACGTTTAATAAATAGTAATAGGCTAATAGGTAATTGCGAGACTTGCGAGACTTGCGAGACTCTTGCTGCAAGACCAAGACCAAGACTGGGAGCGCAATACCAAGACCAAGACTAAGACCAGGTGTGTTGGCGCAAGACCAAGACCAAGACTGGCTAAGTCTCGTCTTGTTCTTGCATTTGGGCAGCACTAGTTGCCAGGTTTCACGGTAATCAATATTATTTAAAACGATTACCAATTCTATGCTTGTGCATAAATTCAGAATCAGAAGTAGCCCATCGCCTACATATTCACAAACCCAATATCCTATTAGTCGCCTTTTACTACATACTAGACAAGTAACATGAAACATTCTTTTTTTATATAAGTCCCACGTAAACATGGGACCAACAAGTTCTAGACCAACATGGGACCAAACTCTCATCTCACTTAAGCGGAAAGTGTCCTTCACCTTAACTAAAGGAATTACTTGCTGAAATGTTTTTTCAGCTGAAACGCTTTTTTAATGTATTATCGATTAAGGTTTATGTATAATGCACCCGCATACCCTAAAATCAAAAAGAAGTATCGAAAACGAACCAAAGAAAGAACTTGCTGTTAAAGGTACCGCGTTGCATTCGATGGAACAAAAGAGAAACAGCTCAATCTTTTATATCGTTGTCTTCTATTCCACGACCTTTTCGAATGCAAACACCGCAAGGTTCCTAACTCTGGAAATGCACTCGCAAACGCACTCAAAACTTTTTTTATGGTTGAATGAGGCAACCATTTTTTTATTTCTTGACTTTTATTATCGGCACCAATCCATGCAACATAGATTAGATCTTTGGTCATATTATGGGTATCCATCTAATATTTAAAGCTTTCAACGCTTAAATAATCATGTTAGATTTTTTGGTTGTCTGAATCTTTTAATATGTTATGCTCTTATCTTCAGTCATGCGCCGCACAGCTATTGCCGTTGAAGGACATCGTTCCTCACGCAGATTATCAGTGAGATTACTACAACTAAGCTAACCATTCGAAGTGTATTATAATTTTGTTGTTGATTAAAACCACAATAAAATTCATTATAAAAAATGAAGCGAAAATTTACTCTTGTTAAATTTATCTAACGCGCTATATTTTCAATCTATCGCCGATTCGTATCCACCAACACATATCCCAATGGATCAGTACGCTGAAGTGGCATAGGGACACCTTTATTACTCGAAGAACTGACACGATCTCTGAAAGGTTCTCGGGTGGCAACCTCGTACCGGTAAGACAAGTTTAAGGAGGTCACCCACTGGATCGAGTGTCCTCCAGACCGAATTTCGGTCTTCACATTTGTACATAATCGGCGACTACCGGCACACGATTGTGTTTAGGGCATATTTGTGTATATTTGCCAAAGACTTCTATGAGAAGTTTTTGATATTCGCCCAAGTTCGCGTATAGTCGGCGACATTTCAAGAGTTGTCAGTTTTTCGGGCACACATCAAATTAATGTATGTGGTTGTTTGTGCGCGCCTTCACACTGTCGTCGATTACTTCCTCATTTGTAGTGAGGAAACATCGGGTAAAGAAAGTGTTTTTGTGTGACAATGGTTGGTGATGAAATTGATGAATTTAATTAATGAAATTATTTATCGAATTGTACCAAAAGGGGGACGTAATTGTAAATCCAATTTTTTTTATTATAAAAAATACATACGACTTTAAAATTTAAACAACAAAACTAAATACTTACTGGCCCATGCCGCAAAGGAGAAAGCCGATCTGCTAAGCTCTCTCTTTGTGTCCAACTCGACTCTCGATAATGGGTCGACTCACACCGCCGACCATCCCGCGGTGCGAGTGCTCCATGCAGGATGTGCTGATTATACAGCGCTCTATACGCAAAGCACTCCTCTCCCTGGATACCAACAAGTCGAGTGGGCCTGATGGAGTCCCTCCTATTGTACTGAAGACGTGTGCTCCGGAGTTGGTACCGGTTTTAACGCGTCTTTTCCGGTATTCCTACTCCCTAGGCGTAATCCCGAGTTCATGGAAGACAACTTTGGTTCACCTGATCCCTAAAAAAGGCGACCGCTCAGACCCGCCTAATCACAGGCCTATAGTCATCACCTCCTCGTTCTCAAAAATAATGAAATTCATTATAAACTGCCAGCTCATGAGGTACCTTGAGGATCACCAGCTGATTAGTGACCGCCAATACGGTTTCCGTTGGGGTCGATGAGCTGGTGATATTCTGGTCTACTTGATTCATAGATGGGCGGCGGCGGAGGTAGTAGAGTCCAAGCCTATTAACGCTGGTGTTCTGCATATCAATGATATGTATGTTGCAAACCGGTATCATTTATTGCTATGCGGACGACAGCACTGGTGATGCTTTATACACCGGCCTTGCCAATATTTCTCGGGAAAACGTCGCCGAGTACCGGAACAAACTTGTGTCTAAAGTTGAGACTATGTTGTACAAAGTCTCGGATTGGAAGTGACAAAATCTAGTTCAGTTCAATCCCCAGAAGACACAAGTTTGCGCGTTTACCACTAAAAAGAACCCCTTTGTCGTATCTCGTCAGTTTCAGGGTTCTCTTGTTGTCTCAGCCAGTATCGGAATTCTCGGCGTTGACGTGCAGTTTTAAGGTCACTTGGAAGAGAAGGTCAAATTGGCCTCCAAAAAACTTGGCGTGCTCAACAGTAGCAGAGCGGGACAGTATTTCACGCCGGCACTCCGCCTGCAACTACAAGGCGCAGATTCGGCCTCACATGGAATACTGTTCCCATTTTTGGGCTGGGGCTCCCCAGTGCCAGCTCCTTCCATTTGATCGCATCCAGCACAAAGCGGTTCGAATCGTCGGCGACCGAGCTCTTTCTGATCGGCTTGACTCACTGGCACTGCGAAGAGATGTTGCATCTCTTTGCGCATTTTATCGCATCTACCACGGGGAGTGCTCTGAGGAATTGTTCGGACTAATTCCAGCCGCTCAATTTCACCATCGCACATCGCGGCAAAACATCGACATATCGAATGACGTGCAGTTTTATGGTCACTTGGAAGAGAAGGCCAAATTAGCCTCTAAAAAGCTTGGCGTGCTCAGCAGTAGCAGAGCGGGACAGTATTTCATGCCGGCACACCGCCTGCAACTTTACAAGGCGCAGATTTGGCCTCACATGGAATACTGTTCCTATCTCTGGGCCGGGGCTCCCCAGTGCCAGCTCCTTCCATTTGATCGCATCCAGGACAGAGCGGTTGAAATCGTCGGCGATCGAGCTCTTTCTGATCGGCTTGACTCACTAACACTGCGAAGAGATGTTGCATCTCTTTGCGTTTATCGTTTATTGCATCTACCACGGGTTCCACGGGAGTGCTCTGAGGAATTATTCGGACTAATTCCAGCTGCTCAATTTCACCATTGCACATCGTGACAAAACTCGCGATACCATATTATCTGTATGATTGGCGGTCCACCACTGTTCGATTAACAAGAAGTTTTCTTCCTCGCACAACTTCCTTGTGGAATCGACTATCACCAGCGATTTTTCTGGACCGATACGACTTAGGGACCTTCAACAAAAGTGCCTACTTTTTTTAAAAGGCCGGCAACGCACCTGCAATTCCCCTGGTGTTGCAGTTGTTCATGGGTGGCGATCGACACTTACCATCAGGTGAGCCGCATGCTCGTTAGTTTTCTGCTATTAAAAAAATAAAAAATAGTTTGTGGTCTGACATTATCATTATTAAAGCGTACCAAAGTCTACCAAAGGCCTCCTCCAAGGAATGCTTCATAAGGGAGATATTTGTCGTAGTTACCACGCTAGCAGATCGGTTGGGACGCAGTTTTCAATTATTTTAAGCTGTTATCAGGAACACGCTGCTGCTTACCTCCTGTTTAACTGAATGGGTTTATGTTGTACTTCAAACAAATTGGAAAAGTGAAAAACCTCGAAAAATAGGTACCGCATGAAATGAGTGAAGCTCACCAATAAATACGCGTCGAGTGCTGCGTTACATCCCTTAACCGTCACAATAACGAGGAAATCATGAATCGTATCGTTCATTATCATTACAGCCCTTCACAAGTCCACTGATAAACATAGCCTCCCCAAGGAATGCCACAAAGCACGGTCCCGAGCCACCTACATCCATTGACTTTATGCATGTCTTACCAGGTTGTCACTCCATCTAGTGGGGGGACGCCCTACACTTCGCATGCCGGTACGAGGCTGCCACTCGAGAACCTTTCTTCCCCATCGGTTGTCGGTTCTTCGAGCTATATGGCCGGCCCATTGCCACTTCAGCTTACTAATCCTTTGGGCTATGTCGGTTACTCTGGTTCTACTGCGGATATCCTCATTTCTAAGTTTATCACGCAGAGAAACCCCGAGCATACCCCTCTCCATAGCTCGCTGAGCGACCTTGAGCTTCCTTATACGACCAGCAGTGAAGGACCACGTCTCAGATCCATAGGTCATCACTGGCAACACGCACTGGTTGTACAATCTTGTTTTGAGGTTTTGAGCTATGCCTGACGAGAAGATGGGTCGTAATCTCCCGAACGCTGCCCAGCCGAGTTGAATCCGTCGATTGACCTCTCGGTCGAAGTTGGACTTACCTAGTCGGACTATTTGTCCCAGGTAAACATATTCGTCAACAACTTCGACCTTGGTGCTCCCAACAACTACCGGCATAGGTGTGACATGGACATTAAACATGATTTTTGTTTTGTCCATGTTCATCTTAAGACCTATCCGTTGAAAGACACTATTGAGGTCATTGAGCATAGTGCTTAGGTCTTCCAGTGATTCTGCTATAAGGACTATATCGTCGGCAAATCGAAGATGAGTGATGTACTCGCTATTGACGTTAATACCGTATCCTTTCCAGTCCAGTAGCTTGAAAACGTCTTCCAATGCAGCGGTGAAGAGTTTCGAGGATATTACGTCACCCTGTTGAATCGTATCGTTATTTGTGATGAAAATTAAATCCTGTACGATAATCGGAAACTCTCATCATAATGGTTGAACACAGGAGAACCCGTCAAATCCTGCCCAAAGCGAAAGTTGACTCAGCAAAAGGTACTGGTAAGTGTCTGGTGGACCAGTGCTGGTGTCATCCACTACAGCCTCCTATGATCCAGACGATTACAGCAGATCTGTATTGATGGAAAAGCTAGGCGTTAAGCAACCGAGACTGGTCAATTGCTCTGGCCCACTGCTGCTACAGGCCAACGCAAGACCACACACTGCACAACAGACGGTCGCTAAATTAGAGGAGCTGCGATTGGAATGTCTCCGACACACACCATACTCCCCAGAACTTGCCCCAACTGATTACCACTTATTCCGGATTTTAGACAATTTCTTGCAAGGAAAAAAAATCAATTCCGATGAGGCAGTCAAAACCGCGTTCAAATATTTTATTGATTCTCGCTTCCATAATTATTTCAGCAAAGAAATCGATGAACTACCTATAATTCATAAGTAAGGACATAATATTACAATTATTGTGATGTTTTTAATACAATTAATTAACAATGAATATATCGTCAACATAAGGTGTTCGTATATTGCCATGTGAACGTAGAGGAAGCTACTTATTCTCAATTCCTATATTACCTATAATGTTTAAAGCTCAGTTCCCATTATGTTTAAAACATTAACAAAATAAATAATGGCGACTCTCTCTAGGGACTGAAATGGAATGTTTTCCTTTTTATGGATGTGATTCCATAAAAGAGTATTTAGACAGACCTTACTGCGCAACTACAATACAGTCTGTGTGAAGTAAACATTAAACGTGAGGCTACATCAGTCCGCTGGAGGTTTTGCTCTATTATACAAGAATATGCTTTTTAGTGATTTTATGCCTTTAATACGTGTACATGAAAGACGGAGGTGTACGTAGTGTATTGTGGTTCATTTGGAAGATAAAGATAAGCCGCGTGAAGTTTGACGTAGATAACAGTAAACACAGAGCAGCAACGGTTCAGCGGAGGTACAATACAAGTACAACGGCATCGTCGTACTCGTAGTAGTGATGCGCGCGCCGTCGTGTCCGTCGTGTCGTATGGTGCGGCGCTAGTGTATCGGGCGCGAGACGCGAGTATCGGCCCCGCGGCGGGCCGTAGCGCGCGTGTGGCACCGTGGCGGAGCGCGGTCGCGGGCTGGGCGGGGCGCGGCATGGTGCGGTAGCGGCGCGGATGTGCGCGCGCTCCGACGCCGTGGAGCTGGAGGTGCTCGGCGCGGACGGCGGCGAGGCGCGCGTGCCGCCGCGCCCGCTGCGCCGCTCGCTGCTCGGCCTGCTCGGCAAGATCGTGAGGCGCGACCAGCCCCCGCCGCGGCCCCGCAACCGACACAACCACCGCTTCCGAACCTTCGTCCCGTGCGGTCCGTACAACCTACCCACATGTTTAGCATAACAAATCACTCCCGTTGTTTCTTGTCGCGCTCATAAATCAAATGGTGCAAATGGTCACGCCATTTACACCGTTACGTATAACGTGCGTAATGTCTACGTGCTTTGGAAGTATTTGTGGTTTACGTGCGAGTTGTAATAACCTGAAAGCAAGGTACCCAGCATCATGAAGCAAATCAAAGTTTTGAGACATCTTGATCCAAGGTCGAAATTGTCGCGCCCCATACGGTCAACGGCCGGGGTGGCGGAGCTTCGAGTATGACCCCGCGTGCTGAGTGGTTATTGATTATCCGCTAATATTTCTCTTGTGAAATCTTATTTCAAATCTTTTCATTGCATTCATTGGTTTTGCTAATATTATTACAATGTGATTTTTGACTTAAACCTCCGTCTCATCTAGGCTGAGATTTTTACATTTTTAACATATAAATAAAATAAAATATTGTATTGTTAAAGCGGAAATAATTTCCTGTGCCTAATACGTTTTTATCTAAAGCTTATATAATAAGTAAGTAGACTTTGTAAAGCAAAACATGGCTCATTAGTTTTATTTGATGTTAGTCTTGTCTCATTAAAATCAAGATGTTAAGAAAATAAAAGTATTCTACACTCTCTATTTAACTTTTACGCTATAAATAGCCTAGCTGGCTGTCTATTTGAATATGTTTTTGTTCGAATTATAGATTATTATTCAATAGCTAGCCGTATCTTATCCTTATTGGAACAAAGTCTAATGCATCTTATTTAAAACATTTTCGATTTTTCGTTAATTTTCAACAACGTATTAAAACATTTTATGATCAGCCCGTTATTGTAAACATTTATTTCATATCATGAACACCACTATCTCACGACTTGCGATTTATATTTGAAATTCATCGTAATTGGGCTAGACTTTTTAATTGAAACATTTGTTTAATGTTATGAAAATAATTCCCACAATAAACCCTCAAGGGCGCGAGAGTTTTATTCAATTATTGTACTAATAACTTTGCACGTCGACGCTAAATTTAGGAGCTCTTTGACGATTGTTATCATAACTCGCCTCGTCTGGCTCATCCCACGAGGCGGATAGGGTTAGTAAATGTTGGTTTTGTGCGGTAATGATGGCTTTCAAACGAATGCAAAAGTGGAATATGTTTGAATTAATTTTTTCAGTTCTAGGCTTCCGGATTACTGCCGACTAAATCAGGGCAATTATTTGACCTGCTATAATTTTCATCCATCCATTATATCCATTACAGTTTACAGCCTATCAAACATCCACTGGTGAACAATGGTCGCCCCATAGATGCTAGGTTTGATATTTGTTATAGTTGCCAAGCGGGTTTGCAACATCAGTTTTTTTTATTATTTTGAGTTGTTCTGTTTCTGTTTGTGTCCTGTTTTACTTACGACCCATGGGATGATACGGTGGATGGCATGATGATATGGATATTTTTACGCCGCCACTTACGAATAAATTAATCTATGCAACCTAACTGTTTTTGCCTATTTTACATAGAATACAGTTTAGATGGAAACACTTTTTCTCCTTATTGTACATTGTTAACATGTAACAAATCGTTATTATGCATATTCTCACAAAATCATAAAGCATTTTAAAATTAATCCTGAAAGAAACTTTACCTTTTCTTACATCCGCATGTAAACACTTAATACTGAACACATCGCTTAAATATTCTTGTTGCATTAAACGTACTATAATACTATTTGGTATTATAATACGTTTAATGTATATATATATATATACATTAAACGTAAATGTATATAAATATAATATATAATATATAAACACCCCGATTTATAGGGGCGATGGCTTTGGTACGGCGACACAAAGTACTATCATCGTTGCGGTTTACTATTTATGATTTAAGTAAGACAATAAGGTTATTTTGATAACTAATTTTCATGTTTCCGTACGATTCCTTGTCAAAAAGTGTAAGAAAAATTCTACATAGTTTCCTTATCGCTTACCATCTTGTATTGCGGTAGGCTTATCGTCTGTTCATCTAAATTATTCGATGTGGTACAAGAATTTCAACTGCACAACTGCTGAAATTATTTCTTACGTTTTTATATGCTGACTTTACTGGGTACTCGATATTAAAATAAATCGTTGTTGAGAAACATAAAATATACTGCCACACTTCTTGCCAGGCAGATCTTTCCGTACTCTATTGCGCTTTTACAGGGTTAAGAGTGGGCATGTGCCCAATCTTGTTACTTAGTTTTTGTTGCTTTTAAACAATTTTGAAGCGAATAACAACACAAGATCACGCTAGAAACAGATTTGAAAATTTGACCAAGTTCGGTGCAATTGACGTTCACGTTGGTCGGTATCGCCGATAAAAGAGAAATGTTGAAATTTAACAGAACCAAACTCCACAACAATCGATTAAATCATAGGATCTATGAGAATGTGCAACGTTCTTGCAACGTCTTGGGATATCATTATATTTCCGAAAGATTTTTAATCCTTTTATATATTATCTTTTCTTATTCGAATTTTGCTGACACACTGTCGTGTCTAGATTTTTTTTTATAGGAGAGGGAGCAAACGAGCATGCGGCTCACCTAATGGTAAGTGACTACCGCCGCCCAAGAACAACTGCAACACCAGGGAAACCAGGGGAATTGCCGGCCTTTTAAAAAGGAGTAGGCTCTTTTCTTGAAGGTCCCTAAGTCGTATCAGTCCGGAAAAATCGCTGGTGGTAATCGATTCCACAAGGAAGTTGTGCGAGGAAGAAAACATCTTCTAAATCGCACAGTGGTAGACCGCCAATCATCCAGATGGTGTGGATGGTATCGGGAGTTCTGCCGCGATGTGCGTTCGTGAAATTTGGCGGCTGGGATTAATCCGAACAATTCTTCAGAGCACTCCACGTGGTAAATGCGAAAGAAAATGCAAAGGAATGCAACATCTCTTCGCAGCGGCAATGAATCGAGCCGATTGGAAAGGACTCGGTCGTCGACGATTCGAGCCGCTCTGCGCTGGATGCGGTCAAATAGAAGCTGGCACTGGGGAGCCCCAGCCCAGAAATTGGAACAGTATTCCATGTGAGGCCGAACCCGCGCCTTGTAAAGTTGCAGGCGTTGTGCCGGCATGAAATACTGTCCCGCTCTGCTGAGCACGCCAAGCTTTTTAGAGGCCAATTTGACCTTCTCTTCCAAGTGATCACGAAACTGCACGTCACTCGATATGTCGACGCTGAGGATTCCGTTACTGGCTTAGGCAACAAGGGGAGTGCCTTGAAACAGGAGATACGACAAATGAGTCGACTTCAGACACAAGTTTGTTCCGGTACTCGGCGACGTTTTCCCGAGAAATATTGGCACGGCCGGTGTATAGAGTATCACCAGTGCTGTCATCCGCATAGCAATGAATGTTACCGGTTTATATCATTGATATGCAGAAGAAACAGCGTTGGTGATAGCACGCAGCCTTGTGGAACACCAGCGTTAACATGTTAGTAGTCGGAGCATGCACCGTCTACAACGACCTTGATGCTCCGATCTGCAAGAAAGCTGATGATCAATTGCACAATTTCTCGGGAGCCCATAGGAAGGGAGCTTCGAAAGAAGCGTTTTGTGCCAAACCCGATCGAAGGCCTTCGCAATGTCCAAACTAACGACCAATGCTTCCCCCTTGGACTCTACTGCCTCCGCCCATCTATGAGTCAGGTAGACCAGAAGATCACCAGCTGATCGACCCCGACAAAAACCGTATTGGCGGTCACTAATCAGCTGGTGATCCTCAAGGTACCGCATGAGCTGCCAGTTTATAATGGATTCCATTATTTTGGAGAACAAGGAGGTGATGGCGATAGGCCTGTAGTTGGACGAGTCTGAGCGGTCGCCTTTTTGGGATCGGGTGGACAAAAGCTGTCTTCCATGATTTCGGGACTACGCCTAGGGAGTAGGTTAGGTTAGGTTAGGTTACCGGAAAAGACGCGTTAGAACCGGTACCAACTCCGGAACACACATCCTCAACACAATTGGGGGGATTCCGTCAGGCCCACTCGACTTGTGGATGTCCAGGGGGAGGAGTGCGTTGCAAACCGAGCGCTGTGAGAACCATGGAGCAATCCCCGTCATCAAGAGTCGAGTTTGACGCAAAAAGGGAGCCTAAAAGGTCGGCTTTCTCTTTTGCGGCGTGGGCCAGTGAGTCGTCCTCCCTGTGCAGAGATGGTAGTGATGGCTTACAGAAATTCCCTTGGACAGCCTTGGCGAGAGACCAGAATGCACGGGTTCCCGAAGGAAGGCGAACTAGTTTCTCGCCAATTCTGCCTATGTGCTCTGACTTTGCCTTGGCAATAACTCTTTTGAAGGACCTAGAGGCGAAGTTATACTTCTTTTTAAGCATGCTGGTGTTTACATCCCAAGCCGCCGAAGCCTCAGCCCAGGCCTGATAGCACTCCTGCTTACTGCGTAATGCAGTCTTACTGGATCGACCAAACCAAGGCTGAGATCTGCCTCCGATGGGTACCACAGATGATGGAATAAATAGTTCCATTCCCTGTAGCACCACATCAGTGACAGAGTCAGCCACAGCGCTGGGATCATCCGGCGAGAAGCAAACCCGCCCCCATGGGTAGGATGCAAAGAAAGACCGCATTCCCTCCCAATCCGCCGACCTGTAATGCCAAACACGGCGGCAACCTGCAGAACGCAACCGCGAGGGGAGAGTGAGTGGCACCACACTCCGGATCAGACAATGGTCCGAAGAGCCGAGAGGGGCATCGACGGAAACCTGATATCCGTCCGGATGAGAGGTCAGCAGAAGGTCCAACAGGGAAGGTGTATGATCCTCCACATCTGGAATCCGCGTTGGCGAAGTAACCAGTTGTGTCAGACCATATGCCAAGGCAAAGTCATAAACAGATCTCCCCGCATGATCGGTTAAACGTGAACCGAGCCATTCGGCGTGGTGGGCGTTAAAATCGCCAAGGATCACGATCTCCGCGGATGGGACCTGTTGTAGCAAGGAAACTGTAGCCATTTGGATGTGGTCGATGAGTCGGTCTGTGTCGGCATTACCGCTATGGGACATATAGAGGCACCCGTAGACGCGCGGATGGTCGACGCTGTCTACGCGTATTCAAAGGATGGACAGGTCCGAACCCTCAAGACTGCATAGGCGTCGAGAACAGATGTCCTCTCTGACCTATACGCAAACTCCAGCCCGAGGCACAAAGGAGTGTTCCAATTTGTACCCCGGGTAGGAGAGATACGAAGTATCAGCCGGAGAGGACACCTGCGTCTCGGTCAGAAAGAGCAAGGCCGGAGGAATTCTCCAGGGGTGCTGGTACCCCTGTACCCATAGGGGGGGGGATTGGGCCTCCGGTCACCTGCACTCACCAGACGTCTAAGTCTAAAGTCTAGTTTGCTTTTGTTAGTAATTAGACTCAAAATTACCCAAATAAATAAATATTTCTCGATAAAGACTTTATCGAGAAATATTTATTTATTCGCTATAAAACACTCATTGCACACAGAAAGTAATTTGAAGTAAATGAAAGATATAGCCAAAATAAATAAAGCTTGTATAACCATTGTATATTTTCTACCTTCACTCCTAACATTTGCTTAATTTTAGTTAAAAAAAAGTTTCGATTCAGGTGTTGAATACGTTGCTTACCAATAGATGTAAAAGTTAGACCAATTCATAATACAATAATTTTAATAATTACTAAGTACTTTAGTATAGTAATTATAATGTCCTGTATTAGTTTGTTTAAGCCCCTGTACGTAAGCGATGCAATCTCTTAGCAGAAGACAAAAGCGTAGTTTTTTTTTAATTAAGCAGTTTTCTTGATGGACATTTTCGTGATTTTTCGTTGAAATTTACAATTGTAGGGGTTTACGAGGGCGAAAAATCGATCTAGCTAAGTCTCATTTTTGGGAAAATTAGTTTTCTCCTTGGTTTTACACACAAAGCAACAAGCTTTACTTGCACGCGGTATATCTATATATTAATATTAATAATTGAAGGGAAAACTGTACCCCTTTTATAATAATGTCAATATGCTTGTTGCGCGCACGGAGGAGTGTGAGATTTGGCATAGTTCAATTTTATTTGGAGAAGGGATGGAAAAAGCTAAAATTTTTATATAATGCGTGTTAAAAACCATTAAAAGTTAGTTAGATAAGAAATTATTTTTGACAGGTTTTCTTTCATGAATGACTATTTATGACGAATAATTTCAAAGGCTACTTCTAAATATCATTGGTTTAGTTGAATGATATGAGTGTAGAGCTTTACGTTGAGTACAAACGTCATATCAAAAGCAGCAATTTAAATAAATTTCTTTATAAAAAGCCGGGATTTAATTATATGACTGAAGGCACAGAAACCACCCTGAAAACTTAAGACTGAAGAGATCGATCGTCGTCTCAGCGGCGCCCTTGCTTCTGTGGATGAAGCAAATAGGCGAATATTAGCCTTAATGTAATGAAATAAATTTTAAGACTTGTTCTAAGACTTGTTATTCGTAGTATTAGGTCCTTACATATGAAATTGGCGTTTTGTACGGAAGGAATATAAAGTCAATTTTTTTTTGTAAAATATATTTAATTAATCAAAGTATGCACCGTTGTTATCTATGCACTTTTGCCATCTCAAAGGTAGTTCATTGATCCCTTTACTAAAAAAACCATGGGGGCGAGAATCAATAAACTCTTTGAAGGCGGTTTGGACTGACACATCGGAGTTGAATTTTTTTCCTTGTAAAAAGTTGTCCAAAGTCCGGAAAAAATGGTAATCTGTTGGAGCAAGGTCCGGGGAGTACGGTGGATGTCGCAGACATTCCAATTGTAGCTCATCTAACTTAGTGGTTGTTTATTGTGCAGTGTGTGGTCTTGCGTTGTCGTGAAGCAGCAGTGGCCTAGAGCGATTGACCAATCTCGGTTGTTTAGCAACTAGTTCTTCCTTCATGGTTGCAGTTGCTGACAATAGATATCTGCCGTAATCGTTTGGCCAGATTTTAGAAAGCTGTAGTGAACGACACCGGCGCTAGTCCACCAAACACTCACAAGTAACTTTTTCTGACTCAATTTTCGTTTAGGGCAGGATTTGGCTGCGTCTCCAGGGTTCAGCCATTGCGACGAGCGCTTCCGATTATCGTACAGTATCCACTTTTCATCACAAGTAATGATTCGATTTAAAGTCCCTTCATTATATTGTCGGTTGAGCAAAGTAACACAGCAGTCGACGCGTGTTTGTAAGTTCGATTCACTCAATTCATAAGGTACCCATCGTTCAAGTTTTATTACTTTCCTGATTTGCTTCAAGTGGATTAATACAGTTTTATCACTTACCCCGAAGCCTGCAGCTATCTCTGAAGTGCTTTGTGATGGATCCGCTTCCACAATAGCCTTTAGTTCTTCATTTTCCACTTTGGTCTCCGGCCGTCCACGGGGTTGGTTCTGAAGGTCGAAATTTCCAACACGAAAACGTTGAAACCAAAAACGTACCGTGCTTTCTTTTGCGACACCAGCGCCGTACACATCATTAATCCTTCGAGCTGTTTCTGCAGCACTGGTGCCACGGTAGAACTCGTACTCGTAAATATACCGATATTTTATGTTTTCCATTGTGCGGTAATAAGCGTCGCCAAAGAAAAAAATAATGAGGAAAAAACAAATAAATAACTGTTTTCAAAACTCAAATGTACCAGCTAAATGAATTTATAAATTTGAATTTGGAATTCCTAACCAAAGAGGAGATATTTCAGATCAAAGTGGTCAGTACGATAAAACGCTAATTTCATATGTAAGGACCTAATATTATACAATTTCGAGACTTGTACCTCTGCCTAAGATGACTGCAATTTCCATCGATGAAATTTTTGACATAACCCACTTTGTACTTTTATGTTATAAATAAAACTTTGTAAGATTATTGTATTGAGAGGAACTACTATCACTGAAAGTTTTGCGCAACTCATAAATAAAACATTTTATATGTAAACTTATAAATATATTGCTTTACAAAGTATTCTCCATTACATTTTAAACACTTTTTCATTCGTTCAAACCATTTTTGCAACTGTAAGGACCATTGGTCTGAAGCCATGTTTTTTTACGTGCTAGTTGCAAGCTATCACGTTCTGGCTCCGTAAATGTCAAACCTCTGACACAGAGGTCTGCACAGTGTGACACGAGCTCTCTACCTTTTCAGAAGCCAAAAATTACTGTTTTGTACACGATGTGCGCCGAAGCATTGTCATGGCGCAATAGGATGCGACTTGGTCTTGGTCGTTGTCCCTTAACTTTTTTAAGGAAACAATGGTGGTGTACCACTTAGAATTAACTGTCTTTTGCTCATCAAGTGTTTGACAGAACTTGTCTGGGAGAAAAAAACACAATCATACGAGTATTTTTGTCCATGCTTTTTGCCTGCCTTAATTTTTTTGGTCTCCTGTCGTCTTCGAACACCCATACAGAAAACTGTTACTTTCTTTTCGAAATGTAACATATACAGCATTTGAAATTTTGAACATACTTTACCAACATTTTTTAACACTAATCAACTCGAGCTCGTTTTTGTTCTAGGGTGAGTTCACGAAGTATCCAGTTGCAACAAAGTTTTCTAACATTCAAATGTTTATATAATTTTTTTATTTTTCATAAGTCAAATATCTTCGAATTTTCACATAGGTGATAAGCCGGTTAATTTCAATTAGTCGCACGACAGTAGCCACATTTAACCGACTTTTATATTTTATATAAATTATCATTGAGTTCGGGTTCTTCATTTTTCTTTCAAATATAAATTGACATGTGGAGCCTATGACACCCCAGAGATAAAGACTAACAACAGTTTACAATTTTTTAAGCTGTCATAAGTACGTGTATATCTGATAAACATACATAATATATATATATATCCGAACAACATTGTTTTTAATTATAACTTACAGTTACTTTTTATTTCTTAATTATAATAATATACAGTTTAAAACTTACCTTTTGTTTATAAAAAAAAAACAGTGACAGAAAGTATGTCATGACTTTCTTTTAAATGGTTCTTGGTTTTTATCATCGTTTAAATGACCAAATTTTCATTATTTAGTATTTAAAGAGTGAATGATAAATACGTATATGAACCATAGCGGTGCTATGTTTGTTTTCTTACAAAGTATTCATAATACAGTAATTCTAAGTGTACTAAACTTACAGTACTGATAAGCCGTTAAAATATACTGTTAGGTAATCTATATATATATAAGCGAAACACCACTGACTGACTCATCACGATATCTCTAAAACTATACACCCGATTGACTTGAAATTTAGTAATAACATAGTCGTATATTTGGCAGAAAGTAGTAAATGACGCAAATATGAGTATCTAAGAAATGACTTGTGCCCTTTGTTATAGAAATTATCGCTCCACAAGATTTACGCGCAGTGAAGTTTCTTATGGAACTGTAACTGCGACTGATGGCAAGAAGGCTGGTGCTTTTATCGCTCTTTCCGGCTCTTTTATTCAACACAACCAGCATTCTTGACTCAATAACACGAGGAATAAAGCTATATGATAATTTCAGTTTTTAGATTCTTACTGTTGCTGTAAATTTAGTATATAGGGATGTTATATAAATAAAAAAATACATAATACTTAATAAATTTACATTTACCATAAAAATATATATGAAAAAATAAGTTCAAAAATAAAATTAAAAATGGGGAATTACGAAACGTTTGTAATTATTTGGATAGGTGAATATTTTGTCAGAATGTGAATTTACGACAATACGCCACGCCGCTGGAATATTGCGTTACAAGTTTAAATATCGTTGATTTATATGTATTATGTGCACGATAGCTCATGGTATAATTCATGGTATTTTAATTTATTTTATAATTTACTGTTTAAAAACTCTTTTTGTATTAGAAAAACAGTGACGAACACTGTGTCGTCTTTCTTGACCTCAGGGGACCATTGGGGCTCAGTGCTATATGAGCATAAAAATGAATTTGTTTATTTTTTAAGTGAAGTATTAATAAGTTAAAATTTATTAATTAGTTCGTCTGTGTACTTCAGCTGATGATTAAAAAAAACAGTTTATTGTATGTATTCAATACCAAAGTGTAAGCAAATTAAAGAAACTAGAAAAGTAGCATTAACAATAGCAGTATATCCATCTTATTTGTAGTACAGGTGACAGTAAATCTGATTGAAGCGAGTTTGATATCTTTAAATCCCCTAAATAATCACCTAAAAAATTAAAAAGCGTTCAGTAAAACATCACTCATACGAGTAATAATACAAAGACATTAGTTTAATATTTTTAATCATAGTATTTATGAGCGATCAATACTTTCCTTTGTTTCAATATTAGTTTATAATAGTTCACTGCTGGTATTAATAACAAGGAACATTTTAATTACTATTTTATTACTAAATACTTTTTAAACGTTGATGGTATGTTCTAACGAAAAATTAATTATTTTTGTCTTTTAGAAATGAATGAATAGAATAGAATAATTAATATTCAATATAGATTGCAAGAATACTTATTGAAAGTCGTTTAAGGTTTACCACTGGTTCGGGAAAAAATCTTTCAAAGGATTTTTTTAAATAAAATAATTTCAGCGGGACTTTTTTTTAAATAAAATAAATTTACAATATATTATTTTATACAATTAGTAAGAAAACATTTAGAAACAGCATGGTAGCGATCACCTCATTCCCAGGGGTTATTAATAATAACCCCTGGGAATGAGGTGATCACTATAATAACTTATTATCAATCTGTACTTGTATTCTTTAGTAGTATAATAACCCTTTTACCCAGTTATTCGACACCACCGAGTCAGTTATTCATTCTTGGGGCGATGTATACGCTTTTACAACAAAATTCCAGAAAATATACAAAATTTGACCTGCTCAAAGTTCAAAAACTTTATTAAACTAAGTTTGTATAAAAAGGGTTAATATTAAGGAATTTATGGATAATAATAACCCCTGGAAATGAGGTGATCGCTACCAAACTATTTCTAATTTGTTTTGTGTTGTTAATTGTGTAACATACATGATTGTAAGCTGTTATTTAAAAAAAAAAGTCATTTCTAATTCGGACAGAGGTTTTTTTCCGAACCAGTAATTAAACAAAAGATTGACTTTCAATAAGTATTATTTATAATCTATATTCAATAAAAAAATTCTGTTTCAAAGTTTCTTACTATTCATTTTCAATTTTTGCTTAATAATTTTTTTTAAACTTTTTGATAGATAAGGCCTGCATATTTTCTGGGACTTTCTGGTAAACGCGCATACAGTGCCCCATGAAGGAATTGTTGACTCTGGAGTCGAGTAACTGGTATAAGTAACGTTTGCTTGTTCCTAGTATTAACAGAACGTACATCATTATTTTTAATAAAACTATTTTTGTTTTTGTGACCATATATGACAGTGTGGTGGCGGTGTAAGAATATCCACTATCCCATATCGTCCCGTGGGTGTCTTAAGAGGCGACAGAGGGCAATTGAAACACGTGATGGGCAGCAGCATCTTCCTGATAACAACTCAAAATAATAATAAAACTGCGCTTGCGAACCCGCCTGCCAATCGTGGCAACTAAGCCAAAATCTCTCCTAAGAGGCAATCTATGGTGGAGGCCTATGTTCAGCAGTGGACTTTTATCAATGAAGTATCATCAGCAAATAAAACTATATCATGTTTTTTCCCTACCAACTAAGGTAAGTCATTAATATAAAGTATAAACTATAAAGAGGTAGGGACTAAGAATTAAGCCCTGAGGAACACCCATAGATACGACCGATCTGGAAGAACTAGTCCCATTAATAAAAACTGTTTGCATTCTATTATTTAAATATGATGTAATAACTTTAAGCACTATGTTTTTACACCATAATGATGTAGCTTACGAACATCGAGAATATAAAATAAGTTACGCGATAATACGCGATAATGAAATCCGTAAAAACTAGTTTCATTTAAATGTGTAGTGTTCTCGTAAACATAACAAATCATTAGTGTCTTTCTTTATTTACTTTCTATTAAAAGTTTATTTATTTTACCCTTTTCAGTGGTTTAAGGAATATAATAAGTTCAGGGTAACAAATAGAATGTCGTTTAAATATGTATATTTAAAACTGTATCTCCTATTTTTCCACCCTTAAAGATGGATTTTTTTTCTTTACATGTATTTTGGTGAAGCCTAACCTATTTAATAAAAAAAGAATTATTTAAATCGGTTCAGTCGTTTTCAATAATTGGTGCACGCACATACGTAAAAAACATACGTGTCAAAACTAGAACCTCGTTTTATCGAACTTTGTAAAAATAGATATTGAATCAGTTTAAAATCCTAACAAACAAGTAGGCAGGTTTACCCACAATACCCTAAATGCGATATTAATTTCTTGTGAGTGCTATTCAGTGTAGCACGTTACCTTTTCAGCAACAGCGGGCTAGCGGGCCTGTCTTTTATTTGAATCCCAGAAGGAGTCAACATTTTGTGGTAAAAAGGGTGTGGTTTTCAGTTCTGTGTGAGTTTCAGTTCCAGTTTCTTACACTACATATTAGCCTATTTTCAATTTTATCGCAGATTGATAGGAATAGTATTGAACGATGAATTGAATGAAAATAATGGTTATAGTAAGAGTATATCAATTTATGTAATGATTGGCAGAATTCTAAAAGGGATTGACAGATGTATATACACATAACATAGACAAGGCTTAAAACAGATTGAATTAATGTGATCACTGGATTTTTAAAACTCTGAAAATAATTTAAAACATCTAAAATGCAAATTTGCACTTAAATTGCAATTACGTTTTGGAGGAAAACATCGTAAAGTAACCTGCATGATAGGAATAAAATATTTAGGTGACGTGAAGTCCGTCAACACGCACTGGTGCAGCGCGCGAACTAATTGCTCAGTAGTAATCCTTTCAGAAGTGAGAGGTACGGCAGTGCCGTGGGACGTACAACGTACATAGTCTGTATCTTTTTCTTTTTTTTTTTACGTTTGGATATTCCGGCTTATGTGCAGATTATGACAGACAGACAGAGCAGATGCTTAAAACGTTCAATAACAATAAAATAAAATAAATATCTCTAAACATTATGAATTCTAGGAAAGTCTAGAAGCCATATAATTTACGTAGCGTCTGTTTTATGATTCTTGTTAGTATATATTTATGAACGGATGACCGTAAGCCATAGTTCGTTCTAGCCGAAGAACAAAATCCTCAATTTATACTCGCGTCTGAAAATTATTAATATTTCTTAAAAACTTAAGTAGAGAGTTGACGTACAACTTTTTATGGGTGAATATACAAAAGTTGGGTAACTTTCAGGGATATTTTGTTTATCATACTTTTCAAGTCAAATTTCTATAAATTTGGATATTTAAGATAGATAATGTAATGAATATATTGATCTAAATCGAGCCAGTCACTTTTTAAGTAGATTTTGAGATAATATATCGATTTTTGTGAATTTGACTGCCAGGGGACTGACGAGGGTTACATAGTACTGATTAAATACACAATTTCATAAGAAATATAGGAAATTTATTAACACTTTGAGCCAATTTCTTTGAATCTAATAATGGCACGCATAATAACACAACATAATATAAAAAAATCTTTTAAATATTAAAATACTTAAGTAACTATTAACAATAACTATTCATTTAAATCCATCATACATCCACCATCCAATCCATAGTTCGTAATTGTCTGCTACAGATACATTTTTTTTTTCTTCATGAGTCTTTATTTTAGTTTAGTTTTCTTCTAATTGTATTTTAATAACTTCTTTTTAGTTACATCTTCACCCATTTGTTCAATTATAATTCTTGGCGTTTTTTTTGGACAGATTTTTTTAACTTTGTTAATTAACTAGCTCTTTTATGTTTTTGATACTGAGTGTTTAGTTTAGTTATAAATTTTGAAATTACAGCTTCCGACTTTTTTATTGCTTATTTCTCTACCTTCGGTCTTCGTTAATAATATGTCTGTTTTCTTCAGGAACTATTATAGCTGTATTTTATTGTCAGTAGTTGAACGTCGTGTATTCTGACGTATAAAATTCTGAGTGGTTCGATTCAACAGTTGTTATTTTTTGCATGTATTTTGATGAACTATATTATATGAGTATACCGACAGCCAAGAGTGCTGATGTGTTTGTACAGTAGGGCTACGATGACTATCAGAGTACAGAGCCAGAGTACGAAACCTATCCAAATGCAGAGAAGTATAAGACAGGGTAGCGTTATATCCTCGAAACTCTTCACCGCTGCATTGGAAGACGTTTTCAAGCTACTGGACTGGAAAGGATACAGTATTAACATCAGTGACGAGTACATTATTTACCTTCGATTTGCCGAAGATATTCTCCTTATGGCAGAATCGCTGGAGAACCTAAACACTATGCTCAATGACCTCAATAGTGCCTCCCAACGGATAGGTCTTAAGATGAACAGTTGTTGGGAACACTAAGCTCGAAGTTGTTGACGAATATGTTTACCTGGGACAAATAGTCCGACTAGGTAAGTCCAACTTCTACCGAGAGGTCAATCGACGGATTCAAGTCGTCTGGGCAGCGTTCGGGAAATTAAGACACATCTTCTCGTCAGGTATACCTCAAAACTTCAAACAAGATTGTACAACCAGTGCGTTTTACTAGTGATGACTTATGGATCTGAGTCGTAGTCCTATACTGCTGGCCGTATGAGGAAATCGAGGCGCTCAGCGAGCTATGGAGAGGGTTATGCCCCAGGTTTCTCTGCGTGATAGACTTAAAAATTAGGATATCCGCAGTAGATACAGAGTAACCGACTTAGCCCAATGGAATAGTAAGCTGAAGTGGCAACGGGCCGGGCATATAGCTTGAAAAACTGACTAACGATAAGAAAAAAAGATTCTCGAGTGGCAACCTCGTACGGGTAAGCGAAGGGTAGGGCTTCCCTCCACTAGATGGAGTGAAGACCTGGTAAGACATGCAGTAAGTTCATGGATGCAAGTGCCTCAGGCCTATCTTTTCAGCAGTGAACTTGTGAAGGGCTGTAATGATGATGATGATGATTTTGATGAATATCCTTTCCCTTTTTTGGTTATTTGTTGTTCCCGTGGTGTAATTTCTTTACTTCGACTTCTCTTTTCTTTACTAAATTTTTTTCCCCTAGACAAATTTTGTTTTTTTAGAAGACTACATGATGTTTTTGGACTAAAATAAGTAAAAG
Source organism: Parnassius orleans (assembly GCA_029286625.1). Classification (NCBI taxonomy): domain Eukaryota; kingdom Metazoa; phylum Arthropoda; class Insecta; order Lepidoptera; family Papilionidae; genus Parnassius; species Parnassius orleans. The sequence continues at coordinate 665,724 of JAGSMP010000147.1, forward strand.
AAATGCTTATACACGGTAACAGTTGCGATAAAAGTGATCTAAAACAATATAAAAATCAGTACCCTGGAAACACGTCAGTCCTCTGGCGCAATATCAGACACGGGACTGACGCCAAAGTACTGATGAAAAGGACATAAATTTGAGTTTACAAAAAGAACTAATGTTTCTTTCAGAATTCTCAAACATAAACAAGCAACATTTTAACAAATCATAGTAAACTATGTATGAATCGAAATAAAACAGGTATACAAGGAAATAACGACTTGCCACAGTACTGAAATTTTCTCTGGTAAACTGTATCCCGGTGTATACCGGTTTGCAATATATCATTGATATGCAGAAGAAACAACGTTGGTGGTAGCAAGCAGCCTTGTGGAACACCAGCGTTAATAGGCTTGTAATCGGAACGTTCACTGTCAACTGTACTGTAACTGGTGTGTTAGGTAAACAAGAAGATCACCAGCTGAGCGACCGCGACGGAAACCGTACTGGCGGTCACTAATTAGCTGGTGCTCCTCAAGGCACCGCATGAGCAGATAATGGCGATAGGCGTGTAGTTGGACGGATCAGAGCGGTTACTTTTTTTAGGGATTGGCAATCGAAAAAGAGGTAGGGAACCTACCCGCACAAGTACTATCTGTTCGATGCACTTTGATTTATCCCAATTTCAATGTTTGCCTAGTAAACATCGCATATTAGTCTGTAATGCTTTACCAACACTACTTTTAACAGATGCTGTAAGTGTTATTCATTAGGGATTGGTTTTTGAGGCAACCCACTTACACCAATTTTTGTTTTGGTACTTAGAGCCTTTTTTATTTCTGATTTTTACGCATAACCATGCAAAATTACTCTTTAGAGTACCAACAGTATCTACGCTAAGCCACAGACAGACGGACGGACTTGGTGAAACTATTTTCTGTTCCTTGTTATTTTACAACGGAACCCTAAAAAGACTTGTTGCGCTGACTAAACTAAAGAGTTCAGATTATTTTATTTGTTCGAGTGCGTTTTGCTTATGCTTGTTTTTTTTTTCGCTTAGGGAAACTATCGATATAAAATATCGATATGGTAGCATCGCAATTAATTCGTTTGTTTCACGTCTATCAGCATTTTAATAGATACTTAAGATATAATATTTTCTTACATACTACGTATTCTAAATATTTATTTTTATAATTATTGTTCTTCAACAATTTGTTGGGGCTTTTAATAAAATGGTAAATTCTAAATTTAATGTAAAGTTTTTTTTAAATAATCTATTGGAAAGCATTCGCATTTCATAATAAATATAAATTCTTGCACACGTTTTAATAGTTTACTACCAATATTTACAATGTTTCTTTCGAGGTCAAATTATTCGCGAAATTTTTGCTCAAATAATTCAACAAACGCGATAAAATTGTCAGGAAGTATTATAAAAAAATCCGATTGTACATCTTTATTAAAATCCTTGTAATGGCTGAAAAAAGACTCTTTTCCCATATTTATAGGTTGTTCAGATCTATTAACGTACAGTTTTATTTTCTCACATTTGTGGTGTTCGAGACAACATTTTCTATACAAATATCCAAAAACATAGACTAAACCATTTTTTTCTGGTAAATCAAATAGATAATCATTTGTTCCTACTGTTAACAGGAGCAGTAACATCGTCAAGTTGCGGTGATGTTGTATTAAAATACGACAATTGTCTGGTTTCATAAGTAACATATCGAAATCCTATTCACAGTTAGTATTTTGAGGTTTCCCTAAGATATTGGTTATAAACATCTTATTGAAGGCAATACTTACTAGACGACATGTTGGTTCCTGTCAGTTACCACCCGCCTGTCAGACTTTTCCAAAGGAATTTTCGAGACAATGTTGATTGAAACGTCTCGTAAATATAAATTAATTTAATTTCTTCTGATTTTAATTCTTCATGAAGTGTTATTAAAGATTTTACACTAGACACTTGAAATCCGTGAATGAAATTCATGTTATTTGTTACGTCTTTCTGCCTATCACTTCTTATTGATTTTAAGTTCCTAAAAAATGTTAGCATTTCTACTAAAAACTCAATTTGATAACTATCGCATCGAAAAGCTCTTTTATATTTATTGGGAGATCGCAGTGTACTTGAGGGTAAGAAATCAAACAAATTACAAAATCAGCGGTATCTCTTGCGGCAACCTCGATAAGTTTTAAATCTACGTAGGTATTAGTAAACCAGATTTACACTTTTTTATATTTCATTTGATACGAATTACTCTTTAAAAAATAAAATTTGACACTTATTATTTTTTACACAACCCTGAGTTTGAGCACTGACCGAGCCGGTTTAAAGCAGTTTCTTTCTGTACGTGACGAGCCGCCAGTGCTCATGCACACACGCGCCTCAAGCTTGTAGTAGTGTATTATCACAGCGCGGTTGTATGAAGCTTTGCCTCTGTACGGTACGGTTTCTTTACTCATGTGTCTGTTGATGTATTTAACCTATAAGTGTGCGTAAAATGTAACAGTGTTCGAGATTTAGATTTGTGTGTGCCATAATGACACAAAATTTTATTGAGTAGGTGTGTAGTACTGTCTATGTAGTGTCCTCACCCCCCCACCAAAAGTGACAGACTTTTAGCCTATTGATATTTATAGCAAAATTAAATTTTCGATAATTAAATTTAAAAAAAATATAAATTAACTAATAGTAATAGGCCTGGAGGAATTATGGATTCTACTGGAGAATTTAAGGAGCAATTAATTGGGATACAGTTTAATTTTAAAAAGTAGATATGTTTTATAGCAAAATTAAATTTTCGATAATTAAATTTAAAAAAAAAATTATTATAAATTAACTAATAGTAATAGACCTGGAGCAATTACGGATTCTACTTGAGCATTTAAATGGCAATTATATGGGATACAGTTTAATTTTAAAAAAGTAGATATTTTGTTTTATAGCAAAATTAAATTTTTGATAATTAAATTTAAAAAAAATATTAATTAACTAATAGTAATAGCCCTGGAGCAAATACGCATTCTACTGGAGCATTTAAATGGCAATTAAATGGGATACAGTTTAATTTAAAAAAAGTGGATATTTTATGTTGTATAGCAAAATTAAATTTTCGATAAATTAATTTTCAAAAAATTAATTATAAATTAACTAATAGTAATAGACCTGGATCAATTACGGATTCTACTGGAGCATTTAAGGAGCAATTAATTGGGATACAGTTTAATTAAAATTAATAATGTTCTACGCTAACTTCCTTCTGGAAATATTAAGAGTTTTAACATACAGTCAAAACCGGATATAACGACATTGAAGGGACCATATAACTTTGGACGTTATATCCGATAGTCGTTATAAGCAATATACACAAATATACAAACATAAAAATATTATTCTGAAAAACTTGCAGGACCAACAGTACAGCTTATAGACTACAATTAATTTTTAAAGTAATCGGTCATTTTGGTCTGTTTTTTTTAAGCTCAGTCTCAAATGTGTTTTGCATTTTATGTTTCATTCTCGTCAAGATTGCTTGATTATCATTAGCATTAAACTTAATTAAAATTAATTAAAAGCAACAAATTTTTGTAAAACTATAAACATTCCTTTGCAATTTCACTATTTGACTCGCGATTTTGTAATCTCTATATTACGTGTTTTTTTTTCAATATTAAACACTTTCCTCTTTCCATCATGTTTTTGTCACATGGTAAAGCGAAAACACAATCAAAACCAAAACTTATTAATTCAACCTTTAATTCACGTTGTTAACTATTGCACTAAATAAGTCGTGGAACATGCAAGGTCAAATGGCAAAGAGCGCGCAAGAGGTTCGGATGGGGTGGGAGAAAGTGCGTAGGCAATAATAAGTCAAAACATTCCTTCATAGATTAGAATAAGTTTGAAAATTGTTCGTATTGTTTTATTATTCTGGTACAAGCACAACGGTTGGTCGTTATAGCCGATGAATATCGATAAAGTTCCGTCGTTCTAAGCGATATGTCGCTGTATCCGATGTTGTTATAGGCGGTATGTTTACTTAACTATTTATTAGGGATTCGGCCAGGACCTTACCATTCGGTCGTAATAACTGATTCGTCGTTATAAACGATGTCGTTATATTCGGTTTCGACTGTATTTACTGTCAGATTTTCAGACCAATAGTCGGACAGTAACTGGGGTCCATAAAACGCTGAACTTAAAATTTGTTAATATTATGAGCTTATGACAAAATGGATGTACTGCTTTTGCCGATAAAATATAAAAAAAAATTTAATGCATTAAAACCTTATAAAATGGAAAATTACTTAATTTACAAGTAACTGAGATTGCTTCTTTGCACGTTTCGATAGCACATTTTCCGCTCAGGTATATAAATAGCGCGGCTCAATCAATCGTTCTCTGTTCCCGCTATTGCAATATGATTGCGTTCAACCTTGTTTGTTCAGCTCCGACAAAGGCTCCATTGAATGCCAATTGTTTTTTTTTTGCTTCGACTACTTCGTTGTTGGTATACGTGAACGCGATGTTGAGTTATTTATATATTATATTATATAACAGCAAAGCTCATGTATCAATATAAGATTTTAGTATTTTATATTGATGCATGAGCTTTGATGTTGTCAGTGAAGCAATCGGTAACCTATTATACGATATAATGTTAGCTATTCCTTTGTTTGCATATGCAAGTATTCCTAGTCCTTTCTCTATTTCGCTTTTCTATCTTATATTTTCTTCTATGATGATCTTTATAAGATGTCGCATTGCAGCGAGTGACCGGTTATCATTTTCTTGTTATTATTCTCTGAATCTTTTGTATCTTCCATTGTTTTCAATGCATGAGCCATTTTATGACCTAGGACCGAGTATCCACAAGGTCTCACAGTGGGTGCAGGGGAAATTTCTGCTTACCTGTGCATCCACTGCATTACACTTTGAGCCTAACATGTATTATTTTGCGGACGTATAAAATCTTTTAAATTCATAATCTTTTAAATCAAAACATGTAGACAAAGGACAAGGTTCATTTTCCTAATTTTTAATAAGGTATGGACCTGATTCTGTGGTTTGTGGTCCAACAGTCGTACAGAGTAGAAATTGCCGCCAAAGAAATTATCGAATTTCGACCGTAATTTATTTAAAAGTACAAAAAAATAATTTAAAATTACAAGAAATTTAAAATACAAAATATAACAACTTTAAACAATATCCATTTAAATTTAACCAAATTAAATTAAAACCCTTTTACAATAAGAACGTTTAGTGTATACTTTTGGGTTTTCCAATTTTTATTATGTTCTTATATAAATTTAATCCTCCAACTTTACGTCAGCCACCTCGTCAACAGAAGACGCCATTTCGCAAAAAGGCTGAGCTATTACGAATTGATAAAATTATTTAGAATGAGTCACAAATGCGAAATGTTATATTGTATGTTCATACTCGTATTTCTTTAACACAATGTAGCCTATGTTATGATTGTAGCTCCAATGGGTCGGCTCCACCGGGGAATCACTACACTCTCACAGAATAACAGCATAAAGTAGCGGTTAATGTTGCTGTGTTTCGTATGGTGAGTGAAGATAACAGGAGACTTACTAGAAACGAGGCTTTCTATCTTAGTTCTTAGGGGTGACAACGCATCTGCATTCTTATTCTTAATCGACGATGGATGTAGAATGTAGATGTCTATAGATCACAACATCCAATCCACTTATTATCAGGTAGTTTGGGTGCTCGTTTGTCAGGCTCGGGTTTGCTCGGGTGCCTTATTCTGCAAAAAAATTAAATCGAAATATAATCGTTGGTACGCCTTGACCAAAATGACCCATGTTAGCAAATACGTAATAGGTATAATATGTTGTTTTAGTGCCAAAAAAGATTTTTATAGCATAAGGTTACAAACGAGCACACAGTTCACCTAATGGTAAGTGGATGATGTGGCTGGCCAACAGACATCTACATCTACTATCAAATGAAAATCGTTGTGTAGATGCGTTTTCACTACTGTTTGTGCGTATATTTATAAAACAAAATGCCTCGTAACCAGTAAAAAAGGGTCTCCGGTCCTCTACAGTCATTTACGAAACACAGCATCATTAAGCTACTATTTTACGCTGGTATTCTGTGAGAGCGTAGTGGTCGTGGATAATCACAAAATTGAACCCGATAGGTGGCGCTGTAGTAAAGTTATTAATACATTTTATTCCTATGCTGTAAAATAATTACGGAGCGAAAGTGATTCAAAAACCGAAAAGGACAGTACAACGTCTGCCGAGTCAGCTAGTCTTATATATATATATAAGAGATTTCCACCTTTGTACTGACTCATCACGATATCTCTGGAACCATAAGGCCTAGAGACTTGAAAATCACCAAGAACGGATTTTATGAAATTCCACCCACAAAGGGCAGTGCTGGGGCGTTAATAATTAAAAATTAAAAATGTTGTACAACCGACTTCAATATTAATTATTAAGAATAACTCAAAAACTATTGGTAAGACCTTGATCAAATTTATATGGGACCACATGAGAAGCACCAGCTTTCAAATAAAAAAAATCATCGAAATCGGTTCACCCAAAAAAAAGTTATGAGGTAACACACATAAAAAACATACAGTCGAATTGAGTACCTCCTCCTTCGTGTCTCCTTCGTCGGTAGAAAATAAAAAAAATCTCTATATATATAAAAATCTATTGCTGTCTGTTACTCTCGATAAAACTCAAAAACGCCTCAAAATTTTTGTGTGTGTCTGAGTGGGTCGCTAGATAGTTTAGATTCACAATTGGACCCGGTAGGTGGCGCTGTTGTCGAGATCTAGAAATCACCCGTGCGAAGCCGGGGCGGACCGCTAGTATTATATAGATTTATTTCATATAGATTTTCTCATATGGATCATTATGGATTATTTGCCGTGTGGTGGTGACGTAAGAGTATATTCGTACATCAATAACCCCATTCGTTCTATGGATATCGTAAGAGAAATGCTAGAAAAATTATAAAAGAAAGAGAGAAATGATAGAACATTTCTGTTCACATAATACTGTATGTAATGCCTTAGTTTTGTTACCACGCCATTGAAAGAACCACACTATTATCTACATATTTACATATTTTGCCTTTACTTAGCAAAGGTTACAACAGCTAGTGTGGTAGTATTTAAATTTTACTTATAGCTGTATTTAAACTAAAAACTACTTTGTACAAATGCTTAATTTATTGCGCCTTATATCGAAAAGCCTTAATACAACCAAAAATAACAAAGAAAAATCTGTTTTTACCCTACTTTTATCACATTTTATTTCGGTTAAAGTAATTTATATACTTACACATAAATGATAACATTAGTGTCTCAAAATGAAAATTTTTCGAGCATAACTATTGAAGTTCTCGAGTTATTAAGGTCTGAAAGGATCGTGAAACGTCTAAATATACATATTTTTGTTACAACGATGGTACAAAATAGGGTATTTTACACCATGTAAAAAATAATCAAAAAATATATATTTATGATAGGTTTTGTAAAAAGTAAACGAGAAATATTGATTTCTATTCATAATTTTTTTTATCTGTGCCACAAATCTCCAAAACGCTATCCGCCATATTAGATTCCGTCGTGACGTCACTGGTTAAGTAAACTAGCTAATGTGCTGTGTGTTATTTTGAAATTATTCAAGTTATCATCACAATTGTTAACCTTTATTCTGTATTTTATTGAAATGGAAGACCATCATGGAAGACGGATTCGTAAAAGCAGAAAGTACTCGTACTAATCTACCAAGGATAAATAAACAAATTTTTATACATACAAAATTTTTGCATGCAATCCCAATTTTTGTTCTACCGAGGTTGAGGAATGTTAAATCATCAATGTTTATACAATAACACAATACCGGGTCAGAGTGTATTTTGATAATACATAGTTATGTTTATCTATGACTACAATCATTAGCAATCATTAGCTATAATATCTAAGATAACGTAATCTACTACAAAATTTGACTTGTAATACCTATCATCTCATGATGTTTTGTTTTGTATAAACGATAATTAAATATAAGTCATACTTACATCGAAATGATCTTCACAGAAGTATAGTCTAGTTTTTGTAGACAATGTATCCCGAATATCTTCTTGTCAGTTTTAACTATGTATTTCTCATATTTAAATCAGTTGGAATCTGAATCCATAACTTCACCGGCGTTCTTATGCTCGTATTTTTGCATTCAGGCACTACACACCAATGATAAAGATGATAACTCATTATTAAACATCCAAAAATATCCTATTCCTTTGCAAATTCAGCAAAATCCTAGGACAGTGACGTCATGAGCTTAACAGCATGGCGGCTAGCGTTTTCGCGCGAAATTTTAAAACGATAAATTAAAAGTAATTTTTATGGCACTATTCGGTTTTAAAAAAGTTTTAGTGGTTCATTATCACTCTAGGATTAATTTAAAACACTAGTTGAAAATGGGTGTGATACCCTATTATCTGATAGGTGGCGTTAAATTATATAATTTAACTTAGAGTAGTTACATACCAAATGTACACCATTGTTGACCAAAATGACACATATTACTACGTTTTTATTAAGTCACTTTCTTGTTTGTTTGTCTGTCTGTCGTTCCGGGTGGAATCTTGCAACTCAAATTTCGAGCACTTCCTGATGAGCTAGACTTGAAATTTTGAACATAGCTCAGAATCGGATGAAAAAAAAAACGTGGTGTATTAATTCTTTTTTTAGTACAAAGTTAAAAAAAATCACTTGTTTACAATAAAACATTTATGTTGGTTTAGTGACAAAACAGAAATTTTCGAAATCTGGACCTATTGTTTAGCTATTGATTAATTTTACATATGCATATATTTTAGAAATGGGCAGAACAACATCTGCTGTGTCAGCTAGTATGATAATTATTCGGCTAAAGATTAAAAAGTTCATTGCAAATGGACATTTTGTAGAACGTCGGCCTACGACCAAAACTAAACCTAAGTTTAGTCGGCTAATCTAAAGTTTATTTTTAATTCTATAATTAGCCCTAACATTAATGCTATTTCACAAAATATTTACTATAGCGAACAAGTCACACGTCAAATGTATTATAATAGAAGACCTAGTTCGAAGGTAGAATAATCTCTTAAACCTTGTTGTTTGTTGTTCTTCTAATAATCTTAACACTACATTAGTGAATTTGGCGTAAATTTTTTTCCTTTTTTTTTTAATTAGAAGTCAACTGCTGAACATAGGCTTCTCTCATAGATTATTTCATAGGGGAGATATTTGTCATAGTTGCCACACTTGGCAGGCAGCTTGGCACCCGTAGTTCTATATTTAGTTGTTGTTGTTGTTAGGAAGACGCTATGTCTCCTCCTCTCTATCTCCTGGTTTGATTCCCTCGGTCGCCTCTTACGAAACCCACGTGATGATATGGAGTAGTGGACCGCTACAACACGGTTAGATATGAATGTACCTATAGGTAATTTATGTGGTTTTCGTAATAAGTAATTATAAAAAAAAATTTCCGCTTCAAGGCATAGACCTGTTCTCAATACTGTGAAAGGAATGTAGTAGGCATGTGGGATTTTGGAGTTAGATACTGTTGTGGGTAAGTTAAGGAAACCAATTTCGAAACAGATTATTAATCAAAACATAGATTTTGTGTTGAAATGATGATTGAGAATCATTAAAATAATCCGTTCCACGATTATTTTTAATGTTTGATTTCACTTCTTCACGTCGGCCAATACCTCTTACAGGCTATCAATAATCTGGCTATCTATAAAGGGCTCGTAAACAGGCTAGATTTGTGGCAATCTTTAGCTGCAATTGTACAACCGTAAAGTTGCCGTCTATGCAACAGAGTACAATGTTGTTTAGCTTATAGGGCTCAATGTTGCTTCACGTTTATGAACTCAATTGCTCAGCGGCACCAAGGATCAAACAGTAGTTATTTGTACTGAGAGATTAAAACTTTTTAAACTATATCGTGGCTAACGCGGCTTATCAAAAATAACCGCTTGTCGTTATTTGTGCGGTTTTTAGGAGCTATCTACTTGTTATTAAAAAGATATATCAACTAATAAAAAATATATTAAATTTCTACATAATCTTGATTCCATAATAGCCAATTCAATTTTTTTTAAAAGGAGTAATTGTTTGATTAATCTCCTTACAACGAAACCACATAAATGTGAAATAATTATTGATAACATGCATCTCCTCTTAAAGTAAGCAATATTTTATTTTGCGATTGACACTATAGGATAGGCAATTTATTAATGTACATTTTGGGTTTTTTTTATAGAAGAGGGGACAAACGAGCATGCGGCTCACCTGATGGTAAGTGACTACCGCCGCCCATGAATAACTGCAACACCAGGGGAATTGCAGGTGCGTTGCCGGCCTTTTAGAAAGGAGTAAGCTCTTTTCTTGAAGGTCCCTAAGTCGTATTTGTCCGGAAAAATCTCCGGTGGTAAACAATTCCACAGAAAAGTTGTACGAGGAAGAAAACTCCTAGTAAAACGCACAGTGGTGGACCGCCAAGCATCCAGATGATGAGGATGGTATCGTGAATTTTGACGCGATGTGCGTTCGTGAAATTTGGCGGCTGGAATTAATCCGAACAATTCCTCTGCGCACTCCCCGTGGTAAATTCGATAGAAAATGCAAAGGGATGCAACATCCCTACGCAGCGCCAGTGAATCGAGCCGATCAGAAAGAACTCGGACGTCGACGATTCGAACCGCTCTGCGCTGAATGCGGTCAAGTGGAAGGAGCTGGCACTGGGGTGCCCCGGCCCAGAGATGAGAACAGTATTCCATGTGAGGCCGAATTTGCGCTTTGTAAAGTTGCAAGCGATGTGCCGGCATGAAATACTGTCTCGCTCTGCTGAGCACGCCAAGATTTTTAGAGGCCAATTTGGCCTTCCCTTCCAAGTAACTACGAAACTGCACGCTATTCGATATGTCGACGCCGAGGATTCCAATGCTAGCTGAGGCAGCAAGGGGAGTGCCTTGAAACTGAGGAGATACGACAAAGGGGTTCTTTTTAGCGGTAAACGCGCAAACTTGTGTCTTCTGGGGATTGAACTGGACTAAATTTAGTCGCCCCCAATCCGAGACTTTGTTAAGCAAAGACTCGACTTCAGACACAAGTTTGTCCCGGTACTCGGCGACGTTTTCCCGAGAAATATTGGCACGGCCGGTATATAAGGCATCACCACTGCTGTCGTCTGCATAGCAATGAATATTACCAGTTTGCAACATATCATTGATATGCAGGAGAAACAGCGTTGGTGATAGCACGCAGCCTTGTGGAACACCAGCGTTGATAGGCTTGTAATCAGAGCATGCACCGTTCAAAAGACCAAAATTTGATTTTATAAAGAAATAATTTTAAAATCTGGGCGTGTTCACTGCCCGCGAAGTAGCGGGAGTCAATGAACGGCAAGCTCTCGGGGGTGAAACTTGTGTCGTTTGTAACCGCGTCGGTCAGCGTCAACCATGCTCGTTCACGTCACATTATCAGTAGATAATATTATTATTTAATCTATTTTCATAAAATAGTCTATTGATGTTGACAAAATAATACTACGTTCGTACAGTAGGTGGCGTCTTAGCAGATTTCTTACGAGATAATATATTGTAGTGAGAGAGCGCGGAGTGGCAAGGCAGAGGCGGACCGAATGCTCAAGGTCGTTCGCTAAGAGAAGCGCCTAGAATGAAAAGATTCGGAGGTAGGCTTGATGACATTATCAGAGACACGAGGATAAACGGGAAAAACCAGTCCACCACACCTGAACCTCAACAGAACTTACATGTTATTGCATTGATGATGGGTTCGAATCTAGAGTCGATTACATGCTAACTAGGTATCCGACCGCTAAACCAGCTAGGTTTACATTGCTTAATGTTATTTACATTATAATTAATTCTATGAACAAGTCATAACTTCGTAGATTTTGACTGCGGATCGCAATTTTGATCCCGATAAATATTAGTATGGTGTTTAACAGCACTCAACGTAACCCCTCTTCGCCTACGAGCCCGTGAACATGATTGCTTCAAAACCTTTGCCTTAAAATTAGGCTTATTTTCTACAAGTCTCTTTAAATTTAAGTTGTTATATACTAAGCAGACGTTTAATATTCAACATTTTTGGTTGTTACAGACAATGAACGGAGAATCAAAGCGAATAATAGAGAGTACAATGCACAGTTTCGCTATGCGGTAAGTTAAAATGTTTATTACTTATACATCTCTTTACATACTCGTATATGAAAATCAATGGCTGTCCGTTAGTGTCGCTAAAACTCGAAAATGACTGGACCAATTTTGATGAATTTTTTTGTGTGTGCTTGAGTGGGTCCCTGGATGATCTAAACGATTCACAATTGGACCCGGTAGGAGGCGCTGTTGTCGTCATCCAGAAATCAACCGTGCGAAGCCGGGGCGGATCAATTAGTAATAATTATATTTATATCGTAATGTATTTTATGAGCTGCAAATAGAACGTAATAAATTATATACGATAAAACTTTTAATCTTGCAAAGTTATTAACGGCGGTGATTTCACTTAACAAACCGTTTTACTCATGGCCTATAGTTATTAGTTAATTCTAATTTACTTCCACGGTTATTTTGAGGTGACTACCAGAAGCAACAGTATCATTAGGGCCAAAATTATACTTTATTAGCACCCACAATAAGTCTAAAGAGTGAAGTGAATATAGTACTTTTGTCATTTATTTTCATAATTTTTCAAAGTGGTTATTTTATTTCAAAACTATGTATAATAATAATAAATAACTGCGGGTCACCAAACAGCAGTTTTTTACTATTATTATTAAGTTATTTACGTGGAAGGTGCTGCTGCCCATCTTCTGTATCAGTTTCCCTGTGACGTCTCTTACAACACCCACAGGATACGCCAATAATCAGGGTCCACCTCATGCAGGCGAGATTCCCACGTGACATGTCAAGAGTCCTTATATTACACACATAATTTTAAAACCAGATTTAAATAATAATTAAAAATTATATATTTGGAGTATAGTGGACCCCCGGTAATCCGGCCCCTGTCTAATCCGGCACCCCCTTTAATCCGACATGCCTATAACATGTAGGTACAGTCGAGTCGCGTTATGATTCCGCCATGGGGGGAGGTATTCTTCCCGAATACGTGGACTGGTTGTAACTAGTTAGCACCACCAATAATTTTTCTTGACGCGTTTTGTCTTAGTTTGAATATGACTATGGTAGCGACCTAGCGGGCGTTCATTATTTACTGTTTAGGTATTCGTTGTGCATCACATAATTTGTTTTATTTTTTATTATCTTATAATTGATATAATTTGTCGGGTTACAAGGTACTCTTTTCAAAAAGTTCCAAAGGAGGCTGTGGCAGTACCTACTCTATAGTCCGACAAATTTGGTAATCCGACACCGCCATGCAAATCATTTGTCGGATTACCGCCGGTCAACTGTATTTAAATATTTTTTTTTATTAACAGAACAACTATATCAAGACGTCGAAATACTCGATAATAACGTTCCTGCCATTGAATCTGCTGGAGCAGTTCCAGCGGCTTGCAAACTTTTACTTCCTGTGCCTGCTGGTGTTGCAGCTGATCCCTGCCATATCTTCGTTGACGCCCATCACCACAGCAATCCCGCTTATTGGGGTACTTGCGCTTACTGCCGTTAAGGACGCCTACGACGATTTTGTAAGTAATGTACCTTTCATTTGATTATTTATTATATAGATAGATATATTGCCACGTGGAATGGATACTTGCCAAAGTTGCCAAGCTTGGGAACCGCAGTTTTTAATTATATTAGATAGAGCCAGAGACAGTATGGAGCTTTTTATCAGGCAGGTGCTGCTGTCCATTTCGTCTTTCTTTGTGTACCCAATTAAATTATTTACTACTTACATTAATTCAATTATTTATTGCAGCGTATCAAAATTCTACTGCTAAACATAGGCCTCCCCCACCAGATTGCCTCATGGGTAGGATACTTGCTATCTTGGGTTGGCAAATGCAGTTTATTATATAGAGCTGTTCTCAGGAAGATGCTGCGGTCCATCTCCTCTTTCATTTTCCTACCGCTTACCGCATCCACGGGATGATATGGGGTAGTGGATTTTCTTACCCAATGTACCTATCTATCTACCTAATATTTACCTAAATATTTCACTTAATAGACCTTTCTCAGAAATTAATCTAAGAAAATTTTCAAAATTATCTGCAAATACTAACCTTGGAATGAAATTATTGAAGCAGACGTTGTTTTGCCCTTTCCGTTAGGTGGCGCGATGAGTTTCACTCTGGACTTTTTAAAGTGTAAAAATAAAATTTATTAATAACTCGAAAGCCACGCCATCATCTATCATGTCCAGATTTGTAATTTTAGTTTTTGGTACACTTAACTACACTGAGATATGCGTCGTTGCGCCTGTTAATAATCGTTTAACTTCGAAATGACATTATGCTAGGAAGCGATAGGTTTCGCTGTAGTCAATTTGAAAACCAATTTTATATTTATAGACCAAAATGACTCATTCACATTAAATTATGTTCGTTGGTTAGTAGGTATAGTTAATACTATAATACAGTATATGAATTATGAATCCGGTGTGTAGGAACGGCTGACTTGTCCGTTTCACCTCTTTGGCATGCATTGAACGCTTATTACATTGTGAGTTGCTATCATAAACACATAGAACGGTATTATACAGATGGGATTCATGCCAGGAAAGCATTTATGGCACTTCATGAATATACACGAGCATATTGGAAATTTCAATCGATATTGTTTGTTTAAAAAAAATAGGTACTAAGAATAGAATTTACAAACAATTTCAAACAGAGGAGGCTAAACTAGATATTTCACGTCGCTATTAACAATACATAACTGGCTACGAGATATTCAAACTAAAAATGAGTGATATCTGTTAGCGCGTGATTTTTCGTAAGTAGTTAGTTACATTACAATGCAGTCTCATAATGAAAAGAGTGAAACAAAAGATGTGTTTCGAGCGCATTGCGCATGTTTTTTCGTACTCATGTCTAAAAAGCGTAAATCGAAAAAAAGACAAAATATTTTAAAAGTATTCCAATATTGTCCATCCCAGCCAGCACCAACGAAATTATTGCTTAAAATTTCAGTGCTGATGATACTATGCATGCACGTCGCCGCTACACTTCACGTAATAAATTATAGTAAAAAGAAAGTAATGATTAAAAATATATTAATTTTAAATTTAGAATTTGTGTATAAAGCTCAAAAAATTACAGACATGGGCTGATTGATTGATTGACCTACGTAAAATATTATTTTTCTAGTCTGGATAAATTCTGATCTTGCCACATAAAGTTATAATTATGCTAGTGTGAGCTTTTCTGCATACTTTTTTGTCAGTAAGATATTTTTTTATTGCGTAAAATAAAAGGTACAAATTAAACATAAACAAATATACGTTTGATAATAACGGATGCAAGCGGCTCAGGGCCGTGTTTTATGGCATACATTGGGGGAGACCAACCTTCAGCAGTAGACTTGTAATGGATTTTATGACGGTGATGAGGATAAAATATAAGTTATACAATAAAACAACTAGAACAAACATCTCTCTGTTGTACTAAGTAGTGTAGTTAATATTTTATCTTCCCTAGTAAATAATGTACGCCCATTTTAATCCTTACTTTGAGGTGTTTCACATCAAAGAATGTGAATCAGATTCGGTATTGGCCCGAAAGTCCAGCCCTAGGGCATTAGTACCGTGGTTGCCGTGGCCCAGTGGCCCATAGACATAATAATAATTCTTTATTGACATTGACACTTTGACATTTTTTATAGTTCACATAGTTTTTACAAATATATACAATACATCATGAGGACCAATTTGAAATGGGTAGAATCCTGAGTCTCCTAGCTAGGTTACTTAGTAACCTGTATTTAGGAGATACAGTCCTAACCCCCTTTTGATTAGGAATACATAGTTGTATTGTTTAAATTAATTTTAATTTTTGCAAGAAAAGAAATAAAATTTTAAAAGGACATAATAAAGTGACCTCTCTCTCTCTCTCTCTCTCTGAGTAGATAAACGGAACAGAGACAAAACTTCTTAAGAACGTGCAAAATTGTTACACTTTTTCCTTTATCTGCTTATCTAAATCCACTGTTGTAGTTATAATCTCCTTCAAATTGCTCAACTATTTGCTCTAACTCGTTACGCGTGGTTTGATTGGCTAGCGCAGAATTTTGAAAGTATCCCAACAGATATTAACCGACATTTTAGAATAAACTAACTGCACTTTGTCGGTTGCCAAACCTTAGATTATTATTCAGTACTGAGTGAATAAATATGCCCCTCTATTTCAAATATTGGCGCGGAAGTAACTTACGTCGGAGTTGGTAAGCGTTTGTTAAATAAATATATCCATTTCCAGCCTTTGTTGCGCTAGTTATATTATGTACCTAGTTACAACTTTACGTTCGTTCGATTAACAAAAAGGAGACTAGACAAAAACTGGAATATCTCACAGTGTGAAAGCCAATCGCGGGATATAATTTATATTTCGGGATATAATATATATTATATCCCATAGTGAAAAGTCAGCCTAACTGTTACCGCTACTTTTTACTGGATCGTGGTGTATATGTATATTGCACTCGTTTAGAGAAAACATTTAAGCAACTTTTAAAGAACCCATTAACCTGAAATATGTTATTTGATGCTGGTAAGTAATTTGATATTTTGTGGTATAGGTTTCTTTTCAAATTTTAATCATATCATGGAAGTAGTATTATACATTATTATACAGAAACAATATAAAGAATATTTATTGGACAAAAAGTTAATGGAAAGCTAACAACAAGACTTCAACAACTTCACTTGTTTTTAATATTCATCTTACAATACAACTTCTAGAATGGAATCTACTCATTTAGCTCTATTCATGGTTAAGTTATATCTCTATCTTATTGTCTATCATTCGTCTCCTATACAGCATATTTTTATGAAAAGTTGTATAATGTAAGTTCAAGATTTTTCCAACACGCCATCATTTGGATACAGTATACTGCGCAAAATAGCAGCAATAAGTTGCTGTGTAACAAATAGTAACGAACGATAATCGAAAACTTTCAACTGATCGTGACCGAGACATTCAATTTAGTCCTCAGAGGGGACATAGCACTTACGGAGGCAGGTGTCTATAAGCCACAGCATCTACTTATCGTCAGGTGGACTGCGCTCGTTGTAACCCTATGTATTTATACGTGGTAGAGCCATGCTGCAGCCATGTTAATTGTATAGTTGTAGCACGAATGGGTCGGCTCGACCGGGGAAGGACCACGCTCACGGAATACCATTTACCAGCGTAAAATAGCAGCTTAACGCTGCTGTGTTTCGTATGGAGATCCGGAGACCCTTTTCACTGTAAACGAGGCATTCCATCTTAGTCCTCACGGGTGACAACGCATCTGCATTATGATTCGTAATCGAGGATAGATGTAGATGTCTATGGGCTACAGCAACCACTTACCATCAGGTGGAATGTGTGCTCGCTTGTCACCCTTATCCTATTAAAAAAATGTATAAAAAAGTTACTCTGTATTCGTAGGACGTATATTATACATTTTTCTAATGAAATATTACCTATGTTCTTCGGTTCTTGTTATTGTCCTTTGTGATATGATATTACTAAGTATGTATATCACATTATCTATTTCAATGTTAGTTAACAATAATATTTTATGTCAATAAAGAATAGCAAATGACAAATAATATGGGAAATGCCAAGAGAAATTATTTTTTACATAATATATTATTATCATTATAATCTTTAAAAGGACCGTTTAACGCATAATCTGATTTTCAACTTCAAATAACAAATCACGTGCTTACATTGATATATCCAAACAATTTGCAGTGTCCACATGACGCAATTACCAGCCATGGGCCATCGTCAATGGACTGCGTAATCTAGCAGAGGATTTTGGGCGTGACCTCATTTTGGTGCCTCATTCCGAGGGGACATAATTTTTTTCCATTGTATTACTTAATCGTTACATTAACCTTCAATTAAAAATAAGAGGTATATATAATAGATGTACTATTCTAAATTTAAAATAAAAAGTGTTTATGGCGGTTCTATGTAGCCTTTTTTGGTGATATTAGTGATCTATGATATCTCTGTTACGAACAAATCTATTGTAACTAATTTTATGCGATGGTATGACGTATACATATATGGAGAGGTTTAAAACGATAACAAAAATTATGTTCGAGGCATAGGTACGTCCATAGTTTAATTTTAATTCTCGACAAAGACTAAAAATTATATGTTAATATATTTGGTCCCAAAATATACAAAATTTAGGCAAAAATAAAATATCATTTACAGAGTTTATACCGCTATCTATCGTCCGTTTCCATAATAGCTTTCAATTCGTCACGTAGTGACCAATGCAACTTATTTATCTTGTCGTCCATAGGGATACTTGCTGTAATCAAAATTTTCAGAACGGAAGCGATCAAGCCAAAAATTTTGGTGACGGTGCCTTTATTGTTCATACACCTCGTTAATATTGCGTGCCGTGTGCAGCAATGTCGCCACACCGGAACGCATATTATTAAATTTTATCTTTTTTAATTTATCAATGATCGCAAATTCAAAAATATAAAATTATTAAAATACAAACGGAATATAAGTGAACCACTGATTTTTTTAAAGCAGTGTCATGTTTATGCGACTATGGCATCATCATATCTTAACGTGACAAGTGGTAAATTTAAAAATGTTGTACATCCGACTTCAATGTAAATAAAACGAGAACGTCATCAATGTTATCGAAGTCAATTAAATACGCATTAATGATAATTCAAAAACTACTGGTCAGATCTTGATCAAATTTATATGGGACCACATCATCGATCACTAATTATTGATCGATGGACCACATGAAAAGCGCCAGCTTTAAGCTTTAATCAAATAAAAAAATAATCATCAAAATCGATTCACCTAGAAAAAAGTTCTGAGGTAACACACATAAAAAAATACATGCGAATTGAGTATGTCCTTCTTTTTTTCAAGTCGGTAAAAATGAAATGTGAAACATTAATTTGATTTGAAATTTCAAGTCGAATACAACATATCGAACTTAAAGTTGAAACTTGCTGGAATTAGAAAAAGGGCAATTTCCTAGGCAATGCCCTAATATATTATATTTTATTTCTAGAAACATGCAAATGAGTAAACTTTATCTACGTTAACACCAATCAGTGTAAGCTACAATTATTACAAATGTCCCGAACAAATAAATGCAAATGAACAACACATTTACTTAGTCGATTAGTCGTGTTCGTGTTTTGCTAATTTCGATCATTGTTTACGACGTAAACATGATAATGCAAAAGGTGGTGCTTACAATGCATGCACTTGGTCACTTTACATAATTTAGTTGTAATTACTTCACGATCCATTACAGCCTATAAAAGTCAAGAACATAAGCCTCCCCCATAGATTGACTCATTGGGGAGATCTAACCATAGTTGCCAAGAAGTTCTTATCAGTAAGATGCTGCTGCCTCTTATCTGTTTCATTTTCCTTTTCATGTCGCCTCTTACGATACCCACGTGACGACATGGGGTAGTCTTAGTCTAACACCACTACAACACGGTTATTTTGTGTAACAACTTCACGATACTTTGCCGTAATTATACTATCCGTAACAAATAATAGGTTACGAAAGTTGTAACGATGCATTATCCACTTACCTGTGTCGTAATGTGCATGGAACCGACGATACTATTGTCACAGCTTGGCTATATAATTTTAACAGCAACTGGAGTATTTCCTCCTTCGTTCCATTTGTTTGTTTTATTGTTAAATTCTGAACATAAATAAATGGTGACTGCATTATTGCAAAAACATTTTTACGTGTGATAAAACATAATAATATTGACCAGTTGATAACAGATCGCTCAGGTTGTTAATTGGTAACGTTACTCTGGAGAGTTTGGTTCACGGCGATCACTTCCTTTCTTCTTATCGGAAGTTTACTACGCAGGATATAAACCCGCTGTAGTATCAGACTCCAAACTATCACAAAGTTCTTATGAAAATTTGTATTACATTATAAAAATTACATAAATACAAGTTCATCTTCGACAGAGTTTTAATTCCAGAATTCAGAACTCTGAAGTCAGTTCCGTTAATGTTTTGATTTAGGATCACATTCGCTCTAAGCTAAATAATTAAATATTAGTTTATTATTAATGAACATTAAAATAAAACACCACCACGTGTATTACGTACCACGTAGATCTGAATTACAGTTCAAAATTGTTTTGTAACGGCTGACCTTTCTAGCCGCACCCTTTAGATTCACCCGCTCCTAAGCTATTATAATATACTCATAAAAAAATAGTACATATATTATACTGACCTGTAGAGTAAATCAGGCCTTGAGAACGATTACGACCAAGCAACATGATTGTCGGTATACATGGTAATACATAATATTACATAATGTATTTTCTTATTTCATAAAAAATAGCCATTAAAATTTATGTGGAGAATATTTTAAAAGAATATTGAGACAAGTTTTAAAATAAAATTAAAGGATAAAACTGCTTCACAAAGGTATCTTACATGTATAGGTATTTTTGAAAATTCATTTTTTCGTTACTGACCACCTAAATCCGGAAAGTCCTTGATGCTTCGCTTAAATTTAATAGCTAACTACTCGTTACATTTTAAGACCTATTATAATAATAACGATAGAGTAAGAAATAACAGTACCACCCACTAACGTGACCTAATGATCCTCCCACGTTCACTCACTTCCCCTGCTTCTCTCGGTTTCTCACATGCGTGTGTATGAAATTGACTATCTTTAACTATTGTACAGGTACGTTAAGCTGGCGAGATCAGCACTACTCGTTGGACAACGACAAAATCCTGCTCCGCGGCTGCGTGCTACGGAACACGTCGTGGTGTTACGGTGTGGTCGTGTTCGCCGGGAAGGACACGAAGCTCATGCAGAACTCCGGGAAGACCAAGTTCAAACGTACCAGCATTGATAGGCTACTTAATTTTCTTATTATAGGGGTAAGTGCCAAGAATTGTACAAACGTTTCAGCCGGTCATTTCGTAGAGAACATGGCCGACTTATGGTATATTTGGAACCAAATAAAAACAAAACCAAAAACTTATGAGTAAGAGAATGGCATAAAATTATAGTCTAGTACTGTCACCGTTAAAGCCTATCAAAAGTTCACTGCTGAACATGGGCCCCCTCATAGACTGCCTTCCCAAGGTTTCGGAAAAAATCCTGAATAACCCTACATAATATTATAGGTTGCACAACAAACTTATCGGAATTGCGTAATTTTTTGTAATGTTTTAAGTATTTTGCTAGACTGTAAACTGTAGAAAAAGTAAATACTGTTTTCCAAGCTTATCATCAAAAGGAAGGAAAAGTAACAGTTTGAATGAATGAGATGAATGAAAAATTCTAATAGCGCGATCAATTATTACAAAAAGTGTCATTAATTTAGGTTCTATAAAAAAATATGCTGAGGGCTGATGGTACAGAACACTAATCGTGCAAGTAAAGCTTGCTTCTATAGTTAGCATAACCGACTTTTTTTTTATTTAACCGTTAATTATTAATTTTTTCTTTGTTGTATGATCTGCGCATTTTTATATAGGTACTAGAATTTCATTCTTTATACATTAGCATTATGAAGTCACAGCTGCACATAAAATCTCTCAAAGGGTGAAATAAATCACGATATTGATATGCCAATTTGCATTTATCGGCTTCATCAGCGGTCGGTTTAAGAGGCCAGATCGGTTAATGGGTTTTACAAGCTAAATGACCAGCTTATTTTCATTTAACATTAGTAATACTGCAGTATGTGTGGTAGCGGTATAAAGCAGTCCATCAATCCATTTTGTCCCGAAAGTGTCGTAAGCGCGACTAAGGACTATGAGAGAAGGTGGAAAAACCTCCCATAGATGGCAATATATCATATCGTATGTGACAGATGTGTGTACTCAGACTAGTGCAGGAAGCAGTATCAAAGGTGCGAGATTCAGATATCTCACACATTTTTATTGTGAAATATATACAGCAAAACATCACATCCTACACTGTAAGAAGCCCATTTTCAGATTAGGACTTTTACAGGCAGATAAAGAAGAAAGTTATAACACGTTTAATTTCATAACCATACACAAAACATTCAAGCCATTTAAAAAATAAACTGTTTTTATAATAATATTAAAAATAAAACCGGATACCTTATAGATATAGTGGCCCCTTATACGCATAATCTACAAACCACGATAGCTAAAAAACTCTAAATATGCAGAACTTAAAGATGAAGTAACCCGACTCTATCACCTTAAAAAAGTAAATATAATACCCATTGTACTATCTACAACAGGTGTGATACCGAAGCAATTACACCAATCTATAAATACCGTAAATTTAACACCTAACACATACAAACAGTTACAGAAAGCAGTCTTACTACATGCAGAATAGTTAGGAAGTTCCTGCAAATTGTTGAACAGGCCACACCTATACATAGGCAAATTGCCTCACAACCTAACACACAGGTAACTGAGAAGCTTAAAGGATATGATCAAATCTAGCACTAATATGCACTTGGCTTAGGCTCGTGCTATTAGTAAACCGGTAAAAGCCGAGATCTAAAACTAAATAAATAAATAATAATAATAATAATAATCTTTATTTGCATAAAACATGGTAAATACTAAATACATAATATATAGCATGCAAATTAAATGTATGAGTTCAGTAAACTATAGAACAACGTGTTTTACGTGTACAGATAGTATTCTTCCTGCTGTCGATGTGCGTGTTCTGCACGGTGGCGTGCGGCGTGTGGGAGTGGCTGGTGGGGCGCTACTTCCAGGTGTACCTGCCCTGGGACACGCTGGTGCCCGCCGAGCCCGCCTCGGGCGCCGTCGTCATCGCCTTCCTCGTCTTCTTCTCCTACGCGATCGTCATGAACACCGTCGTGCCGATATCGCTCTACGTCTCCGTCGAGGTGACACGTCGCAATATTATTTTATTATTATTAATAATAATGTCCTCCAGACCGAATGACGGTCACGGCGGTTCAGGTGCCCGAGTGTATGCAACAAGCACAGATGCAGCACGACACGACCGGAGAGAGATCAGGCGCAGGACTGTTTTTTGTGTTTTCCAAGGCACCGAGGCAAAACACTGCCAATTTTCTGACTCTGGACTGCTACTGAGAATTTCTTGACACATAAAAACTCAAAAACTGATTTTTTGGCCCGACTCAAACCCGGGACCTCATAATCAAAAGACTCGTTAACGGCCACTAGATCAATGAGGCAGCCAATTTATTTCAATAGCGGTAGACATACCACAACATATTTTAGATCAATGACACTTCAAGGTGAAACATCTATTTGTCCTTCTAATGAGGATAGACTCCGAGGAGTTATAACTTTTGTACTGTCTTAAGTATACACCTTTTGCCGTTTGGTGACAAATCAAACAAACAAATCCCTACAACTGGAGAATTAAATGTCCAGCTATGGACTTTTACGGACTAATAAAGAAGCACTCTACTGTTTTTCCTTAACCTCATTTTGTATCACTTTAATTAATTTATATTAACCTTGTTACAGGTCATAAGATTTGCACAGAGTTTCCTCATAAACTGGGATGAGAAAATGTATTATGATAAGACTGGCACTGCGGCTAAAGCGCGGACAACTACGCTTAATGAAGAACTTGGTATGTGAAAAAGTTAAAAAGGTTTTGTTGTAATAAGGCGCAGAGTGGTCACTCTCTCGGACACGTATTGGAAAGTGTATGCAGGACTTACTTAATTTCTCTGTCCCCATTAGCGGGCAATATATGAACACACGCTGAGCATCTAGCGTATGCTTGAACTATGAGACCTAAGATGAAATGTGTCACAGCCACCTCTATTATACAAGTACGCTGGACTGGCTATACACCGTGACATATTGAGGCGGTTTGATTTTCGCCATTTTGGCGCTGATAGCACAAGTGAACGTCCACGGAACTAATCATAGAGATAAGACAGTGTAACAAAATATTTTGATAAAAATTCTATACCCAAGCCTAATATTCTATTTATATATTTCAATATAATGCCATATGCACAATAAATAAATTTATCAATTAATACTTATGTCTTAGACACAAGCTTTATACTTCATATAAAACATAAATCGACGTTGCGTTAATCTATCTACATTTTTCTTGGTAACTATACAACGGGTTTTGTTTCGGAATTCACCATTGTGTATGTATGGTTCATTCGAGAGGTTTAAAAAGGTCTAGTGAGTAGGAAAAACTGGAATAAGTAACTACAAAATAAAATAAAATATATTTTTGTAAAGAATTTATTGTTAACCATTCATTTAGTACTCGTTATAGAGAAAACTAATAAGCTGCCAAAATATTATGCCTATTTCAACAATATCTGTAGGTATTACGTGGTAGAGCCACGCTGCAGCTATATTATGGTTGCAGCACGACTGGGTCGACTCGTCCGGGGTGGGACCACGCTCTGATAGAATATCAGCGTTAAATAGCAGCTTAATACTGCTGTGTTTCGTATCCACTTACCATCAGGTGGTCATACAGACCACCTGATGGTAAGTGGATACGCTCGTTTGTCACCCTTATTCTATATAAAAAGGTACAATTAGAATTTTACAAACTTTAAACTAGCGATGGGCGATTATTACTAAAACTAATCGAATTAGTCGATTGTTCAGTTTAGTCGATAACATTCGATAAAAATCCATGTTGGTCGATTGTTATCGACGGCGTGCGGCGAGCGACAATGACTGACACCGTTACCGTGTCAACTTTAACTACTAATTTGTAGCGCAGCGCACCCATTATGCGTACTACTAAATAAGTAGTTACAAAATATGGTGCGGCGGGCGTGCGGTGCGCTTGCGCTAAGTCTTTGCGCCACTACTTACGTTACGACTGCAGTTATTAGGTATGCGATTGGCGCCAATAGATTATTCAATTGTCGGTTTTGTATTGTAATCAAACCATCGATTGAGGGAACATCCATTCTAGACATGGCGTTAATGGTTAAATTTATTTATTTGTTAAAATTTATTTGTTAATTTTTTTAACAGATAAAATTAACAGTTAAAAATATTACTTTTGTATTGAATTTTTATTTTTAAATTGTTGATGTTAATTTCATTGCTTAAATTTTACGCATGAAATTTTAATTCAATAAACATTTCTTCATACTTTAATAGGTACAGGACTCTCTAGTATTAAAAGTCTTATTAATCTGTCAAGTCTTTGAAATACACATGAGGGAGTCCAAAGTCACCTTTGTAGAAAGCTCCAAAGAGTATGTAAATATTTAGAAAGGACCCCTCAGAACCAAAGAGTATATAATCACTACGTTTATTCAGAACCATAGTTAAGAGTGCTCAGAACAATACTTTTTTAAATGTTATTTATAACAATTATACAACAAAAATTTTATTAGAATTAGTTTCGTTACTAAATTACGCTTCTCTAAATTAAGAGAATTTACTTCAAATGACGAGGTCCCGCTTTTATCTACGCGTCGCGTTTACTTCACATACTTTAGTCTATTTCCTTCGCCGCGTGAGTGTAAGAGGCAAATATAAATTTAAAAAAAATTAAGTGGGTACAAAAGAAAGTTTGTTGTTAGTTTTTTATATAAAAGTTAGTATTTTTAATTACACTGTTTTAAAAGTTATTTGCTTATATTTTGCTTCGTAACAATTTTATACACTATAAAATTTACATTTCAAATACTGTGTCGTTCACGTATCACTTTATATTTAATAGTCAGAATTAACTGAAAATTAAATATAAAGTGTGAGTTATCACTATAAATCATGTAAAAACACAAATTTTCATATTCCACAAAGTCCAATATTTTGCGAAAATTACGTTTTATGTTATAATTTCGATATATAGTAAACATTATGGCAAAGTTGTTTTCAACAATAATTAAAAATTAAAAATTTTGTACAACCGACTTCAATATAAATTATTAAGAATAACTCAAAAACTATTAGTCAGACCTTGATCAAATTTATATGGGATCACATGTAAAGCACCAGCTTTCAAATAAAAAAAGAATCATCGAAATCGGTTCACCCAGAAAGAAGTTAGGAGGTAACACACATAAAAAAACATACAGTCGAATTGAGTACCTCGTCCTGTTTGAAGTTGGTAGAAAAATGGCGTTGGTCAAAGATAGCGTAATAAAGTATATTATGCCTATGATTTAATTTATTTTTTATTTTTTAGAGGCTCCTACTGAGTATATCGATATAATTATATTATATATTTCTTTTCTTTATGAAAATCGAGTGTTTCTATATCCTTTTTCTTTCTTCATAGTTATTTGACTTTAACATATAGATATTGAATTTTAACATATGGGGATTCGTCAGATTTGCCTTAGTTGTAGAAGTGACATACATATAATATTTGTTTTTTTATTTTCAGTAAACTTGTTTGGTTTTGTTATTTATAACTGTTTTAACCATTGAACTTGTTTACGCAACTTTTGTTTAATAACAAAAATATTTTTTCAAATAATAAAACTACCACTTCCCTCTCCTTACAGTTTCCTTCCACTGCTGGCCATAGCCATGGAAATAAAATTTTACTGCCACAACTATAGCCCACCTCGGCAACACTGCCCTAAACATCGCACGGAGCATCCGCGTTCCACCGAGATCAAATTTAGTAAAAATGTTCGTCTGTTTTTCCTCCCACATTTTTTTCTTATCACTATTACAACAAACACCGTTAAAGCCTATAAAAACCCCGCTGAACATAGGCCTCCACTATATGCCTCATAGAGGGTATATTTGTCATAGTTGCCACGCTTGGCAAGCGGGTTGGCAACCACAGTTTTTTTTATTTTTAGTCGTTATTAGGAAGACGCGGCTGCCCATCTCCTGATTTATTTCCCTCTGTCGCCTCTAGACATGAGTGATAAATAACATCACGGTGAAAAAGTTCCAAAATAACGTTGTTCCTTCGCGCCGCCACCATACTATTTTCTCCATTACTCCTGTCACTGATTTAACCAAACAAAATGAACTACGCCTCTACGGTAATTGATTATTTTTCAAAATATTTCATTTATCGACAAATCGTCTTGCAATCGTCGTTACTCTAGCGCTCCTTGACCTTCATACAAATAATTGTATATTTTAATTGTTGATATTTTTTTATTTTCGGATAAGAACATAGTAATGACTCTAAGTTATATTTACCATCATTTAAAAATTGTCTTTGGCCTGACCTACTATATTCTTTGGCTTGACCATAGTTCTGACTAAGTTTGTCCAATAAAATGTCAAGGTCTGAGAGGTTAAGCTAAGCGTATGTAAACGTTTATTAATTCAATATTTACATTATATTATGATTTTTAGGCATCGCGTCAAGCTATTCTAATAATCATGGTGAGGAACTACTAAATCGACAATCGAATGTGCAATAGCACAATTTTCGATTCAGTCGATTGGTTTTTTTTTTTGCAACATCCGCCCATCGCTACTTTAAACTACTTTAATACACGAGTTTTATGCTTTTACTCACAGTTTTAGTATATTCAGTTGAAAACCTGTAAATTAATAAATATTTTTGGTAATTATCTGTTGTCAGCTACTTTTATTGTTGTAAACAGATCAATGTAGGAAAAAAACATCGAAAAGTATTTATCGAACAAGGAACTCGTCAACCCTATTGAGTTTTGTTGTTTATAAAAAATAGTTCATTTATAGCCAAACATGTTAGTAATTACATTTAATAAGATAAGTGACAGATTTTTAAGAGCCTATATTATCAAATAGTTCCCTTACTTGTGGAATGTTACCGCACTTCCATTCTGGTAACGATTTTTACAAATCACGCACACTTTCATCATTGATACTAAAAATACTTCTTATTATATTACTAACATGAAACATAGCCGAACTACTCACACTCACTCTTTTTCTCGTTTAAAACAACGGCCATTTGCTAATTATGCCAAATTTAGTTCCCGGTACACTCAATGGCGGCGCTTCAAATCGGAGAAGTTCACACCTCGGAATACATACCGCTTCGGTTCACTATGATTATGTATCTCATGCCTCGCAAAATCTTTGACTTTTTGGGAAGGTCTTTAAGTTTTTTTAGTTAATATAATGGCATATGGATAAATGATCAGACAAAATAGTTCTAGGCGAAGAAGTTCACAAAAAGTATTTAAAATAAAAACTATTGACGTTACAAATATATTTTAGGTCAAATCCAGTACATATTTTCGGACAAGACGGGCACATTGACACAGAACATAATGACGTTCAACAAATGCTCGATAGCGGGCGTCTGCTACGGTGACGTTGTTGACGAGAATACGGGCGAGACGGTCGAGCTCACAGAGGTAAGCTTCTTTACATTTGAAGTTTTTTGTATAGTTTTGACTTACGAAACTTAATAAAATGCACCCATTGCAGTACATTTGGTCTATTTCCCTGCATAGACTCCGCATGTAGGCTGTTTCACTTGAGATTTTAATTTTTTCAATGCTCTGTCACCAATTAAGTTTTAAGAAACTCGCACGGAAAGTGAAACAATTTTGCATGAACTCCAAGTTTGTATGATAATTTTTTAATAATGGTAACATCTGAACTGTTTTGTTTTTGTTTTCGTTTGTCCTCGCTTTGGGGTTGTCAGGTTTGTACGCCTGATGTAATTTGTTTATGTGTCATACCATAAGTACCACTCATACCATCAATTTACAATATTCATTAATGTCTAAGGTTTCAGCATGAATAATTTACTTAATGTTTTTATTATTCATGCAACAGCGAATAGTGTGCGAAACAAATAAGTAGGCACCTTTTAAAATTTGCTTGTTTTAATGGAAAACTACTGGTTTACACCACATTGACATATTTATAGTTAAGTATAATCGTTTCATTAAGAGATCTACCACCACCCGCCAGTCAGTAGAAAACACATAGACAGTTTGATCTTGTTTGCATGTACATATGATGCTACAAAGCATATTATGTAGAATGTTGAACGATAATTTAAGATGTATTATAATATTTTAATTTAAGCGATTGTGCTTTAAACACTTTACTACACACATCTTAGGTTTAGTCAAGACACATTGCCGTTTTAATCTTTTTCTTTTTAATTGTAAGAGGTTATAAATAACGCTAGGTCATCAGTTCTATCACACAAAATTATAACAATAACACTATTAAAACCTATTTTGAGTGTTATTCAATTTTAACACTAGATAGCTAAATAAAACAGACAATAATAGATGCTAAAGGATCTTTTCAGATTCAATAGGTGATTCTTATCTGTACCAAATAGTTAAATTTAGTTATTGAAAATTAAAACTAAGTTTAAAAGCGATGAAATCAATTAGGCTGCTAATATAAAAACCAGGTGTTGCTACACTAAAGTGATAACTCCCCTACGAGTGTATCCGAATGAGCTCCTCTCTCTCATTCGGTTTAACAACGAACATTTTATCGAAGTCCGACGGATGCAACGTATTCACTGCCCAAAAAACATGTCGTGTTGCGCCTAAAGCAGTTATTACTTCAAAGGGAGGTGGAATGTGATTGAGGAAGGTCCGATCGCGGTGAAATTGAGATAGCAGGGGCGTTGTGTGATCTGTGTGTGGTGCAGCGGGCGCGGGGTGCGAGGGGTGCGAGGGGTGCGCGGGAGGCGCGTCCAGCGCGCGAGGTGCCGCGCGCGCGCCTGCTGGAGCTGGAGCACGAGCAGGGCCGCAGCACGCCGGGCGCGCGCCGTCCCGCCGCCACGTCTGCCACAACGTCTGCCACCACTGCCACGTCCGCCATGCCCGCCACACACGTACGCCCCACGCGCATGCCTCGCAACGCCCTCGACTTATGCGAATGTGTAACCTCTGCCGCTGCTAACGTCCCTCGCAACGATATTTAAAAAGTATGGATACGTTATTGTTACGCTGTCTGTGCGATGACGCATAAATTGAGTTTTTGTATGGGAGTGGTAAAAGCGCGTCAGTGATTTAATTATAATAATTAGACGGTACGGTAGAGATATGGCTGTACGATTCCCTCGGTGCTACGGGACGTAGGGATTCGGTTAAAGCACGGGACAAGGACAAGTATTTATAAAATATTAGAAACTATATCACACATATTTAATATGACTGCAGTTTCAGGAAGGGAATAACGTATCTATAATTTACAAATATCATTGTTCGACATATATCTTCATATATCCTTCTGGAAATATTTTTTTACTAATTTACCAAAGTTATTAAAATAAAATATAGTTAAGATATTTAAGATCTTTGTTCTCGCATAATACGAAGGCATTGCTACCGCGATGCATCTATACAGGTAGTATGTGGCCATTAACGATGTGACATGTAGTAACGAGAGTTGGGCTAGTGGTTAGAGGAATTACGGCTTGGTCTTGCTGCTAATCTTTGAGCGCAATGTGACTCTTTCTTTACTTAAACCTGTTCCTTCCACCAAGTAACACTTTATAAGGTACGCACGGACTTACAACTTCCAATTTCGATGTTCCTATCTTTATGCTTAACTTAATCCAAAAATTTATGAATAAGAGACATGTACCTGCTATAAAAGAAACAAATATATTATGTATTCATTTATATGTTTGGAAGGTTAAATAGAGTCACAGATGCAATTTAACCATCTTTAGCAATAAATAAATTTAACTTTGAGTTATTTAAGGCAAACTAAAATGTTTCCACAACTTTAATAAGCTAATAAACTAACTTGCTAATCGTTTAAACGTGACATTTCTTAATTGAAATCAAAGCCGATATATATATTTATTATAATCTTACTCTGTCTCACAATTCTCTACACACTTATACACTTACTGCAAACCATGTAAACAGTTATAATCTGAAGAACTTCAAAAATTCGTTATTAACTATGGCATGCATGAATTAGGCTTGCTTTTAGTGCTTTGGGTAATAAGGTGTTTGTTTTTAGTGGGCTAGACAGCAAAGATTTTTTCAATTCTTTTTCATTTCGATTTAAAACATATTCCTGTTTTAATTTAAGTTTAAGACGTCTTGGAGTTGCATAAAATGAAAAAGGAAAAACTCTCTGCTAAATTGATCTTGCATGTTTTGTGTATATAAAACGTAAATACTTATTAAAACTTCAGCATATTTATAGATGTCGATTGTGCATTCAAATATTATTGCATAACAATACATTTGTATTGGCACTTGTGCAATGATATTTGAATTGCGTATTAATTTTAATTTCCTTTCCTGTCCATGTACTTACACCTTTAATTATAGTTAACGTTTTCCTATTGTGTCTGATTTTTTCTACCCACATTTATCGTGCTATATTCTTTTGAACGTTGTAATATTAATTTAAGTTTTTTAAATAATTAAATAAGTATTTTTTTCATATAAATAAATCAAACACCCAATTTATCATTCTTCATAATATGATCAGAATCGCAATTTATGCTATTAAACTTTATAAAGAAATCCGTTAGTGTCATAAAAACACTTGCATTACAAATTCATTCGCTATCTTCACACTAATAAAAGACATGAAAATATGTATGTCAATATACAAAATTTTGGATACAGAACACGGAGCCGCTGGACTTCTCGTTCAATCCGGAGTACGAGCCGGAGTTCAAGTTCTTCGACTCGACGCTGCTGGAGGCGGTGCGGCGC
This sequence comes from Parnassius orleans, assembly GCA_029286625.1. Taxonomy (NCBI): domain Eukaryota; kingdom Metazoa; phylum Arthropoda; class Insecta; order Lepidoptera; family Papilionidae; genus Parnassius; species Parnassius orleans. Next base: position 697,541 of record JAGSMP010000147.1, read on the forward strand.
GGCGACCGGCACGTGCACGACTTCTTCCGGCTGCTGGCGCTCTGCCACACCGTCATGCCGGATCAGAAGAACGGACGCCTCGAGTATCAGGTACCAACGCAAAATAATTTTGTATACTGCAGAAGTACCATTAGAGGCCTATGTTCAGCCGTGGAAGGAATGCCACGAAGCAGGTCCTGAGCATCTCTCGACTTCCTGCAGCTCTAACCAGTTCGTCACTCCATCTATTGGCCGAGCGCCCTATACTTCACTTACCGGTACCGGGTTGCCACTTGAGACTATTTCTTCCCCATCGGTTGTTAGTTCTTCGAGCTATATGGATAAATTTGTAACTATGGTGTCAGTTACTAGGTACCTAATTATCTAGATCTACCTATAAATAATAATATCTTACCTTTCGATATCCTTAGGAAAAGTAAAGAATGAAAAGTCGACATTCCTATTATTATTTACGCACCCGTATGCTATGCAGTATCTTTTGGCTTTTTGAGTGGCCATACTTGAATAAAAACTCAAAAATAGATATCAAAAGTGTCTAAATACTTATAAGAGCAAATACTTTTTTTTTAACGTAAGGTGCGCGTCAAGTCGAGCGCGCGCGCGCTACAACCTCACTGAAATAGCCTCTTGTAGGCGGCCGCGAAGCGTAGGTATATTTTCATGTCTAAAGCGCGGAGTGAGACAGGCCTGGTATCAGGTCCATAAGTCATCACTGGCAATACGCGCTGGCTGTACGTTGTTTTTTTATGTTTTGAGGTATATGTGACGAGGAGATGTATCATAATCCCCCGAATACTGCCCAACCAAGTTGAATCCGTCCTTGACCTTTCGGTCAAAGTTGTACTTACCTAGTCGGACAATTTATCCTAGGTAAACATACTCGTCAACAACTTCGACCATAAAACTCCCAACAACTACCGGCTTGTTATGACATGGTCGTTACACATGCCTTTGTCTTTTGATGGTGATTTAGGTACGTCACCCTGTCTTACACTTCTTAGCACTCTGGTTCTCTACTCGGATAGCCATCGTAGCTCTACTGTGCAAACACTTCAGCACTTCGATATACCGACAGTCAACTTGGCACCGCTGAAGGGACTGTAGCAGCGTCAACATTTCTACAGAATCAAAGGTTTTTTCATAGTCTACATACGCAAGACAAAGTGGTAGATTGCACTCCTCGATATTCTTTACAATTTTCGTTCGGGAGGCAGTAAGTCGTCAAATCTAACTTGAGAACTGACCACGACTTAGACTACGAGTAGTATACGACTAAGACGATGACGACATATGACTGACGTAGAACCTCTCAATCTCACTCAAAATCTCAGGTGTCCCGGAAATAAAGATGTCACAGCGGTCTTCAACATCGACAGTTGGCTTTTTCTGGCATTTGACTTTGGAGCGTTCCGCTCAAACGCTTCTTCGATAAAAGTTGTATTAAAGTTGTGTAAGTCTAAACCAGGTTCAGTTTCTTAGAAGCCGCTTTTGGAAGAAAGAGTTCATCATAAAGAGTAACATCTCAAACAGTACATGATGTCGGCCAGCTGTTGACCTCTTGGATTCGCTGCCCTTTTCCAAATTTTCCTACTTTCAGCTCACCATCCATTCTTGTGCCTACTTATTTTTCCATTGCAATTTATGTATGTAAAACGCCTCCACGATACATACGTATACGTAACGTTTATATTTAAATAAAAAAACTGTGTTTTTGTGTGTACGAGTACATAAATAAATAAAAATATCAAATGTTTGCAAATTCCATAAATTTGATGTATTAGTTACATTAGTAACTCTCTTTTAATATAAAAATATATTTTCAGGCTCAGTCACCGGACGAGTCGGCGCTGGTGTCGGCAGCAAGAAATTTCGGTTTTGTGTTCAGAGAACGCTCGCCTAATAGTATTACAATAGAAGTAATGGGTGAAACAGAGGTGAATAATATATGTTTATACTGTACATAATTAATTTTATTACTATTAAATAGATGATCAGACATTTATATCTTAAAGAAATGTATGTTTCTGATGTAATTTTTTTCTAAAATTATTCTGGTTTCCTAATTACGTTTTGTTTTGTTCCAGGTGTATGAATTGTTGTGTATATTAGATTTTAATAATGTTAGGAAACGAATGTCCGTGATTTTAAGGAAGGATGGTGAAATTAGATTATACACGAAAGGTGCTGATAATGTAATTTATGACAGATTAAAAAGAGAAGGGCAACAAGAAGTGAGGGCCAGAACGCAAGAGCATTTAAATGTAAGTTGTTTTTGCGCTAAGCAACTTTTACAAGCAAGTAACTTATAATAAGCATAGTTTATTGAGAATAGGCTTGAATTGAATTACAGTTCATTAGCTTTGGAAATATTTGACTTATACTTTTTTACAAACATTTTAATGTGCGTAAAAAAGTAGTCTAATGGTAAAAAATACTTTTCAGTGCCTTTTTATCTTTATAAAATAATTCGGAGGACAAGATCTTTTTAGGTTGCACAGTAAAGGCGGAATCAGACGGTTCATTTTTCTTTCATTTGCGTCTTTCATTCGGCAACTTTCACTGAAAATGAAACGTTTAAACACGGAATGAAAGAAAAGTGCCGAATGAATTCATTAGTGAATCGATGCAACAATGTTGGATATTGGCATCATTCACTCTCACTCCGAATGAATGAAAAATGAACAGTTTGAACACTGGGAGAACGTTGACTCGGGTCCGACCATTTTGTGTCGAGTCCTGTAGCACATAAACGTCAGGATAACCGTCGCGGTAAAATGGTGTTCAAGTAGAACGATTAAAATACACTGCTGTTTTTGAACAATTTGAAAAATTATCCATGTCTTTGGAACCACAAACTTGATGAATACAAAGACAAAACAATATGGGCAAACGCTATGAAATCTCTAATTAGTGATTTAAACTTAGAGGTAACTGAAGAAGATATTAAACATAAAATAAAAACGCGCTACACAATAGAATTAACCAAAATAAAGCAAACTACAAGAACTAGGTGCAGGCTATTGCGGTTGGTTGAACTTAGGTGTATCATATATAATTTATAAATTAGATAAATGTCTGCGGTTTTGGCCCAACCGCACCTTAACCTACTGGTGCTGATATTATAGCCGTAAAGTTATGACAAACTTTATTCCTATTGTGTTTAATTGTGAAATATATGAAATCAAAAATAAAACTTACTGTAACCTAACCTATGTTTTTAAGCCCGGTTAATTTAATTATTTCAATAGTTTTTATCGTATTGCCTGCTCATATTAGACATTTTTCAAAGTACATAATGGACATAATGAATAATGGCCTATTAATCAGTTGGTCCACAAGATGTTTGTATGATGGTTACGGGCTAGATAGGTAGATAGGTAGATAGGCAGATAGCTAACGCACGTGTGTTGTGGCGGTGCGGTGCGCGTGCAGAAGTTCGCGGGCGAGGGGCTGCGCACGCTGGCGCTGGCGTGGCGGCCGCTGGAGGAGCGCGGCTTCGCCGAGTGGAAGCGCCGCCACCAGGCCGCCGCGCTCGCGCTGCGCGACCGCGACGAGCGCCTCGACGCCATCTACGAGGAGATCGAGACCGACCTCCTGCTGCTGGGTCAGTTCCTCCAATCTATATATAGCTATACTAGCTGGCCAGCCACACTTTGTTCCGCCTTTTCCGACCACCCTTGGTCCTTAAAAAAATTCGCAATAAAAATTCTTGAGAGTTACTTATCGGGATAAAAACTATCCTATCTCTCAAGTTGGAGCAAGGAATACACATATTCAAAATTTCATTGAAATCAGTAGTTTAAGAGTTCATCGCGGACAAACAATGTGACACGTAATTTTTATTTATAAAGATTATTACGTGACGGGAATATTATGTACCTACCCCTTTTTATGCATATTAACGAATGTAAGATTTGGTATAGTTAAATTTTACATGGAAAAGGGATGTAGAAGGCCAAATTTTATGTATAATATGTGTTATAAATACAATAAATAAAAAAATCAAATATACATTGTTTACGTTCATACTGTCAATGTCTAACCGTAACTGTTGCTTTGACAAATTATGTCGTTTGTTGACGTTCACACTGCCAATATCTCAAAGTACAACCATACATAATGTGAAATGTGAATGTCATTACTCTAAGGCCAATGTCAAACACTTAATAGTATGTGATGAAAAAGTTGCACAGAGTAGAAATAGTTGCCAAAGAATTTATAATGTTGCCAACAAATAATTACTGACAGATTGACTAAATAAGCTGTGAATTTTGTGTGATTTCAAATGTTTATTTTTCAATCATGCGTGGAGGGTATGACAAGGCAAAAATGCGTTTATTTTGTATATTATATATATACAAAATAAACGCTATATAATATATGTGAAATATCAATAAATGAAAAATAACCAACACGAATTTTACCGACATCGGAGATTCTCAATTCGACTGTATTTTTTCGAATATATGTTACCTATTTTCTAAGCCGTTTGTGAACCGATTGTAATGATTCTTGCAACTCGCCAATATTAACTTGCGACCCGAGCGGATTGCGCTCCAGATATTGTAATGATTTTACTTATATAATTTGCTTCAGAGTTTAAAATTTAATCTTTCTAAAAAAAATCTATCTTTACTTTAGATATATAATCTATATCTAAAGTCAATTCTGCTTTATTCTAGGCGTAACTGCCATAGAAGACAAACTACAAGACGGCGTTCCAGAAACTATAGCAAATCTTAGCATGGCCGGCATAAAGATATGGGTACTAACAGGGGACAAACAAGGTAATTTGTTCTTTTCGCTACCGTCAAATAGATTGTATGCACTACTAGACAATACTGAAGACTGTCTCAAGTGCCTCAATTCGTTTTTATGACACAAACAGGGCTTTATGCTTGAAGATTGATGACGCTCTTAAAGCTCTCTGTTCTCTACAAATTAATATGGGCACACTTAGCCGACATCAGCCTGTTTTGACTGCATACTCTCGTTGTAATTACTGCTTTCGATGAACGAAATTAGATTCGTATTTTAATTTATAATATTGTTTTTGCTAAACTGATACATAAAACGTCTTATCTGCTTCTTTTTATCATCAGCCTATGCAGCCTATACATATAGAAGTATACTGTCGGACATGAGACTTTCCGTTGTAGGGAGGATTGGCCTTAATAATTTCGCTTGGCTGGCTTGTTGATGCCAGTACCAGGCGTGTTTAATGATGCTCCCCATTGCCGCTATGAATATTTGTAAGTCTGGTGTAAACTGGGTGGTACACCGCCAATAGAAAAGTTGCATGTTTTTTTTTTTAAGTTTACTAAAAATTGTTAAAAAAATTACAATTGATTTTTATGTAATTTTACAATTAAAAATGGTTTTTCTAAAATGTAAATTCAAACGCCAATGACGTCATTATATCGCTTTAGTAACGCCACTGCATGGTAAAATGATTAAACA